>JACYFF010031956.1:28332532-28407051 GCA_017589665.1 Selenicereus undatus
AGAGAAAAGGGATAGAAAAATAACCGGCCCAAGGGAGGAGAAGCAAAAGAAGGAGAAATTGGGCTTGGTCAAGATGGGCTACTGCTGGGCTAAGAGAAGGAGAGGAAGTCTGGGCTGAGAGAGAGAGAGAGAATGGAAGAGAAAGGAGGAATTGGGCCATGGCTACTGGGCCGGTTCAGCTCCATCTTTTTTAGCTCTAGCACTTGCTTGAGTGATTTTGTTTATTTTCTTCAAATCATTTCCAATTCCTACAAAATAAATAAAAACATTATTAAAAATCTAACTTAATAATTTATTTAAAGCAAATATTAGCTAATAAAGGGTATAAAATATCATAATTTCATGTTCAACAAAACTAAAAAGCCTAGAAAAAGAAAAGAGAAACCCACAAAAATACTATGTACAAAACTGGAAAAAGATATATACGCATTCCATTCAACTAAACCACCCATGTAACAAAGATAGTGGTCGGTATATAAACATAATGTACACATCAAGGCCCTGCACCCCATAAATGACAGTGACGCACTAACTTTTCATCCCATGTTGCACACTAAAACTTTGAATCCTTCCCTGTGCTCATGTGCATGTGTCTCATCATCCTAAGGTCTCTGTTTCCAACATCAAACTCAATCCCACTTGGTAAACACAAATTACATGATTGACTCATTAACAGTGGAAGCAAGCTTGCCCAGTAGCAATATTGCCTCAAAGGGTAACACCCAGTAGCGCATGCCTCAAAAGGTTGCTTTGTCATTCCAAATTTTATTTCATTTCTTTTTCTTTTTCTTTTTTTTTCTTTTCTTTCTTCTTTTTTTTTCATTTTTTTTTGGCCAATTTTTTTTTTGGTACAAACACAAGTGGGATAGCCGATAATGAAAACTAAAACCTTTGGACAATGAGGATGAAATAAATAGGGAATAGATCACACAGTGACAATGAACAAATGGGATTAGAATTAGAAACAAAAATGACACATCAAGGACAGAGACCTAACATGCACATCATGCGTATATACAGGCTATCTATCAAAGTACAGGGAAGTTAAGTGGATCAGAATAGTACTAAGCTTCCCCAAAACCAAAACAAAAATCTTTTAAATTTTTCTGGTTTTTTTTAATTTTTTATTTTTTAACAAAGGTTCCCCACCCCCACACCTAAATCTCACAATGTCCGCATTGGGAGTAGGAAGAAATATAAAACCACAAAATAAAACTGAAAAAGAAAACAAAGACAATCATGACTCACAAAGACACGACGCAAAACTAAATAGTTAAGATATATACAAAATAAAGACAAAAAGAACAAACATATATACAAAAGAAAAGAAAGAGGGGAAAAGAGAAAAGGATAAAAGAGAGAAGGGATGAAAAGAAATTCTTAGCAAACCAGGTCGGGTGCTAGGTACACCCGAGCTATCATCTCAACACATCACTGAGCAGGACTCGACTCGCGGAGCATCAGACACTCCACATCTTCCTTGCTAGGCAACTCCAGAAATTGCTTCAATCTTTGGCCATTCACCTTAAAAGTAGCACCACTGTCAGAGTCCTGAATCTCGACTGCACCATAGGGAAAAATACGTGAGACAATATAAGGACCAGTCCATCGGGACCTTAACTTCCCTGGAAACAAATGGAGCCTAGAGTCATACAAGAGCACTTTCATGCCTGGGGCAAACTCTTTCCGAAGGATACGCCTATCATGAAACAACTTAGCCCTTTCTTTGTAAGAACGGGCACTCTCATAAGCCTCAGCTCTAATTTCATCAAGCTCATTCAGTTGCAGTCTACGCTCCTCACCAACCTCAGTCAAGTCATAGTTCAGTTTCTTAATGACCCACCAAGCTCGATGCTCTAGTTCCATAGGAAGATGACAAGGCTTACCATAAACAACCCTATAAGGTGACATACCCAAGGGAGTTTTAAAAGTTGTCCTATAAGCCCAAAGAGCATCTACGAGTTTGTCAGCCCAATCCTTTCTATTTCGACTCACTGTCTTTTCAAGAATTTGCTTAATCTGTCGATTAGACACCTCAACCTGACCACTGGTTTGGGGATGATAGGGAGTAGCAAGCCGATGGACAATTGAATACCTCTTCAGTAAGGTATCAAAGGATCTATTATTGAAATGGGTGCCCTGATCACTAATAATAGCACGGGGCATGCCAAATCTAGCAAAGATGTTATCCCTCAAGAATTTCACAACAACTTTAGCATCATTAGTCCTAGAAGAGATGACTTCAACCCATTTAGACACATAGTCCACAGCTAACAGAATATACTCATTCCCAAAAGATGATGGAAATGGTCCCATAAAGTCTATACCCCACACATCAAAAATCTCCACCACAATGATGGGGTTCAGTGGCATCATATCCTGCCTGCTTATCCTACCCAACTGCTGGCACCTAGGGCAACTCTTACAGTACTCAAAAACATCCCTAAATAAAGTAGGCCAGTAGAAACCACATTGAAGAACTTTGGCTGCAGTTTTCCTACCACTAAAATGCCCCCCACATGCTTGATCATGACAGAAAGAAAGGATACTTCTCACCTCATGGTCGGGAATACACCTCCTAAACAATTGGTCGAAACAATACTTAAACAAATAAGGGTCATCCCAAACAAAGAACTTTACAAGGTGGAAGAACCTATCCTTATCATTCTTGGCCCAACTCTCAGGGATCCTACCAGTAACTAGATAGTTCACAA
Organism: Selenicereus undatus; assembly: GCA_017589665.1. NCBI lineage: Eukaryota > Viridiplantae > Streptophyta > Magnoliopsida > Caryophyllales > Cactaceae > Selenicereus > Selenicereus undatus. The sequence goes on from JACYFF010031956.1 coordinate 28,335,247, forward strand.
TATCAGCATACCAAGGATCAGAGTGGACAACATATACCTGCTCATCAGGGAAGCACTCAGAAACAGTGGACTCACTTTCTCTATCATAAAGAATCCTAAACAAATGATTAGCTACAAGGTTTTCAGAACCTTTCTTATCTCTAATCTCACAGTCAAACTCTTGCAACAACAATATCCATCTAACAAGTCTAGGCTTAGCATCCTTCTTAGAAAGAAGATGCTTAAGAGCAGAGTGATCAGTATAGACAATCACATGAGAACCAATCAGATAAGGTCTAAACTTCTCAAACCCAAAAATCACAGCCAAAAATTCTTTCTCAGTCACAGTATAATTCAGTTGGGCATCATTCAAAGTGTGACTAGCATAGTAAAGCACATGGGGTTTCTTATCAACACGTTGCCCTAAAACTACCCCAACAGCATAATCAGAAGCATCACACATCAATTCAAATGATTCTCCCTAGATTGGAGGATGAAGAACAGGAGCAGAAGTTAAGGCCTTCTTAAGCTTAGAAAATGCCTCAAGACAGTCATCAGAAAAATGAAAAGGCACATCTTTAGCTAACAAGTTTGACAAGGGCTTTGCAATTTTACTAAAGTCTTTAATGAACCGACGATAGAAGCCAGCATGTCCAAGAAAAGACCTTACTTCTTTCACACAGGTGGGAGGGGGAAGATTAACAATCAAATCAGTCTTAGCCTTATCAACCTCAATTCCATCTTTAGAAATAATATGGCCTAAGACTATTCCCTTCCTAACCATAAAATGGCATTTCTCCCAATTCAGAGTCAAATTTTTCTCCCCACACCTTTCCAACACTTTTCTCAGATTAGACAAACAGTCATCAAAGGAAGACCCAAACACAGAGAAGTCATCCATGAAAATTTCCATGCAAAGCTCAACTAAATCTGAGAAAATGGAAATCATGCAACGCTGAAAGGTAGCAGGGGCATTGCATAGTCCAAAAGGCATACGTCTAAAGGCATAAGTTCCAAAGGGACAGGTGAAAGTAGTCTTCTCCTGATCCTCAGGAGCAATAGAGATCTGGGTATAGCCAGAGTATCCATCTAAAAAGCAATAGAAGGAATGTTCGGCCAACCTCTCTAACATCTGGTCCAACAAAGGAAGGGGAAAATGGTCTTTCCTTGTGGCAGCATTCAATTTCCTATAATCTATGCAAACACGCCACCCAGATTGTACTCGAGTAGGGACTAACTCATTCTTGTCATTCCTAATCACGGTGATCCCGGTCTTCTTAGGAACAACTTGAACGGGGCTAACCCACTCACTATCAGAAATGGGATAGATAATCCCATGGTCTAACCACTTCAGCACTTCATTCCTAACTACTTCTTGAAGAGTAGGGTTCAAACGCCTTTGACGGTCACGGTAGGGTTTAGCATTGTCCTCTAGATGAATCCTATGTTGCACAATGGAAGGACTAATGCCCTTAATATCTCCTAAGGTCCAACCCAAAGCTTCCTTGTTCTCTCTAAGTAGGGCAATCAACTTAGTCTCTTGGTCCCCGTCTAGCTCAGAAGCAATAATGACAGGCAAAGATTCATTGGGGCCTAGAAATACATACTTAAGAGAATCAGGAAGGGGTTTCAGTTCAAGAGCAGGAGGGGAAACAGTTTCAGAAGCAGATTCAGAAGCAGTAGTGAGCAAACAATCAATACTAGAGCACAAGTCATCAAACTCAAAAACATCATACTCAGGCTCATCATCCACAAAAAATGACTCATACTCAACAGTAAACACATCATCACAAGCATCATCAAGAATAGAATCCTCTACCCAGTGAAGAGTGGAGAACTCCATATCATCAAAACCAGAAGGCTGTCTTTGCATATTAAAAATATTAAGCTCTATGGTCATGTTACCAAAAGACAGTCTCATCATGCCATTCCTGCAATTAATAAGGGCATTGGCAGTGGCCAAGAAAGGACGCCCTAAAATCACAGGGACTTGACTAGCTAAGTTAGACATTATCTCAGTCTCAATCACAACAAAGTCCACAGGGTAAATGAATTCACCCACTCGAATCAGCACATCCTCAACTATCCCCCTAGGCAATCTGGTCGACCTGTCAGCTAATTGAAGGACCATCTTGGTAGGTTTTAGCTCACCTAACCCTAGCCTCTCATACTCACTGAAGGGAATCAAGTTGACACTGGCCCCTAAATTAAGAAAGGCTCTATGAATGAGTTGGTCCCCAATAACTATAGAAATAGTAGGGCAACCAGGGTCCTTATACTTCACTGGGATCTGATGAGATAAAATAGAACTAGCACCAGAGGCTAAGAAAGCCTTCCTAGGGACATTGGTAGCTCTCTTGGTTGTGCACAGATCCTTTAAAAACCTAGCATACGGAGGAATCTGCTGAATAACATCAAGTAAGGGAATGTTGATCTTGACTTGAGAGAAAGTCTCTCTCATCTTCTCAACATGAGCTTGGTCTTTTTCTTAAGCCTATGGGGAAAAGGAGGTAAGGGCATATGGACTTTCTCAAAAGAAGAAGAAGAAGAAGAAGAAGAAGAAGAAGAAGAAGAAGAAGAATCCTTAGAAGGAGAAGGGTCAACAGACTCAGAGGAGTCTTTCTTTTTAAGCTCCTCTTCCTCAGACAGTGACTCAATAAGAGGGTGAGAATCAGAATCATTGGGGACACCATCAGTAGCATCCCCTGAACTACTGGATGATCCAGCTTCTGGAGGTGAAGAAGACGAAGAAGATCTCTCAAAGAATTGGCGAGGATACCTGCAGGGCTCATTAGGATTTCTAACCTGGTTGTCAATCTCTCGACCAGAACGGAGAGATGTCACTGCATTCACTTTCCTCACAAGTTCATTAGAGTTACTAGAAGAAGAAGACACGTGACCCTTAGGGTTCACCTCAGGCTGACTTGGGAAAGTACCTGACTCCCTAGAAGATGATGCTAATTGAGAAAACTGTTCAGTCATCATTCTCATCATTCGCTCCATACTAGCATTAATCATTCTCTCCACATTATTATTAATTCTCCTCTCCATTTTATCAATATCACTGTAACCAGGAGGAGGTTGAACTTGAGCCACAGGAGGTGGAGGTCTAGGTGCATTAGGTACACCTTGAAAAACTGGTCTTTGAAAGGAATTAGAAGGGTGAGAGACAGACTGGAGTTAGGAACCACAGCATTTGGTCCATTACTCCAAGAGAAGTTAGGGTGATTTCTCCACCCTGGATTGTAAAAAGGAGAGAAAGGGTCATTCTTAGGTCTTTGGAAGGCCATACTTGCTTGCTCTTGCCCAGTTGCTAACTGGTGAGCAAAGTAAGGACAAGCACTCAATGAATGAGCTAAGGCCTGACAATGAGCGCAAGACACTGAAGAAGTCTGAGATAACTGAGTCATTTGTGGAGTCAAACCTTTCAGCATGTTCTCTAGAGTAGCAATCTTAAACTCTAAGTGACTCATATCAGAGACAGAATGTAACCCACCCCTCGCAATCCTAGAACTTAAGCTGTCATCCCGAGCGGTTTCCCACTACATAGTTTTTTCAGCTAAGTCCTCCAAAAATTCCCAAGCATCTGTGGCGCTCTTAGAAAGAAAGCCACCCTGACACATAGACTCTACCATGGTCCTAGTTTGTTGGTCCAGTCCTTCATAAACAATTTGACACAAATGTGCCTGGTCTAAACCATGATGGGGATACTGAGACAACAAATTCTTGAACCTATCAAAATATTTCCAAAATGATTCCCTATCTAGTTGCACAAATTGATTAATCTCATTCCTTAGCTTAACAGTCTTGGCATTAGGAAAATATTTCCTCAGGAACAATTTCACAAAATCATTCCAAGAAGTAACAGAATTAGCAGCCAAGCCATACATCCAACGTTTAGCAGAATCTTTCAAAGCAAAAGGAACATGCACAACATCAATGGAAAACTTAGGAAAATGCATCATAGAACAAACTTCTTCGAATTCCCTCAAAAACAAATAAGCATCCTCTAAGCCAGTGAATTTAGAGAGCATCTGAGTATAGTGAGGTCTTAATTCGAAAGTCACATTGGGTCCAAGGTCAGGTATAATGAAGCAAGATGGCAAAGCAGTCCTAGGTGGATAAAAGATATCACTCAAAGGTCTTTCTTGTGCCATTTCTTCCAATTCAAGCTTGGGTTCTGGTTCGGGTTCTAAGTCACGGTCGGGTTCACTTCTAACAAGTCTATGAGTTTCAGGATTTCTAACCCAACCAGTCATATAAATCCAACACCCTCACCCCAAAGTTCTGTTTTGGTTTTTTTTTTTTTTTTGTTTTTTTTTGGCAATCACAAATTAACAAAATGAATAATAAAACTAAAAACTCTATTAAAACATAAAATAAACAAAACTAAAAATAAAAACACAGACACAAAGAACCTACAAGAAAATAAGAAATAAACTACACCTAAACACCCTAATTCTAATAATAAAATTAAAACAGAAAATGAAACTCCTAAAATAAGAACTAAATATACAGAAAAGTTCACACAATCACAAAGGACATAAATATATTTTTGCCTAATTTTTTCTGTCCCTGAATAGTGCAGAAAAATGCAAACAGAATATTAATTCTAAAACTCACAGAAAAATCTAAACAGCTCCAAAAATTCCAGAAAAATTCACACACACTCTAAAAATTATGCTGAATCTAGGAAAAATATCAAAATAGCAGAAATCACACCAGAACACTCCCAGAAAATTCAAACAGAATCTAAAAATTGGTGAAAAATCTGCACTGTTTCCGGATCAGTTTTACCTTGAATTTTTTTGTTTTTCACTGCACATAAACCAAACTGATTAGAATTGTTTTTTTTTGTTTTTTCAGCAATAAACAGCATCTATAAATTGGAAATAAACTAATCTTAACCAACAACAAAAATCAAAATCAAAATATAAACGAAATTCAAAAATAAAACTAAACAAAACTATTAAAACAAAAATTACGACGCAACTAAAACTAAAAACGAAAACGACTCTAACAACTCTAATAATTAAACTATGACTCAATGTAACCAAATTTCACAAACTCATCCCTGACAACGGCGCCAAAAACTTGTTGTGAATTTCCGCAAGCGTACGGTTTAACGTCGTAGTACTAACGGGTGTCGTCCTCAGGGATGAACTGTGAAATTAGGCTATAAGTTGTATACGCTAACCCAATATCAAAATTAAGTCAAATTAAGTTGAGCTAACTATCAAATAGTTATGTTAAACATGAAACTAAACTATTAAGCAATTAAATTCAGCACTAATCACTAACTGGTTTAGCAAAAAGAAGTCATTACCAACGAAAGCAACACCAAACTGCAAATAAGGTAAGCTACCAACACTTAGCCGCAATTGTTTCTGCAATTCAGAAAACAAAACAGAGGATGACGACGTTGAGAGAAGAGATATCAAGCAAAGCAAACTCAAGGCCTTGAATCCAGCATGTCAATCACCCTCCAATCGAATCCAACTCTTGAAATTCCACATAAGCCTTGCAGATACTACTCAAAATTAATAAATTCCAACCAAATTACACAAATTCAAAGGCTCAAATATGAATCTAAAAATTGAAATCGAAAACAAGAAATCAAATTAAACCCCAAAATTCCAACTCGAATTAAACTCTGAAATTCGAACTCGGATGCATTCTTAGTTGAACGTATATCTAACTGAAGCTTAAACTAAAACCTAAACTCCTCCTCCTATCTTTTTTTTACTGCTCTGCTTCGACCTCCATTAAAGCCCCTTGAAGAAGCCATTCGTTGCCCCCACATAATTGCCTCCATTACTGCTCCAAAACTGATGGATTGATGATATTGATGATAAAAATTGAATGAGGAGAGAGAGAGAGGGAGAAACGGCCGAAAATGGGGGAGGCAAAGAGCTTGCTTCGTGACTCTGTTTTTGGGATGTTTTTGGGCAATTGAAGCGTTGAGGAAGAAGAAGAGAAATGGGGAGGGGGGCTGGAGATCATGTGCAAGGCATGTGATAATTAAGTGAAATGAGGGAGAGAGCTGGGGCAGCGTATGGGCTAGAGAAAAGGGATAGAAAAATAACCGGCCCAAGGGAGGAGAAGCAAAAGAAGGAGAAATTGGGCTTGGTCAAGATGGGCTACTGCTGGGCTAAGAGAAGGAGAGGAAGTCTGGGCTGAGAGAGAGAGAGAGAGAATGGAAGAGAAAGGAGGAATTGGGTCATGGCTACTGGGCCGGTTCAGCTCCATCTTTTTTAGCTCTAGCACTTGCTTGAGTGATTTTGTTTATTTTCTTCAAATCATTTCCAATTCCTACAAAATAAATAAAAACGTTATTAAAAATCTAACTTAATAATTTATTTAAAGCAAATATTAGCTAATAAAGGGTATAAAATATCATAATTTCATGTTCAACATAGACTTGGGCATGATGTTGACCGCCGAGCCACCGTCTACCAATATGCGTTTGACTTTTTGCCCCCAAACATAGCCAGTGACAAACAATGGACGATTGTGGGGTTTTCACCCAAGCAATAGATCATCGTCTGTAAACGACACAGCCATGTTACAAGTGACGCACTGAGTTGGAAGCTTTGCAGGATCTTTGGCTTCCTTTACTTTGTCAGCATATGACTTTGCTTGGTGCATGGTAGCTGCAACTTGCTCACGCATTTCATGAGGCAGCTGAAAAATTTCTTTCCAACTCATACGTTCGGGCGAAGCTTCTAAGATGGCGAGGACTCTATCATTTGTATTTGAAGAGGATGCCTTTTGGAGATCTTCCTGTGCATCTTCACCATCATCCTTATCTTCAAGCTCAGAACATGAAACCATGTTAACTGTAGCATTCTTAAAGAAGCCCCTAGGGAAGAATTCTTTTAATGTGACAGGGACAAGGGGTTCTTGTTCAGGCAGCTCAACCGGTTGAACTCCATGCTTCTTACCAGAATTGGGCTTCTTCTTCCCCCTAAGGTATCGAGGCTTCTTGTTTCTAGCATGACTCTTTCTTCGACGGAGTGGGGGTGGTTGAACCTGCATTTGCTTCCTAGGCCTTCATCTAGTGACCAGTGTCCATCCTTCATTGTCTTCATCAGGAATGTCTTGTACATGCTCAGCCTCCATAAGTGTCGCCGGAACCATTAATGAAAGCAGTACTGGCTCAAAGCTTTCAAATTATATGGTAACCCATTCTTCTTTCATCGCAGGAGCCAAGTCACAATGCTTACACAAAATTGTCGTGTGATTGGTTTCAGCCGCCTCATCCAAGTTATTATAGTCTTCTAAACTATCAATCGAAATTGTATTTAATCAACTAGCATGCATTCTAATTGATTTAACACAAATTTCACAAACGATAAATGTTAATCGCTAAACAATCATGAATATAAATCAACTTGGTATTAAAGCATAAAACTTGTTTCAAAATAATTAATTTAGCATGGCTTCAAGAAGATTATACTAAGCACATGAAAATTACTCACTCATATTGAGAATAAAATCACAATATTTAGCAATAATAATCATGTTCAATAGAAAACTAAACACAAAAAAAAGGAAATAAAGCTATACTATTTGAAGATGATGATAGGTACCATGATATGGAGTAGGAGAAGCAGCCGTGATTGATAGTGAGATGGTGATGTAGATGAGAGGGTGAAGATGGAAGATGATGATCGTCATAGGAGGGTTGTTCTTGAAGGTGGTGATGGATTGTAGGCTGCGTGGGATTAGTGGATGATGATGATGATGATGATGGGGAAGATCAAGGGCTGAAGATGATGCGTGGGAAGATGGTGTGATGCCGTGAGCTGATTTTCTTGAGGTTTAGGGGATGGAGTGATTATGGTGATGAGGGGGTTGAGGCGTGAGAAGATGGGGCTGCATTTTAAAGCTTGGCTGCAAGAAGATTGATGAAGGGAGGCGTAAGATGGTGTTTGTGAGGCGAGATCGTGATGGTGCTATGCATGGATGAATATATAATGATGATGGTGAGGCTAGGGTTAATGTCTTAGGGTTTCCTTCTTCCTTTGTTCCTTAGACTTCTTCTTCCTCAAGACTTCTAACTTTTCACCAACTCTTGAAACCCTAACCCAATTAAATAATTATGAAAATAATATTCTCCATAATTATTATTTTTGGACCGTCTTTATAGCTAAGCGTGTAAAATCCGAGCTTCGACGTCCTCTCTTTTCCTCTTTATTAAATTAATACTAACCCTGAAAAATATATAAAATAAAACAAATTAGATGAAATAATATATGTAATATAATCGAAATAATTATAAAAATAATGCATGATTTTTTGGCTTAACACAAGTCTAAGATGATCGTTCCATCTTGAGCCAACTGCATAGTACACTCCTTGAGCGTTATGCACTTTTCAAGAGGGTGACTAATGACCCTATGATACCGACAATACTTTGAGTCATTCACCTTACCTGCTTCTTCGGGGCGTTTTGATGGCGGTAACTCAATGATACCCTTTTTCAACAAATCATCCAACACGCCTAACAGATCTGAGTCAAGGAATGGGTACTTCCTTTCTTGAAGCTCTTTCAACGTAGGGCGTTTCTTCCCAGCTTCTTTCATTGATGGGAGTTGCTTCTCCTCTACTATTGATTTCCCTGAAATCCGGATCGGTTTGCTTGTAGTGACCTACATGGATTCTTTAGCGGAGCTCTTGGAGGACATAGGATTTTTCCTGAAGTCACCGTTGTCCTTCCTTGCTTCAAAAGTAGGGAAAGCTCTTCCTCGACGATTAGCTATCGTCATCTCCATGTCATGCGCCTTAGTTGCCAACTCTCAGAAAATCCTGGGCTTGCTCATCTGTAGGACGTAAACCAGGTCCTACTCCATGCCTTGAGCATACATCTCTACTGTAGAAGTCTCAGATAATCGATCATTACACTCGAGGCTAAGTGAGCGCCAACGGTTGATGCAGTCAAGAACAGGTTCGTCTTTCCATTGTTTAGTATTTGTAAGCTCAGTCATACTAACAGTGCGCTGGGTGCTATAGAACCTATTCAGAAACTCTTGCTCCATCTGCTCCCAGCTATTAACGGACTCGGGCAGTAGGTCGGTATACCAGTCGAACGCGATGCCCTTCAAAGTCTGAACGAACTGTTTCACCAGTAAGTCACCGCTAGTACCGGTATTATTGCATGTCTCAATGAAGTGCACAACATGTTGTTTTGGGTTATCGTTCCCATCAAATTGGTTGAACTCGGGAGGTTGGTAACCATAAGGCATACGAAGAGCGTCAATCCTCTTCGTGTAGGGTTTGGTGTAGAGATGGCTTTTCCGTGAGCCGACTCCTAGCTGAGTTTTGACAGCATTGGCAATCAACTCCTGGATTTGTTCACAAGTCATTACACTTAGAGATGAGTCTTCTTGCGGCGTGTCGCGCTTCTTTGACCTGCCATCATATTCAGAAGCCTCGCTTCGATTGGACCGTTTTCCGTCCTCATCGCTGCTTGCGCCTTTATTGGACGATGCACGTGGCCCTTTGTCTAGTTTCTTCAGCAACCTAGCAATATGTTCCTCTTGGCGCTTGATGCGCGCATCTTTTTCTGCACTCTCCTTAGAGAGCCTTTCCAACGTGGCTTTCATGCTAGCGAACTCTTCTTCGAAATTGACAGCTCCTACCATCATAGCAGGCATGATGACAGTAGGGGATGATTCAGCCTCAGATTGTGGAAGGGCTGCTCTTCTCGGTGACAACGCAGAAGAATTGCTTATGTAATAATCTTCCGCTTCAAAAAATGGAGATTGATGCTTGGTCTTCATTTCCTGAATGGATTTCTCCTTGAGAGGGTCAACAGATGGAACTTTACTAATTTCATCACGCATGTCGGGTTCAGCGTTATCGGTCGAATGCAAAGATGCAATTGCAACTGCTCTTTTGGTGACAGTGGTTGTTGCAGCCTTTACCATGTTTCTTGTCACCACTCCGGTGCTTTGCTTACTGGAGGTAGTGTCAAAGTTGGAGGATCTTCGTTGGAAAGATCCAGATTTCTTCTTCAAAGGTAGAGAGGTCGCATTCCTTGTGGCCATATCTTCCTTGCGAAGAGTTGGTTGAAAATTCTAGATTTTCAAGATAAGGAGATGAGAGGCAGAGTAGTCCCACCGAGTGTGCCAAAAATTTGTAACCACAAATTTCGAGTCTAAATCGAATTAAGACAAGAAATATGGAACAAATTCAATTTTTGTATTTATAATTAAACATGGGTACAATCTCTGAATATTTTGTTACAAATGAGCAAATTAAACTCCTCTGATGCGATCTCCTGTTCGTGACTTGATGGAGGGCCGAAGTAGCTTGAATCTCAATCAAGTATGTGCTTCAATCCCTAGAGTAAACGACACGTTTTGATGTACTTGTTTTTTTTTTAGAGGGTCATCTGTGGAGAGAATTTCTATTCCCGAATGAGGGGGGATGAAGCTATATTTATAGGAAGGAGCTTCGCCTCTCTTTTAGCGATTGCGGATTAATAGCCCTCTTGGGTCGATAGATGGGCCTTGAACTCAAGCCGATGACTTGGGAGTCTATTTATGTTGATGACTTGATAGCACACTGGGCCATTGACTTGATAATCTTATCGGACCGTCGACTTGATACTTCATTGGGCCATTGACTTGGTGATCTTTTGAACCCAAATAATTAAATTAATTAATTGGACTAGCCAATATTAATTAACTTAAATTATTTAGTGACATGGCACATATTTAATTTTTTTGTGCCTACAGCCTTCCTTACGATCAAGGAATTTATGGAGCATTAGCCACTCTATATCGAATGAAACATCGCTACTCAAATCAGAGCCGATTAGAGTATGTAGCAGCTTGTCAAATTGGCAAGAGCAACTCTCAATCATATTACAATAGCAAAAATGAAGGAGTTGGTGCCAAAAGGAATACATCCACCATATCAATGAAGCACCAGTAAGGGCCCGCTTCAACTTGTCAAACTATTGGACCCAATTAGAAATCAGACAGAAGTAAACATAATTAGCCAGTAAATTGGTCATCGGCCTAGAAATGTGACCGTCATGAATGAGCAGTCCAGGCAAAATAGTGGGTCTGAAATCCACAAGTCTCCTAATATCAAAAGGCGTAAGAGTCTAGGCTAAATCAAAATTCTTAGTGACAATATTCTCAGACTCAAAAAATTCAAACTTGCGATATTCAAAAGGGATATCAGTAATGATGGGGTCAAACGAGAAGGTTTCATATTCAACATAAAAACCCTCATCAAAACTGTCATTGATATCAAACCCACAAGAAAAAGACTCATATTCCACATAAAGAATATCATCATCAAAGTCCAAAATAGTGGGCCCAACTACCTCCTCTCATGGCTGCTGTAAAATAGTTTCTTCTCACTCGTCTAACTCATGATGCTCAATGTTAGACTTGATGCTCATATCTAACTCACCAGGGATCTCAAGGCCTTCACCCACCTCAAACTCATGAGAGTGATTAAAAGGGGTGGGTGGGTAAGAAGAAACTAGGATATCATCAATGACGTCATTAGGTGAGCTAGTGTGGGGTGCAAAGTTTTGTGATAGAGACATAGGGAGATCATTCTCTTATTCTAGACTAGGCAAAGGCATGTCTTCATTCAAGTTAGGCCTAGCAAGATAAGAGGACTCAAAATCATCATAGAGACTAACTTCAGGTTTAGGATATCCTAAACTAGAGTCAGGCTCTTGTAAGTTAATATCCTCCGTACTATGACTGAAATAGTGAGAATATTCAACAATCCTCTTTTTCATGCTCTCTATCATTTTATCAGTCATATCGTTAATCGTCTTTTCCACGCTTGCACAGGTAGCATTAACATAATCACGATATGGGCAATTATAAGCATCAAGATTAGGAGACTTATAATAATCACATAAAACAAGAGACATATAAGAGTGAGATGGGTCATAAGAGTTCATAAAGTAATCCCTAATGGGAAGGATTAGCATTAAAAACAGACTCGCCATGAGTCGGGTATCTAAAATTCTCTTTAACTTGTTCAAAGGCATAGGTATCCCAAGCCAATTTTCAAAGAAATCTCATACCTCATCTTAAGTTCTAGACAATAATCCTATTAAACCTCCAGGACAAATAGATTCAACATAGCTCATAGATGCAGAATTTAAACCCACAACAATGACCTCACAAATTTTCCATTTTTGAAAATTTTGATTCAATTGAGCACGATAATCGTTAAGTCTCAGTAAACAACTCTAGAAAGGTTCATGCTCGAATTATGGGAAATTAAAAATTGGCATTCTTGAAACCCCCTTTTTTTCAATTTTAAGAATTTTCTATTTTTTTTAGGATTTTCAATTTTTTTTCTTTTCTAAGGTTTTTTTAATTGAAAGAAAAAAAAAGTAAAGGAAAAAAAAAACAATGACTCTAAGATGACTAACTATAACTAATGACTAAAACTTAAAAATAAGACTACTCAAATAATCAAGTTAACAAAATAAACTAACAGAAAGAAATCTATATGACCCAAAAAAAAAGCCCAAAAAGACTCAAACATAAAAAAAGTAACCTAATACAAAAAAATAGAAAAGAAGCACACACACAAAGCATGCACACCATTTTGTTTGATTTTTCTTTAAACACACAAAAAAATGAAAACCTAAAACAAGACAAAATCCAAAAATAAAATAAAGCAGAAAATAAAACTCCTAAAATTAGAACTAAATACATAGCAAATTCAACACAATTACAAGGGAGATGAATTTTTTTTTTTGAAGTTTTGCGGTCCTCGAACTATGCAGGAAATTGCAAACAGATTATTAATTTCAAAATTCACAGAAAATTCTAGACAATCCCAAAAATTCCATAAAAATTCACACAAACTCTAAAAATTATGTTGAATTCAAAAAAATATCAACACAACAAAAAATCACACCAGAAATACTCCAGAAAATTCAAATAGAATTTGAAACTATAGAAATATCTACACTGTATTTTTTTTTTGTTTTTTTTAGGATCAGTTCTGCCCTGATTTTGCTGCACACAAACCAAATTTGTTAGCACTGTTTTTTGGCACTAAATAATCTCTAAAAATTGAAATGAAACTAATCTAACCAATAACAAAAATCAAAATACAAACTTAATTTTAAAATCAATACAAACTAAATTACTAAACGAAATAACGACTTAATTAAAACTAAAAATCACCACTATAAAAGTAAAATGAAAACAACTTGAACGACTTGATTAACTAAACTACGACTCAGCGCAACTAGATTTCAATAATCAATCCCCGGCAACGGTGCCAAAAACTTCTTGTGATTTTCCGCAAGCATACGGTTTATCGTTATAGTGCTTACGGGTATCGTCCTCAGGAATGGTATATGAAATTAGATTGAAAAATGGACTAAACTACTTTGAATAATACCTAATAGAACAAATCTCATGCCACATAACTGATTCTATTTTTAGGTTAAGAACTAAACCTTTCGAAATATGCACTAAGCACTAATACAGCCTAACCAAAATGTGATTACTAACCAACCCAAATGCAAAGCATTGTACTATGAAAATTAATATGAAATTAAGCATCCCAAAATCAACTAAAAATGAAAGGAGTTTGAAGGGCACTTTACTGTAGCCTCAATTGAGAGTGAAGGACTCATGACTCAGAGCTAGGTTTAAATTGTAGCAAGCAAAAAGTGAAACTGGAAGAGAAGTAAATTGAGAATCTGAAAAACAGAGCCCACTTGAATTTATTTTAATCAAAGCCAATTACATGAACTAGAGAGTATAGAACAAGATCTGAAAATTGAAAAATAGAATGAAAATCAAACACAAAAATCTATAAACTCCACTACCCTCCCTCTATGCTCTACAATTCGATTTGTAACCCTCAATGAACCCATCCAACTCCCTCTTTGATTGCCCCCATTATTTGATGAATTAATGGCTGTCCAACTCATTGTAATGATCGCCTTGATGATGATGATGATGATTAAGGAACGTGAACGAGGAGAGAGAGAGGATGTAACAATGAAGAAATGGGAAAAAGAAAAGGCACGGACGGCTGCTCTGTTCTGCCCTATTGTTTGGGTTCTTTGTGCTGTGATTGGGTGAGGATGATGAAGGGATAGGGTGGGGCTGGCACGTGAGGTACGCTTGCCTCACTTAAGTGAGAAGGTTGGGTTGAGAGGCGTCTGGGCCTGGCCAGCAAAGGAAAAGGTGGGAGGGAAAAGAAGAGAGGTAGACCAGGCTGGGAGAGGAGAAGACGCATGTGGGCCGCTGGCTCAACCTGGACCAAGAGAGAGAGGGAAAGGTCGATCGGCAGTGTTTTGGGCCATGCATTCAAGAGGACTGGGTTTAGCTTTCTTCTGTTCCCTTTATTTGCTTGGCTTGATCAAATCCTTGAGCTAGTTGTTTTTTTTTTCCAATTTTTCAATTCCTACAAAATGAACAAAAACATATTGAAATTCTAATTTAATAATTTATTTCGAACAAATGATGGATAATAAAAGGGTATAAAATATCATAACTTATGGGTTAACAAAAAGTAAGGTTACTATTGTTTAATTTGTGAGTAGATATGATAGTCATATAATATCTCTCCAAATGATTTGATATAACGAATAACTATTGTTGCTAAGAGCAAAATAAAAGATAACTAAACAATAAGGATGTAATCTTCTAGTCAAGCGGGCGGGTTCGGATTTGGGTCCAGGTCAGGTTTAAGCCACTATTTTGCAGATTATTTGGGTTCGCATAGAGAAAATCGTGTTCAAATCCAAAATTTTCGGCCAGGTTCGGGTCGGGTTTTTGGTTCAGGTCAATTTTTGCCAGTTCTAGGTGTTACTAACTCGTGGTTGTGGGCATCCAATTAAGTGCAAGCATAATGAATAATTGTTTTTATTTGTGGAAAGAGACAATGACTAAAATTGCATTTGATAAAATGTGAAGAACATATATAGTTAATTATCGGACAATTGAAATAGACTTTTATTTTTTTCTGCTGGGTCACAATCGATTTAATCATAAAAAAAATTAATTGTTGACTGTCTTTTGTTGTACTACAAATTTTATTAATGTCTTCAACATTTGTTTGATCTTTTGTCAACATAAATTTCTTGGTACTAATTATTTGTTTACTAGCACCCTTGCCTTCCTTGAAACGTTTTATGATGTTTACTTGATGTCACTTAAATATTTAAATGTTAGCATTATTTAATTGGTAGTTATGCCCTGATTGGGTAGAAAAATAGGATTGGAATAGAATCAGGACTTGAACCCTGAAGGGTTCAATATGAAACTTGAATCTTGAACTCAATTGTTTGGTGAAAACTGAAATGGAGTCAAGTTCCAGTCCATTCTGTTTGGTGGACAGTTGTGGAATGGAATCAAACCTACTTTTATTTTAGAAATATTATAAACAGTTATAAATTATTGTTTAATTTTTATTATTTGAGACTTTGTTAAAAATGAAATTTTGACACCTTAGTTCCTAACAATTTCAGTCCTCAATTTCGTTACATTTATTTATAATTAATTATTTTGAACTTTGTTTAATATCCAAGAAAACTCAATAAGGTTTCAATTAAATTTCATTCTCAATGTTTTCTCTCTGCAGAAGCAAAAACCAATGACTCAATTCAACCCAGAAAAAAAACAAAAAATCCCAAGAAAATTATAGAAAAAATAAATAAATTCCGCCCCCCTTTTTAATTTTGATGTTGTTGCTTCTTCATTCCCATTTCATCTTGTTGGTTATTCAAATCCACACCAAGCTTATCATAAACCCACCAAAAAAATTGAAAAGAAAAATTATAATGAACCCACGCCAAGCTTCAGCACAAGAAAGATGAAGATCTGAAATAATAAATCATGGGTGCCATACTTGCACAGATTTAACCCAACCACAAAAAAAAAAAACCCGAAAAAGATGAGATGAGAGGGCGACGTCTAACTGCGACCGGCGACTCGGTAGCCTAGGACTCGGCAGCCAGAGGCGTAGTGGCGGGTCTCTCTTCTCCCCCTCTCTCTCTCTCTCTCTCTCTCTCTAGGGTTATGGGTTAGTGAGAATAGAAATGGTAATATGGGAATTGAGAATGAAAGAAGGCTGGCAAATCAAAAACAAATTGTTTTTCTTTTATTTTTTTAGAATATAATGTTCATCCCTTAGGGTTGGGGAATTGATACCCCTTATAAGTGGAGGAGTTCAAGTCCCTTAAGTTTGGGAGGAACTTGATACCTAAGGGTATCAAGTTCCTTTCCTTAAAAACTCTCACCAAACAATGAGGAAAGAAACTTGAACCCGAAGGTTTCAAGTCCCATTTCTTTTTTACTCACCAAACAACCCCTTAATGTCTATAATCAATGGGTTTTGTAACTACTAAGATGTATCTTTGTCTATAACTATGCCTATTCTTTGCATTGCAAGTTTGCAATGTATCTTCCTTTTGACTTATAAAATCTTGTTAAAATGCATATCAATGTGGAGTGGCTTACATTTTTTTTTGGCAGTGTCAACATTGTAATTTTTTTTTATTTTTCAATAAACTGTGTGGGAGGAGAGGGTGAGCGCAATTGCTTGAACTTCATTATATATAATTTTATATTTTATATTTCTTCAATAATCTTGGTCTGAAGAAGGGGGCACCATATGAATTACCAACATAAAGGGGATATCTCAATTTCGGTTGGTTCTAACCCTATTCTCTACTTTTTATCTCATTCTATGTATTTATAGAGTTGTAAAATATATTTGTCTAGTTCTCTAGGTATTATGTGCATAATTGGTGTAACAGTGTTATTTTGATTTATTTTGATGTATTTTTGCTTCTATTTGATATTTCTTGAAATGCATAGATATTATAAAGTTGTAAAAGCATTGTTTCGAGTTCAAAATAATACATGGATGCAGATAAAGATGTGTAAATTACTAAAAGAGTAGGTATGTGTGTCAAAACTCATTTAATTTTATTTTTAGATTTTATATGATGGTGTATGATGTGTTCACATTTTTTTACAATCGATTCATAAATTCACTACATGACAAAGGTCAATCTCCATATGTTGAGGTAATCTTTTTTTCTTTATTGATAATTAGTTTTTTTCTTTAAATGATTCCACAATTTTATCCAAGGAAAAGAATGAAAATCGTATTGTGCAATAAAAAAACATTCAAGAATCGAGTGAATGAAAATCCTATTGTGCAATAAAAAATTTAAGAATCAAGTGACGCCATTAAATGAAGAAACACACTTTGTGACTTTCCCATCAACCCTTGTCAAAAAAAATTCAGGCTAAATGATCTCAATAATGTAAGCCAATAATATCATTTTCTCCTTTTTCTTATTGAACAAATTATATAAAACTCCTTTTTGTATAAACTTCCCATTTAGTAAATGCATACTTATTTGATGGGTCCTTTTCTTAAAAGTTACAATCTTTGTTACTTGCTTTCATTTGTTATTTTTTTTCCTGGTGAGAGGCTTCTATTTGTTGGATTGTATACATAAATTGGGGAAATATATTATTGTCTCTCTTACGATGTAAGTAGCTATCTTTATTTTATTTTTATTTCACCCATTTTATATATGATTTGTCCTTATGATTTGCATAAATGGGATTTACTTCAAATATTCAGTGACTGAAAAATTATTAAAGGGCTCTTAATGCTAAATAAAGCAATGCAGATGATAGTTATTACTATGAAGTATAAACTTTATAAAAATTACACTATTATAATTAACCATTAACAAATATGATAGAAAATGTTAATCAATACTTTAGAAATACCGCTTGGGTTAAAAACTCGGATGTATATGAAGTTGAATCAAATGCATGTGTGATGAACACATAGGATGTCACATAGGATCTCATGTATTATTGTTTTGCCATACAAGATAGATATTATCTAGTAGAATCTAATAAATGGAATGGTTCTAAATTTTATTAGTAGTTGTAACCATGACTACAAGTAATTAATTATATTTGATTAAAATTATTAGCTCTAACCACAGAATAATAATTGTATAACTAATTAAAGGGCCCTTTAGTGTCCTAAGCAATAATTTCTAGGACAATTAATTTGAGAAAGAACTACAACATTTTAGCAAAAAAACAATAATAGGAGTGACGATAGAATTTTAGAATTCTGAGACTTCAATTATTTTTTCTAAATTTTCCTTAAGAACAAATAATATAAGTATTACTATATTAAAAAAGAACCAATATCTCATGTCCTAGATTGATTAGTTAATAATATAGTGTCCATTGTAATTTTTTAAAATTATATATTGTAATTTTCTACCATTGTAAAGGAAGATAGTAAAACATAAAATATTGTATAATTTTTTAAGCAAACATTCAAATCGAGTAGGAGGCTATTAGTTTCTTTATTTTTTTTTTTTATCTCAATGGCTATTAATTTATTGTTTGATAGCTTTGAAAAATTATTAAATTTAATTAATTTAACTATTTGTTTGTTTATTTTCTCTTTAATTTAAAGTGTTTTTGATCTTTTCATAGTTCTATTCAATTACAAAATTTTGATGATACATCATCACTTTATTGCCTAGCTCTGAATGATGTATAAAGCGAACAAACACCGTAATGCTTTTATCGAATTGCTATTGCTTCTTTGAATAGTTATTGCAATGAGCAATGCTAATAGAGGATAAATCATACATAGAGATAACATGACTAGCACTTTAAAAAAAGGAAAAAATATAAACTATCACTTATTCACTTACCGCATTTTCTTTCCCTCAACTTTGTGATATTCAATAAACAATAACCATTCATCTTTGCACTTAATGTTGACTTTGAGGTTTGGCTGATTTAATCATCTGACATTATCATGCAATAGATGTCTGTTAGGCAAATTGTTAGGAAATTGAGCAACTTTAATTTGTGGAAGCAATAGGATGAAATAGATAATCAGAAGTAAAATAAAGATAGCAAGAACAAAACAAGAACACCCAAGAATTACGTGGAAAACCCAATACGGGAAAAACCACAGACGGTGACGAACCCAAACAATCCACTATGAGAAGGAGGAGTACAAGGGCGATCACAATCACGATGTGTGATTTGATCTAGCACAAGATTACAACCTCTCTTATAATCTCTCTCTCATAACTCTAAGAAAGTGGAAACAAAATACTCTATAGCTATTTCTTGCTGGTGTCTTGAAAGGGGATAGGCGAGCCCTTCATAAAAGGTAAGGAAGAGCGAGAATTTCGCAAACCCTAACTACCTATGGAACTCCAAGCTCAGTAACAAGGCCCCTCAATCAAGTAGCTTCCTTCACACCTTCAGTAGCAACAACATACTCAGCCTCTGTAGTAGATAAAGCTGTAATAGACTGAAGCGATGCTTTTTAAGAGATAGCACGTGCACACAAAGTGAAGATATACTCAGATATGGACCTCCTCCTGTCAAGATCACCAGTATAGTCAGAATCAATGAAACCTGTAACATCACATGTAGCAGCTTTGTTCCTATCAAACACCAAACCCTTATCAACACTACCCTTCACATAGCAAACAATCCACTCTAGAGCCTCCCAATAATCCTTTCTAGGATTATGCATATACCTACTTACCATACTCACAGCATGTGACAAGTCAGGCCTAATGCACACAATAGCATATATCAAGCTACCAACAGCACTAGAATAAGAGACATTAGACATCCTCTCAATGTCCTCCTCAGATTGTGGACAACACTAAGTAGACAATCTGAAATGTGCAGCAAGAGGTGTAGAAACTCCCTTACAGTTACCCATATTAAACCTGTCAAGTACTTTCTCGAGATAGTGATCCTGAGACAAGTGCAGCTTACCGGCCTTTCGATCCTTCTGAATCTCCATGCCTAAAATCTTCTTTGCTGCACCCAGGTCCTTCATCTCAAACTTCTCACTGATTTGAGATTTCAACTTGTTGATCAAGGACTTATCCTTGGAAGCTATCAGCATATCATCAACATATAACAACAAGTAAATAAAAGAACCATCAAAATATTGCCTAAAATACACACAATTGTCATACCGGCTACGTGTGCAATCCTGTCCAACCATAAAGGTATCAAACCTTTTTGTACCACTGTCTAGGAGCTTGCTTAAGTCCATACAAAGACTTCTTCAATCTACAAACCTGTTGTTCCTTCCCGGAAACAACAAAACCTTCAGGTTGCTTCATATAGATCTCCTCCTCCAACTCCGCATGAAGGAATGCAGCTTTTACGTCAAGCTGCTTCAAATCTAGATCAAATAAAGCAACAAATGCAAGAAGCACTCTAATAGAGGTATGTCTAACAACAAGAGAAAATACCTCATTATAGTCAATACCTTCCTTCTGGTTGCACCCACAAACAACCAGGCGTGCTTTCCGCCTTGCATCTTCAACTCCAGGAATACGGTCCTTTCTCTTGTAGATCCATTTGGCAGTTAGGGTTTTATGGAGTTCGTGCGGCTACGAAAGTTAGTGTTTGCGGAATTCTCGCTCATCCTAACCCTTTATAAAGGGCTCGCCTTTCTCCTTTCAAGACACCAGCAAGAAATACCTACAGAGTATTCTGTTTCCACTTTCATAGAGTTGTGAGAAAGAGATTATAGGAGAGGTTGTAATCTTGTGCTAGATCAAATCACACATCGTGATTGTGATCGTCCTTGTACTCTTCCTTCTCATAGTGGATTATTTGGACTGGTCGCCGTCCGTGGTTTTTCCCCGTATTGGGTTTTCCATATAATTCTTGGGTGTTCTTGTTTTGTTCTTATTATCTTTATTTTACTTCTAATTATCTGTTTCATCCTATCACTTCCACAAATTAAAGTTGCTCAATTTCCTAACAATTTGCCTAACAATGTCGAATTTTGAGCAATGGTGATATTTACAAATATCTATCGTTACAGCAAGCTTACTTCTGTTTGAAGAAAACATTTTAATGTGCATATATGCAGGTTGTTACTAAGGCTAACTCCTTTTATGCCTATCTATAAATCTGTTAGTTGGTTATTTAGTTATATGTATAGATTTGCAACCCAAAAAAAAAAAACTCAATATGTAAGTTCGGTGTGTTTTGTTTGATGTTGAGCCTATTATTACTTGCTATATAATAATTGCAAACAAATTTGGAAGTCTATTGCGTAGTGTTGGGGGTTCTTCCCCTCCCATACATCCAAATTTATGTATGTGTAAATTTAAATACTAATTATAAGATAGAAATACACGTATCAATATTTACAAGATTAGTCATATAGAAGCTAAATAGTAGACAGAATATATGTCAATCAAATTGCAAATTATAAGATAGAAATACTAATTATAATCTGATACTTTTTGAACGCTACCTTAAGTCTCGTTGCATTAGCCAGATGCAATACTTTCTTGGAAATATGCAAGACTTATTCTAAGTGTTCCATCAGTTTACCAACACATCTTAGCAAAGGCAAATGCAATAGTCTTATGACTCAAGTGGAATACTTTGTCAATCAAATTGCAGCATTCTTTTCATCTAAATGCAACATTTTTTTTCATTCCATATCTATGTAAAAGAAAAATCTATTCTCGACAAAAAAAATTATGATTCCAAGCCTTCTCATAGTTGTACATAATTCCTTTTCGAATTTCCAATGAAGCTTACCTGTTATTTCAAGCTTTTGTAGCATACTAAATACTTAACTTCCCAAAAGAGCACCCATCTTGTGACTTCTCCAAGTTGAGCACCCATAATTATGGAGTTTTTAGGACATGACATCCTTACTGTGAGTTGTACATTTTTTTATATATATGTGTTATTACTAATCCATTTAAATGTTAGTCACCCATACTTTAGAATATTATAATTTTTTAATAATTATAAATTATTACAAGATATACGCATTTATAAATATCAAGAATAAATATACGAAGATTTAACCCTTTTTTTTGTCTCTCATCTCAATTACTCTCGTTTTGCCTTTTTTTTTTGTAGACACGTCAATAATCATTTCTTTTTTCATCGTATTAGTCTCTCTTCCAATTTGTATTTTCCAAACTTTCATTTTCCTATTTTCTCGTCCTATTTATTTTATAATTGTATCCAAATTGGCAAATGAGGTACATACTTTGTCCCATTTATATCTTCCTAATCAACATTTTTTTGTCCCATATTATCTACCGAAACACTCATTAAATGCACTGTTAAACATCATCATTTCTACTGCTCTAATTTTCTGTAGCTGTAGCTAGCAACCGGCTAGTACGGGTCGTGTCCACAAGGAACTTGGTTTCAACTAACAGAACTAATTAAATTACTCTAGCTAGGCAATCACAATTATGGGTTGGAGACTAAACTAGGATAAACGATAACAACTAAAAAGCGTAATAAACAGCAGAATAGAAACACTTAGGTTGGAATTAACAGCACGATTATGCTAGTGAATCAGCTATTAACCCAATCAGACACTCCCAAGCATGCATCACAAATGGATAGATTGTCAATTAACCCCATCTCCTCCCTCTCTCAAGTGTCGAAGACTAATCCTGGAACTATAGTCTCCTATTCTCATCGGACTAAAGGTCGAAGGATTACAAGATTCACAATCTCAAATCCCAATTAGGATTTTAACTATTTTCATGTTAAAATCTTAATCGTCTACTAAGGCACACTAGGTAAAGGTTTCGTCTCTCAACGCTCCCCTAAACCCCAATAAAAAGGATGAATGTTCTTTCGAGCATTTCATCAAGCATGTGGCGTGCATAGTAGAATTCATAATTGCAAAACAAAGGGGGAGCAAGGATTGGGCCAATACAGGATTCAACTACACATATTCAGCGTCAATCCCTACCAAAGTTGAAGGATTTAGCCTACAATCATGTCTCTAACAACAACCATGACATTCAATTCCACAACCATTGCAAACCTTAAAATAACCAAGAACAAGAGAGAAGTAATAACCTGAAATTGATTGAATGAATTCAAAGTAGTATCAACTTCAATTCAATAGCCAAATCCCAAAATCAAAATTAAACTCTGTAATGAAACCTAAAAATTGCCTAGAAGCGTTTTGGGGCGAGAGAAACTGAAACTAAAACTGACTGTTATAACAGCAGTCCCGAAGGAAGATTTAAGTCGCGATGCGGAACAGGGGCGGCACGGTCATGCCAAAATGCTGCCCGAAACACCCCTAAAACGGCACAAGTGGCACGAGAGTGCCACTTGGCATGGCCAGGCTGTGCCACTTGGCTGTCCAGCCAAGTGTGCCGGTTTGGGGGGGATTGGTCGTGCTTTGTGGGTCCGGTTTCGTGGGACTTCCGTGCGACGCTTTTTCGTTGCTTTTCTCACCTTTTTGGCACTCCTTTCTGCTAAATGTTGTTCATCTTTTCGTTTCTTCAATAGAGTTCCTAAAAATATCGAAAGATGTTATATGAGTTAAAAGTGCGCTAAAGGAGGCCAATTTGACTCTTCCTTGGCACGATCGAACGTGAAAACGCATGAGGGAATGAGTCAAATAGGGGCTAAAAATGGGATAAATAGAGGTTCATCATGCCCCCATGCTTATCTCTTATTTGTCCCCGAGCAAGACTACGCTATGAAGGATCAGGGAGAACGGCAAACCTCTTAACACACCCTCCTCAGGCAAGGGACGAATAATCAAAAACCTAAATTAAGCTATGCATTAAAGATGGCTAAGTCAAAATGTGAAACAATTCGAATATAGCTCGCACACTTCCTTCCATGGGTCCCTATACCCAAATGCAATGCATCAAATGCCCTAATATCGAAGTACACAACAAGACAGGACATTTCCTTGATGAGTGGTGAGTAAGCAGGACTGGTAGAACCTCACTTTAGGATAAAGTGGAACACTCCCCTCGATGTGTTTAGAATATGTAACAAGGGTGCACTCAATACTCTACCCAATCAAGCAACTACCATAAGCTTGGTAGAGTTCTCAATTCTCCACCGCCTAATGCAAAATGCAATGTGTAAATCGTGAGGACTTATAAAGGGATGTAATGGGGTCAAAGGTAAAGGGTGAGAAGTGGAAAAAAGTTTGGGAAGAGTGGAGCTAACAGTCAAAGACTAGGGAGCAAAAAACACTTCCACAACTAATGTCAGAACAACAACTTCACACCACAATTGAAAATTTGAGCAACAACCCCAAAAAAGCCTTAAGGGAGGGATTTAGCTATCTCATTATCACACTTCCATGCCAAACACCTTTTTCACAACTTTTCTATTTTTTCTTTTTCTCTTTCTCTTATTTTTCTCTTTTCTTTGCTTCCTCCTTTTTCATTCATTTATATTTCTTTTCTTTGAAAGGAGAAAGGCATGTGAATGGCATGGGGAACACAAACTTGAATCGCAAATATCCTCAAACAAACCACTAATAACGTACCCAAGGTGAACTAACCTTTAAAGCAAACCCAACTCAACATGGAAGTGTTGCTCCACTAGACCTTGACAAGGATATGGAGAATATCGATAGGCCAAGTGTGTAGTGTGTAGGGGGCAACAACAAAGACAAGGGGAAAGGCACAAAGGGCTAGCAAAAAGGGTAGTGCATATCAATGGGTGGCTTTTTGGCTCATGTGGCTAAATAGAACAAAAATTGCCTCAGTTATATCAACACATGCACATGCTAAATATGATTTCAAAGAGAACAAGACCAAGTTCTAAAGATGCAATCATGGATGAGTCACACATGAAGGAAAGTATGAGACTATATGCAATGAATAGTCATTAGGCTCAAAGTCTGACAGGTAAGTCTACCACAATCCAATAACTTACTCCAAGGTATATCGCACTTATCGAGGTAAATCAAGCCAAGTCACATGAATCTCAAGGGAAATATGACATACAGCATAAGGTGGGAGAACCACAGATGGCAATGTTAGAGCGCAATTTACAAAAGTTCACACATAACAGGCCACACTTCAACACACAACTCAACCAGATCAATCAATCATTACTCCTTGTGTTCTCTTCATAATAGGGGTTTTCGCACACATTTATTGAAAAGTAAAAAAAAAAACTAAGGAAAGCAATAAAAGATATAAAGGATAGTGAGAAGAACGGTAAAACGTAATACCTGGGAAGCTTAGGGACGCCCAACTCGATCACTTCTCATTTTGAGATGCAACATGTAACTTATATGCTCTAACCTACATGCTCTATTAAAGGAAAGAAATGCAAATATATCCTATGAAAACTATATGTCATCCTATCTATATGATGCAAAATGCAACATGTCATTCAACCAATACCCCAAAATCCACCATTCCACCCAAAGAGCGATAAGCTCACCCCCCCCATGCTGGAGATTTTCATAGTCCGCAATGAAAACGACGTACAAAAAGGGCAAGGAAAGGGGGAGGGGAAAGGAATGAAGAGGGAAAAGGGGGTGGGGAAAGGGCGTGAGTGACATGGATTTGTGGGTTTTTTTTTGAAAGAGATAAATGCCTTGGGTTGCCTCCCAAGAAGCGCTTGTTTAAGATCCTTAGCTTGACCCTTACCTCTAAATAGTAGACAGTAATGATGCGGGAGGTGGCCTGGGGGAGGTGTAAAAATATAAAAGAGGATCTGCTACCTCCCTAGGAGAAACAGAGGCGGTCGCAAAACGAAACGGGACGGCCGCAGAAACAGTAGAAGAACCGGCAGACAACATGTGGGATCCCCCATTTCCATCAAATGTATCAACCTCGAGAGTAGTATCGAATGGGGAAATGGGGATCGGCGCCTCAGAGGGTAGGGGAAAAACAGGCGCTAAAGGCGGTACAGGGGGAGGGAAACTGAAGTCCACCCTCTCCCCACACAGGTGGAAAGATAGAGTGCCTACCTGAACATCGATCACTGCCCCGGCAGTCGCAAGCAATGGGCGACCTAAGAAGAGTGGGGCTGGAAAGTCCTCATCCATGTTAAGAACGATGAAATCGCAGGGGATGAGGAACTTGCCCACCTGGATCGGGACATCCTCCAGAATGCCGACAAGCTGCCTGATGGAGCAGTTTGCTAGCTGAATAGTCATGCTGGTGGGCGTGAGGTCCCGTAGTTGCAGCTTCTGGCAGAGAGAAAGTGGCATGAGGCTCACACTGGCGCCCAGATTGCAAAAGGCTCTCTCGATCTGCATATCCCCTATGCAGCATGGAATAGAGAAACTACCAGGATCCTGCAGTTTTGATGGTGATCGCCTCGGTAGAAGTGTGCAGCAGGATCCGAGAGTGGGGGTCACTGGAGTAAGCCTGGGCTCTCCCTTCTTGGACAGGAGCTCTCTTAAAAACTTAAAGTGTGCAAGTGCATTCTTAAGAGCTTCCAGAGAGGGACTACTGGCATAGATTCGGCGTAGGGTTTCCAAGAATTGCGCGAATCTAGGTTCAAGCTGACATAGCTTGGACCATGCCAGTCGCTGAGGGTAAGGCACTGGGGGCTGGTAGGTGCGGGTAGGAGGTAGCGGGCTAGGCTCCCCAGCAAAGCTTAGATTCTTTTCTCGCTTCTTTCCCTTAATTCCTGCAGAATCAGGAACTGGAACTACCTCCTGGAGAGCCATCACTGGGCTCTCCTCTAACCCCTCTTCTATCGTGCAGATGGCATTAACGTGACGGCGGGGGTTAACTTCTGGCTGGCCTGGAAGTTGCCCTTGAGATCGGGACAGGAGGCTCACTTGTTGGGCAATCTGAGCAATCTGCGTGTCCATCGTTTTCTGATGGGCAGCCATGGCATCTACCCTGGAGGTCAGCAGATGGATTAACTCCTTAAAAGTCTCATTGGTCGTGGTCTGGGTCGCTATGAAGCGCTCCATGAGACTCTCCAGGTGAGATGTAGGTTTAGGAGGTGGAGGGGGTGGAGTCTAGGGAGCTCGGTTGTGGAAACCGGGTGGCTGGATGGGATTCTAGGGGTGAGGGTTGGGATTTTTGTAAAGAGGGTTCGTTTGGCCTTTCCAACCCTAACTATAGGTGGTGGGGTGGGGGTTATTTTGTGGTGGTGTGTTGTAATTGTGGAACGCGTTGACGTGTTCAATGCTAGGGGGAGCATTGTAACACTCAACGGCAGTATGTCCCTGTACACCACAAGTCCCACAGTGTGCATAAGTCCCCATTGAAGGCCTCGCAGAAGTGAGTGATGGGGTAGCCACCTTATCTAGTCGTTTTGCAAGGGCGTCCACCCTGCTTGCTAGGAACGTCACAGCGTCTACCTCATGTCTGCCACCGCTTCTCTTGGGGGTGGCCCGCTCGCTTGCCCAGTGATAGTTGTTGGAAGTCATCTCTTCCAACAATGCCCTTGCCGCTTCAATTGATTTGCACATTAGAGCGCCCCCTGCTGCGGCATCAACCGAGATCTTCACTGGTCGCTTCAACCCATTGTACAAGGTTTGGATTAGGAGCCAGTCAGGAACTCCGTGGTGGGGGCACTGGCGCTGGAGGTCCTTGAACCTCTCCCATGCTTCGTAAAGGGACTCACCATCCTGCTAGGTGAAGGAGGTGATGTCCGTCCTCAGCTTGGGAGTCTTGCCAGGTGGGAAGTACTTGCTGAGGAACGCCTTGGAGAGTACTTCCCAAGTGGTGAACGAGTTGGGCTCCTCGTTCTGCAGCCAGTCGCTGGCTCTATCCCGCAGTGAGAAGTGAAAGAGTCGCAGGCGGATTGCATCGGTGGACACCCCATTTAGCTTGATGGTGTCACACTTCGCAAGGAATCTACGAAGGTGCACGTTGGGGTTTTCCGAGGGGTGCCCGCTGAATTGCTCCCTCTCCACAAAAGTGATCCGTGCGGGGCTGAGCTCGAAATTTTTAGCCTCGATGGCGGGGCTAACGATGGAGGAGGTTATGCCCGACGCTTGGGGGAGGGCATAATCTCGCAACACTCTTTCATTTTCCCGAGCCATCAGAACTTGTACTTGTTGCCGCTTTCTTGCACCGCTTTGCCTTCGAGCAGTGGCTTCAATCTCTGGGTCAAAAGGAACAAGTGCTTGATCCTTTTGACTTCGCCTGCGCATACAAAGCCAACACTACCACGGCGTAAACAGTTTCAAGCACGAGAGGGGGGGGGGGAACAAGAAGGGATATTAATGAAAAGAAAAAGCCTAGTCTAGAGCATGCAAATCGGTTCTAATATTGAAAGGCACAAGTTCCCCGATAACAGCGCCAAAAACTTGTTGAGTTAAAAATGTACCGCAAGTGCACGGTGTAGCTATAGCTAGCAACCGGCAAGTACGGGTCGTGTCCACGAGCAACTTGGTTTCAACTACCAGAACTGATTAAATTACTCTAGCTAGGCAATCGCAATTATGGGTTGGAGACTAAATTAGGATAAACAATAGCAACTAAAAAGCGTAATAAACAGCAGAATAGAAAACACCTAGGTTGGAATTAACAGCACAATTATGCTAGTGAATCAGTTACTAACCCAATCAAACACTCCCAAGCATGCATCACAAATGGACAGATTGTCAATTAAGCCTATCTCCTCCCTCTCTTAAGGGTCGAAGACTAATCCTGGAACTATAGTCACCTATTCTCATCAGACTAAAGGTCGAAGGATTACAAGATTCACAATCTCAAATCCCAATTAGAATCTTAACTACTTTCATGTTAAAATCCTAATCGTCTACTAAGGCGCACTAGGTAAAGGTTTCGTCTCTCAACGCTCCCCTAAACCCCAATAAAAAGGATGAATGTTCTTTCGAGCATTTCATCGAGCACGTGGCGTGCATAGTAGAATTCATAATTGCAAAACAAAGGGGGAGCAAGGATTGGGCCAATATAAGATTCAACTACACATAATCGGCGTCAATCCCAACCTAAGTTGCAGGATTTAGCCTACAATCATGTTTCTAACAACAACCATGACATTCAATTCTACAGCCATTGCAAACCTTAAAATAACCAAGAACAAGCGAGAATGGAGAATTAAGAACCTGAAATTGATTGAATGAGTTCAAAGTAGTATCAACTTGAATTCAATAGCCAAATCGCAAAATCAAAATTAAACTTTGTAATGAAACCTAAAAATCGCCTAGAAGTGTTTTGGGGCGAGAGAAACTAAAACTAAAACTGACTGTTCTAACAACAGTACCGAAGAAAGATTTAAGTCGCGACGCAGAACGGGGGCGGCATGGTCGTGCCCAGAGGCACGGTGGCACTGTGCCAAAACGCTGCCCGAAACACCCCCAAAACAGCACAAGTGGCACGGCCCAACCGTGCCACATGGCACGGTCGTGCCACGTGGCACGGCCAGGGCATGCCACTTGGTTGTCCAACCAAGTGTGCCAATCTGGGGGGGATTGGCCGTGCTTTGTGGGTTCGGTTTCGTGGGACTTCCGTGCGACGCTTTTTTGCGGCTTTTCTCGTCTTCTTGGCACTTCTTTCTGCTAAACATTGTTCATCTTTTCGTTTCTTCAATAGAGTTCCTGAAAATATCAAAAGATGTTATATGAGTTAAAAGTGTGCTAAAGAAGGCCAATTTGACTTTTCCTTGGCACGATCGAATGTGAAAACGCATGAGGAAATGAGTCAAATAGGGGCTAAAAATGGGATAAATAGGGGTTCATCATTGGCATATAATTTTTCTTAGAATATGCATTTTTTTTTCCATTTAGAAATACAAAAATAGGACGAATGGTACGTATTTAATACTTTACCTTAGTTATATAAATATAGGGTTCAACATAGAATTTTGATAACCAAAAAAAAATGAAGTGTTTGGTTGCAATCACTTACAAAAAGTTTAAATATCTAACAATGAATTATTTTGGTCACTATTTTTTAAGTGTTTGTCTTTGAAATATATAAGTAAATATTAATACTATACTAACCAATATTAGTTAGGTCAATGATATACAACTGTTTTATTGAACTAATTTTCTTAGAAGTCGCTCAATAGTTCAATGATTGAACGTGTTAAGTAATTTCCCATATTCAACTATATTCTATTTTAGGTTTTGATCGAACTGTTGTCAAACATAATCAACCCACTACGATTTTGTAACGTCCTCTATGAAGTTATTCTATCATCTTGTGTTGGACTATCGCTACTTAGAACTTCTCTTTCGATTGACCATAAAATCTTAAAATGCTTGAGTTTCATTTGAGCATGTTTTGTGTTATGCAATTTAGAAAATTTTATAATAGGTCCCTGAATTTTGTAATAATGATTATAATTTGAGTACCTTTTTTAATTTCTTTGTATTTATCTTTGATGTAATATTTACTAATAATAGTCAGAAGAAAGCCTACTTAATTATTTGACATTTTGATTGAATTGTAACGCCTATATATGAACACGTGGTGGCATGTGTTAATAAATTTTTTTTAGAAATAATTTCTCAATGGTAATGTTTATTGCTAATTTATTAAATAGCAACCTACTTAGCCAACTGCAGTAGCCTTTGAAGGGTGGCAATATAACATAAATTTTGCTTTTAAGATCTAATAATTGTAACATTTGTGACAATAATGGCTTGTTTGGTTCTATGTAATCGAAGTGGTAATGCAATCAAAATGGTAATGGTGATTTCATTACCATGTTTGGTTATCATTAAGTAATGTAATCAAGATTGCATTGTAATTACATTTACCTCAATCTATGCAATTACAATTACTTGACTTTTCCTAAACAATTTTGATTGCATACCTTTGAATCAAAATCTATCCAACTATAAGCTATTATATTTGGGAACTTTTTCTCTCTTATCTCCATTGTCTCTCCTCTACTTCCCCCTCTCTTATTAGTTTGACACCATTTTTTTAAAGGTTTGAAGCTCCACTCACCCCTCTCTCTCTCTCCTGTCCATATTAGATAAAATTTAACCTAGACCATGATCATATTATTGTAACTGTATTTTTGTACGTTCTAGACATCATGTCTTTCTCTCTCTCTCTCTCTCGCGTCATCATCATCATCATCATCATTTTCTCTCTACTTGGTAAACTTGAACAATATTATATTATTGTAATCTATAAGAAATAGAGTTATGTAAGTCTCATGCAAAATATCGTAATCATGATGATAAAATATTTGATGATATTTATCAACGAAGCTACAAATAATTAAAATAGGCAAAAATAAAATGCGAATTGAATTGCAAGTACTTCACGTGACGTGTAAAATTAAGCATTGTTTGTAGATGAATTCATTCCATTACACTTGTCAAAACTTTGTAACCAAACATTGTAATGCAATTATTATCTCATTCCATTACACTAACAATTGCATTACATGGTTGATTCCATTGCATAGTGATTGCATTACTTTCAACCAAACGCTACATAAGTTACAAGTGCAATATTTATAAAATAGTGTTGCATTTTTACTTCAAATTGCAACATTTTAAAGTAAGTATTGCACATTTGTTTCGAATTGCAACATTTTTCAAAAAGTGATGCAATTTACTCAAAATATTGCAGGTTTAAAAAAAAAAGTTGTATTAGATATGTAAATGCAACACTTATCAACTATTGTTGCACTAGCTATTAAGTTGCTCAATGTGTAACAATTATTAAAAGTGTTGCATTAAATTCGTTATGTAGAAGTGTGCCCTATTATTCATTGAAAAAATTCTAATGTATTCTAAAAACTATTTTAATGTTCACTAAAAAGTATTATAATATTCCTTAAGAAGTTCTTCTAATGTTAACTAAAAGTGATTCTAATGTTCACTAAAAATTATTTTCATTGACGTATTTTGAAAAATGTTCCAGTGTTCAAAAAATAGTATTCTAATGTTAATATAAAGTGTTCTAATGTTCACTAAAAAATATTTTAATGTTCATCAAGTCAAAATTAAGTAAATGTTGCTATAAAATAGGTATGACGCTACAAAACACAACAGTACACTAGTCTTTGTTGTAATTATTCTAATGTTCATTAGTTTGAAACTAAACAAAAGCTGCCCAAAAAAAAAGATTGAAAGATAAAAAATTTAAGAAAAATTAAAACATAAATAATTTAGTGGTTTATGGGATTCATGACCTCCAAAACACATTGCATCACTACTACCACTTGAGCCAAATTGCTTATAATGTAAAACAATGACATAAAAGGAAATAAATGTGACACACGTTGGCTGGGCGTGCTTTAATACGGAGCTTAGCATAGTTCCATACCTGAGGTTTTCCAATATGATTTCGTAATTCAACGTATTTGTTGTTTGCTGGCAACAATGGCAAATTCAAAAATTTCCCATACTGATTTCCGTCTCTTGGATTTCTTAGAGATGATTAGCAGGTAATTTTTATGAGTACCCTCGTTGAAAATGTATAAATTTTTATACAAAATTTTTGAATAAAATGGGTACATGCATTACCTACACTGCCACAGATCCGGTGGCGTCTATTTCTGGGACGTAGGCCAGTTTCTTGACCCGTTGAAACAAACTACGTGCAAGCAACTACATGTGTTTAGTTTGCTCCTCCTCGGTAGATCAGATACATGAACCATACAAGCTATTTTATCCTATTATTAGCCTGGTTGTAAACTTGTGCCAATAGCTGGTTTTTTACCAGATTGTCAACGAGTCCATTATAATTTTAAAAAAAGAAAACAAAATTGAGGAGAAGTTCCTTTTTTTGAGAGATATTTTATCTTTCATTTGACTAATGTTGAACCAAAAAGAATGGAGCTCTTTTCTGGGTCACAAAACAGGAGTATGAGATCCTGTTTAAATATACACCATTCCATTGGGCTCCAAAAATAAAGATGCATTGATATCGCATTTTAATATAGGAGGGGAGGGGGTGAAATGATTGTTCTGGTTGGTATTTTAATTATGATTAATATACCTAACCACTAACAACAAATGATACAGGTAATGCCTTGAGGAATTGAGCTAAGCAGTTGTATCATATACATATACTATCAAAATATCAACAAATGTAGGGGGCATCTATTAATAAAAGAAACTATTTGACCTCCATTCGTATGATTAAGGGCTCCAGATCTGGCATGGAATCTAAGCAAGTAGCGGCGTTGCGACTTTTCTTCACCTCAAATACGTCTTTCCTTGTGATTGTAATAATCCCACCATTAATCTAACTCTCTTATTAGGAAAATTAGTTTTACATGCATGTATGGTGAGGTATACACCATGACACATCCATAAGCTAACCCAACTTAATTAAACATGGAAACTTTTATGATATATATATATATATATATATAATTTTTAATCACCAATAATTTGTATGATGATCTCTATATGTGTGTGTATCAACGGTACTAAGGGCATGTTCTTTTCGTTGGGAAATATGGGTTGATAAATGGATAAAGTTGGTTGAAATTGATAAAAGTGAGTTGAAATTGGTTGAAATTGGTTAAAGTAAGTTGAAATGGGTTGAAGTGAGTCGAAGTTGGTTGAAAGTTGGTTGATTTTTTTTTTTTGGTATATAATGTGTAGAAATTGGCTAAAATAGTGAAAAGTGGGTTGAAATGAGTTAAAGTAAGCTGAAGTAAGTTGAAGTAGGTTGAATTGAGTATTTTTTTTATTGAAATTCCTAAAGATGGTTGCAGTGGATTGAAGTGGGTTGTAATTAGTTGAGGTTAGTAAATTTGGATTTACCAACGAAAGGAACAGGGCCTAAATCATTGAAACGGGAGAAATCACCAACCTTGTTGTATAATTTGATGTAGTGAAAGGATTTTTAGCAGAGAAAAAAGTTTTTTTTGGGGGGTTTTTTTTAAAAAAAATTTGTTTCCAGGGGTGGGCCCAGGTTGTGTTCAGTAGTTAAGTTTTGAGTAATATTCGTTGTTTTAATCTAATTGTGTTAATTTTTTATATTAATTGGATCATTAATAAAGAGTCATGTATATAAGCTCAAATGAGGTTTCAAGTCAAAACTAATTGGCAAGGAATGGAGTAACTCACAAGCTTATATACATGTTCAAACCTTTTAATTTTATGAATGTGGAACAAAATTCACTTTCATACTCCAACAAATTGCATGACCGAATATATGTCTAAACATGTGAGTTGGATGATAAATAAGTGTTTGAAATAGTTTATTCAATTATTTTAGGAAATTAATAAAATTAGTTTTTGATGGTTTATAATGCTTTAACTTTTCTTTGTTCTATGATATAACTTGTTCATTTATGTTTTCTAAATGATTCACGGCTGTTATGATTTCATATACAAAAAATAATATAAGTAAAAGAAATCACGTTCTTATGGTCATTCACATTTATCAGTTGACTTAACAATTAATTTTACTTCTATGTAATCTTTAGTGATGTTTGTTTATGCCTCCCAATTACCCAATGTAATAAATTAAATAAATGCTATTGAAAAAACTACATAAACAAAAATTAACTAGACAAGCATCAGTTATGCCAACAAGACAGTAATAGGTACAAAGATCATGTACTTGTCTAATCCATTGCGACGCAATTTTGGCACTTAATCTTATGAGGATCAATTGCCCAAATAGCTTTAGTGAAATAAAATCAGGCTTTAAGCTATTGACTACTTCAATTCTATAGTACATACTTTCCAAATCATTATAAAATGTTGAAAATATGTATTTTTAGAAGTCGATCACTTATGTATTTTTATTCAAACATATTTATCATGTACTTAATCGTTCTTTTTTTTTTTTATAATTTGCATAAATTGCATTTCTTGTTAGACTTAGAAACACGTACTCGATAAATCCAGTATTCAAATTGATTTTTGTGTTTGAAAATATAATATCCACGTTGACATTAATTTTAAGCGTGTATTGGTGCCCAAATTTGAGGGGCCATTTCGTAGAGGCGCGCTCGAGTTTCATCGAAGGCAAGATCATAAAATAATCATTCCTAGCGCCAATCCCCATTAGATTTCTCATGGGGTTGACTTACATAATCTAATCTAATCACACCTCCCCAAGTAACAAACCACCAATAACATTTCCCTCATGGCCAAGAAACCATTAACCATCCAATTAAGTCCAACCAGATACATATATACATGCAAACCTCCTGCATCTCCTCCCCTTCTTCGTCACCCCCCTCCCCCTCCATCCGAACATGAGCAGTCACGACGACAACTCGAACGGCTACCTAACCAGCGACGACGCAGTTGGAGGGTTCAGCTATGGCCTAGGAGTATCCGTAGGCATCCTCATCCTCATCACCACCATCACAGTGGCCTCCTACTTCTGCACCCGCGAATCCAACGGCCAGGACGAGTCCACCCCCGATCGGAATCAACCACAGAATGACATCGAGGCAGCAGTGGGAATTGACGAGGCTACCCTTGAGACATACCCCAAATTACGATACTCCCAGCTGCAAGAAAAAGAGAGGAAGAAAGGGTCAACAACGGGGACTTGCTGTTCTATATGTCTTGTTGACTATAAGGACAAAGATGTAATTAGACTTTTGCCAGATTGCTGCCATGTTTTTCATCTGAAGTGTGTGGATCCATGGCTGAGGCTTCACCCAACTTGCCCTGTGTGTAGGACTTCTCCTTTGCCTACCCCGCAGTCAACCCCCCTTGCTGAGGTCACCCCGCTTGCAATTTCCTCAAGGAATTGAATGGATGACGTCATTGTTCGGATACTTCTCTTTCTTGTTGGCGGGGGGTGGGGGGGGGGGGGGGTTAGGAGGTTCAATTTTCAAAGTTTTTTGAGTTCTGACAGTTTAATTCGCAGAGCAGGGGATATATTTTTTGTTCCTTTTGTGAGTCTTTCGGGTGATAGGAAAGCTTAGATTGCAAATTGAGTAGTTGACTTGCTTTTTAGTTTTGTAATTCAACATTGACTGGGAATTGTACGTACAATGAATCAAGGTGTGTATGTTTTTCTTTTTTTTTGGGGAGGGGGGCATGAAACATTTTGTACAAAGATTTTCTTTTTTGCATTCTAGATTTCGTTATTTTGTTGGTTTGAATTTTGAATTTTAGTTATTGGCTTTTGTAGGAGATGTGTTTTTGCAAAATTACATCCAATTTAAGAGGGTAACTTTTTCACAATATTAATTTGTTTTTGTGTGAGCCATTTTTCTATTTTCTTCCTCATTCTTCTCCTTCAGTAGTTATTTTGTGGGTTAGGTTAAAGTAAGTGATATTATCATTTTTAAGCATTAAAGCTATCATCTAAGGCCTAGAAATAAGGCCTAGAAATTTTCTTTTGGTCATAAATATATATTGTAACGTCAAAGCCAAATAAAGGGGATTAGGGATTACTTCACTTATTTTGAAAATCGGAGATAGTGATTGGATGTGTTATTTTTCTGTGAAATAATTTTATTTTAAGGCCAGTATTCTTTAATTATCCAAATATTTATGTTAATTACCCTTACATAATGAAAAAATATTCTTATGTCACATAATTTTCAATTTAAAAAGAAATTAGGAAGAAATTAAGTTTTTCCTACCAACAATATTGTGATAATAAAAATCAAATTTGGGTGAAGGTATAAATGTAATTTTATATATCACACAATTCATAATTTATAATTTATAATTCATATTGAAAAGAAAAATAAATACACAATAAACACAATTGTACTGTTAAAAATGCAATGGAATTATGTTATGGGAAGAAGTGAAACTTTATAAAATAACGTTGTTAGAAACAACTGATTTTACGAACCACTTTTTCATAAATAACTAATGTAATCAGCTAAGTCAAACAGTTAGTACAATCAACTAATAGCTAAAAGCTAATACAATCGGGTAACAACTAATATGTAATCAGGTAATAGCAAACAGCAAACAACTAACAGCTAATTATCAAACTGGACCTTAATCATAAGACAACGCATATCATACACATTAGAGTGTGTGTTGCTAATTGTCATACTTATACTTTATCCATCCCATAGTTTGTTACGTGTAAGACTTAAACTGAAATGACTACATATTAGTTTGTACCTAACATCAAAAGATAATTAACGACTACAACTACTTTTGCTCACCAAAAAGAATAATCCAAGATTGCATAAGTGACATAAAATGTGAATAATGTCAAATATAGAACCCGAATAAAGAACTCTAAAAATCAAATTCATACTAAACCAAAATAAAAAATGGACTGCTTTGAGTTTAGCCTAAATACGAATTAATCAAAACTGAACTCCACTCAATTATAAAAATCAATAATGTTTTATGTTCGCAGAAATACAATGTTCACATTTTTTTCAATAAAATATTTTTCTTCTCTAGATACGCAATGCATGCAACAACATATACGTAAAATATACCCTTTCCATTACTTAAGTATTTGCATGATTTCCTATAAAAAGAATGGATCTAACATCTTCATTTAGTACAACACGAAGACAATTGCAACAAAATAATGCCAGATTGAATAATAGGCGACGATTATTACTCAGGCATCGACATATTCAAGGAAATAATGTGGTAGCACACTGTTGTCACTTGCTCGCAAAGGAGGCATGCTAAGTCAGGTCACCATTGATGCATTTGCAAAGAATGCAATTGATGTATCTTGAAAATGAACCTAAGCAACATAATCCCATCTCAGCACGTAACACCGACAATATTGGTAACGTTAACTCTATACTACATAATATGATATGCTTCCTTACATAACAATATTTAACATAAAATTAATACTTCCTTTTAGATAACAAAATTTATCACCAGAATCAAGTCAACGAGCTACTCATGGTGAAAATGTCCAATTCAATAGAGCTCTTTACACAAAACCATTGCCCACAAAACATAAAACAATCCCATCCACCTGAACTGGTAATCACCTAAAACATGCCTATGCTTGTGTAACTCAACCAACCATAAGTTGCATACTCACTTACCCTGTTTAGCCCATTATAGAAGGGACACATCCACGTTCAAGACACACATTCTCAAACCGATGGGACTTTGGGCAATGCACGACTACCTGTCCACATTACACAACTATTATGTGGATAGAGAAAAAGGGTTAGAAATAGTAGTATCACAAATCCGAGATTCAATTTGTGTTGTCAAAGTGGACAAGTTGGTATGCCCTTACTTCCATCATCACCTCCATTTCTTGAATCATTATTATCAAACCAACATTTCCTTGACAATATTAGAATCTACAACTCCATGTTCTCATTCACTTCCATGGGGGGAAAGATTGACAATAGTGTGAACGATGGTAGACGCCCGTATGTTTTCTAGATAAGTGGTGACAATCACCATAAAATTGGAACCTTGCTCCCACGATCTGGATTACTCCCAAACTTTGCGTAGTTGTACATCTATGACATTGGCAATGAACTGTCAAACCGAATTATTGCTCTTGGGCATCTGGTCATTTTGGCGTTAGAGATGACATTGTCGAAGGGTTACAACAAATGTTGGATTCCGTTAATCTGTATATTGTTGTATTTAGAAGAGCTCGCGATATGTTATGTGACAATGGCGAGGTTTTTGATTTGCGGATTCGAATCATCCAAGTGAAAGAGGGCAGACAATATATTAGACCCACTGCAAATGAGGTTGTTGGACAATTGGTAGGAGACAGAACTGAGCACTTTGAATCCAGGGATGTCATTATTCAAAAAATGGATGGAACCTTACAGAGAATAGATGAAATTCATCTATCATACATGCCTTTATACTATCCTTTGTTGTTTTCATACGACACTGATGGATGGAGTCCAGACACACCAAGAATGGCTAGCTCCAACACCTCAAGTGTAATGGTTGTAATGAGGGAATTTTATGCATTTCAAATCCAAGATTGAGTAAGTGAATCTACAGCTATTAAGAAGAGTGGTCAGTTTGGCCAACAATTCTACGTAGATGCATGGGCTGCCATTGAGCAATATAGGCTTACATGGTATCAAAACCATCAAGGTCGCATGCAGATAGAATTGTACAGTGGCATTCAAGATACAATTCACGTAGGTGACGTTAAGGTAGAATCAATCGAATGGAGATATTTTGTGCCATCTCCTTTCATTGGAGGACCACGTTATATAATGCAACACTATCAGGATGCAATTGCAATTTATTATGCAATGGGGCCTCCTGCTTTCTTTGTCACTTTCACATGATATCCAAACTGGCCTGAAATCACCAATGAACCATTACCTGGTCAACGATCAGAGGACAAACCACATCTAATAACTTGAGTTTTCAAGATTAATTTATGACAATTACTAGATGATTTTAAGACGAAATAAAATCTTTACAACAGTCATTGCTGGTGGGTTCCTGACATTGTCATACATATTATTTTCCCTCAATATATAATCAATTCACTAATTATACCCACTGTAGCTTTTACAGAAGTATATGTTGTTGAATTCCAACAGTGTGGCCTGCCCCATGCTCATATTCTCTTAATAGTAGTGATGGAAGATAGGCATGCATGCCCAAAAGTTGTTGATTGGCTAATTAGTGTTGAAATTCTTGATCAGACTATGTACCCTCTAGCATATGATACCATCACAAGATTTATGATACTTGAACCATGTGTATCATATTTGATTGACGAAAAATGCTCAAAATGTTATCCAAAAAGATGTTGCAATTAAACAACATTTGATGAGCATGGCTTCGCTCAATACCGAAGGCGGTGCACTCCCCAACTAGTGATCATGAATGATCAAGATATTGATAATCAATGGATGGTCTTATACAACAAAGATCTATGCGTAAAATATGATGCTCGTATCAATGTCGAGTGCATAGCTGTCTATAGCGTGGAGAAATACCTATATAAGTATGTACATAAGGGTCATGATCGTGCTACTATTGTCACTGAAGGCAACACAACACATCACGACAGTGAGCAACATCGGCAATGCAGAGAAAGAAGTGAAATCTAGGAATATTTTGATTGCCTCTACGTATCTGCAGTTGAGTCATGTTGGCGAATTTTTGAGTTCAACTAACAACATCAATATGCTTATGTACAAAAACATCAATGCCACTTGCCTAGAGAACAATTAGTCATGTTTAATAATAGAGAGGACATCTTTAGTATTGCAAATGAACCAAAAGCGCAGAAAACAACGCTGATAATGTGGTTTGAAGCAAATAAGAAGTCCCCAAAAGCTCGAGGACCACATATCTTAACTTCCCCACATAATGGGTATGGAATCATTCATCTAAAAGTTGGAGGATTCGTCAAAAAGGCTCTTCAATTGGTTGACTTCTGTTTGCAAATCCAAATTGTGGAGAACGATATTATTGGAGATTGCTTCTTACAAAGGTCCGTGGAGCAACTTGATTTGAAGATATTCGCATAATACATGGTGTCCTACACCCTATGTTTAAGTAGGGTTGCCCGATGATAATGGTGAATGGCATGCTACCTTGAATGAAGCATCGACCTGGGCTTCATATGTTCAACTATGAAATATGTTTCGCTCCATGTTGATGTTCTTCGAGATTACTGACCCTTTGAAGGTTTGGGATGCAAATTGGATGCATGTAACAGACGACCTTCTCTATGCCATACGATGTCAAATGGGAATCCTAGATATGGATTTATCATCTACCAAGCTGCAAAATCTTGGACTACTTGATATAAAACATATCTTGAATAGAAATGGAAGATCGCTTCAAAATTTCAATCCAATGTCGGTCCCTTCTATCCAATCTGCAGTTCATGCAACAAATTAGCTTATTATAGATAAACTTGGTTATGATACAAACCTGGAAACATCAAGATTTAAAAGCTTTGTAAGAGAGTTGAATTTAGATCAGTATCTTGTGTAAAGATTAAAACTTGATACTCATAATAGAGGTGGCAGGGGGTTGTTTTTTTATATATGGTAGTGATGGCACTGGAAAGACTTATCTATGGAATACCTTAATCTCTATGTTCTGATCAGAAAAGCATATTGTCCTTACTATAGCATCATCAGCAACTGCTTCTTTACTACTACCCAGAGGGAAAACAACACACTCAGTGTTCAAAATACCCTTACAACCTTATGAGACTTCACTTTGTTACTTTGATAAGAGGTCTAAATGTGCGAACCTCATCCATGAAAAAGTGTTAATTGTCTAGGATGAAGCACCAATAGTGAATCATTTAGCATGTGAAGCAGTTGATCATCACCTCAAGGATATATATCATAATCAAAATGCTTTTGAAGGGAAACTGGTCTTTCTCGGGATGGGGGTTTTAGACAAATACTTCCCGTGATTATACATTGGAGTTGCTAATCTATCGTTATGGCTACGCTCTATCGAACAACATTCTGGAATGAATGTAGTATTATGCACTTGCATGTAAACACGAGGTTGCAATGAATAGATGAATCCAATGAGACTATTCAAAAAGTAAAGGAATTTCTCGATGGATATTATAATTTAGGGAAGGTCAAGTTCAAGGAATTTCTATTTTAGATGAGAGAGAGTCAAATTGGGTTAAGAAACCTGAGGATTTTCTCATACGAAAAGACAAGGATGGTTTGCACAATTTGATCGCATCAGTTAATCCTTATTTTGACACTAAATATGAAGATTGGTCATATCTTCGTGAATGAGGGATTCTTCCGCCAATAAATGACGATATTGATGAAATAAATACAATCATGTTGTCTATGCTCCTTGGAGATATCAAAAGCTATAGGAGCTGTGATACCCTTTCTAACTCTAATGATTGTCGTCCTTTCAGTGACATGGAGCCTCCTGAATTGTTGCATTCATCAAAGATTTTAGGGCTACCAGATCATTGTCTAGATCCGGTTATATTATTAAGAAATTTGAATCAGTTAATAGGGTTGTGCAATGGTACTCGATTGATTGTCAGTAAAATGGGGGATAGAGTGGTTGAGGCCAAAGTAATATCCCAGTCAAAAGTTAGAGAAACTATCCTACCACCCAGAATCGATTTGACCCCATCCAATCTTCCAGATGTATAACTTAGAAGAAGATAGTTCCCTCTAAAACTAGTGTTTGAAATGACAATCAACAAAAGTTAGGGGCAAACATTGAATAAAGTTGGTGTATACCTTCCAAGGCTCGTGTTTAGTCATGGGCAACTTTATGTTGCAATGTCACATTTTTCATCTACTTCTGGATTAAAAGTACTGCTTCGTAATAAGAGAGGTCTTCCAGTAGATGTTACAAAAATGTGGTGTATATGGAGGTATTGAATCGTTTGTAGATTGTCGTATTGTACAATTTATTTGTTTTACCTATTACATTCCAAAACCTTGGTTAGTCCCTTTCCAATCATATAGTAATGGTCTTATTTACATTAGCATTTTTTTCTTCACAATTACGATGTGTTCGATACATTATGATCATACTATTCTATTTTCTTTTATTTATTTATGATTTATGATTACAGGCATGTATTTAGCGCATACTTCTGTGCCCATATGTGCCATCAAACCTTGCAATAGATATGTGGCACTAATTTTTTCACTCATGCGATCAATGACTGTTCGGGTATATGCACAATGCACATTGTAGAAAGTTATATTCATGGACTATCAGGTATTAGATTATTGTGCTAAAAAAATTTCCTAACATGTACATGTATATTGCTTATCAATACACTTGAATGTTTTATAGTGTGATGAGATATTCGATAGCATATAAGGCAATACTGATATTACTTGATGGAGATCAATACTCAATGCTGGCAAAGTTTAGCACATCTTCAGGTTCTCAGTTGATGTTGCGATAGATGACGATAGGAATATGGTCACAAACAATTTTAAATTAGTTTTTACACCGAGAGCGAGACTTCTGGGTGTTATTGGTTATTGTCCTGATATTCCTTACTAGCACCTACCACTTTTTGTGTCATTCGTCGATGTTCCGCTATATCTATGAACACGTGATAATGTTATAGGTACACATAATTTATACAGCAACGTTTGGTACCTACATATATTTCTTTCCAAGTATCTATAATATTTTCATTTTCTTTTATTGTATAGATGTCATTGGCATAGTAGTTGCTATATCCCCTTTAGAAAGGACAAAAAATAGGCGCACTACAAGGTGGGAATTAGTACTTTATGATATGTCGTATGTATTTTCATTAGTTCAGATTTTTTCTTATTTATTAGTGCATTTTAATAATATAAAGATTAGTACATATAATTCATATGCGTAGGATGCAACCATTGAGACTGATTTTATAGGGAGATTTTGAGAAAGTTGAGGGCGCCTATCTTTAGCAGCATTTGACTAGTGAAAATGTACTTCTTGCTTCTAGAGTGCACGTTAGAGATTATTAAGATACCCTTAGATCCAATTGATATACTTTCATTTATAAAATTGATTAATTTTCAACATTATAATAGTATATTTTAGTAATATGTTTTCTCTCCGACAATATAATTTTAGGAATATCGGTTTCTACTTTACCAGTTAGTAGATTATTGATTAACCCAAATATTGAAGCAACAGAAGACTTTAAAGGATGGTATATACAACATATAACATTAGTTTCCATTTTTAATTCCCATGCAAGTTATATACACTTGAACTCACACATGTTACTTTCCCTACAGGTATTAGGTACTCCAACACTAGAGATGTGATGGACCATTTTGATTTCATGCACAAGAGAACATTACCAGAGAAGTTTTTCGCTCCTGAAAGGAATAGATTGGATGAATATTCAGCTACGACAAATTTAAGCTAGAATTTTATTTACAAATGTAACCTCATGCTTACGTATATTCACTTAACAATACATAATCTTCAAAGTTTACTATATACAAGTGAGATATTTTCGGCTTTTTGCATATGTTGTTGAAATCCACCCACTGCTTTACGACGCTTGCACTAATTGCAAAAAAAGTGTCTACATTTATGTATTAGCTCTGAACGTACTGTACTACACATGTTGACCTCCAAAGTTGACCCACAAAAGGTACCATACTTTGTTATACTTTTCCAATTGCGTGGTTTGCATTAATGTAACAATCCTCTTTTATTCAACATTGTAGGTAAATCTTCAGAGTTCTGTTACAAGTTAATACAGGTGGTAGAGAGTTCACTATTCTTCAAGAGAATGCTCGAATTCTTTTACATACTAAGACTATCCAATTGGATGTATGCGGTGCATGTATTACAATTTCAATGCTTATCACATTTATACAGTTTATTGTTTTATTATTGACTATCCCATGTTAATATTGTCCATAACCATATGGTCATTTATCGTTTTATGGGATTATAGATGATTACATAGATAAACCATGGG
This sequence comes from Selenicereus undatus, assembly GCA_017589665.1. Lineage (NCBI taxonomy): Eukaryota > Viridiplantae > Streptophyta > Magnoliopsida > Caryophyllales > Cactaceae > Selenicereus > Selenicereus undatus. Next base: position 28,379,306 of record JACYFF010031956.1, read on the forward strand.
TAATTATTATGAAGCCTCCATGCCACCATGAAGTAGAAGTTCCTGTCACTCTTATTGGGCCAATTAATTAGGAGAAAGAGGTTTATTACTTATGAACTACTAATGTTAGGTACACCAGGTAGACAATGGATACATATAAACTTTAATTCTATCATTGTTAATCAAATTGTTACTAAAACCTTATTTTCTTTGTAGGTACAAGAAGAGGATATGGATTCTTCATAATTGGAATCATAGATTGACTTATCATCATGTCATCTAGCGTGATTTTTATCATCTTCACTATCTACTGTCTCAATCATACTTATATAGACTATTTTTACAATCATATGAATTTTAATTATTAATCCCAATAATTATGCACGAAGTTGCTGTTTACTTAGATTTATCATTGAGTTATTCTATCATCTTCTCTAAATTATAATATTAATTATCTGTACAATGGCTATCCATTATTATTTTCCCAATGTATCTACAAAATATCTATTTGAACATGCACAGTGTAAAGCATGGGTACAAACTAGTAATGGCAAAAATGAACTTTATTTTGGGACTTTTCTAAAAAAAGATAGTAATAAAATTATGGAATGGAGAGAGTATTTTTTCACATGTATTTAGTACGTAGACAAATCTAATTTGTAACTTATAACATGACTTATGAGAGTATATATTTCGAGAGAAGTAATATGGGTTTTAAAATAATAATTCGAGGGAAAAAGCCTCCTATATGCCATATGACCCCCATATCAGAAAGATCTTGCCTAGCAATATGAAAGCAAGGATTCTTTCTGTCAAAGATGAGAGTTGCAAAAATAAAAACGCACCATATATATATGGTTATATTATTAGTGACTTATTGAGCAATGTATCTAATTAATGATTTTCTCATAAAGTTCGATCATGGTCAAGATTAAGGTAACATCTAACTGAAAAAGACTTTATAAGGATTTTGAATACCGAGGGCGCAAGGCACACCTAGTGCTAGTAGGAGAAGACCAACTTCATTATCAGGTTATAAGTCTTTGCAGCTTATTTTAGCCATTTTTTAAAGAAATGTTATTTACGCTGGGACTAGTTCATTATAATTTTTATTCTTAAAATAATTTCATATTTTAAAGTGATAATTTACATTTAATTGCACCACATTATATTAGTGTACATTAATGTAATGTTTGGTTAAATGTACTCAACCTTGTACTGCAAACAAGTTTGTAATTATGTTTTCCCTAGTCTAGACCTGTGCTATGCACAGTGCATGTTAAAATAAACATTTCATGGCATATACTATGAAAGTAATGAACCGATAGCCATTGTAGACATAGTTAATATTATAATCTAGAAAAGATGATAGAATAATTAATGAAAAATATATGTGGATAGCAACTTCGTATATAACCATTGGGATTAACAACTAAAAACCACATGCCTTAGAAAAAGGTCTATAATAGTATGATATAAATAGTAGATGGTGATTATGACAAAAGCCATGTTAAATAACATGATGAGTAGCCAATCTATCACGCCAACGATGAAGAATCCACGTCCTCCTTTTATACCTCTAGGGGAAATAAAGTTTTAGAAATAATTTCAATAAAAATGATGGGTTTGAAGTTTATATTTACACGTGGTCTACCTGATGTACCTAACATTAGTGTTTTGTAAGTAATAAACCTCTTCCTCCCAATTAACTGGTGCAATAAAAGCGATAGGAACTTCTACTTTATAGTGACGTGGAGGCTCCATGATAAACACACATGGTTGACCTATGTAATCATCTATAATCGCATAAGGCGATAGATGGCCATATGGTTGTAGAAAATATTAACATAGGATAGTTAATAATAAAACAATAAACTATGTGAACTGTGATATGTAGGGAAAGTTATAATACCTGCGCTGTATATACATCTAACTGGCCAGTCATCGTATGCAAAAGAATTCGAGGATCCTCATGAAGAACAGTAAACTCTCTACAACCTGTATTATCTTCTAAGAGAACTCTGGAGATATACCTATAATTTTAAATAACACAGGATGGTTATAATAGTGCAAACATGCATTCGGAAAAGTAGAACAAAGTACATAACAATAGGCAATCAAGTATGCAAACCTCTTTTGTGTCAAATTTTGAGATTGACATGTATAGTAAGGTACATTCAGAGTGAATACAAAAGAGTGGTCACTCTTTTTTCAATTAGTGTAGGCATCATAAATCAACCGGTGAATTTCATTAATGTATGCAAAAAGTCAGAAATATCTTACCTGCAAATTGTAAACTTTAAAGATTATGTTTTGTTAAAAGAATATATGTAAACGTAAAGTTACATTTGTAAGGGAAACTTCCAGCTTACATTTCACATAGCTACATATTCATATAATCTAATCCTTTGAGCAGCGAACAACTTCTCTAGATTGTACATAGGTAATGTTCTCTTACGCATGAAATCAGAATGGGTCATCACACCCTTAGTTCCAGAGAACCTAATACATGTAGGGAGGTTAACATATGTGAGATCAAGTGTTTATAACTTGTAATGGAAATGGAAATTAAAACTAAGGTTATTGGTTGTATATACCATCCTTCAAAGTCTTCTGTTGCTTGAATGTCCGGGTTAATCAGCAATCTACTAATCGGTAAAGTAGAAACCAATATTCCTAAAAGTATATTGTATGGAAGAAAACATATTAATAACGTATACCATCATAGTGATGTTAAATAATTTGATGGGTGAAAGTATATCAATTAGATGTGATGGTACCTTGATAATCTCTAATGTGCATTCTGGAAACAAGAAGCATATTTTCAGTGCCCAAATTTTGCTGAAGATGGGTGCCCTCAACTTTCGTGAAATCTTCCCATAAAGTTAGCCTTAACAGGTGCATCCTACATATAAGAATTAGATGTAGTAATATTAGGGAGAGCAACATGCGTTAATAGATAAGGAAAAATCTATACTAATGGAAATACATACTACACATCAAAAAGTAATAGCTCGCACCTTGCAGTGCCCCTATTCCTTGTCGTTTCTAAAGGAGATATTGCCACTACCATGCCGATGACTTCTATACAACAAAAGGAAATGAAAATGTTATAAATACTTGAGAGGAAATACATATAGAAATATAGGTACTTAAGTTCACCGTGTAAATTATACGTACCTATAACATTGTCACTTGTTCGTAGATGACGAGGGACATCAATGAATGACACCCAAGGTGGCAGGTGCTGGTAAGGAATATCAGGACAATCCTCAAACACACCAAGAAGTCTCGATCTCGGCGTAAAAACCAACTTCAAATTGTTGTTGACCACATTCCTTTCTCCATCTGTCGCAGCATCAACCAAAAGCCTAGAGATGTGGTAAACTTTGCCAGCATTGAGTATAGATCTCCATCGGTTAATTTCAGCATCACCTTCTATGCTGGCAAATATCTCATCACGCTATAAAACAATCAATCGTATTGATAAGCAATATAATTGTACATGGTGGGAAAATTTTTAGCAACTGTAATAAACCAGTAGCTAATAATCCATGAATATAACTTTCCACAGTGTGCATTACTCAAATACTCGAACCGTCATTGATCGCACGAGTCGAATAATGAGGGTGACAAATCTATTGCAAGGTTTGATGGCACATATAGGCATAGAAATATGTACTAAACCTGACATATCTATAACCATAAAAAAAAAAAGAAAATAGATTAGTATAATCTAATGTATTAAACACATCATGATAGTGAAGGAAATAATAGTAATGTAAATAACACCATTATTATATGATTAGAAGGAACTAACCAAGCATCAGGAATGCCATTAAAAACTTCAAGCTAGACAATATTTTTAATCATGTTGTGAGGCACATCTCTTTTGTTGTAAATTAAGAACTTCAGCCCTGAAGGACAGGTGACGCGAGAGATAGCTACATATAGTTGACTGTGACAGAACACAGGTTTTAGGAGATAAACTCCTACATACTGTAATGTTTGGCCTTGACTTTTATTAATTTTCATTACAAAACCCAATTTCAGAGGGAATTGTCTCCTCTTTAAGGCAAATAGCGAATCCTTAGTTGAAGGACTCAAGTCAACTCGTGGGATAGTCACTACTTGCCTAATATTTCTTCCAGTCAAGATTTTGGCTTGGACAACCTTACTACCAAGTCTTTCAATAATCAAGCGAGTGCCATTGCATAACCCAATTGATGGGTCAAGGTTTCCTAGTAGAACAATAGGGACACCAACTTTCAATTGTATTTCATGATTTGGGAATCCTGAAAAGTTCATACCATGTAGCATCTCTGGTGGATTAATGTCATCAACAACGGAATCAATGTTAGCTGGTAGGAATGTGTCAGAACTCAGGTATGTACGGCTACAACCAGGAACCATTGATAGAATCTTGGAATTTATTTCATCCATATCAGTGTTTAGGGGGGCCAATATACAACGGTCCTGAAAGTATGACTTGTTTCTGTATCTTTCCACTAAACCTGGATACACAAATTCAATCAAGTTTGTGAGACCGTTGTTATCATTCTTAATGAGAAATTCTTCAGGAATCTCTACCCAATCCAATTCACTACCGCCTAAAAACGAGTATCCATGCACACGACCATTACTAGCATTCAAAGTCCATTCTGCAAAACTTCGCAACCGCTCATGTTCATTGTCCCTTAAATTTGAATGCATAAGGCATATGTTGGTTTTAAGATGTTGAATATTACAGTAAGACCAAAAGGTTGCCCTTGATATTGAAGATGCAACGATATCTGCTCTACTACCCTTTGTAACAACAGGAAGTATCTGCCTAAAATCACCTCCAAAAATGACCATTTTCCCCCCAAATAGTTAGTTCTTATTACGTAGATCTCGTAAAGACCATTCAACTGCTTCTACTGTGTAGTGATGGGTCATGGGAGCCTCATACCATATGATAAGTGATGTTTCCCTAATTAGCTATGCTAATTCAGACTGTTTAGAAATGGAGCATGTGGATGTCTCATCTGCATCAATTGGTATCTTAAACATCGAATGAGCTGTCTTTCAAAAAGGTAATAATAATGCAGCTATTCCAGCTGATGCTACAGATAGCACTATCAAGCCTTTTGACCTAAAATGTCTTACGATAATTTTCCAAAAATATGTTTTTGCAATTCCCCCACTGCCATAAATAAAGAAGCAACCTCCTCCTCCATGTTCATCTGTATGAATAACTAATTAGAAAACTTGCATTTGATCTGAATTCAATGTTGGTAGCAACATATCTAGGTTATGTTTCTCTTGTTCTTGATCATAATCAAGTTGTTCTCTAATAAGTTTGTTACCAAGTTGATGCACCAGATTAGGTGACAGCAAAGGCATAGGAGGGTAGTCCCTTAATGATCTGCCATTCTTATTCAAAATCATCTCAATTTCATAAAGTCCAAGGTCCTATTGTTGTTCCACAGTAATATGTAAACTATGATCTCTGAGATCCCTTTGCATTCGTCTTTGTAAATCATCAGTAAGGTCTTCCCAATTTTGCTCCCACAATCGATGGGGGTCGGACACTTCTAAGAACATAAGCATTGAACAGAGCATACTCTGAAGTTCAGCCCGTATTGCCCATAGTGATGCTTCTTCTAGTGCCTCATGCCACTCATTAGCATCATCAACCAACCCTTGTGCTAAACAAGCCTCCTTAAAAGTTGAATATAATATGCCACTAACGGTTCTTAAATCCTTATATGATGTAGCTCCTTAAACAATGTGCAACAATATTCGCAGATAGTATCTCTCGCCCATGTTTGGGTGAGCATAGGGCAGCCAGACGATGCATACCCTTTGTTTTCTTTTAGTCCATTTCCTCATTCCTTTATTCCATACATAATAAGATGGGAATGTTGCATAAGTGTAACATCTTGCTTCAGTATCTTCAATATTCACAATGAAACAACTTATGAGCATAGTAACCCTCTGTGCTCCTTCTTCCACAACCCTATGAAGTCGATCACGATAATTGAATATAACATATTGTTGTCCTGGCAAGTGGTACTGTAATAGTTCAACTGACGGATAATGTTGTGTGATCTCGAATTTAAATATTCTCCAAACAGCATTCACTTGTGACACATAACGACAATCCAAGTATTGTTTAATCTTGTTGACGTCTTCATAGTTAGGAGGACCAATCCCCTATTGCGGATTTTGGACATTGTCTTCGATCACTATGGTAGCTCTGTTAGCTCCCTTATGCACGTATTTATGAAGGTACTTAATGACCTTCTTTTGTGCACACCGCTCAACATTAATATGTGCATCATATTTGACACCCGGAACACGGTTATATGGTATAACCCATCTATTGTCCATTCTCTTACCATGAATAGTTACACTTCGACCATCATCCCGACACTTGCATTTCACAAAACCATTTTCTTCAATAATGGTCTTATCACAAAAACTCTTAGCGTAATGTGTTGTGCATGTGTTACCATCAATGCGTGGAGCATACAGGATGTCAGTGCCATATGGACCATGTCTCATATGTCTTGCGACAGTTTCAAACGCGAGGGGGTCAGTGTCTTCATCAGGGAGCTCTGTGCATATAATATGGTCGATGTCTTCAGTGCACATAGGCTTGTCCTCACTTGCAAGGGTTAATAATATATGGGCATGTGGTAATCCTCATTTCTAGAATTCAGTAACATGTATATCTATAAATGTAACAGATAAGTATAGGTTATGAGGATTAAAATAAATGCCAATAAACAAAGTGAGGTAGAGATTTAATAACCTGCTAAATACACGACATAGTTAGATGACAACATTACCTGCAATGACTTTGCTGAAAAGATTTCTCTCCTTGAAGTCTCGTTTTAGCTCTTTTAGCCTTTAGCAAAATACTCGAGCAATAATGTTTGGTCGGTAATTTGCATATTGGCCTGGCTGTTGTGCTAGAGCTTCTTGGATTTCCGGCCAATTACGATTGCAGGTGAATGTGATAAAAAAAATCTGGATAGCTCATTTGATTGCAGATGGCCATTGCATCCAAAAAATGTTATCTCATATAATGTGGCCCACCTGTGAATGATGCATGTAATATTAACCTTTTTCCCACTGCATGAGCATCATTTTCACCAACAGTAATAGCATCTTGCAAGCCACTGTATAATTATGCTCGCAGTGTGCTTTGGTGATTTTTGATATATAGTAACCTCCAAGCCTCAATCGGAACATAACAATCCACAATAAATTGAAGGAACAATCTGCTACATCGAAGTAGAATGTTTTCTTCGTCAAGCCTATATTGTACAAGGAATGCATAAAATTCTCTCATTGTCATCATTACTCGATTACTACTTGATCCCCCCACACATGGAATGTAAGCTAAAAACCCATATGTTCCATAAGGAAATAACATTGGGTATTGAAGGGGCATATACGATGGTTGTGTTTTATATACTCGCTGTAAATTCCCGCTGATTTTTCGAACAATAATATCTCAATGCTCTTCACCTCCAACGTCACCCCCGACTATGGGAGCTGCAACTTCATCCGCAATGGGTAGTGTGTATTGTCTTCCAAGACGCGCTGTAATAATGTGGATGCTTAAATTAATCACATAATGTGGATGCTTAAATTAATCACATCATCAGCCTCGAAGATATCATGTGCATTGCGAAAAACCTTCACATAGTGGTACGCAGCATCAAGCATATGTTGTAAAGCCTGTGTTTCCTTATCAACTCCATGTACACTTTGTTGACTATTTAAAGCCCGGCATCTGCACTTCGTCATGTGTGTCATAGATATATAGCTGAGCAAATATGGGTTGTTGTCGTTGTGCAGGGAGTAATGAACCAATTTGATCGTAATTCTTGCAACTTATTCTGAAGGAGTAAGGACCATGCCCATCCATTACAAAGTGGTCGATAGCTCCACCCATTGATGTGAATGATAACATGGAGTTATACATCCTTATATTATCAAGAAAATTTGGTTGATTTAACAATGTGTTTAGCACTGGAGGAGGTGGGGGCAATGCCGGCAACATAACGCGTCCACTTTGACAACATATCCTGAATCGAGGTTGTGACGCACTACCTCTTGCGACTCTCTCATCCAACCACATGGTCGCTCGACAATGGCCACAAGAAACCAAAGTTCCTGCGAAATTCCAACAGCTTAAGAACCTTCTTGTAGGTGGAGTGCTATATGCAATTGCTATTTGAATTTCTCTAGATTGTGACTGATAGAATTCACGTTTCGCAATGAATTGCGATTGTGCGTGATCTAGATTATGCCAACTAAATAGCCCCCATCTTGCGTTTTGTTGAGCAAGTCTCGCTCGAAGCTTATTTACAGTGCTCTCCACATTTTCCACTTGGAGTTTTCATCACTACTTCATAAAAATTATGTGTTTTATTAGGTAAAAGTTCATCATTTGGTTGTTCAGTGAAGCAGATGTAGTTGCATACATAGACTATTTAGTAACATATTTTCCCCGTATACAGTATGATTTTGTATAGATTTGTGAAGGAATTTTAGGAGTGAAACAAAGCTTGATAATGTAAAGGGTGTTTTTAGTTTGCTTGGTATGCAAATGTATGTAGCTATTTGTCAAAATGCGACTCCCACAGTATGATTTTGTGTAGAAGTTTCCTCAATTTCATACTCTTTTAGGCTCCATTGTGTTTTACATTATTTTTTGTATATTTAATATTTAGGAAATGAACTATGCAAAATATTGAGAATTTGACGAAAAACGTGTAATGGGGGATAAAATCAAAGGAAAATTACACTGCCTCTTGTTTCAGAAAGGACTTATTATTCATGGAAGGAATTTCAAGAGTGCCACAAAGTTTGATAATACAAAGGGTGTTTTTAATTTGCTTGGTATGCAAATCTATGTGACTGTTTGTCAAAATATGACTCCCATAGTATGATTTTGTATAGAAGTTTCCTTGATTTCATGCTCTTTTAGGTTCCATTGTATTGTGCGTTATGTTTGTGTATATAATATTTGAGAAATGAACTATGCAAACTATTGAGAATTTGACAAAAAACGTGTATTCGGGGATAAATCAGAGGAAAATTATACTGCCGCTTGTTTGACAAAGGACTTATTATTCATTGAAGGAATTTTAGGAATGTGGCAAAGTTTGATAATGTAAAGGGTGTTCATAATTTGATTGATATGTAAATGTATCTAACTGTTTGTCAAAATGTGACTCCCACAGTATCATTTTGTATAGAAGTTTCCTCGATTTTATTCTGTTTTAGGTTCCATTGTGTTGTACATTATTTTTTGTGTATATAATATTTAGGAAATGAACTGTGCAAAATATTGAGAAATTAACGAAAAATGTGTATTGGGGGATAAATCAAAGGAAAATTATACTGCCTCTTGTTTGAGCAAGGACTTATTATTCATTGAAGGTTTTTCATCTTAACCAAAGGTAAAGTTAGTTTGTCCATCAAATTTTTGTTTAAATTCATGTGTAGATGTACTCAATCAGTAATATCTAAAGATGGGTGGAAGTTCCTATGTTAATATCTCTATCTTTGGTATAACGTATAACGTACTTCATCCTTGGGGACAAATATGTCCGTAATAGTACCCAAAAAAGTAATAAACCATATGTGCATAATATTCCCACAAGAAAATTTTGACGCAAAGCAATAGAAAAATTAATACAATATGCACACATAATGAATATACTAATATGAGAGACTAACATCAACGAATACGAATTTCAAGGGCAGATCTGCAGGAAAAAGCTGCAACTGAAGATTAGGGGGAAAAATTAGTTGGCTCCCTTAATGCTTATTGGTAGTAAACTATAGTTTAAGAATATAAAATGAAAATGTGTGAAAGGAGGATATCAATAGTTGTGTGTGAGAAATTCTAAGTGTATTTGCATATGTTGCCTAGAATTGGGATTTGGATTGGAAATATGAAATGGAGATCTCTATATGTGCGCTAACAGTTGAACAATTACTCCTAGAGAGAAAAAGTGGGCTCAATAAATCCTGCTATAAATAAATAAATAAATTTCAAAAACCAAATTCAAGTTAGTGCTTCATCTCGAAACATAGTTAAAATCGCAAATAGTATAAAACTGAAAACAAAATTTTTTAACATTCACATGACTCTCCACCATCACATTACTCTATAATGCAGACCCCTCGCCCAAAAAAACTATATAAGGTGTAAAGATGAATAGAAAGACTAATGTTATTATCTAATGTCAAGTACTACAGAAGCAGCTCTAATGGAGAAGGGACTAAATTAAGTGCATGGTCAAGCCCATCGTCCACCTTCATGAATATTTAATATATGTACACCATCATCTATAATAAATGGTTTGAGTATTTTGTAATTAGACACAAAATGGAGAACAAAATGGTCTAACAAAATAAGAGAACTTATCACTGTTTTAAAATTTAGCCCCAAAATCATACAAATTATGCTTTTCTCAAATTTATAAACTTGAAGTGGCATATATATTAATTTATGTTAATTTTCTTAAACCCACGCCTTGTTTTCATGGTTCCCCCCCCCCCCCAAAAAATAAATTGCCCCCACGCCCAAAAGAAACACTAACTGATGTCCATCGAAATAAGTGAGCTTGTTGATTCTATAGACTCAATTTTATATATAAATTTTGCGAAAATAATGTTTACACAGTCCTGTATGAAGTTGCCTATAATTTATTATTGTATGTAGTATATATTTTGCGATTGTAATTAGTTACATGTGTTTCTAATTGGGTTGGACCTACGAAATTGAGATCTCTATATGTGCACTCACAGTTGAATAATTACTTCCAAACAGCAAAAGTGGACTGAATATATTCTACTATAAATAAATAATTAGCAAAGACAAATCTAACGGCTGGAAATATAAAATGTACATTATTTTAAAATACTGCAATGCATTAGAAATAATAAATGTCTAGAAGCCACAATCATTCTAGATAAAATGGTATTGAAACATATTTGAAGCAAAGCATGACGATATGTTCAATGTAGGAGCCTTAAGAAGAGGTTTTGGGTTTTTAAGTATGAAGATACGTTCAGGCAAGGGGTTTTTTTTTTCTTTTCTTTTAAAAAAAAAACAAGTGTTCGAAGTGAGATTGATGAGATGATAAATGGGTGTTGACTGTGACTTAAATAATTAGTAATTAATTTTCTTTGGGATAGGTAACTTTTACACCCACATCTCTCAGAGCCCAAATAAAATTGTAAATTAGACCTCCCTCATAAGAACCAAGCATCCAACCACTACAGCCCCAAAGAGGCCTAATTTGCAGTGAAATGAACATAACTTTAAAGCAAACGATTGAAAATGAAAAAGAATGTGAGAGAATACGAGATGATAAATTGGTATTGACTGTGACTTATTCTAATTAGTAATTAATTTCCTTTGGGGTAGGTAGCTTTTACACACGCATACACACACAGAGTCTAGATAAAACTGTAACGTGGATGTCCCCGATGAGAACCAAGCTTCCACCTACGACAGCCCCAAAGAGGCCTAATTTCAATAAAAGCAATTTACAACATTACCAATTTCAATAGAAGCAACCTAAAAACAGGGGGGAACCTACATTAAACTAATCAATAACCAAGATAAACTCAAACAATAAACTACAAACATCCATGACTCAAACAAACAAAAGAACCCAAATTGCAAACAAAAGTCACCATATACATTCTTAGTAAACCTTACAATGTGCACAATCATCGTAAGCTGGGCTGAATCAATTGAATATTACACTGAATAAATAGTTTTGTACCCCGGCAACAACCCCCTCCCAGAGATTTTCATGAAACAGACAGCAATAAAGAACCAAGAACAAACAAATTTGACCAATTTAAAATAGAAAAAATGCTAACAGAAAAAGAAAGCGGAGTCCATCAAGAAAATACAAATAAGTGGTGTACAATATAACTTCTCTCGACACCTTCATACTCTTGGAACCTCAACAAATCATCAATATCAATACAGATTATGGATAAGTTACATCAGTGCCAATTTCAATAGAAGCAACCCAAAAACAAGGGGCAGGGGGGGAACCTGCTTTAATCTAATCAATAACCAAGCTAAATTCCAACAATAAAATGCAAACATCCATGACTCAAACAAACAGAAGAACCCAAATTGCAAACAAAAGTCAGCATATACATTCTTGGTAAACCTTACAGTGTGCACAGTCATCGCAAGTTGGGCTGAATCAATTGACTATTACACTAAATAAGTAGTTTTGTACCCCACCAGCAACCCCCTCCCAAAGGTTTTCATGAAACAGACAGTAATAAAGAACCAAGAACTAACAAAATTGACCAATTCAAAACAGAACAAATGCTAACAGAGAAAAAAAGCAAAAATCCATCAATAAAATACAAGTAAATGGTATACAATATAACTTCTCTCGGTGCCTTCATATTCTTAGAACTTAAACTAATCATCAATATCAATACAAATTATGGATAAAGCTACATCAGTACCAATTTCAATAGAAGCAGCCCAAAAACAGAGGGAGGAACCTTATGAAATTATGAGATTCTAGAGATCAAGGCCACCCAAAAAGAAAAAATAAACCCAAAAAAAATAGGCAAAAATTATGCTTTCTTAGCTATGTGTGTTGATATCTAAAAATTTGAACTAATCCCCATAAATTCTAGTAGGGGTGTCTGGTTTGGGGTTTATAGCTGCCAGTGAGCCAGTGATTCCCTTACTATATTCCCATCACCATTATCTTCAACCTTTCTATCTCTAAACTCTATATTCCTCTCTCTAACCACCCCCACACAAAGAAAGGAAAGCAAATCAGATCAAATCAGTGTGGCCTTTCACTGACTCATAAATACCACCAAACACGAAAATGCCCAAACATACTGCCAAAATATGTGACACAGATACATATGCACATACCGACAAACAAAAAAACAACCCACCCCCAAAATCAAGAATTCTGGAAGACCAAACCTAATGTTGGAGGAGATTAAGGTGGAAATACAGGTTCAAGAAGATTAGCTACAATGTATCCCGCAACAAAAAAACACAAAACATCATACAATGACTAAAATTGACAAATTTACCTAGGAAGATCCACAAATATTTAAATTATTGACAATGCATAAATCTAAAGGTGTAAGGTTTTTTTAATGTGATTATGTGTACCTAGGAAGCTCAGAATGCTTAGAAAATATGTTCAATAACCCAATTGATGAGTTGTGTATGGTGTAGGAGATGGAAGAGGGGGTTGACAGTCATGTGAGGGCCAAAAACTATGTCGTATGAGGAGAGAACAGTGAGCTGCGAGCAATTAATTTTTTGTGAGTGAGTAGTAGGGATGTGGGTGGCAAGTTTGTAGGTGCGTAGAAGTCTGGTGGATACAATATCATATTTAATTTTGGAAAAAAATAAATTGAAATCTATATTATGTTGAACCCCATTAAAAAAGAATGGAAACCCTCTTCATGTTAGTTTAAGATTTCACAGACTAAAATTCTTAAGAATCCAAAAAGATAAAACGAATTCTTACCTTAGGTACATGGCCCATCATGATACCAATATCATAATCTGGTGTGAACTGAGGTCTAAACAACCCAAAGGTCATCTCGGTAATAGGGCCAGGCTTAAGGTTCTCCGGCAACGATCTGGACATGGGTGAAGCCCAAGGTCTTCATAGAAAAGAAGGTGGTCCAAGAGCCAAGCAAATTAGTTATGGTCGGTAATCTTGGTCACTGGGTGAGGTTTGCCACAAACTTGCCTTCCATTTAATCACTGGTTGCTGAAGCTGGGGGCTTCTTAGAGGAGAGAGATTGAAAGACAGATGCTACTGTCGCCATTTTCGCACCTGCTTTGTACTCTTCTACTGGGGATATGAAAATTACCAAAACATTGAACCCCATAAAAAAGAATAAAAACCCATAAAATATAAGAACAAATAACAAAAACCTAGAAATCAACGTCACCAATGAAGGGCATAGAAGTAATGGGGGGATATGTTGGTTGAAAGCACACATAACAAAAACCCAGAAATGAGTCTAATTCTACACTTATAGTGCCAATATGCCATTAATTGGGATACATGTACAACAGAATACAGAAATAAATAAATCTCAGTAGGTGAAACCTCTATTTCGCAGTCATTGCAAGTCTTCGGAGAGAGAGAGATAGAGAGAGAGCAAGAAATGGCAAAAGAGAAGCTTCAAGTGTTCAGCATCGGCAGCGCTGATACCAAGCTTGACAGACTTCAATTCCTATCACAATCTGTTGATTCTCAATTCATGTCTTTCTTAACCAGCAATTCTTCACCCAATGTTCAAGATTTTGCTATTCTCCTTTCTTCATTTTGTGTTCTGCATTATGAGAGAGATAGAGGAGCCATAAAGGGTAGCTATGGGAAGTCCATAAATGGAGATCTGTGGAGACAGAGAAAGAGAAGACAAGCATGTTGGGCAATTTTAGAGTCATTATTTTCTGGGTACGGTGAGGAGAGATAAAGGGGTGGGGGGAAGAGAGAAAGAAGAAGAGAGGTGTGTGGAATTTTATGTTACGTGGGTAGTACCTGGGTAGGCAAATGGTATGGAGTGATTAATTAATTTCTGGCTGAGGTGTTAAAATCAATGGCTGCTATTTATTGTTATGTAAATTGGATAGCTAAAAAGTTCAAATTAATGAGAATTTAGGAAAAGGTAGTTATGAAAAGATTAGTATTATGTATTAGTATAGATAATATGATAAGTATTTAACTAAGTTCAATTCATAAAATAAGAGTGAATAATTTCTACACCAATAATTGAAATTAATACTTGCTATCTACGGAGGAAATAGAGGAAAAAAGGACGTAGAAACAACTAATTGAGCTAGCTTGGTCTACCCACTATCACAAATAAGAGGACCACATTGGGCTAGCGTGTGAAGTATTAAGTCAAAAAGCAACCCTACATTGTCTTCATGTAGTCAAACAACTAGTTTAAAAAACGCTTTCGTTATTGTTGATGAACTAAAATTGTTGGCGAAGTATTATGTTATGGTCAAATGTAAAGTACTACAGAAGCAACTATAATAGAGAAGGGACTAAATTAAGTACATGTCAACCAAACCCATTGTCCACCTTCATGGGTATATGTTATATGTGCTCCAGTAACTATAGTTAATGGCGTGTTTGATTTGTAATCAGTCAAAAATTGGAGAAAAGGATGGTCCAACAAAATAATACAACTTGTGAAGGTTTTAAAAATTAGGCATATAATCATATTTACATTATTTATCATTACTTTCCATAATAGCATATTATAGAGATGTATATTAAGCTCTTAATCATTTTTTCCCTTAAATTATAAAAAATTAAACATATGTTGTTCAAGTATTAAACAAAAAAAAGTTGTTTGCATTCTTGTCCATAATAACATAGTATAGAGATAGATCTTAATTTATAAATCATTGCTTTACTTAGTTAAACAAAAATATGGAAGAAGTTGCTTAAAAAATTAATAAATATCATTTTCACAATATCATTTTTGAATAGTTGAAAAATTTAAGTGACTTTTCTATTGTTTTGGGCAATTTTATCTAATTTTAATCTAATTTTTACTAAGGAAATTTTCATGATAGGTTTTGCATATTTGGAAGTATTTAGTGGTAATCACTAAGCTATTAAAAAAAACCCCCACAATGCATAGAATTTTCTCTTGAAAAGAAAATGATTGAAAATTATGATGATTAAAAACAATTTATTCATGCTGTATTTAGTGCAACATAAAACTTACTAAAATGAATCAAATAATGCCATATTAAGCTATAAATCATTGGTTTACTTAATTAAACTAAAATATGAAAGAAGTTGCTTAAAAAATTAGTAAATATAATTTTTAGAAGATCATTTTTGAATAGTTGAAAAATTTAAGTGACTTTTCTATTGTTTTGGGCAATTTTTTCTAATTTTAATGCAATTTTTACTAAGAAAAGTTTCATGATAGGTTTTGGATATTTTGAAGTATTTAGTGGTAATCACTAAGCAATTAAAAAAAATTAAACACCACCATGCGTAGAATTTTCTCTTGAAAAGAAAATGATTGAAAATTATGATGATTAAAAACAATTTATTCATGCTGTATTTAGTGCAACATAAAACTATACTAAAATGAATCAAATAATGCCATTTAATAATCCAAACTTCAAAAGGAGTTAGGGCTTTGAGCTTTTCAATAATCTAGGGTCATTTTATATTGCATTTTTTTAGGCAAATTCAAATGATATTGGCCCTAAAATACAGATACATGAAATACAATATAGAAGAAAGGACACTTGGACATGGAACTGAAGGGCTGACATAAAATACAATAAACAGCAGAACCAATTTTTGTTTGATGATACCATAGCTTCTATTTCCATAAATCTACCTTATGTTGGGGCAATCACACAACACAGGGGAAAGAAGCATTCCAAAAATTCCGAATCTTTTGTCGAATACCTGTTGCTCATTAGTGGTCAGACACCCATTTAGCAATGGATGCAATCAAGGAAGATACTAAGCAAATGTGCAAACAAAGAAATTTTCTTCCGCAAGCCACCATCAATGTGCATATGCATTCCATTCATGTCAGGTAACAAATCCTGAAATTTTATAGGCTTCGACCACTAAATGCGACGGGGAAACTGAAGCACCTCCCTTTATCTCTCTCTCTCTCTCTCTCTCTCTCTCTCTCTCTCTCTCTCTCTCACACACACACACACACACACACCCACACACACATAAGTAAGCAGAGCAAGAACCAATCCTAGATATGGGGAATTCGACGAATCAAGAAAAACCCCATAATCAATAAAAAAAATCAGTCAAGACTACGTGCAATTCATTCAAGACTACGTGCGATCATAATAGCGTAGTGTAAAAGTAAGCGCTACGAAAATAGTTATGATAGGTGCCAACACTTGCAATCATCCAACATTAGGCAAAATCAGTAAAAATAACCAATAGAAACCACCTATATGAACATGGAGGTAAGCAGAAACTAAAACAACACCATTTCCCCAAGCATGAATTGTATAATTCAATGTATTGGAAACATGTATACATGAAATTTTCAACACTTAGGAGTCAAGAATAAATAATCAAAGGAAATCTGCTTCATCAACAAACCTTAGTATGAGTTGTATAATTCCCCAAGCACCATTTGGGACAAGCATGAATTATATAATTCCCCACAGTTACTAAACAAAGAAATCAAGCTCATCACCGAGCAACTTAGGCTAGAAGAACCCCTCATCAACAATGCCTTCAATAACCTCAGTACTACTCTCATACTATCATATTAATTTACTGTAATGTTGTATACCAACCCCTTGTTTTTGTGGGCCCAATTTTAAAAATGAAACAATATCTAATCTCCATGCAAAATTTAAGCATTACAACACTTCAAATAATGTTATTCTGATCCAGTGTGCTCCTACAAACTAGTTGACTCAAGTAAGCAAAGCAAGAACCAGTCCTAGTTCTGGGGAAGTCGATGAATCAAGAAAAACCCCAAAATCATGAATTCCTAGAATCGATAAAAACAAATAATCAACATTAGAAGCAAAAAGCATCTACAAAGCACCCCTCCCAATACGTAATTACATTAATAATTATCCTATTGCCAATATACAACGAATTCTGGAAGACCAATACCTAACGTTGGAAGAGATTGAGGTTGAAACACAGGTTTGAGAATAGCTCCAATGTATCCTGCACCAGAAAAATAGAAAACATCATACAATGACTAAAATTGATAAATTAACCAAGGAAGATCTACAAATTTTTAAATAATTAGCCTAGTGCGAATAGACCACAAATTCTGGCAAAACCAATGCCTAACGTTGGAGGAGATTGATGTGGAGATGCAGGTTTATGAAGAGAAGATCTGATGTGTCCTGCAACTCAAAAAATCAAAAACTCATACGATGAATAAATTGACCACATGTATGTATAATTGATGAACAATGCATAAATCAAAAGTCGTAAGCTTTTTTCAATGTGAGTATGTTTACCTACGAAGATCAAGACGCTTACGAAATATGTATTCAAGATTTCAATTGATTAGTTGCATATGATATAGGAGATGGAAGAGGAGGTTATGAGATAGATGTGAGATTGAGAGAACTGGTTGACTGTTAAAAACAAAACCACATAGTCGGTTGAGGAGAATATGAGCAATGAGCAATTTCTCAGTTGTTAGTGCGTGGGCGAGAAGTGGGCGACAAGTTTGTAACTACATAGGAGTATTGTGGAGGTAGGAACCATATTATAACTGGCTAAGTTTTTTTTGAAAAAATTAAAAGTAAATTGAAATAGAGATTTTGCAACTGATCTGGAACCACCAAATTGACAAGCTTGTCGAGATTAATCCTCATAAGAGCAACTCGGTTGCTTGTTTGAACAAAAAAAATCCAATATTGGGGTTGTCAGAGGCCAAAACAAATACATCAAGTGGGAATTTTTTGGGCTGCAGATTAAAATAATAGATACCCACATGCTAAAACAAAGGAACTTCAAACAAAATTGGAAGAACATGGATACGAAGAAGAAGGAATAGCGAGAGTGAAAATACATGTCAGAAGAATGTTGAACCTCCGCAGCTGCAAAGAAAAAAGTATCCCTTTGCCACAAATCAGAAGAATTTGCAACCAACATAGGAAATCTGCTTCAAAAACCTCAATAAATTTTAAGGGAAACGATTACCTCTGTTCTGCTCTGTATATGCTATAGCATGCCACCGTATCCACCCAATTTTGCCGGTGTTCAGGTTTGTTTCTGCTCAACTTACGCCTGGTGTACTGCAGATCTGGAAATGGAGTAGTGGAGGGGGAGATAGAAGGAGAAGGATGGTTGCAGAATAGTGGGAAGGGGACATGATGGCTTGTGATTGTTCCGTCTTCTTCTACTCCTCTTGTGCCGATGTGCAGATCTGGGTATGGAGAGGTAGAGGGGAGTGAGATAGAGAAGAATGAGGCTGCACATCCATGGGGAGGGGATGAGTTGGCTGGTGGGAAGGATGAAAATAACTTTGTTGAGGAAGCTGAGTTTCCTCTGAAGTCAGACATTTCATCAAGCAGATTGTGTACTGGAGAGAACAGAGGGGTAGCAAGGAAGAACAGAGGGGCTGTTTTGGGGAGGGACATGAAAGCAAAGCATCAAGTACTGGTAGCGTGTGTAATAAAATTTTAGAATTATTTATGTTGAGCAGCGATGGTGATTTAATATGAAAATTGATCAACGGTGTCAGTTAACTCATATTCCTAAACTCACTCTCCTTTTAGAAAATGACAGTTATTAAAAGATTAGTATTACTTATTAGTATAGATTACCTTATTTGGTTGTATGAAGGCATTGTAATAAAAGAACTATCTTGCAATTATAATTACAACAAACTAAGTAATGATAATTATATTACAAAGTTAATTGCATTACGTTGTCATTGCATTACATCCAATTACACATCATTGATAGTGCAAAAGCTACTAAATCATCCTACAGGAGGGGGTGAATAAAGTGATGATCAAAATCAAAAATTAACGAAAATGAAATGCGGAAAAATAAGTATGGACAAAATGCAAGCGAATTTTTAACGACGTTAGGCCTCAACAGGTTTAATCCCCGCCTGGAGTTCCCTAACTCTAGGATTAACCTGAACTTTTATTAGGAGGATTGATTACCCAACTCTAGAGTACCCTTATTCTAAGTTCCAAGTCACAAGTTGAACCCTTCAACTAGGCTTGGTAGAGTTGACCCTTCAACTCCATAATCCTACCAAAGTACAAAATGAACAATACAACTCAAATGTAAAGGAAAGCAAATTTAAGCTTAATGAATGCCAATGTATGCTTGAGGAATTAGTATGCCAATTGAGTGCTAGCTCTCTATGTTGCCACTCTTCTAGCTTCAAATGTCTCCTTTTTATAGGCTCATTGAGTTTGAACTGGCCGTTACACTCAAAAATAGAAAGTTGATCTTCACATTGTTTTTCAAGGCACTGATCAGTGTCTTAAAGGCCTTGAACTGGTTGATTTTAGGTTGATCTCTTCGAACGACTACTTTGATCTCATCCAACGGGTAACTTGCTGATTTTTTGCAGATAAGTTCTCCAAAAATTATTTGTTTACTAATTTTAGGCCAACCAAAAGATTAGCATATGATTTAAGGATATTGTAGCCATATTTAGATAATCCAAAGTCAAAGTTCTAAAATTTTGTTTAGATAGCAAGCATCAATTTAGGCAAGACTACATATTTTAAATCAAATTAAAATCTTGACTTTCACTCAAAATTTAGCCAAGGGTTTTAAGGGAGTCAACAATCTCCCCCTTTTTGATGAAAGACAATATTTTACTTTGATTAACTATGAGTAGAAAGGAGTGAATGTTTGTCTAGCCACGGTAAGTAATCAACAATGAAGCTAAGCTACCATTAGCTTACCACAAGAAATTATCACAAGTAACATAAAAATGAAACTAAGCTGAACTTACCAATATGTACCTACCACCCAATCACTTACTCGACACTTAATATGAACTTACCAATATTAGCTACCAAAAGCTACCATCTTCCATACTTTCAAGCATGTTCTCCCCCTTTGGCTTTCATCAAAACAAGGGGGGAAACTACATCGCAATTTCTGGTCATACACGTGGGTGTTAGCATAAAGTTTGAAAAACTAAAAAGATACCGCTGGAAAACTTAGAAATTAAAGGCAAGTACAAACAAACAGTTAGCGAAACAGAGGTGTAGAAGAGGTGGAAAAGATGATCCGATATTCAGCCTGGGTAGCCTTCTCCGTATCGGTGGACTGGAATGAAATGGCAAGCTTAGCTCTATGATGAATTCAACCGTATCAACTCATCGATATTGCGGTTCATGAGTCCCATTTCAGCCTGAATGTGCTCAAGTTGAGTGCAAATGTCAGCATGATCGTCTTTTAACTCAGTGAGAGTGTCAGCAATGGGAGGAGCAGAGGTAGTGTTAGGAAGCTTGATTTTAAGGGAGGATGCCTCTGCGGGAGTGAGGTCACTAAGGTGCTGCCATCCCCGAGCTACGGCTTTGTAGAACCTTAGGGTTTTAAGGGAGTGAGTGAAAATGACAAGCACATGATGAGTAAGGCATTCCTCACAATCCATAGGCACTTTAAAATGGGTAAAGATTCGAGTGAGGAGGTTACCATAGGGCAACGAAGAGGTGCGACTCATGTTGGCAACTCGATACATATGACTCAGAATCATAGTGGCATAATCGACTGAGTATCCATTCATGAGTCGGTATATGGCTTCCAAAACAACCTCATTATAAGCTTCTTTTGAGTGGGCTTTGGGATAGAAAATACAGACAAGCACATAGTACAACAGTCGAGGTGTGGTGTAGAGAACATGATAGGGGGGTGCTTTGTTTTGCTGAGTGTAATTGTCGAGTGTTTGGGGGTTAGAAAATTATTGGAGGCAAAGATCTTTGGCGAATTTTGAACAAAAATTTGGAGGGGCCGTGTAAATGAATTTGAGGCCAAAGATGGACTCAAGAACTGGATGGCCTAATGTTATTTTCACATATTTCACAACACTTTTGAAGAACACACCATTAGCTGTGGTTTTCGTCTCCAAATTGGCATAAAAGAGTCTCACAAATCGTGGATATACAACATTGCCCAAATCTAACAGTCCCAAGCATTTTTTTTCACCAATTTCTCAAAGAATTCAAATTGCTCAGATGTAAAAAACGATATGTCAAACTTGTCACAAACAGAGATGGGTTTGCTACGGAAAGATTGAAAACGAGATTGACTAGTTGGAGAGGGTAGCCAATCACCTGGGAATTGGTCAAGAAGACGGTGTGGCGGCGGCGGAGGAGGAGGTGGCGGTGAGGGTGATGTTGACGGTGGGCTCTGCTCGTGCACTGGAGAAGAATGTTGTGCCTGTGAGGATGGAGCAACGGCGGATTGGGTGGACGTCGAGTTATCAGAGCTCTGGCTAGAGACTAAGGGCGAGTCAGGGATGGTGATGGTGGTTTTAATCACTGGCTTGCATGCGTGTTTGGAGGCGCTGGCGGCGATGTGGTGAGACCTTCGTTTAGCTTAAGTAGAGGACCCCGATTCTTTGGATTTTGAATCATCTCGAGCTCGTTCTGGAGCTTGTCCACCTCTAGTGTTGGCCATGGGAGGTGAGTTGGGCAAGAATGTGGAGGATTTGAGCTCAGTGAAATGACTGGAAATTTGGGGCTCAAGAACCCTA
This sequence comes from Selenicereus undatus, assembly GCA_017589665.1. NCBI lineage: Eukaryota > Viridiplantae > Streptophyta > Magnoliopsida > Caryophyllales > Cactaceae > Selenicereus > Selenicereus undatus. The sequence goes on from JACYFF010031956.1 coordinate 28,401,560, forward strand.
GATTTTCGACTTAGGCTGAGGTTTGGGGTCGAAATTGGTGAGTATTGGAAGGAAAATTACAGAGGATAGAGAAAGAGTAGCAAGAACTTGAAGCTTCCTTACTCACTTGGCCATGGAGCACGACCAATTTGAGGGAGAAAGAGGAGTAGAGCTGTTCGGTAAGAGGAGAGCGAGAGAGAGAGAGGAAGGTTTTTAGAAGGGTTTTGATTTTAGGAAGGTAGGCCAAATTATTTCCTTATTTTTGAGAAGTTCGAAAATTAGAGGAGATTACATACAGCCTTAACTGCCAGATTTTATGGGAAAAAGTTTTATTTACTGAAGGGATTATTTGGAAAGGATTTAAAAAAGGATAATTCTGTTATCAAAAGGATTTAACAAATTTGGTATCATAATTCAAAAATTGAAATTCAGTTACAATATATACCCAATTTTGGTTTTAAAAAAATGTTAAGGATTTAAAAACATATCCCACGTGCCCCATAAGGAAGAAATTTATTTAAACTGAAATTACCCTCCTTTTGGGATGGACCATTTTAATTATTTCTCTAGGTGACTAGCAATCAAGGCCTTGAAACTGAATTCAAGCCCTTGATTTTGACTTATAGAGAAGATCCAGGTTCTGCATACAGTTCAATGCCTTGAACTGTATTCCAAGGCCTTGAATTTTCTGACTTGTTAGCAGTTTGCTTCATAACTGACCTGAAAAATCTCAATAATTGGATTAGTACTTAGAGAGGGCTCCCCCTCACTTTATGCACTAATATTAATCATACCAAGTTCTTGACGAATATAATTAAATTGTTCCTCACTCAAAGGTTTAGTGAATATATCGGCAAGTTGAGATTTTGTCAGAACAAATTCTAAACATACATCTCCTTTTTCAACGTGATCTCGAATGAAGTGATGACGTACCTCGATATGCTTTGTTCGAGAATGTTGTACTGGATTTTTCATGATATTGATAGCACTTATGTTATCACAACGAATAGGAACATTTTTAAGATTAATTCCTACGTCGCGCAATTGTTGCATTATCCACAAAATCTACACACAGCATGCTCCAGTAGTAATGTGTTCTGCTTCTGCTATTGAAAGTGCCGCTAAGTTTTGTTTCTTAGAGTGCCAAGAAACAAGAGATGGACCAAGGAATTGGCACGTGCCTTATGCACGTTTTCTATCTATTTTATAACCTGCATAATCGACATCAGAATATCCAACTAGAGAAAAATCTCCCCCTTTAGGATACCACAGTCCTAGATTTTTAGTACCTGCCAGGTATCTAAAAATTCGCTTAATTGCAACAAGATGTGATTCTTTGGGGGACGATTGAAATCGGGAACATAAGCAAACACTGAACATAATATCGGGGCGACTAGCAGTTAAATATAATAAGTAGCCAATCATACCTCGATATGTTTTGTCATTTACAAGCTTACCATTGACGTCTTCATCAAGTTTGGTACTTGTGGCTATTGGAGTACTTGCATGTTTAGCCTCGTGCATTTTGAACTTCTTTAATAGCTCATTCACGTACTTACTTTGGCTTATGAAAATGCCATCATTAGGTTGTTTGATTTCTAAGCCAAGGAAGAATGTAAGTTCGCCAACCATGCTCATTTCAAATTCTTTACTCATGAGGTTTGAAAATTCCTTGCATAGAGAGTCGTTAGTAGCACCAAAAATTATATCATCAACATAAACTTGTATGATAATGAAATCGTCCCCCCCCCCTTGTTTTTTTATAAAAAGTGTTTTATCAATCTGAGCACGTCTAAAATTGTGTTCAAGTAAGAATTTGCTCAATTGCTCGTACTGAGCTCAAGGAGCTTGTTTCAAGCCATAAGGAGCCTTTTGAAGCTTGAACACATGATCAGGGAGATTAGGATTTTCGAACCCAGGAGGTTGTTCAATATAAACTTCCTCTTACAAAAATCCATTCAAAAAGGCACATTTGACATCCATTTGAAAAAGTTTGATATCCATGTATGATGCAAATGCCAAAAGGATGCGAATGGCTTCTAGACAGGCTACTAGGGCAAAAGTTTCATCAAACTCTATAGCCTCTTCTTGATTATACCCTTTTGCCACTAGTCTAGCTTTATTCCTCACCACATTTCCGCTTTCATCTAATTTATTTCGAAATACCCATTTTGTCCTAATTACAGGGTGGTCTTTTGGTCTAGGAGTGAGAAACCATACTTGGTTTCTTTTGAATTGACCAAGTTCTTGTTGCATAGCGACAATCCAATTAGGGTCTTCTAGGGCCTCTAAATGGTTCTTTGGTTCAATGAGTGACACAAAAGAGGAAAATGCACAAAAGTTTCGAAGAAAAGATCTAGTACGTATACCCGTGGATATGTCGGTAAGCAAATTGTCTTGAGGATGATATGATTTGTACTTGTACCCTCGTCTTGGTGCATCCCTAGTTTCTTCATTTGGATCACTAGGTGATGGTTCTTCTTCGTTTGTGTCATGTGATCCTTCATTTGTGAGAGATATGTTATTTTCATCATTTGGCCCTTGATGTGCTTCTTCATGCTGCTTATTTGACTTGGCTCTTGTATCTTTTTCATCCTCATCATCTTCATATCTACTTAATTTAAGCTCATGGAATGAAGAACAAGAGCTTAGCTTACCATCATTGGACTCATCAAAAATAATATGAATGCTCTCTTCAATTATCTTAGTACATTTGTTGTAATCACGATAGGCTTTACTGTTCATGGAATAGCCCACTAGAATACCTTCATCACTTCTGGCATCAAACTTACCCAATCTTTCTTTTCCATTGTTGTGGATGAAGCATTTACAACCAAATACATGAAAATAGGAAATATTTGGTTTTCGACCTTTGAAAAGTTCGTAGGGAGTCTTTTTCAAAATGGGTCGAATCAAGCAACGGTTTAAAACATAGTTAGCGGTATTAACTGCCTCCGCCCAAAAGGATGTTGGCAACCTGCTTTCACAAAGCATAGTTCTAGCCATATCCTCTAAGGTACGGTTTTTTCTTTCAACCACACTATTTTGTAGAGGTGTTCTAGGTGCTGAAAAATTGTGTGAAATTCCAAGATCATTACGGAATTTAATAAATTCTTTTTGATCAAACCCCCTACCGTGATCACTACGAATAGAGACAATTTGTAAATTTTGGAAATTTGTAGTTGTTTGCAAAGCTTTGAAAACTCGTAAAATGCTTCATTTTTCTCTTTCAAGAAAGAAACCCAAGTAAAACGTGAGTAGTCATCCACAATAACGAATATGTAAGAGCTACCTCTAAGACTACGAACAGCCGTGATGTGCTAATGCATTTCTTGGGCTTAAAAGAACTACACACTTGTTTTTCTTTTACACAAGCATCGCAAATATGATCTTTTTCAAACTTGTATGAGGGTAAGCCACATACTAGGTCAAGCTTTGAAAGTTTTTCAATGGTATGCATGCTAGCATGACCTAATCTATGGTGCCATAACCAAGTGTCATCAAGAGGAGCTTTAAAACATGATAATTTTTCAAATGGAATGCTATTCAAGTTAATAGCATAGATATTGTCTATTCTAGGTCCATATAAAGTGATTTTGTCATTATACACATTTTGAACAATGCAATGAGAGGAATTGAATATAACATCATTGGCTTTGTCACAAAGTTGGGATATGCTTAAAAGATTGAACTTTAAACCTTCAACAAGATACACATTTTCCAAGGAATTAGAGGGATCCTTATCAATCTTACCAATTCCTATGATCTTACCGGCTTTGTTATCACCGAAGGTGATATTTTCATATTTCTTTTTCTTGATTTCAGCGAAAGAGCTTCATTACCACTCATATGTCTTGAGCATCCGCTATCAAGATACCAAAGATCATCACGAGCCTTTAAGCATACCTGCAAAACAATAAATCAAACCTTTCTAGCCATGGCATCGAGTTTGGGTCCAACATTGTTTTTGACCATGTTTTTTTGGTCTTGTTCCTTTTGGTACCCAAATTTGAATGGTTTTGTTGTTTGTGTTTCTTAGTGGACATGAGTAAGAAATGTGTTCGTTTCTCAAGCAATAATTGCATGTGGTGTGTGACTTATTTTTGGACGTCGCTTTAATAAAGAAGTTTTTATATGCTTTCTTCTTGTTTAAAGGATTGTAGCCAATGCCTTCTTTATTAAAGGACACTCTTTGCAAACCAAGTAGTTTGTCCAAATTGTCTTGGCCTTTGGTGAATTTCAAAGCTAATTTTTCAAAGGCTCCACATTTGGATTGAAATTCCTCCTTTTTGTTTTGAAGATGTTCAATCTTTAGGTGAAGATCATCATTTTCTCTCTGTAACACTTCTTTTTCAGAGAGCAAATTATGAGTGCTCTTCTTGAAGGTTTTTATTTTGGACAAATATTCTTGTTCACACTGAATGCATCTGATTAATGCTTGAGCTAACTCATCCTTTGAATATTCAAGAAGGTCAAAATAGTCTACCTCTTCCAAGTTTTCAAGATCGGTTTCTTGAATGTCATTCGCCACAAGGCATAGGTTTGTCACTTCTTCTTCTTTGTCGCTGTCACTGGAGTCACTATCACTTCATGCAGTAATCATGGCCTTCCTGAACTCCTTCTTGGCTTTTTGCTTATGTTTTTCAGCTTTCATTTGCAAGACTGGACAATCTTTTACAATATGTCGTGGCAAACCACAACCAAAACAAGGACCCAAGTTAGAGTCATTTTTGTTGTTTAGAAATTTCATACCTTTTGAGAACTTCTCATTTTTGCCTGATGATGATCCCTTTTTGTAGAACTTCTTGGGATCAAATTTCTTTGACTTGAACATTTTCTTCAATCCTCTAGTGATCATCATCATAGTGTCTTCATCCTCTTCACTTGACTCATCTTCCGAGGAAATAGTATCTTCACTTCCAGTTTTGAATGCTACTCCTTTCTTGAATTGAGTTTCTTTTTCCTCTTCGTCTTCTTTAAGATGAATTTCATGCGTAATGAGTTTTCCTAACAAATCATCTAAGGCTACTGTCTTGAGGTTTTGGGCTTCCTCAATTGCAGTGAGCTTGGGACCCTACTTGTTTCTAGGAAGACACCGAAGTATTTTCCTGACCATCTCCTCTTTGGTGTAGGTTTTGCCAAGGGACTTGAGATTGTTGGTTATATCAGTGAACCTTGTGATCATTTCCTTGATCGTTTCATCAGGTTGCATTTTGAATAGCTCATATTGATGAACGAACATGTTGATTTTTGTCTCTCTCACTTGACTTGTCCCTTCATAGGTCACCACCAGCTTGTCCCATATTTCTTTGGTGGATTCACATGCACAAATACAATTGTACTCATTAGCACCTAACCCACAATATAATATATGCATGGCCTTACAGTTTTTTGATAGCCTTGCGAAGTCTTCTTGGGTGTATTGTTCTTAAGTTTTCGGAATGGTCATCCATCAATCGTGACTTGCAGAACATATATGTATATGTGTGTGTGTGTATATATATATATATATA
>JACYFF010031956.1:28407451-28430318 GCA_017589665.1 Selenicereus undatus
GTGTGTGTGCATATAGATATTGAATATAATTCTTAAAAATATGCCTATCAACTTTTGAAATTTGTATATTTAACTCAAATCCTTAAAAATTTACTTTTGAAAATTTTAATTCTGTGCATGCAATATTTTTCTTATAAGCACTATTGAAACCCCCTTTTAAATGGTATTAGAATCACATGACCATATATAATTAGGATAATTAAGTTGATTAATAAATAATAAAACTAATTAATTGTGTTTAATGCTTGAATCATCATCTATTTGTCCCACTCCAAGCTAGTCACATATTGTGCACACCCAGAGGGATCCACTTTAATAGCCCTACAATTAAACTATATCACTGATATAGTTTTAGATTTGAAAACAAAATTTTTGAAAATTAAGATTGAAGTTAAGTAGATAAAAAGCAATCTTCTATAATCTCTCTTTCTTAATCAACAAAATTAGACATAGTGAAAAATTTGATTTAGGTGTCTCCATTTCAACATAGATATTAATTCCAAAGCTTAAAAATAAAAATTCATTTGCTTTGCAAAATATAGAAATCAAAAAAGAAGTTGAAAAGTCCTCGGAAAGGAAGAGAAAGAGCGAGGAATAAAGATGGAATATAGGCAGTATAATCTCAATGAATTAAATATGCTTTGTTACATAACAAAATGCAGAGGAATTAAGCAAAATCATGGGTGCAATGTTAGACAAGAAATGCACTATATGATGATAACAAAGAGACAAGTAATGTCCAGTAAGAAGAATAAATATATCCACAGATGAACCTAATTAAACTAGAGGATCAGGATACCATTCCATTGGAAGAAATTAGGAAAACCTATAGAAAAAATATGGAAGACTAGTAGCTGAAAGTGAAGTCAATGAAATTGGCGAAGAACATCAATGAATTTGAATCCAATTTAGATAACAATATAATTCCGAAACCTAAAGAGTTTGGTGAATTATGTAGAAAAAAATACTCACTAGGAGACCTAGATATATTTTAGCAGAATGAACAACCAACTTTTCCTTTGGACTGATCCCAAGGAAAACCACATCCTCTTAAGAGATAAACCTTACCTCAATTAGCCAAACAAGTTACATTCTTAACATCGATCAAGCCTATAATAAAGAAGAAATATTTGAGCATTGGAAGAGGTGCAAGAATAGTGTCCTAAACTCGAATACCACATGGATTGCTGGAAGCTTTCTAAAACCATATCGAATATAATTCTATGGCACTGTAGCTAACAGGTACAACTCATTATATAGGGAAGGTAAAAATGTATTAAGAACGATGGAAACACTAGTGTTGTGTAAAGCTTGTCGTAAAACTACAAATTAAACCACTACTTTGATTTATAAATATGATTTATAGCATAGGAAATTAGGGATCGATCCCACGAGAAAAGATTATGATAATAAGCTAGTTTAATTCTAATTAACTTTACTACTCTAATTTATTTTACTTTCTCTTTATATTACTAAACCAAATCAAATTAAACAAGTAAAAATCTGGAAAAAAATTACTTAATATTGCCCCTAAATATTCTAAACTTAATTCTGGAAATAAAAAATAGTAAATATTTATCCTAAATATTCAAGAAAAATAAAACATAAATAATCACACAATATTAGACTGAAAATTAAACCAGAAAATAACAAGCGGAAAATTAATATTAAACTCACACAAAGAAATCTAAATTAATATTATGCAAGTTTACAACTTTATATCTGCAAAATTATATGTAATTAAATTCAGAAAAATTAAAACATAAAATTACCCATAGAAAATTAAAACATAAAATAAAATATGAAATTAGAGAAATAATAAACTACACTAATGTAAATACCAAAATGAATAAAAAAAATGCCAAGATTTTAAAATATAATTTATAGACTTATTAAAACCCTGAAAAATTAAAATAAAAAATAAAAATGTACTTTTCAGATTTATTATAATAAAAAACCTGCTCGTATTCAATTAATGAAATAATTATAAAAAATTGGAAATAATTTACAAAAATTACGAAATTAAATAGAAACAGATTAGGATACTAAATAAACCTTAAAATGAAATAAAATATGAAAATCACAAAAGGAACTATTTTTAACCTAATTTCTAACCAACCGGTAAATAATGGCGAAATAGAATGGAAAATAAATTTGAAAATTAAAACACACTAAAAATCAGAATATAACTAATCTAAAATCACTAAGACACTCCTAAAAGACTACTCTTTGGGGGGGGGAACAAAATTGATATTAAAACTTATAAATTTAAGAATTAAAATTGACAAACTAAAGAAACTAACTAAAACGCAACAAATAATTATCAAAGATGCCAAATTTATGAAAAATACTTAGCATAATCTATATCCACCATGAAAATTAATATTTATCATCAACACACTAATTGACTTGTCCATGAGTTAGACTGTAGAAGATAGTCATTAGCGGATCTTTCCAATTTTTTCTTATATTATAGTTTGTTTAGGTCAAGCCCTAATATAAGCCCCTACTAGTTTTGATAATCCTAGCACCAGTGCAAAAATTTAATCAAACTAGAGCATTAAGTATTTGAAAAACATCATCTAATGTCTTGTAACTAATTTACCAGCAAATAATTTAACAAAGATCTATAATGATTATCTAATTTAAAGGGATGAGTTTGAGCCATTCATGATCAATTAAGGTGATACCTGTACCTAAAAGACTATAACTTTTACATACTAAATCCTTTTAAACTATCATATGAATTCGTATTAAACTAACTAGCATGGATTCTAATTAATCCAACACGAATATCATAAACGACAAATACTAATTGTTATAGAATCATGGAATAAAAATCAACTAGACAATAAAGCATAAAACATGTTTCAAAATAATTAACTTAGCATGGTTTCAAATAGATTATACTAAGTACAAGAAAATTACTTAGACATATTATAAATTAAAGTACATGAATTATCCAAATAATTCACGTTTAATAACAATTAAACTTATAAAATAAAAAAAAACAATATTACTTTGACTAAATAATGAAAGTAGTTGATGATGATGCTTGATGCTGATTATGTGTGACAGGATGGAGATCAAGGCGATGATAGAGGGTTGATTATGATGATGATTGATGATGATGGAGGTTATCTTGAGTGGAGATGGGTAGGCGTCTGTTTTGGCTTGGCGAGATGCTGATGATGAAGACTAGGTGTTGGTGGGGGGGGTTTAGAGGAGAAGAGGTAGAAAGACGTGAGATGATTTTAGAGGGGGGTGGCGTGAGGTGTGAGATAGTGAGGCGTAGAGATGGTTTTTTTTATATAATATTATTCTACTAGGGTTTTCTTCTTTGAACTCTTTCTCTTGCAAGTCTTCTAATTTCTCTTCAATTACGAATAAAAATTTTGTAACCTTAGCACAAATAAATCATTATGAAAACAATATTTTTCCATAAACCACTATTTTCGGACCGACTTGATAACTTAGTGTGTGAAATCCGAACTTCGACGTCTCTCTTCTCCTCTTTATTTTATTAACGCTTAACCTGAAAAATATATAAAATGAAGTAAATTAGATGAAATAATACATATAATATAATCAAAATAATTATTAAAACAATTCATGATTTATGACTCAACAAATTCACCCACACTTAGACTTTGGACGTCCTCGTGCAAAGAAATCTGGTACTCGACCTAAAAACTGATCCTCTTTCTTTCTTATAAAGTCATTCATAAATATGATATTTATAGTAGGTATTGGCTTGCTTTAAAAATAGTTTCATTCAAAAATTAATCAGTTTTCCTTCCAACAAGTGAATAACTATTAAACATCCAACTACCATCAAAGAGTTTCTTCATCAGCCTCACAATATTTTTTTAATGAAGTAACAAGAGCAATAATCAATCATCTCTTTTAAGTACACATACACCGATCAAGAGGTCCAAAAGTTTACGATAGAAAAGTTGAAGTACGGTATGGCTATAGTGACAATTGAACTAGAAGGAATAACTCATTGAAATTGAATCCAAACTTGCCTTGAAATTCTTTTTTTCTTTTTTTTTTCAAACGCCAATTGCGCACATATTCGAGGAAAATATAGGATCTTCGAAATTAAACCCTCACTGTCTCACACTCACCCGAATAGAGGTGTTGGAGTGAACAGTTTATTCTCATCATTATTTTATTTTTTTTATGGACTGTTAGTTTGGTACGAGTCATTGATCGGCCCAAAAAGGGGTTTGACTCTCTCAATATGGGTTACTCCATACATAAGGCTGAACTTGATACCTAAACTTGAGGGGAAAAGCTGCTGAGCCACCTATTCCTGCGCATGTTGGTAATCTAACTTTTTTTCATTTCTTCTTTTCCCTTTTTTTTTTCTTTCTCCTTTCTTTTTTTCAGACAAGAAAAACTACAATTTTAATGAGTTATTCTACTAATTCAATGGTCTAGGAAATGGACTAGGTCATTATTTTGTTGCCTCTGAAGCGGCTATATAACATGATCAAATAAGATGGATAATCATGACAATTACTCAGTACAGAGATATATGAGGATTAACTCAAACTTCTCTGAATGACATTTACTATGCTCAAAAGTCTTCACTCATAGAAGAATAAACTAAAATAGATTTAAAAAATAAAAATTTTTAAGCAAGCAAGCCTAGCATAAACTCATATTCATCCATTATTTATAAGAAAATCACAAAAAAAAAAATTTACTTGTTTTTTGTTTTTTTTTTAGAATAAATACTGTAGGAACTAAATGTAGGATGCACCCCCCTTCCTTAATTCATGCATTGTCCCTAATGCATGCAAAAAGATAGAAATAACAAAGATAAAAGTAAAATTGAATGTATACTTCCCTAAAAAACATCGGGTTGCCTCCCAACCAGTGCCTTTGTTTATTGTCATTGGCTCGACGCAAATGAGCTCATGGATCCTCTAGTCGGATCTCCTCCACTAAGCATACTTGATGTCCTTCATAGAAGTGCTTTAGCCTGTGGCCATTTACCTTGAAAATATTGTTAGTAGCAAATGATTTAATCTCAACAGCACCATGTGGTTAAGTCTTTACTACCATAAAAGGTCCTAGCCATCTAGAGTTCAACTTACTAGGAAAAGGTCTCAATTTTGAATTGAATAACAACACTTTTTCACCCACTTGAAATTCTTTTCTACTAAGCTTAGCATCATGGAAAGCTTTGGATTTACTTTTATAGATCACTGAATTGTCATAGGCTTCCAGACGAATCTCTTCTAGTTCTTGTAATTACAGCTTACGCTCCTTCCCTGCTAGGACATAGTCTAGACTGCACTGCTTTGCAGCCCAATATGATTTTTGCTCTGATTCTATAGGGAGATGACATGTTTTACCAAAAACTAACCTACAAGGTGACATACCTATAGGTGTCTTATATGCAGTCCTATAGGCCCATAGAGCTTTATCTAACGTAAGACTCCAATCTTTTTTATCTGATCTAACAACTTTTTCTAATATGCCCTTAATCTGGCCATTGGTTTGGGAATTATAACCAGTGGACACCTTATGAGTTACATGATATTTGGCTAGCAAGGCACCTAAGGTTTTATTCTAAAAATATGTTTCCCTATCACTGATGATTGCTTTAGGAACTCCATATTTATGCAGAATGAGATATTTAAAATGTTTCACCACAGTTTTAGCATCATCAGCTCTAGTAGCCAAAACTTTAATCCACTTAGATACATAGTTAACAAGCATGAGAATGTAAGCAAAACCAAAAGAAGGGGGAAAAGGTCCCATAAAATCAACACCCTATACATCAAAAATTTCACAAACATAAACATTATGCAGAGGCATTTGATTCCTTTTACATAAATTTCTTGTCTGCTGGCATGCTTCACATCTTTTGCAAAATTCATAAGTATCCCTAAAAATAGTAGGCCAATAAAATCCACATTCAAGAACTTTGTGTCCCATTCTTTTGGGTCCAAAATGTCCCCCACTTTCAAAAGAGTGACATAAGGTTAAGATTGAATGAAATTCACTATTATCTACACAACGCCTTATGATCTGATCTCCATAAAATTTCCATAAATATGGCTCATCCCAAACATAATATTTAGATTGAGCTCTTATTTTCTCCTTTTGTGCTTTAGACAAGTCTATAGGAAAGGTTTTGGTTACTATATAATTAACCATGTTAGCATACCAAGGCAGCCTATCAGTGATAGCATATAAAGGCTCATCAGGGAAACAATCACTCAATGGATTCCCACTCTCCCCATTATCTAGCCTACTTAGATGGTCAACTAATAAATTTTTAGCTCCTGGTTTGTTTTAATCTCCAATTGGAATTCTTGCAGTAGTAGGACCCATCTAATCAATCTAGGTTTTGAGTCATTCTTACTTAACAGATGTTTAATAGCAAAATGATCAATATAGACAGTAACTTTAACACGTAACAGATAGGGACGAAACTTTTCTAGAGCAAAAACAATAGCATACATTTCCTTTTCTGTTGTAGTGCAGTTACACTGTGCTAGGTCAAGAGTTCTGGAAGCATAATAAATCGCATGAGGTACCTTCCCTACTCTTTGACCTAAGACTGCCGCTACTGCCTTATCACTGGCATCACACAGCTGTTCAAAAGGCAGGGCCCAGTTAGGAGGTTGTACTATAGGAGTCATGGTCAATTTCAACTTCAATTGGTCAACAGCTCTCCTACAATCCTCATTAAAATCTAATAAAGCATCTTTTGCAAGTAAAGCACATAAAGGAAAGGCAATCTTAGAAAAATGCTCGATAAGTCTCCTATAAAACCCAACATAACCTAGAAATGATCTAACCTTCTTGACACACTGTGGATAGGGCAAAGATTGAATGATTTTCACTTTAGCCTTGTCAACCTCTAAGCCCTTAGATGACACTACATGTCCTAAAACTACTCCATGTTCCACCATGAAATGACACTTTTCAAAATTAAGCTCTAAATTAGTCTCGATACAACGCTTAAGTACTAATGTAAGATGATGCAAGCACTCATCAAATGAATCACCATGTACAGTAAAGTTATCCATGAAAACTTCCATAATTTTGGTGATAAAATCAGAAAAAATACTCATTATACATCTTTGAAATATTGAAGACGCATTACATAGAGCAAACGGTATCCTTCTAAAAGCATAAGTGCCAAAAGGATAGGCAAAAGTGGTCTTTTCCTGATCCTCAGGAGGTATAGGGACCTGAATATAACCTGAATAGCCATCTAGAAAGCAATAACATGACCTCATAGCTAATCTCTCTAACATCTGGTCCATAAAGGGCAATGGAAAATGGTTCTTCTTTGTGGCCTTGTTAAGCTTTCTATAGTCAATACACACTCTCCTACCACTCTGGACTCTAGTAGGTATTAAGTCACCTTCCTCATTCTGCACTACTGTTGTTCCCCCCTTTTTAGAAACTACATGGATAGGACTAACCCACTCAGAATCAGCGATGGGGTATATTACTCCAGCATCTAACCACTTAAGAATTTCTTTTTGAACTACCTCTATAATAGGTGGATTTAGTCTTTGCTAAGGGTCTCTCTTAGGCTTAGCATCTGATTCTAATGTGATTTTATGTGAATATAATGTGGGCCTAAGTCCTTTAAGGTATGCTAAAGTCCACCCTAACGCTTCACCATGTTCTCTAAGCACCCTAATAAGTTTATCCTCTTGTTCAAATGTAAGTGCATTAGAGATTATAACAGGTACGGTCTCATCATCCCCTAAATAAGCATACTTAAGATTTTCAGGTAATGGTTTTAGCTCTAGCTTAGGGGGTGAAATGCGAAAGGGTAGCATCGTTGTGTGACTTTCAGGCAATTCTAGCTTCCTAGGTCTGTCCACTACTTGCAATTGCAACAAAGACTCTATGCTACCCACTAACTCATTATTAATACGGTAAGGCACATTATAAAACACAAACTGATCCAAACCTTGAGTAAGTACACTTAACAATTCGTCATCATGAGACAGTTCATAAACATCTTGGGACAATTCATCAATCACATCAAGAGCACACAGATAATTCATATCAGCAGGAAATCTCATAGCATCAAAAATATTGAACTTAATAATTTCACCATCAAATTCCATAGTTAGTGTTCCTGCATGCACATCTATTTTTGTCCTAGATGTTTTAAAAAATCGTCGACCAAGCAATATGGGAACATCATAGCATGCATCACCCATGTCCAATACATAAAAGTCAGCAGGAAAAACAAGCTCATTAACTTGGACTAAGACATCTTCTAAAACTCTATCTGGATATGCATTGCTCCTATCAGCTAATTGAATGATTAAATCAGTTTTCTTTAACTCTCCTAAGTGTAATTTGTCATAAATGGACCTAGGCATCACATTAATAGAAACTCCTAAATCAAGCATAGCTTTATCAAAGGAGAGGTTTCCAATTTTACAACGAATAGAGAATACACCTGGGTCCTTACATTTATAGGGAAGCTTCTTTTGGAAAATAGCAAACACGTTTTCCGCTACACTTACCTTTTCGTTCCCTTTGAATTTACGTTTTGCAGTATAAAGCTCAAGGAACTTGGCATAACGAGGTACCTGCTTTATGGCATCTAGGAGAGGAATGTTGATCTCTACCTTCCTAAATGTTTCTAAGATTTCTTGGTTTGCCTCATCTACCTTGGGGGTTTTCCCTCTTAGTCTACTAGGAAAAGGTGGTAATGGCTTGTAAAGTTCCTGCTTATCGTCACCCACTTCCTTAACATTAGAGGCGATGTCTTGATCTTGGTTAGGTGCATGTTTGTTGACCTCTATTTCACACTCTACCACTTACTTTATTCTTCCTAGGTTCCTTCAACTCTTTCCCACTCCTAAGTGTCATGGCACTCACATTTTCCTTTGGGTTTTGGAATGGTTGAGATGGCAATCTATGCTGTATTTGGGCCTAGAGGTTGCTAACTATGGTATCAGTAGCAGTCTATCTCTCCTGGACCTGTTTAAGAGTCATCTCTATGTTCTGAAACCTAGTGTCAACCTCCTTTTTCTGATCATCCATCTTTTTTATGACTTGCACTAAAAGAAAATTTATTCTATCCTGAGTAGATGGTTGATGTGATGGTTGGTCAAAACCTGGGGGTTTGTTCCTAGGTTCATACCTAAGGTTATGGTGGTCTCTCCATCATTCATTATAAGTGTTGGAGTACGAATCATACTTCCTTTGGCCTTGGTTAGAAAACATAGCATTCACATCACCCCCTTGAAGTGTAGGGCACATATCAGTAGCATGTCCCTCTAAGCAGCAAATACCACACACCACTTCTTTCTGAACTTCTCCAGTGACGAGTTTATTTAGCATAGCAGTGATCTGAGACAACTGGGTCTCTACAGATGGACCTAAATTGAGCTCATTGACCTTCCTAAACTGGGGTTCCCTAGTTCCAAATTGTTGAGTGTTTTGCGACATGATATTAAATAATTCGCTAGCCTGAGCTGGAGTCTTATTATCCAAAGCCCCCCACTAGTAGCATCCACCATATTTCTATCTATAGGTAATAAACCTTTATAGAAATATTGAATCAATAATTGTTTAAAAATTTGATGTTGGGGACAACTAGCACATAATTTATTAAAATGTTCCCAATACTCATGGAAAATTTTCCCATTCATTTGTTTAATTCCACATATTTCTTTTCTAATGGATCCAATTCTAGATGCGGAAAAAAAAAATCTAAAAATGCTTTATGAACTACGGTCCATGTAGTGAATGTTGCAGGGGATAAGTAATATAACCAGTCTTTGGCCTTATCTTGAAGTGAGAAAGGAAAGACTCTCAACCTAATTTGGTCATGAGTAATACCCTCAGGTTGCATGGTCGAACACGTAATAATGAACTCATTAATATCGCCATATGGATCCTCACTAGGCAATCTATGAAAACTTAGGCAGTAAGTTTAAAAGTCCAGAGTTCAATTTCAATGGTCGGTCTAATACAGGATAAGTAATAGACAAAGGTTGAGTTTCCAAAGTAGGTGCAGCAAGTTCATGTAAAGTAGCCATCTCAACTTTAATAACTTCACAACTTACCGATTCGGAGCTTACAGATTCAGAATCAATTACTTTACTTTCAGACACCTCAAGCGTATGCTTCTTTTTCTCTTTGATCATACGACCACTCCTTAATCTCATAAACTAAAACAAACTATAAAAATGAAATCCTATAGTTAAAACAAAACAATAAAAGTAGTAAAATTAAATAAAAGCAAACTAACGATTTTATTTTCGTTCATTGGCAACGACGTCAAAATTTGTAAAGCTTGTCGTAGAGTTACAAATTAAACCACTACTTTGATTTATAAATAAGATTTATAGCATAGGAAAGTAGGGATTGATTCTACGAGGAAAGATTATGATAATAAGCTAGTTTAATTCTAATTAACTTTACTACTCTAATTTATTTTACTTTCTCTTTATATTACTAAAACAAATCAAATTATACAAGTAACATCTGGAAAAAATCATTTAATATTGCCCCTAAATATTCTAAATTTAATTATGGAAATAAAAAACAGTAAATAGTTATCCTAAATATTCTGGAAAAATAAAAACAGAAATAATCACACAATATTAGAATGAAAATTAAAACAAAAAATAATAAGTAGACAATTAATATTAAAAATCGCACAAAGTAATATAAATTAATATTCTGCAAGTTTATAACTTTATATATCAAAAATTATATGTAATTAAATTTAGAAAAAGTAAAACAGAAAATAAAATCTAAAATTAGAGAAATAATAAACTGCACTAATATAAATACGAAAATAAATAAAAAATACCCATATTTTAAAATATAATTTTAAAGACTTATTAAAACCCTAAAAACTTAAAATAAAAATTTAAAACGTAATTTTCAAATTTATTATAACAAAAAACCTGCACGTATTTTCAATTCACGAAATAGTTCTCAAAAATTATGAAATAATTCTCAAAAATTACAAAATTAAATAGAAACAGATTAGGATACTAAATAAACTATAAAATAAAATAAAATATGAAAAAAACAAAAGGAACTATTTTTAACCTAATTTCTAACCAACCAGTAAATAATGGCAAAATAGAATAAAAAATAAATCTGAAAATAAAAACACACTAAAAATCAAAATATAACTAATCTAAAATCAGTAAGACACTCCTAAAATACTACTCTTTGGGGGGGGGGGGGAAAAATGAAATTTATATTGAAGCTTATAAATTTAAGAATTAAAATTGAAAAACTAAAGAAATTAACTAAAAAGCAACAAATAATTATCAAAGATGCCAAATTTATGAAAAATACTTAACATAATCTATATCCACCAAAAAAATTAATATTTATCATCAACACACTAATTGACTTGTCCATGAGTTAGACTGTAGAAGACACCCACTAGCGGATCTTTCCCATTTTTTCTTATGTTATAGTTTATTTAGGTCAAGCTCTAATATAAACCCTACTAGTTTTGATAATCCCAGCACCAGTGCAAGAATTTAATCAAACTAGAGTATTAAGTATTAGAAAAACATCATCTAATGCCTTGTAACCAACTTACCAGCAAATTAATTTAACAAAAATCTATAATGATTACCTAATTAACAGAGATGGGTTTGAGTCATTCATGATCAATTATGGAGATACTTGTGCCTAAAAGTCTATAGCCTTTACGTACTAAAGTCTTTTAAACTATCATATGAATTCATATTAGGCTAACTAGCATGCATTCTAATTAATCCAACACGAATATCATAAATGATAAATACTAATCGTTATAGAATCATGGAATAAAAATGAACTAGACAATAAAGTATAAAACATGTTTCAAAATAATTAATTTAGCCTGATTTCAAGTAGCTTATACTTAGTACAAGAAAATTACTCACACTTATTATAAATTAAAGTACATGAATTACCCAAATAATTCATGTTTGATAGCAACTAAACTTATAAGATAAAAAAAATATTACTTTGACTAAATAATGAAAGTCGTTGATGATGATGCTTGATGCTGATTATGTGTGACAGAACAGCGATCAAGGCAATGATGGATGGTTGATTATGATGATGATGATTATTGATGATGGAGGTTATCTTGAGTGGGTAGGCTTCTGTTTTGGCTTGGCGAGATGCTGATGATGAAGATTAGGTGTTGGTGGTCCATTTTTTTTTTAGAGGAGAAGAGGTACAGAGACGTGAGATGATTTTAGGGGGGGGGGGCGTGAGGTGTGAGATAGTGAGGCGTAGAGATGGTCTTTTTTTTTTTTTATAATATTATTCTTCTAGGTTTTCTTCATTAGACTGCTTCTCTTCCAAGTCTTCTAATGTCTCTTTAATTAAGAGTAATAATTTTACAACCCCAGCCCAAATAAATCATTATGGAAATAATATTTTTTCATAAATTATTATTTTTAGACCGACTGATAACTTAGTGAGTAAAATTCGAATTTCGACGTCTTCTCTTCTTCTCTTTATTTTACTAACGCTTAGCCTGAAAAATATAGAAAATGAAATAAATTAGATAAAATAATATATATAATATAATCAAAATAATTATTAAAACAATGTATGATTTATGACGTAATATGTTGAAACTGAAAGTTCGATATTTTTAATACCCTTTATACTTCATTTTTGTTGCAAATAAACATCGTTTTTAGTATTATTATGTTATTTTGTCTCATTTTGATTTGTTTTGTAGGGAGTAATAAAAATTGAAAATGCGAGAAGAGATTGGATCAAATAGGAAGCTCCTTTGGCCCGTTTTCTTGCCACAGCCCATGTAAGCTCATCTCTCTCTCTCTCTCTCTCACACACACATACACACACACGTGACTTTTGCACCCTTCACATACTTTTCTCTCTCATCACCATCAGCATCATCATCATCCATGATCAACATGCCAGATTTTGTCGAGCATATCTCTCATCTTCAGGACTCAGTCAATTTACCATTCAAGTGGAAGATTGAGGAGCCGCTGAAGTCGGATTCATAACTAGCAAAAAAATATCAACTACCCTGATTTTGTGAGAATGGGAAGTTAGATAGCGCTAGAATCTTGTGTATAAATAGAGAAGTGGGGGAGAGCTCTGGGCATCAAATTTTTTTTTTTTCAGCAATCAGTTAATTAGCGATAGACAGTTGTAATCTAGCTCTCTTTCAATAATCTCTTCTCTTGTTTCAACTGTTAGTAATTCCTGGGCTCTTCTCCATTGTTGGTTCAAGAGCCTGGGAAGCCATTGTTGAAAGCTTCGACCAGTCGAATAGTCACTCCTTTGTCTTAATCTTGAGCTTTTATTGAGGTTTGTGGCATTAGATTGAATTAATTTGCAGATTTTTGATCCAAATTTTGATTGTTTGAATGCTCGGTTGCTCATTTTTCATACTCTGTTTTGTTGGCCCTCGCATGCGGCTCTGTTCCATCAGTGCCTAGCATTTTCTTGTTTTCATTTAATTTAATTTAATTTATTTTATCCTTTTTCTTTGGTTGTTAATTCGTTTCCAGGCCCCACCTTTTCTTACATTTTCATTGATAATATTGAGTCTGACTCATCAGTGCCTCACGCCTTCTCAATCTTTGTTTCATTTAATTTAGTTTAGTTTCATTTGTTTTGCTTTTTGCTTCGTTCAAAGACCCCTACCTCTTTTTAATTCACTTTGATTCTTCATCTTAAGTCTTGTGCAGCACTTGTCCCCTCTACGATCCTTAATTGTGGCCTGGCATTATTCAAAATACCACAGCTTGGGTTTTGTTTTTCTTTATATAGAATTTCTTTTGTTTTGGGTTTTAATTCACTTTGTCAAAGTCTGGACAAACAAAGTCAAGCAAGTAGAGTAGGACTGTGCAACAGAAGCAGAAAGCTTTGGTTTTGTGCTAATTTTGTTATTATTGTCTTTTTATTCAGCTATTTCTTATTAAGCCATTGTCCGTCAAATCATAATATTAGTATTGTAGCTCTTTTAGTCATTATTTTAGTGAGTGTCTGATTTTCTTGAGTGGAAATTATAAGCTTAGTTATTACGTTTTGTTTATTAGGGATATTTAGAGTTTATCTAACAAAGTGGTATAAATTGTCATTAGCTCCAATTTGTCTCATCATTTTATTTTTATTTACCTAATTTAGTTTA
Organism: Selenicereus undatus; assembly: GCA_017589665.1. Lineage (NCBI taxonomy): Eukaryota > Viridiplantae > Streptophyta > Magnoliopsida > Caryophyllales > Cactaceae > Selenicereus > Selenicereus undatus. Next base: position 28,421,604 of record JACYFF010031956.1, read on the forward strand.
ATTAGTTAAAGCTTAATCTTGGGTCATTATTTTCTTAGGTCTTATTTAGTTGGTTCATTGTTATTAATAGTTTAGCTAATAAGTGGTTAAATTTGATTCTACTATCTTCGTGGAAATGACTCATATTCGTTGGATCATCCTACAAGTTGATACTATGCGCTTGTGGCTACTTTTTATATTAACAACTAACTGCTACGTTCAAAAGATTATATAAGGAAATTAAGACTAAATTTATCATAGTAAAACTTGATTTAGAACAAAAGGGTAGCGAGTGGCAAAAAAATATTAATAACATAGTGCTTTAGGACATGAGGTATCTAGAAAATTGTATTGTTGTATTCAACCGATCTTATTTCAAAATCGGGCACAATGAAACCAACCTTGGCATGTTTTATGACAAGTTACCTTATCCAACAAATTCTATAATCAACAAAAAATCCATGAGATGGCTCGAAAAAATATATGTTTGATACTCTCAGTACAAGAATTTCTTGTTTTAGAAAATGGCTTAATGGTTAATGTCTTGATCTCTTAAAATAAAAGAAAATGAAGAAAAAATTCCTGGCATGTCGGGATACTCTTATTCAATAGGGAAATTACCCTCAGAAGAGGAGAAGAAAATTTTATAAGAAAAAATAGCTTTAACAAGCAAAGTGGAGGAAAATACAAAAGAAAATATTATAACAAGTAAAGCCCCCAAAAGGCGCATATTATTTTTATAAAAGCTTCTTATTTATCATGCAGGAAAAAACAACTGCAAATGGCATGTAGAGAAGTGGGACATTGCGCAAACAAATGCAAAATAGGAAGAATAACAAGCTTATTAGAACAATAGGTAGTTTAGACTATTTTAGTTTAGCGAAGAAGAAGAACTCGGCCTTGCCTTGAAAAACAATGGGATTGTTGACATAGTAATGGAAGATGAATATTGAGAAAGTGATAATGAAGACACTAGTCATATGATGGAAAGTAGCTAAATTAGTCTTGGCGACCTTCACAGAGATTGAAGAATTATGGTGGACAATGAGAATAAAGAAGTTAAAGGAGATTAGGTCCTTCCTATAACACAGAAGGATATGATCTATAAAAAGTTAATATTTCAAGTAAAGAGAAAACACGTATGCGAAATAATGGAAGGGGATTTAGAGATAAAAGAATGTGAATATGATATGGGAGAAGTTAATTTAATTAATTGATAAACTATCCTTAAGCATAACAAAGATAGAAAGTATAGGTGTATCCAATTTAAAAGTATCCAAGTTCAAATTACACCATTACACTATTATGGCAAAAATATCGATCTCTATGTTTTGCTTTGTGATATTAGGCATACCAATTTTAAAATCAAATTATTATAGGTATTAAGACCAATTTGTGTAATGGTTCATTGGGATTTAATTATGATCTCGATATTATGTGAGTCAAAAAGATGAGTTTGACAAAAATTTCATATCCCTTAAGATAAAAAAAGTTGAGATAGATATGAAATGATGAGTTTATCCACTAAGGATATTTTAAAAAATAGTCTACAAATGAGATAATATTACAGATCCAAAGACTAATATAACAATGATAGAGTCACAAAATTTTTAAAGTCCTATCCTAATGTAAAAAATTCAAAGGATAAAATCCAATTTATAGGAGATAAAAAATGATAGGTCTTGGAAAAATTACCATTAAACTGCAACTATTAAGAAGTATGAGTGCAAGATCGGGGAGAAGGATCTTCAACAACTAAGAAGTTCTTAAAGATGATGATACAATTATTATGAGTAGGAAAATTCATATAATGAGTTTTGAACCCGCAAGACATAGTGTAGATCAAAGTATAACTTCAAATAGAAAACTTAATAGGTATTGAACATAGGCCATTAGTGAGCCAATTTAAGATGATGAATTAGTTAAAAATCTGACTATGGAGATAGCTATGAAGCCATCAATACTAATGCTAATAGTTTTATATCCCAATAAATATATGTTTACAGGGATATAAATGACATGAATTGTGCGCTTACATCGATAATGGTTGTTCTGTCTGTTTTGAAAAAAGATCTTTATTTTCATAATTCTTATGTGAAAAAGTAAAGATTCCTTTACAAGTAAGAATAGTAAATAATAGCCTAATCAGTTACAATGAAGCCATAAAAGGATTATCTATAAAAATAGGAGGATCCAATGCACTATACGAGTTAAATAGGCTACTAATCAATCCTGTCATAATATGATTAATGGAAGTAATTTTCAACAGGTATATTCTCGATCTATGCAAACCATCATATTTACAATAAATGGTTACTCGATTCCCATAGATAAATTAAATAAAGCATACATCCATCAGAAGATTGAGTTTATACGCAGCTAGTGTGGTGAGAAGGTAATCCTCGCACAAAGTGAAATATCATTAACAATCTCACTACTTGAGTTATCTATTAAATAATGAATTATTAAACGATAAGAAGAATTATGCAGGGAACTCTACTATAATAGTCCTCTTAAATTGTAGGCCAAAGATAAGATATTTGCAAAGAGTACTTTGCTAAAACCCAACATTATTGTTCGAGTTAAACAAATGGTGTATACACACTAGGACATCTAAGAATTTGATAAGCAAATCAAAGAACTTTTGGATAGAGGGCTAATCAGGAATAGTAAGAGTCCACATAATGGTCTTGCTTTCATGGTAAGAAATCATGCTATAGAAAAGCGAGGAAAAGCCACAATGATAATTAATTACAAAAAGCTTAATGATAATACTATCTTTGATGGTTATTATATTACTAACAAAATAGTTCTTTTCAATAGAATTGAAGGAGCCTTTGGTTCATGAAAATAGACTGTAAAAGCTGATACTTGCAAACAAAAAATGGATGAAGAACCTCGACTGGGTTCAGTGCCCCTCAAGGCCATTATGAATGGATAGTAGTGTCATATAGTCTTAAAACTACACCTGAAATATTACAAAGAAGAATTGATAACATCTTCAAAGATATTAGTCACTGTTGTTTTGTTTACATTGATGATATTCCTATCTTTTCTAAAACCATAGAACAACATAAAGATGACATCTTAGCTATCACCCAAAGATGCATTGATCATGGTATTATCCTTGGTAAGAATAAGTGAGTTTATGCTAAATAATAAATATCTTTTTTAGGTCTAGAAATAAAAGTTAGGCAAATCATTCTGCAAAAAGAATATTAAAAAAAAAGAAGAAAATTTCCCTGAGAAGATTGAAGAGAGGAAGCAATTAAAAAAGTTTATTGGATGTCTTATCAATGTTACAAATTTCATTAAAGATTTCGCTAAATTGAGAAAACTATTATAGTAGAAACTCAAGAAAGAAGTAGGTTGGAGATGGACTCTCAGTGGTTCAACAATTATTCAAAACTTCAAAAAGACGTGCTAAAATCTTCCTATTCTTAATTTGGCTAATATAGGAGATTATTTAATTCTCGATACAAATGCCAGCAATTAGCACTAGAGGGCAACTCTCAAAAGCAAAGAAGGAGAAAAACTATGAAAATATTGTAGTGGAAGTTTTAACAAGCATAATGCAACTATCCCACGATGGAAAAAGAAATTCTTGTAGTCATAAGGGGAATTGAAAAGTTCTTAACCTTTTCACCCCCAAAACCTTTTTTTATTCGAACTGATTGTAAAGAATACTTAGTTTTAAAGAGATTCAACCTCTAAGAGTTACAATCGGATTTTTTAAGGTGTTCTTATGATGTTCAAGCAAAAACAAGTTTCTATGTTCAAGAAAAATGGTTCAACGATTGGTATATAATCTGCATCGACTATTATCATAATTATTCCTATGATATTTGGGAATAAGAGTACTACAATCTTCTTTCCTGATAGTTCTACAGTTGGTGGGGTTAGATTCCCAACAAATTTAATCCCTCTAGGTGATCCTATCATAAAAACTTGGGAATACGGGATGGTAGCTCACCTCATTGTAATCCTCAACTGCAAGTATTGATTGTTGTCAAGGGTAATCAAGATTCAAAAGTGTATGTTTAAAAGGATCCATTAGATTCTTAGATCTCCTTATGGTCCAACACGAGCCCTATACAATAGAAGTTTTTATATTGATGTATATTGCGCATTGATTGAGTTTGAAAACCGAAAGGCCAAACTAGCCCACTACCTTGTTTAATTAATTGATGTATAAGATCCTGACGATCTACAATAAGAATGGTTTTCATAACAATAAGAACTAGTGATCCTACTTTAGTAAGAGCCATTGGTTTTTACAATATTTATCATCAAATGTGAGCATTTATTGAACAACAAAAATTACTAATGCATCGTAAAAACGCCACTTTTGATTATCATAGTGATTTCATAAAATATATGAAGGTAGAAGGAGCTACTTCAAAAGACATCTTTAATTATCTATTTGATGTTAGAGCTAAAAAATTTCTATCAGAAAAAAGGAAGGCGATATCTACAAGATCTATGCGAGAAATAAGATCCAAAACATCTTGAACTTGATAAAGATTTTGATGATTATCTGAACAATGATGTACTTGAAGACATTATCGGAGATAAAGCCATGCAAAATCTCAATGTGGACAACTAGCCTTGTCAACATTAAGTCATCTTAAAGGTTGTTGCACCATTATGTGTTCTCTTGTCAAGTGTTAAGTTAGCAAAATAATGCATTCTACTATAGCCATGAGAAAGCATCCTATAACACTATGTGTACTATAGCCATTACAACATTCTATGTATTCTATATCATCTATAAAAGAAGAAACTGAGTGTTGTGAAGGGACACAATCATTTGAGCACACTTAAACAAAAGAGAAAATGAGTTTCTCCATTTCTCTATGAGGGAACATCTCAGATGATCTTTGTTGTTTAAGTCTCTCTTTAATCTTCCCACTATAATATTTTCACATTCAAGCTTTCAACAAAAGAAGTTTCTTAGTAGGAAATATTATTCAATCGAACCTTACATCATAAATATTATAATTTCTTCATTAAAGTTTTACAGTCCTTAAAAATAAGAACTTGATTAGTGATTATGGGTTAAGGAAGGAAATAAAACGAGTCTGTGCTCTGCCTAATCTAAAGGATGTGTGATTGAGATTAGCAATCTCTATAAAGTAGAAGCTAGATGAACACCAGTATCTAATGCTGACTAAGTTCCGTTAACTGTCAAAATTCCTTAATTAAGCCCAAAAAATAGTTTTGTTGCATATTATACCTAAATTTGGAGTATTTCATAATTTTTAAAAATGCTGGGCCAAAAGTACGACAATGAAAATTTAGAAGGTAGTAAAAATCAAAGCGTAAGACCTTAGGGTACTAAAAAATTCATCAAAAAAGTCAATGTTTAAAAAATTAATGCACTAAATTTTAGGCTACTATTTTGTGAACTATTCTATGCCGGAGATATAAGATGATAGATGTAGGCACTAAAAATTTAATAATATATGTCATGTGGGGAAATAAATATAAATTGATAATTTTGGGTCAACCAATTTAATTAATTTAATTAATTTAAATAAATTGGGTCAAATTGACTTCTACGTCACAAGCCAAAGGACGAATAAGTTAATAGTCAACCTGACCACTAAGTCGCCAATTAAATAGATTGCCAAGTCAAAGGAGTAGTAAATAGCTCAGGGTCACAAACAAGTCACAAACTCTAGTAGAGAGAAGGGATTCTTTCCCTATAAAGAGACTACTTTCTCCTAATTAGGGGGTCGAAAACTCCATTACTTTTGGGGCCATTATGAAGAATCAAGCTCCCATGCATCCTCTCTATGAAAGAAGACGACAAACACCTTATGTGCATGCTGTTTGCTCTCAAAGATCATATACACTTTTTAATTGATATTGATCCTCCTAAGTCCTCCATAATACCACTGGTATTTCTTAAAATTAGAAAAAACACATCATGTGAATTAATTGATAGCATGGAATTCCTAATTTTCAAAAGTAAATGTGAGGAAGAGATTCCTGATATCAAGAATTAAACATGGAGATTTAATTCTTGATTTCTTGAGTTGAGCATTGAAAGTCGTGTGGGCCTCGACTTGAGCTCAATAGGTCAAATATGAGGTTGGGTTATATGGATAAGAAGTTGTAGATTAGTCGGGTTACCCCATAATTAGCAAGTACGTGTAGTATCTTTGATAAGACGTAGCATTTTTGCACATACCCAAATTCTAGCATGCATTTTTTTTTAAAAAAAAAAAGAAAGAAAAGGGGGGAAACCCTCTACCCCTTGGCTGGTTTTCCCTAAAGGGAAATTTTTTTTCATTTGCTCTTTCACTTCTCTCTTTATTTTTTTAAAATAAAACCCCTATCTCCTCTTGTTCACTCAAAAACGGTAAGAAGAGAGACATGCATCTTTCTCTCTTTATCTATACAATGCATGGCTGCCTCCCTTCTCCTTTCAAAGAATTATCCCTTCTTCACCTCTAGAAGGATTGGGAATTTTTTATTTCGATCTACCAATGGTAAGTTGCTTATGAACTCAATTGTCCTTTTGTTTAGAAGAAATCTCATCCACCAATTGCTGAAAAAATTTCCCTCCTCTCTTTCATGTTTAACATACCAAGCTTTTTGATAAAATTCAGTAGAAATGTGTTGGATTGGGAACTCCCTAGTTGAGCAAAATAACTGGTGTTTGCTCTATAATGTAATCAATTTGCGCGAATTTTCTCAGACTTATTGTGGAATATTATAACTTTAAGCCATCAGAATGTTCTTCTAGATTATTTTCCTTATACATAAAAATTTCTTGTTAGATTAATTTCTTTTACCCTCTCAAATTAATCAAAACCTGAAGTGCCTACATGCTGTAATTTGGCCAAAACCTTAGGTCCACCTTCTGAAATAACTATGAATAATTGGGATGAAATTTGGGAATGGATTTTTTAGATGTTATAGCCCTGACATCTAGTTCAACTCAAATTAAGAACCGTTTGATGTAGATTTGTGTCGAAAGAGATATAAGCAATATACAATAACTGTGCAAAAATGACCTATGTTTGATGTCCTGAGCATTCTTGCATTTTTGCCACTTCGGATTTGAATGTGACCATACACCAAGGAATTAGCCTTTAAAACACATCTTAAGATTTAAGTATTGGGGTTTACAATTCAATCGGAGTTATGTATGATTTACTATGATATTTTGTATTCCAACTTGGAATCTAATTCAGATAACTTGCGAAGTGAACATGAATATTTAAAAGAAAAATAAAACTTGGGCATGCCTGTGTGTAAACGTAAAGTTCAATGGCCTATTAAGTGTAAGGGAACTCGAGTGCCATAAAGGGTCTAGGAGGGGTTGTTTAACAAGTTACTGTAATTTTCTAATTATAATTTATCCCTATCTAGGTTGAGCTCGAGTTAGTGACAGTCACGTGAGAGGGTAACATATATGTAACGCCGCGACCCCTCCCTGGTAGCGAGCAGTTTCCAAGAATGGCTTCGAGGATCATCGACTGGCCCCACACATCACCACAAGTCTTTTCGGTGTGTTTCGTCATCGCTTATACGCTGCCTGAGAAACTTTCCCGGAGGTCACCCATCCCAAGACTGCTCCCCGACAAGCACGCTTAATTGTGGAGTTCTTAAGAGTGGGCTTCCCGAAAAGAAAGATGCACCTTTGGTAATATAAATAGTCACTTTGAATCCTTTTAAGCCACATTCAGGGTGTTCCAATCACCCCCACTTGAAGAACACAACATCCTCATTGCGCGTCATTAACTGACCAACTTATGCATTCTCTTGATCGGTGGTCCATACTTAGTGTATTTGCCCCACTAAGTGACTGCCTAGGTCTCCTTGGCCTACTGGCGTAGCTCACGGTCACGGGTTGACTCTGATACTATTTGTATACCTCGACTCCTCCGGGTCGTGAGCAGTTACGAGGAATGACTTCGAGGGTCGTCTACTGACCCCACACATTACCACAAGTCTTTCTGGCATGTTTCATCCTCACTAACACACTGCCTGGCAAACTTCCTAGGAGGTCACCCATCCCAACATTGCTTCCCAGCAATCACGCTTAACTGTGGACTTCTTAAGAGTGGGCTTGCAGAAAAGAAAGGTGCACCTTTGGTGATATAAGTAGTCTATTCAAATCCTTTTAAGCTATATTCGGGGTGTTAAAACTCCTACGAAGTTTGCCAGGCAATGCGTGAGCGAGGATAAAACATGCAGGAAAGACTTATGGTGATGTGTGGGGCCAGTCGACAATCCTTGAACCTTTTCGCGGTAACTGTTCGTGACCGGGGAGGGGTTGAGGCACTACAAATTGTATCAAAGCCAACCCGCGGCCGTGAGCTGTGCCGATGGGCAGGAGAGCCCTAGGCAGTCACATAGTGGGGCAAAGATACCAGGTTTGGCCAGCCAGTCAGGAGCACACATAAGTCGGTCGGTCAATGAGGAACAACGAGAACATTATGTTCTTCAAGTAGGGGTGATTGAAACGCCCCGAATGTGGCTTAAAAGGATTTGAAGTGACTACTTATATCATCAGAGGTGCACCTTTCTTTTCGGGAAGCCCATTCTGAAGAACTCTACAGTTAAGCGTGGTTGCTGGGTAGAAATATTGGGATAGGAGACGTCCTGGAAAGTTTCCCAGGCAGCATGTGTGCGAGGATGAAACTCGCAGGAAAGAACAATGGTGATTTGTTGAGCGTTACAATATATATATATATATATATATATATATATATATATATA
>JACYFF010031956.1:28430718-28481039 GCA_017589665.1 Selenicereus undatus
TACACATATACATGCATACATTTGGTATGGTTTTAGAGTTTGGTTTTAAAGTTGAATATTAAATGTATAGTTAATTTCTTTTTACCATTGAAGCTTAATTTTTATTTTAAGGAAATTAAAACTTGTTTTGTTGAGCAATGTGCATATAAATGTTAAATTACAATAAGAAGACAAATATGGTATATGAAGTGTTTTTTGGGCTTGTCTCTTTATTTATATATTATATAAGTTACAATTCTTCAAGTATGTACTATTAAAACACTAATTATTCTAGCAAAGATTTAATAGGAATCAACTCATTATGTTAACCTATAAATTTTACAAATAAAATGTAAAGAAAATCAAAGGTCATTAACCAAAGCTAGAATATGGGAAAAATTTAGTATGAAAGGGATTACGCGGTTGAGTGGATTGACGTCTTGATTGGTTTCTTTTCTTCTTTCATTTAGCTTCCTTCGTCCATTTCTTGTTGAGTATTTTCAATCATAATGGAGGGAAGTTGATCCTTAGGTACCCGACATGTGCGACATTAATAATTTCATTCCTAAGTTTTTGGAGTGAATATTTTAGGAACTCGAAGTTTACTAACCGAATTTTTAGGTACCCTCCGTATTTTCTGGACCCTTTAAACTTTTGAAATTTGCATTTTTAACCCTAATCCTTAAAAACTAACTTTTGAAAATTTTAAATTTGTGCACGTGTAATTTCTCTTATTAGTGCTACTCGAGACCCTCTTTCATTAGGTATTAGAGCCATGTGATAAAAAATAATTGAGATTGTTATCGTAATTAATGATTAATTAAGCTAATTAATTGTGTAATGTTTGAATGATCACTTACTTGCCCTGCTCCTAATTATTCACATATTTTTCACTCACCAAAAGTACTTCAGTAACAGCTGAAGCAAACTATATCACTTATATAGTTTAAGAGTTAAAAGCTGAACTAGCAAAAATTAAGATTAAGGAGATTAAGAAGCAATTATATGTAATCCATTTTTCTTTAGTTAACAAAATTACACATAGTGAAAAATCGATTTTAAGTATCAGTACTCCATTTCAGCATAAATATCGCTTCCAAAACCCAAAACAATTCATTTTCTTAGCATGATATAAAAATTTAAAAAGATGTAGGAGAAAAATCAATTGAAAAATCATTTGAGAAAGCAGAAAAAGAAGAAGAGGATGGACGATAAGTAGCATAATCTTGAAGAACTACAGAATATGTTTGAAAAAGAACAAAATCTAGAAGAAGTAAACAAAATCATGGGCACAATAGTTGATAAACAAGATGTGTTATATGATGATAATGAAGAGACAAATAATGTCCAGTTAGAAGAAGAAATATATCAACAGATGAACCCAATTAAACTAGAAGATCTTAATATTGTACCTTTAGAAGAAATTGGAAGAAAATTAGATAAAAAATATGGTAAAATGGTATTTGACAATGAACCAATGAGATTGGAAAAGAACTCAACATAGGTGAACTCAAGAGAAATCCAGTTAGCAATGTTGTTCCTAAGCCTAAACATTTTGGTGAACCTTCTAGAAGAAATACTAATTCATGAGACCTAGGCACGTCCTAGGACGTACAACTAATTTTTCCTTTGAGTTTATCCTGAGGAAAACTATGAGCTTTGAACATTAGAAAAGAGGCATGAATAGTATCCTAAATTTAAATACTACATGGACCGTTGAAAATTTCCTAAACTATATGAAACATAGTTTTTCTGGCAATGTAACTAACTGGTATGATTCATTAAACGAGGAAGGTGAAAACACATTAAGAATTATGGAAACACCAGCTTCAATGTTCAAAAATATAAGGAAATCAAAACTGAGTTTATCATAGCTAAACTTGATACTGAAAAAAAGTTAGAGAATGGCAAAGAAAGATCAATAATATAGACTTGTGGTATATGAGATGTCTGGAAAGCTATATTACTGAATTTAGTCAATATTATCACAAAATTGGGAATAATAAAACTAATCTTGGTATGTTCCATGATAAATTATTATACTCAATAAATTCTAGAATTAATGAAAAGTACATTGCATGGCTTGAGAAAGCAGACATCATTGATACCCTTGGTTCAAGAATCTATTTAAGAAAATGGGTCAATGATCAATGCCTTGATCTCTAAAAGCAAAAGAAAATGAAAAAATAGTTTTTAGCCTATTGGGATTCTCCTCACCAATGGGGAAAGGAACCCGAAAGAAGAAGAACAAGAAAATTTTACAAGAAAGATTGCTTTAACAAGCAACGAGGAGAGAATTACAACAAACCAAGCCCTAAAAATCGAACATTTTTTAATGGAGCCACTTATTGTCTAGCCAAGAAAAACAACTTTAAGTATTCGGTATGAGGAGAAGTAGGTCATTATGCAAACGAATCCAAAAATAGGAAGAACAACAAGCTTATTGAAACTTTGGGTAATCTAGACTATTTTGAACTTAGTAAGGATGAAGCGTTAGATCTAACTCTGAAAAATAACAAGGGAATTATTGAGATTGTACTAGAAGACGAATATGAAGAAACTGATTACCAAGAAACTAGTCATATGATGGAAAGTATTTCAATTACTCTTGATGATCTTCAAGGAGAACAATTTGGTGTAGATAATGAAAAAGAAGAAGTCAAAAGGAGATTGGGTCTTTGCCATAATTCAGAAAGATAGGATCTGTAAAAAATCCATCTTTCAATTAAAGAGTAAGTATGTATGTGAAACTATGGAAGGAGACCTAGATATTAAAGATTGTGAGTATGACATGGGAGAACTTAATCTCACTAATTAGGAAAACATCCATTGCCATAACAAAAATAGAAGTGCAGGCATATCTATGTTAAAATTGTCTAAGTACAAATTACTCCATTATAATATCATGGCAAAGATATTCATCTTCATGCTTACTTTACTCTGTGATATTAGGCATACCAAATTTAATAATCAAATTATCACCAGGATTAAGACCAATTAATGCAATGGATCCATAGGATTCAATTGTCGGCTAGCATATTATGTAAGCCTAAATGATGAATTTGCGAAAATTTTCTGTCTCTTAAGATAAAAACTATTAGGATGGATATGAAAAGAGGAGGATTCCGACTTAGGATATTTTGAAAAATAATCTACAAACTAGATAATGCCATAGAGCCAAAGACTAAGATAACAATGATAAAGATAGAAAAATTTTAACGTCCTACCCTTATGGAAAAACTTCAGAGGATTAAATCCAATCCCCAAGAGATAAACATTGATAGGTCATGGATATCTAGCTTTGCCAACGCTACAAAAATCAATAAGAAAGATGTAGTAAAAATTAATGAGAATGCTAAAATTATCATTAGACCTCAATTATTAAGAAGTATGAATGCAAGATCAAAATGGGGAAAAGAGTGTTGATCAGCTAGAGAAGAACTTAAAGAAGATGGTACAATTAGTATAACCAGCGAAATGAGTAGAATGAGTTTTGAACCCACAAGACACAGTGTAGACCGAAGCATAAGTCTAGATAGAAAAGTCATTGGGTACAAAACAAGAGCTGTTAGCGAGCCAATCTATGAAGGTGAATTAGTAAACAATATGACTGTTAAGATATGCTATGAAGTCACCAATATAAATCCTAATAGCATTTACATCTAAATAAACATATGTTAAAAGGGATATAACAAATATGAATTGTATGCCTCGATAGACAGTGGTTGTTTTGTATGTTTTAGAAAAAGATCGTTATTCCCAGAATTTATATGGAAAAGAGCCAATAATCCTTTATAAGTAAGGATAGCTGATAATAGCATTATGAGCCATAATGAAGCCATAGAAGGATTATCCATAGAATTAGGAGCTGTTTAATGCATTATACTAGTTCTATGGGCTACTTATCAACCCTCTCATGATATGATTATTGAAAATAATTCTCAGAGACTATATTCTCTATGGCCACAAACCATAAACCAAGTAATATTTACAATCAATGGTCACTCAGTTCCTATTGAAAAATTAAGCAAGGCTTACACTCATCAGAAAATTGAGTTTACACGTAACCAACGTGGTGAGAAGGTAATGCTTGCACAACGTGAGATAACACTAACAATCTCAGTACTTGATTTATCTATTAAAGAATAGATTGCTGAACAACAAGAACAATTATATAAAGAACTGCATTGTGATAATCCTCTAAAATTTTGGGATAAAGATAAGACATTTACAAAAATTACTTTGACAAATCCCAATACTATTATTCGAGTCAACACAAATGGTGTATACACACCTGGATGTCCAAGAATTTGATAAACAAATCAAAGAACTCCATGATAAAGGATTAATAAGAAATAACAGAAGTCCTCACACTAGTCCTGCTTTTATGGTAAGAAATCATGCTGAGGAAAAACGAGTAAAAGCTAGAAACGTAATCAATTACAAAACACTTAAAGATAATACTGTCTTTGATGATTGTTATATTCCTCACAAAACAACCCTTTTCAAAAGAATTCAAGGAGCCTCTTCGTTTTTGAAAATGGATTGCAAAATACTAGCGAATTAAAATGGATGAAGAAAGCATTCCTTTAACGGCTTTTAGTGCCCCTCAAGGACATTAAGAATGGACAGTAATGCCATTTGGTCTAAAAAATGCACCTCAAATATTCCAAAGAAGAGTAGATAACATCTTCAAGTATCTTAATTACTATTGTTTCGTTTACATCGATGACATCCTTGCTTTTGCCAAAATTATAGAACAACACAAAGATGATGTTCTAGCTATCACCCAAAGATACATTGATAATGGCATTATTCTTGGTAAGAGTAAGTGCATTTATGCTAAATAAGAAATTGGGTTTTTAGGTGTAGAGATAAAAGCTGAACAAATCATCCTATAAAAGCATATTCTAGAAAAAATAGAAAACTTCCCTAAAAAGATTGAAGATAGGAAACAATTAGAAACGTTTCTTAGATGTCTTACCTATACTTTAGATTTCATTAAAGATCTAATTAAATTAAGAAAACCATTGTAGCAGAAACTCAAGAAAGAAGTAAGTTGGATATGGACTACTAGTGATTCAAAGATTGTTCAAAACTTCAAAAATATTTGTAAAGATCTTCCTACTCTTAATTTTCCTAATAGAGGAGATGTTTTATTTCTTGAGACAAATGCTACCAATGAGCATTGGAATGCTGGTACTTGAAATGAAAGAAGGAGAAAAACTTTGTAAATGTTACAGTGGAAGTTTTAATAAGGCAGAATACAACTATCCCATGATGGAAAAACAAGTCCTTGTAGTCAAAAGGGGAATTGAAAATTTCTTAATCTTTTTGACCCCAAAACCTTTTTCCATTCGAACTAATTGCAAAGGAATACTTGGTTTTGTGGAAAAGAACTTATCAAAAATACAAGTCCAAGGGCGACCCTTATGTTGTCAATTATAACTTAACTAGTTTTTCTTCTCTATTAAACATATATAGGGATAAAAAAACTCTCTGGCAGGCAGTTTAACTCAAGAACACACCAGTAGTGATCATCAAAGCAGAACTCCTGCTGGAAAGGAGAAAATCCAATATGAAATGCCATTACTACCAGAACGGGATTCTCCTTCTAGTAAAGTCCTTGTAGATAATTTGGATTTCCATATAGAAAGTAGATCTCGCTTTGGTCTGCTATCTTCTGCGTACCTAATAACCCAAAGATTTTCCTGCTGCAGTTATAAGTTAATTGCCTAAGGTGTCCTTATAATATTGAATAAAAAAATAAGTTCTCATGTTCAAGAAAAATGGTTCAATGAGTGGTATACAACCTACATCGACTATTATCATAATTATTCCTATGGTATTTGAAATTTTTGGAGTACAACAATCTGCTTTTTCGATAAGTCTGCAGTTGGTGGTGTTAGTTTCCCAGTAAATTCAATCTCTCTAAATGACCCCATCATTAAAGCTTAGGAATAGGGGATGGTAGTTTACTTTATGGAATTTCCATATGCAAGGTACCATTTTTTCTTTAAACTAACTAAGTTTTAATAATGCATGTTCAAAAGAATCCATTGGATTTCTACAACTTCTGATGGTCCAACAAAAATCCTAAATAATAGATGCCTATATGTGGAGGTGCATTGTGAAGTAATTGCGTATGAAAAAGAAAAGCCAAGCCAACTCATTATCTCATTTTGATAGTTGATTTCATTAGACCATAAATCCTTTAAACGTCATACTCATTAGCCATATAGCCTCTCTTACTTCATTATTTAATCGTTTAGACCATAAATCCTTTGTGGACAAATATATACTTGATCTCTTCCTGTGTTCTGTAATCCTTAAACCTAGAGTTATATCATCCATATCCCGGTTGTCTCGTAGACCATTATAAACCAACTATTTTTCTTTGAATTTCTAATAACTCTCATAAACAACATTTGAATGCATCAAAATTATATTAGTCCACCTTATGGTAAGTATCTTTATTAAGTTTGCAAGAGCAATTAGCCTTGCCCTTTGTGCTGCTTTTATCAAAAATGCAAGTATTTACAGGAAAAAGATAAAAAGAATCTTAGAAGAGAGTTTTATATACAAGGATGGCATCTTATTAAGTCTTAACTTGCTAAGGTGTGCCTGCTAGGAACACTACTTATCTACTTCGAATCTAGTTAATAATTTTTCTATCACTCTTAAATATCCTTATGCAACTCCTTTCTCTAAAGAAAACCTTGTGGATAAGAATATATAACAAATGTAGAATAACCACATTATGGTAGCAAGTCCGGTAGATTATCATAATTATGATTGAGGTTGAACCTTATGCATGTTAGTTGACTAGGTAATACAATGATATTAGGAATTTGACCATCATGGATACCTAAGGAGCACATGAGACAAGATTACTACCTAGAGTAATCAAATAAGGATCGAATCTTAGTAAAAGTGAAAGGAGGTGACAATATCTATGTAATAAGTGGAAGTTACTTCTTGGTACATTAAATTACTTCCACAAATCATGGCAATTTTTTTCGTAATCATTTGGAAAGTGTTGGAATGGGGTTAAATAGCTGCCAATTAATAAAGGATTACCTTAACCCAATAGTGCCAGAACTCTCCTTGGTAGAAAGTGGATTGATTGATTGAAGCTAATTACTCCTTTGTCTCTGCCTAATTGGGATCTTGGATTAACTGGCTTAGTCCTAAGTAAAAAGATGAATACCCTAATGTAGATTTTATCAATAGCACTAGAAGCTCATAACATGATACATACTTTAAGCGAAATCAATCAAAAGCCTATGGAACCAGTAAAATTTCATCTCAACACTCCTTTCTATCATAAATAGGCACACAAAGTAGATAATGTAAACACAATAAGACATGTTGCATATCGGTGCTCTCATAATTTTTGAAGAAGGGAAACAAAACTTGATTATGATTGAGTTGTCATACAACAATAAGCCACCAACGCATCATTAAAATGAACATTCTGTGGGGCCTTGTATAATAGGAGGTGTCATACGCTATTGTATTGAAGTGTTGTTGGCAGTGCTTAGGTTATGGGAGCAGACATGCTCCAAGGCATGCTTATAAAGGTTAAAATGATTCAAGCTCGAATCAAAGTTGCTAATTGCTCACAGATAGCTACCTGGATTGGAGGAATTGCCCACTAGAGGATTGTACGTAGTGGGTGACCAAATGTTGTTGACTGTCTGATAGGGTCGTAAGCGCACGATGTCATTGTAGCAAATAAAGGTCGATTTCATAGAGAGTTAGTTGATCTATTAGGTTATATTCCGTCAAGATAGGCTAAGCGAATTAATACTTGATATTAAAATTAAACTAATATATGATCTAATCTAATAGATAAAATAATAATTAGAATTAAACGAAATAAGCAATCACCTGATCCAGGCATCAATCATGCATTTCTTCCTTAATAGGTTGTTTTAAAACCGATAATTAAAGTATCACAACCCTCTTGCAAGGTGAAATGAACTACCTAAATCTACCAATTACCATTTCTCAAGGGCTCTAGATTTGTTTAGGATCAAAAAGCATGCGATTATCATATTTGAGGTTTCTCAATTAGTGTGCTTTCTCAAGACTCCAACAATCAAGTCAAATACTATGATTCAAGTATCAAATTTCACCTTTCAGTCCTTCATCCAATACCGAAAGCATGCAAGAAGTTGATCAAATTCCTTGTAAGATAATAAACATCAAGGATCAAATAAAACAATCTAACAGCTCCAAATTGCTCAAAGAGATGAATAGCAAATCGAGAACATAACTATTGTTTGCATAAATCCAAAATCAAAACAAGAAAAGATAATCAAAATTACAAAACATAAATCTAAATTTAAAAAAGAGATTAGAAGAGAAAAGTAGAGAAAAGAAATGCTCTGCCAATTAGCACGCTTGAATCAATCAATTGCAAACCTGGCCTGGAATCCTTGTAAATCTTCACTTCAATTCTCTCTCTTTCTAAAATCCTAATCTAATTGATAAACTTGAACACAAGAAAAATGAAAAATTGATGGGTCTTTGGTGGTAGATTGAGGATGCAAATAGCCCCTTGTATAGTGAAACTCCCGTAAGTCAAACATCCACACGAATTAATGACATTAAAACTGCCTAGAAGTCGAAAAGTCGCGAGAAAACAAAAGGCCTCGGGGGAAATGAGGACACCACAGACCGTGGCCATCACCACGGGCCATCTGTGGTCAGCTCTGGCTCGACATTTTTCTGTTTTTTGTCCTTTCCACGAGCATAGCAACTCAGGAGCATCTGTGGGGAGCCAAAATTTGGGGTAAATGATCCAAAAACATGCAAGACACATAAAAGAACCATAAACAATTGTAAAACCAGAAAAGAAGTATAAATCATAACATAATTCACATAATTATCCCCAAAAATGGCACACAATGACCTCAAAATAGTGTGCACTTTAACGATTTATCAAATTCCCCCATACTTAAATTGTTGCTTGTCCCCATGCAAACACTAGAGAAAACAAACAAGAGGAGAAGCATTTAGGACTCAAAATATAACAACCTCCTCAAAGTAGGTAAGTCATAGTATATCACAAGTAAGAATAGCAATCAATGAAAACCCCAAATGGCGCACAAGACATTTCAAAATTAGAAGGGGGAGAAGGTTTTCGAAGAAGTACAAGACCATAAGCTCGATATCAAATTTGATCACCCAAAAGAACCACAAAGCATGTTATGCAATCACATGGAATTGAATAGAACCAAATGGACTGGTAGAACCTCACTTTTAGGAAATGTGGAACACTCCCACTCATGTGTTTGAAACATAGCATAGGTTCACTCCAGATTCATTCCAAAGATGCAATCTACCATATGCTTGTAAAGACTCTCAAATTCTCTACCACTAACAACGCAATGTGCACAAGATAATCAAGAGAATTTTATATGGGTTATAAGGTGGGCTAGAAGGGTTAAGGGAAAAGAGTGGACAAATGCATTTGGGACAATGTTGAAGGGAGCAACAAACAAACCACCAAGCAACTATGAAGTTTATCAACTCTCCAAACCCCAACAATTCACTGAACATACCCTACGAATAAAACAGGAAATGAGTTAACAACTGAAGGAAATCAAGCTATTTACATATCCAAAGCCAATCACTTGGTCATTTTCTTTTTTTTTCTTTTCTTTTTTTTTTGCTTTTTTTCGCAACATGACTTTATCTTCCTTTTTTTTAATTTTTCTTCAACATAACTCTGTGTTTCTTTTTTCCCCCTTTTTTGAGAAATGAAATGAAAATTGCAATTATTAAAAGGCATAGGATCATGAACTATAAGCTCACAACTGAATATATATATACACATACACACACACACACACACACACACACAACCCAAACAAGAGAGAACTAAAGCAAATGCTCAATGTCATCAATCCCTCAACAACCAACACACCAAAGCCACCTTAAACTTAATTAACCCCGAAACACCCATAACATAGATGAAGTCATGCTCCATAGACATGGCTTAAAGGTAGGAACATGTGTTTGGCCAACCGCTAATATGAATGGATCACAAAAATGGTGGATATAAGCTCAAAAGGGCTAACAAAGGGAATAAACATGTAACAAAAGGGTAGGCTATTTGGCTATGTGGCTAAATTAACTAGAAAGAACGCCTCTATCATATCATCAGCTATGTAAATGCTAATGTGGTTTGGAACAAGAATCTAAGGAAGTTCTAGAGATGCAACATGGAAGAGTCACACACATGAAAGAAACATGAGACTAAATATAATGAATTAGTCCAAATAAGGCTCAAAGTCTCACGGGATATCTACCACAAGTCTTAATTAGCTCATAAAATGACTCCCATGTACAAACATTAGTGCCAATGACTCTAGGGATAACAAAGTTCTCAAACAAGACAAGGTTCAAAACAAGAATATTTATAGAACATTCACAAATTTTCAGCACTAAAAGGGATTACACATCAAAAGTTACTCAAACTTATGAAAGCTACTTTGGTTAAACAAAAGCATCATTGGAGGTTATCTCAAACCAATCCACACCATCCCTAAATGAAATCCTATATGCAAACCCAAAAGGAAAACACTAATGCAAACCAAAAGAAACCTAAAACTATGTGCTCTAGCAAGTATGCAAACTAATAACCGAAATAGAAAACATAGAAACTATCATTCCCCCATAGTTAGATAAAACATTATTATTCAAAGGAAGGAAAGTAAGACAAGGGAAAGGGAAAACAAAATAGAACAATCTGGCCAGGTTAGGTGCTAGGTACACCTATGCTAATGGGCCAAATGGAGCATTACGCACTCCATCACAACTTCAAGACTTGGCTCATCAAATAAGACATAGTCAAAGCCCACAAAAGCTTGTCGAATGCCACAGCATCGAACTTGCAAGCATGGCAATGAGAGAGAATCAAGGTAAGAACATTAAAGAGAGTTAGCGCTCTCCTCATCAAACCAAATACAATAGAAAAATCAAAAGAGAAATCAAAGAAAGTATTCCACATGATTTTTCTAGGTGCATCCACTAAGTACATGCAACATGGGTCAACGACGACATTATACCCACTAAAGTAACCTACGGACATAAAATTATCAACATTCCTGCCAAGCATACTGAACATGTTATCCTCATCGCCCAAATCATTATTAGCGTCACAATCATAAGATTATCAATGGGTACGTCGATATGATACTCGGGGAAGGAGAGGGTAATGAACAAATAGGTGAAACATGGGAATGATCAAGGGGATCAGGGAGAAAATTATTACAACTAAGGCTAGTAGACTCCTCATGCATAAACACATCACGTGACCCATCCAAAGGTCTCTCACCTAGATCATGGGCTTTATCAAAAATATCGTCCGACTTAAAACATGCATTAACAACACTAAACCTAGCACCCGCATCGAGTCCTATGCACTGAAGTAAAGGAAAGGATGAATCATGTCAGGTCAAGACAACATCAATATTGTCCATGGGAGATACAAAGTCAGGTTGAGCATAGCATGCAAAATAAGAACACGAATTAGTAGCATGGTCAGAAGAATTACACAAATCATACCAAAAAGGGGCATAATAAGATCCAGAATAGAATTCACAAGGATCAGAGAATGAATATCTAGAAACACAATTAGCCTTCTCAAACTCAAATGAATCCCAAGCAATCCACTCAAGTAAATACCATGCCTCATCAACATTTTTAGCAAGGAAACTCCAATACTCTAAAAGAATACGGATTTCACTATTCACACCCTTATCAACAATAACTAAAATTTTTCATTTATCTACACAATAACCACATTAAGCAAGAAAGACATTTAAACATTTAAAGTACCTCCAAAATAATTCATACTCGAATTGGGCAAAATGGAAAATAGCCATGGTTTTTCTTCATTTTTTTTAATTTCAAAATTTTTTAAACTTTTTTTTCAAAGAAAAAAAAATTCTTAGTCAAATCTATTGACAAAAACCCAACATTCGACACTAGCCCCAACAACGATGCTAAAAACTTGATAGGGACGCAAGGGCAAAGTGGCATTGTAGTAAACCAAGGTCGATGTCACAGAGATTTGGTTGATCTATTGGGTTATATTCCGTCAAGATAGGCTAAGCGAATCAATGCTTAATACTAAAATTAAGCTAATCTATTATCTAACCTAATGGATAAATTATAATTACAATTAAGCAAAATAAGCAGTCACCTGATCCACATATCAATCAAGGACTTCTTCCTTAGTTAGTTGATTTAAAACCGATAATTAAAGTTTCATAGCCCTTCAAGGTGAAGTGAAATACCTAAATCTACCAATTACCATTTCTCAAGGGCTATCGATTTGTTTAGGATCATAAAGCATGCGATTATCATATTTGAGGCTTCTCAATTGGTGTGGTGCTCCCTCAAGACTCTCGCAATGAAGTCAAATCCTACTATTCAGGTATCGAAGTTCACCTTTCAGTCCTTTATCCAATACCCAAGACATGCAAGAAGGTGATCAAATTCCTCCTAAGACAATAAACATCTTGGATCCAATAAACAATCCAATAATTCCAAAATACTCAAAGAGATGAGCAGCAAATCAAGGACATAACTATTATTTGCATAAATCCAAAATCAAAACAAGAAAAGATAATCAAAATTACAAAAGATAAATCTAAATTTAGAAAAGAGAAGAGAAGAGAAGGGAAAAGAAATGCTCAGCCAATTAACGTGCTTGAATCCGTCGATTATAAACTCAGCATGGAATCCTTGCAAATCTTCACTTTAATTCTCTCTCCTTCTAAAATCCTAATCTAATTGATAAACTTGAAGAGAGGAAAAATGGAAAATGGATGGGTCAGTAGGGGTGGATTGAGGATGCAAACATCCCATTTTATAGTGAAACTCATGGAAGTTGAACAGCCACACGAATTACCGACATTAAAACTACCTAGAAGTCTAAAAGCCATGAGAAAACAAACAACCTCTGGGGAAATGAGGACACCATGGATTGTGGCCATCACCACGAACCATCCGTAGGCCTAACAATTTCACCCGAACTTGATAGATACCTGATTCATCCGACCCGAAAAATCGGATGAAAACCCGACTAAACAGGTGAATTAAAAGGGTGATGGATAAATGGGTGATGGATCGGGTCGGATTCGGGTGATGGTCTACCCGACCCATTACCCGCTTAATATATATATATATATATATATGTATGTATATATATATGTGTGTATATGTGTGCGTATATATATATATAACTATATTTATGTCTATATCTATATTTATATCTATATATATATGTATATGTGTGTGTGTGTGTCTGTGTATCTATATATATATGTGTGTTTGTGTGTGTGTGTGTGTGTGTGTGTGTGTGTGTGTGTGTGTATATATATATATATATATATATATATATATATATATTTCAAGCCTAATTTCTTCCACTTCTTCAGATCTGAAGTTTGAACATTTGAATACGTTTAGTAAAATTATGATTACTAATTAATTTTTTTTAAATGACAGTCACCAGTTGGCGGTGATCTCTACGTGGGTGCCACTCGGTAGTTCATTGAAGAGAATTGAAGATTTATGTCTTTGCCTTTTCAAACATTGTGTTATAGTTGATTCACTCTTTATCTCAGATTTCTTGTTTGTGTTGAACATTTAGTCTTTGGACAATCCCCGCCCTTCCCCACAAACTAGAGACAATTTATATTCGGCATATTTATCATTTGTAGTAATTGTTGTGTTTAAGATTCGGCCATGTGGTTCCCATTGGTTGCTTTCTATATTTTTAAATTGTCCAGGATTTTGAAACTTATTTGAGCGATAAATAAATAAAATGAGATAGAACGCGTTTCATTCGTTTGATCGGTTTATCACCCGCTTCATTAGCAGGTGATGGGTGGATAGGATGTAAGTAAGCGAATGAGCGGGTGACGGGTGGATTGGGTGAAGTGGATGGATGTGGGTGGAGGTTCACCAGCTCCAAATACGACCTGTTGCCACGCCTAACCATCCATGGTCAGCTTTGGCTCGACATTCAGCTGCTCTTTCTCTCTTCCACAGGCACAACAACTGAGGGGCATCAGCGGGGAGTCAACATACACTCATTTATGGTCGAATTTTGAGTAAAATGATCCAAAAGCCTGCAAAACAAATAAAAGAACCGTACCTAAGTGTAAAATGGGAAAATGAGTATAAATTATAATATAAATCGCATAATTCTCCCTAAAAATGGCACAAAATGACCTCAAAATAGTGTGCACTTTGAGGACTTATCAATGTTTCACCTACCATTGTCATGGTGCAATTAGTCAAGTTGGCAAACTGGCTTCAAGCTAAATAGGTCTCTACCAAGTAACCCAACCCCTTTTTGCCTGACAATGTCACTTCTTTTCTTCCTCACCTCTCACACTCGACATGAATTCTCACTACCATTGTAGTGATGCTACCCCCAAAATAGCGTGCACTTTAAGGACTTATCAATGTCTCACCTACCATTTTCATGGTCCAATTAGTCAAGTTGGCAAAGTGGCCGCAACCTACATAGGTCTCTGCCAAGTAACCCAACCCCTTTTCGCCCGACAATGTTGCTTCTTTTCTTCCTCACCACTCGCACTCTACTTCAATTCTCGTTACCATTGTGGTGATGCTGCCCCCAATTGTGACCGTTGTCACCATATTAGCCTTGTCGCCGGTCACCACCCTACCAGCATAGCCCCCCAATTTCTCTCTCTCTGTCTCTACGCTCTTAACTCCACCTTAAACCCCTAACCCCCACCCACAACCACCACATCCCCCGACCCATACCAACTCACCGTTCCCTCCAGTTTTTCAACCACCAACGCTCCGCAACTGCCAGATTCTGATCACCGACCGCTACTCCTTCCTCCTGTCTATTTCTTCTCTGTTTATCTCCTCTACTCTATTCGTTCCTCCCCTTAAAACCATAACCTTTAACACCCTCTAATTTGGTACTTCAAATTCATTTTGGTACTTGTTTCATGCCAATTAGGGGTTATATTGTGTTGACTTATAGAGTAAGTTGATTGAATTATGGGTTTGCTAATGTTGAGTGTGCACTTGGGTTAAAGTGGATTATGTTTCATCCTCCAATGCCATGGTACCTAAGCACAAAGCTTCTTCATCATCCACTGTTCCTAAGAATACTTCAACATCTACTAAAGTTGCCCCAACCTCCACTAGCTTGCCCACTAACTCCACTTCAATGTAATCATGCATGCTCAATCCCTACTCCTCTATGTTCTTAATAAGCATGACATACAATTTATCAATGAAGATCAATGTAAACGTTATGATTCCTTGGTTTCCTGTAAATTTTGGAGGCCAAATATACTAGTGTTGATTTGTTGAAGTTGCTAGATTTGTGAGATGATTTGAGTGCTCTACTTGGTGTGTTGGGTTGGCAAAACTATATGAATTCATAATTTTCGGTATATGAGAGGTTAGTTTGGGAGTTGTTTAGTTCCTTCGTGATAGATGAGTGCAGGGACAAGAATGGTGGCCGCTTTAGCAAATTGTCACAACTCCTTGTTGGTGTAGTGGATGTTTTTGTTCACCAGGATTATAGTTGGAGTGATTTTAGGACAAGGATTGGTTATGATGGTCCCTTATGTTTCGTACACTAGCAAAGCCACGTCTATTTGTTACCCCGTCCTTCGGTATCTCCAAAGCCTTACACCAAATACCGTCTTTCTTTAATTTGAGAGCCAAGGGGTACGTTGGAGAGACGAGTTGTTTATTTTATAGGTGGCATTACATAGGGTGCACATTAACACTGGTTTTCACATTGCCACTGAGCTGGAAGAGTAGCACTGCTATCGTTGCTACCACTGGTATTAGCACTATCTAATCTAGTGGGTTGGGACTTAGGAATCTTTCCCCCTTATGCTGATTCTTCATGGTAGGGGGCATCTTAAGTTAGCTTCTTGTGTCAGCATAGAGAGATTCATGGTGGTTGGAGCTTAGGTGTAGGTGAACCATGATGGTCGCGCTTTATTCCCTTTGCCTAATGTTGTATAAGACCAACATCACAATGAATCTAATTGTAGCTACAATGATGGTATCACTGTTAAGGGTGATAAGGATGATAACATTGATGTGGCTCAGCCTAAAGTTGGGGCTGCCATAGTGGATACCCACGACGGTGATGGATAAGCGAGCAAGGATGCTGAGGTGAGATCACAAGAGGTTCCCCTTCGATAGTTCCTCACTAACGCGTTTGCTCTCCTCTGCCTGAGACTTGATCACATGAACGAACACCACTCCCAAGAGCATGATGAGCTTTTGCACAAATTAGGCAAGTGGGATCACAGACAGTGAAACCTGGAGCATCACATTTATTATGCCTATGAGCACTTTCAATGGCCCTAGCCTACACCTGATTGGAGGCCTAGTAGCCCCCCGGCCCCTATTGATGCACTATAAGTATATCCCCCTTCTCCTTATTTAGCATGTTTATTTATTTCATTGAGGACAATGAAAGGTTCAAGCATGGGGGGCTGAGCTCAAGAGCTCTTGGATGTGATGATGATTTGAGGCAATCTTTGGGTTATTATGACTGTGAATGGTGGATTAGTTAATGTGGTTAGCTGTAGTAGTCTACATCTATCTTTGCATTTAATTTAGCATGCTTACATTTAGGTTGTAGGTTTCATTTTCAGTTCAGGTGCATAGTTAGGGTGCATAAGTCTTAATTTTATCTTCTGTTTAATAGAATATGTAGGATAGAGCACATAACTAGATGTCACATTGTATATATTATCTCTGACCATTCATCTTAAGTTGGGACATGTTGAGTAGGGTTTCCATATGACTATGAGGTAATCTTACTACGTCTTCTCTCTGTTTATCTACTTATTGATTACCTTAGGTAGATTTATTACTTTAAAGAGAAAAGTGAAAAAAAAAACAAAAGATTTTGAATATCCTTCTTATGATTATTAGTCAAGGCATTGGTAATCAGTCGATCCGTGTGATTGTCATGACTGTGAGCTATTCTTGGTAAATCCTTTTTGAATGAAGAATTTGATGTGTTCTGATTGCTTTGCTTGGTCCTATACATTACTTGTCCTTTGAAGCTTCTTCTCATAATTGACTACGCCTCTCAAGTGGGACGGTTCTGGAAAACTTTTGTAGTTCATCCCATGAAGCTCCCTGGTATAATCGACCTAGCAATGAGATAAAGGGAGCACATTATTTACACATTCGTTATCTGGGATTTCACGATAATAAAAATCTTTTCTACTTGTCTGACCTACTCTTCAATTACCACAGGATCCTTCTTGCCATCATAGGTTCTCAGATTACACAATGTAACCTGATCAAGGAGTTTTTTTGTTTGTTCTTTTCATGACTTTTCAAGATCAAAGCCCTTAATCTTTTTCATCGCACCAATCACAATCTTTTCCATAGGTTTAGGATCTAGGTTATTATGTAGTCCTTTTGAATATCCATCATTTTCAAGATTTCATGCCATAATATTAGCTTCTTTTAGGGGTTACTACTGCGGAATTTTGGTTGATGAAATGGACAAGCATAGATTATGCATATTTCCTTGTGCATTGCCCCTTGCAATGTTTCCATTCATGTTTGCCATTCTGCTGCTCATATACACAAGTTTATTAGCTATTACTCGTTTGTATTTCCTCATGACCAAGTATTTATCTTCTTTAATGTAATCACTTTCTACTTGTTTATTCGTGTTTTATTCACCTCATGTTAACATCATTGTTGGTTTTATTATTTCATGCTAGCCAAGTGAGTGACACCAATCAACTTAACAATATTATACAATACTCGGGATTATACCATCAGTAACTTTACTTGAAATAATTTTCAAAATTTAGTGTACACACGCACACACACACACACACACATGTATACGTACATGCATACATACATGCATACATACATACATACATACATACATATACACACATACACGCACACATGCATACACACACACACACACACACACACACACACACACACACACACAAATACACACAAATATATACATATACATATATCTGTACCTATATACATATGTATAGCTCACATATCCCTCATTACCTTAACCGTAACAAATTTTACATCATTTTGCTAAGGTTGTAGTATCCTTATGTTCAAAGTGAAATTATGTCATTTTATACCCTTTTATTATCTAATATTTGTCTAAAATTAATTACTAAATTAGGATGTTAATGTATTTTTATTTATTTTCTGGCAATTTGAAACATTTGAGAGGATGAATACATTACTAGCTTGAAGAAGAAACTGAACATTGAATCAGAAGTGTGGACCAGGTGGGAAAAACTAAGAAATGTTGCTACCCAAAGCTAGCTGAGCCTGGTCTTCTGACTCCTCCCACCCTCACATGCCATGCATGTGACATTGGTTTTCTTCTTTCTCTTTGTCTCTCCCCGCTCTCTATATGGGCCTATTCTTTTCTCTTTCCTTGGGCTAACGCCTTATCCTAATCAAACCCCTCAACCTCTACCTTACTTTGGGCTTGCTATTTCGCTTTTCTTCAGGGAGAGTGCTTACCCGGGCTTCTTTCTCCCTCCTCACTTATTTTTTTTTCATGTGCCCCTAACATAGCATAGGTTTCCCCCTCCCTATTTTCTTTTTTCCTCTTTCCTCAACCTCGTCAAATTAAGAGCCCGCTCTATACTTCAACATGTCATCTTCTTCCTCCAGCCAAGTCTGGCCCCAATGGCTCCCTCATTCGTAATTTCTCTTCCTCTCTCCTTTACTCACCTTTATCATCACCCATTAATCTTACTTGTTACCATCCATCATCATCATCATCAATTCGGCAATCACCACAGTCATTACGCTGAAGGCAAGAAATTGCAAGATTGGTTACAAGGGGTTTTAATTCAAGATTAATGGAAGCAATCAAGATGTGGGGCACAATCTTGACTATAATTGGATGCCAAGGTTCAAACCAGTAGCAAGTACCACACAGAGATAGAGTTATTTAGTTTTGAAATCTCATTTTCGATTCTGTTTTCATTTCCATTTTCAAATCTAGGTTTTAGATTCATAAATTGATGTAAAACGATTATGGGTTTGGTTCAAATGAGATTTCATAGTTTTCAGTAGAATTTACTGAGCTTAATTGATGTCACATTCTATTTTGGCACCTTGCTTTCATCTATGATGTTTAGTACCGAATTTCAATTAAATTCTGCATAATTTTAACTATTTTGGTTCGAATCCACCCTATTTCATTTTGCTCTGCACCAAAATCTGGCCTAATTGAGTGCTCCAGTAACTAAGCAAGGCATGGTATTTTGTGATTTGGTGGATTTTTGGATTGTGGTTAATGATTCTTATTTTGCTGAGTGAGTTACTGCAAATTAGAGTAATCTTGCCAATTTCATTAATAGTTCTTCCTTTATGGTCATTTTGTTTATTGATTTACTTAATTCATAAACGAAGAAAAATTTGGGTTTGGTTCTTTTTAATTTGGCCTTTAATTTTGATATAGATTAGAACTTTAGCAATCTAACTTCACAACCATCTCTATAGATTGTCACCTTGAGTATTGTGATGATAGAACCACATGCTTGCAAAAAAAATCAAAAAGTTTTTGACGCCGTTGTCAGGGATGGAATTTGTTAAATTATGTTGCAAATTGAGTCTTGAGTTGATTGAGTCTTAGTAGTGTGTTCTTAATTTTGGTTTTTAAGTGAGTGTTTATTTAGTTAAATTGTTTTTAGTTTAGATTACTTGTGTTCTTATTTTGTCTAGAGTTTATGTTTTGATTTTATTTTGGTTAATTTTTACTTTTATTAGTTAGTAGATAATTTTCTATGGAATAAAAAATCAAAACAAAGTACAATTGATGTGAACAATATAGGTGCAACCAGAACTAAAATTGGAAAAAATCAGAATCAGTGCAGTTTTTTTTCTATTTTTAGGTTTCTATTTTGTATTTTTCGTGCTAATCCAATGTTTATTTTGCTTTGCAAATATTTTTAGTAGGCTTCTAGGGATTTTTAGATTTTAGATGAATTTTTATGGAATTTGTAGGAATTGATGGAAATTTCTCTAATTTTTGAAAAAAAATTTCTATTTTGAATTTTTAGCACTGTTATAGGTTAGAAAAAGTTGGAAACAATATATGTCCCTATTCCCTTGATTTTGTTGAATTTTTTGTGTGCATTGGTCTAAATTTGGAACTTCTTTTTTTTTATTTTATTGCATTTTTAGTTCTTGTTTTGTTTTGTTTTAGGTTTTGATATTTTCTATTTTTTGTGTGTAAAAAAAAGACAACAAAAATTAGAAAAAAGAAAAATACCAAAAACTTTTGTGGGAGTTGGCATTGCATGATTGGTTGGGTTAGAGACCCTATGAGGAGAAGAATTGCTAGAATTGAACCTTTCACCTTGATCTTGAACTCGAATTGGAAAAAATGGCACAAGGCAGGACCTCAAGTGATACTTTTCATCGTCTAAGGGCCGCTTTGCCATGATGCTTTAACATGCCTGATCTAGGACCTAATGTGACCTTTGAATTGAGGCATCATGACACTCAAATGTCCCCTAAATTCACTAGTTTAGAGGATGCATATTTGTTTTTGAGGGAATATGATGAAGTATGCTCCATGATGCATCTCCCCAATACATTTGTTGATGGGGTGAGAATGAAATTAATTTTTTTTTGCTCTAAAAGATGCAGCTAAAAGATGGGTGTATGACTTGGCTGCTAATTCTATTTTTACTTAGGATGACTTTTTTAAGTTGTTCTTAAGAAAATGTTTTCCTAATGCCAAAGCTATAAAGCTCAGGAATGAAATAAATCAGTGTGTTAAATTAGAAAGAAAATCATTTTGGAAATACTTAGATAGGTTTAAGAATTCGTCGACCCAGTGTCCGTATCATGGGTTAAAACAAGTACGTCTCTACCAAATTATGTATGAAGGACTTGTCCAACAAACCCGAACCATGTTGGAGTCCATTTGTTCGGATGTTTTCTTTCTAAGAGCACCATTGCTACTCAGGAATTTTTAGAGTGCTTAGTTTGGAAGACTATATTGTGCAAAACCACTATAGATGATAGTCTAAAATCTAGGTTTGCTACGGGTGAAGTCCATTTTGGTTATGATGTGAGTCACTTAGAATCTAAGATTGCAGTCTTAAAGAACATGTTGAAAGGTTTATATGTTCAACAACCCTAAATTTCTTAAACTTCTATAGTGTCTTGTTCTAAAAGTCAAGCCTTGTATCACACACTGACTTCATGTCCTTATTTTGCTCACACGCTGTGCATTGGGTAAGAGCAAGTGAATATGGCCCATCAAAGGCCTAAGCATGACCCCTTCTCCTCTTTCCACAATCTACGGTGGAGAAATTACTCTAACTTTTAATGGAGTAGTGGACCAAATACTGGGGTTCCTAACACTCAATCTGGAGTGTTTCCTGGAAACAACTCCTAACTCATCTCCTATTCTTCTAACTCTCACCAGAGATTGGCTTTTCAAGGCGTGTTTAGTGCACCTAGACCACCACCTCCTTTTGCTCAAATTTAGCCTCCTCTTGGTGACATTGACACTGATAAGATTAACAAGAGAATTAATAGTAATGTAGGAAGGATGATTATTGCTAACATGAAAAAGATGATAAGAATGCTGACTGAATAATTTTCTGAATTAGCGTCATATACCAGGAATCCAGGTACTTTTCCTAGTCAACTAGAGGTGAACCATAAGGCTCATCCCTTGTCTTACTTTAGAGCCAACCTTAATCTAACTGTAAGGAAGGTGAATGTAGTTATATGTCTCAAATCGAGTGAAGAGATTGATAATTATGTGGTAAATTCTAAAGAAAACTTTCTGATACCCTCACACTTTCTTCCAAAATTTACCTTCTTCCCCTTCTTTTTCTTTAGAGACTAGTCTATCTAGCAAGTTAGGGGATACTACTGATGGTGTCCCTAGTGATTTCCCTAATAATCGTCTTCCTTTTGACCCATCTTGTGATCAAGAAGAGCCTAAGGTGAAGGACTCTTCTAACAAAGTGGATCCCTCATCTCCTATGGATTCTTGTTGTCCTTCTCTTCTTGAGAGATTGCATAAGCCTATACCTCTTTTCCCTAATAGGTTGAAAAAGAATGACCGAGCCCATGTTGATAAGATAAGAGAGACTTTCTCTTAAGTTAAAATCAAGATTCATTTTCCCAATGCTATTTAGAAGATGCCTCCTTGTACTAGCTTTTTGGAGGATTTGTGTACCACCAAGAGAACCACTAGTATTCCTAAGAAGGCTTTCTTAGTTTGTGGTGCTAGTTCTATCATTTTTCATCATATCCCAGTAAAGTATAAGGACCGTGGTTGCCTACTATTTCTATAGTCATGAGGACCAACTAATTCATAGAGCGTTGCTTGACTTAGGGGCCAATGTCAATTTGTTATCCTTCACTATGTACGAGACGCTAAGGATAGATGAGCTAAAATCCACCAACGTGGTCATTCAACTAGTTGATAGACAAATTTGGTTACATAAGGTCGTGGTCAAGGATGAGTTGATTAAGGTCGGTGAATTTAGTTACTAAATGGACTTTGTTATGCTTGAGACTGAGAAGGTAGCTAATACTGCTAGGTAGGTCATCCTTTCTTGGCTACTGCTAATGATTTGATTAACTGTAGAAATGGTATGATAAGCCTGCCTTTTGGTAATATGACTTTGGAGTTGAATTTCTTTAATTTACAAAACAGCCTTCTGGTTTTGATGATATAGAGAATTCTACACTTAACTTGGTAAACGAATATGTGTTTGATGATGAGTTGGTAATGCGTTTGCTGTTGAGTACAAGTCTTTTCTTATTGATGATGAGCGTAAATATGATTCGTTTAAGTGTGATGACTTGTGCTCTACTGCTGAATGTTCGATTGTTGATGCTTTGTAGTCTAAGTCCCATTCTACTTCTCGTGAATTGGGATCTCTTCCTGATTCTCTTAAGTATTCATTTTTGGGACTTTATGAATCTTTAGCTGTGATTATTGCTTTTGACTTAGACTGGGACCAAGAGGAAAAACTGATTCCTTTACTTAGAGACAACAAGGAAGCCAAACGTTGGACTTTGGCAGATATCAAGGGCATTAGCCCCTCAATTGTAACAAAAGATCCATTTGAATGACAGTGCTAAGTTCTACCTTGACCGTCAAAGGCATTTGAAACCAACATTACAGGAAGTGGTTACGGAGAAAGTGCTTAAGTGGCTAGACCATGGGATTATCTATCCTATTTCTAATAGAGAGTGGGTTAGTCGTATTCAGCTTGCTCACAAGAACACCATTATTATTGTGATTGGGGACGATAAGAAAGAGTGACAAGAATGAGCTAGTTCCTACAAGAGTCCAATCTGGGTGGCAGGTTCGCATTGATTATAGGAAATTCAACATTGCTACTAGAAAAGACTATTAGCCCTTCGCTTCCTTTACTAGATGTTAGAGAGGTTAGCTGGACATTCATTTTATTGCTTTTTATATGGATATTCTTGCTATACCCAAATCTCTATTGCTTCTATGAATTAGGAGAAGATTATTGTCACATGTCCTTTTGGTGCACATGCCTTTAGGAGAACGCCTTTTGGACTCTATAATTCCCATGCTACATTTTAGAGTTATATGATTTGTCTATTCTCATATTTAGTTGAACAGTGCATGGAATTTTTCATGAGTGCTCCTTTGATGATTGTTTGTCTAATCTGAGTATAGTATTGAAAAGATGGAAGGAGAAAATTTTCACTTTAAATTGGAAGAAATGTGGTTTCATGCTGAAAAAAGGGAGAATCTTAAGCCATGCGATTTCTAAAGATGGAATTGACATTGATAAGGCTCAGACTAACTTGATTCTTCATCTTCTACATCCCTCTTCTGTGAAGAGGGTGAGGCCTTTTCTTAGACATGCTTGCTTTTATCGTCATTTTATTGAGGACTTAAGTAAAATAGCCAAGCCATTGACCAACCTTTTTAGCCAAGGATGTGCCATTTCACTTCTCAGAGAAGTGACATATGGCATTTACTAAGCCAAAAGAAGCCTTGCCCTCTACTCATTGTCCGATATGGGGAGAATCTGTTGTGTTAATGTGTGATGCATCTAATTGTGCTATTAGGGTTATTTCAGGGCATCAAGTTGATAAGAATTCCCACATCATTTATTATGCTAGTCATACTTTGAATGATGTCCAATTGAACAACATTGTGACTGAGAAAGAATTTTTGACTATGATTTTTAGTTTAAAATTTTAGACCTTACTTGATTAGGTCTCATGTCATTTTCTATACTAATCACCCTGCTCTTAAGCAGCTTCTTTCAAAGAAGTATGCTAAGCCTAGACTTGTGAGCTAGATTTTGCTTTTGTAAGAATTTGACTATGAGATTAGACACAAGAAAGGTTACGAGAACCTAGTTACTAACCACTTGTCTAAGATTATCTATGGAAGAGAGCTTAAGTCCTATGTTTGTGAATGGTTTCCTGATGAGCAGTTGTTTGCAGTCCACCTCGAGCTTGGTATGCTGATACTACGAACTACATGGTGTCTGGTAGGATTCCTGAGGGTTAGCATGCAAATGGTAGAGACCGATGCTTCCATCTTGTGAAATTCTTTATTTGGGATGATCCTCATTGTTCTGACCAAGTCATTCGAAGGTTTATGCCCAATCATTAGGTTAGGAGCTTTTTTTCATTTTGTTATGAATAACTATGTGGGGGGCATTTTAGTGGGCAAAACACAGCAGCCAAGGTTCTTTAGTGTAGACTCTGTTGGCCTACTTTGTTTAGGAATGCTATTGAGCAAAACAAACACAATGCCTCTTAATCCATAACTGTGGTGGACATTTTTTATGTATGGGGCATAGATTTCATGGCACTATTTCCATCTTCTTTTTAGGATTAGTTAGTGTAACGCCTAAAAATGGAATCCTATTTTTAATAGCCTGATGACAAAAATATTTTCCCAACTTACACTTTTGGAGGCCCAACAGTGAGCAAACCCAGTCCAGTAATAAAATAAGGAGGTCTAAGCGAAAGAGACTAGCACAATGGACAAGTCTCATTCGTAACCCTAGAGGGTTCCTTATGTAGGGAACCTGTCGTGCTCTCGATCAAAACAAACCCTTACTAGGATTAGCTTTCTGTCTCAGGTTAAGTGGAGTTCTAATTGGATTGATTTCTTTTGATTAATTAATTAGAATTCTAGTTAACCCATTTAGATTAAGCCTAGTGGCAGCAAAAGTAGGTTTCTTTTTCCTAGATAGATTCACTTAACATTCTCAACTAGTATATCAAGTGGGATAATCCTTTAATTGAATGGGGAGATAATCATGGAAAGTCACAAACTAGTTGTCATAAAATATGGAAGAAAGCATTAGGGTTTCTTTTCTAGGAGAAGTTAGGAGGTTTAATGAGTGAAATCAATCATTGGTTTAAGAAAACCTTACTCTGCTGGGTTCCTAGAAGATTCAGGTGGGTTATCCTAAGAGCGCGTCTTACAGCCCTATTCCTTTTCTCTTTATTCTTTTTTGTTTAATTTAGTTGACTGCAGTTTTGTCAAGATGTAATCTTTAATTAGTTTCATCCCCACTTACTGTAATAATTTGAATTGTTTATCTTTTTACTCTCTTTTGGTGAACATTGTACTTTGATTTTATGTGAATGAATTATTCTAACATCATGTATGATTGTGTGATAGTGTGATTAAGTCTTGATTTTCCCTTTCAAAAATGTTTTTAAGCGATTCAACAGTCCCTTTTGGTGTTCCTTTCGATTGTCCCTATCAGTGGCAGTTCACTTCAAAGAGCATAATTGGTTTATAAGTTTTACTTGAAACTCACTAGTGACTCTACTGGTAGAAGTCTAATGCTTTTTCCTTATTGTTTTCTCCTATCTACACTTCTAGAATTGGGTCAACATATCAGATCCTGTCAGTAGGTCATGTCTAGACTAGAATTTAAGGCTTGCAACTAGCCCACGAATCCGTCCGGGTTCCTAAATCAATTCAGTGCTGAAAATATGGGCCATACAAAGCTACTGGCAAATATTAGGCCAGGGAGCTGGGTCTGGCACTGACCAAGGAACTCGATTGGCTTCCTTGTTCGTTGGCAAGGCTTAGTTTCCCACAGTCCTACAATTTAGTTTTAGTTCTTTTTGCTTTGTAAAAGAAAATAAAAAAAATTAAATATGCTTTTAAAAGATAAAGTACCTTGCAAGTGAGTCCGACCATTCACGGCAGCATCGTGCCTGGGATAGGCTCCTCGGGGTCTGTGGTCCTTACAGTACCGATTCCACTAGGGGCATTTTCAAGAGGGTGAGATTTGAACTTCTATAATTGAAATCATTTTAATTGTACCTGCATTATTCATATATGCATTATAAGGTGCTGCTTGTTGAGGATTAACAACACGTCTAGGTCGAACACAATATTACCCCTTGAGAATGTAATTATTCACTTGGTGGGTCCACTCGAATTTTAACTAGGCAGACAATTACTGCACCCACTAGCGACACACTTTCCTGGCCCACATGGCATAGGAAAGCAACTAAATGTTCTAGGCTTACCAGGAACCCTATGTATGATGAAGCATTCAGGTTGTGAGAAGGATAGCTCTAAACGATAGTAAACCTTTGTAAGATAGAACTCCCGTCTAGGTTGGAATTGATGTGTATGATTGGATGCAATGTGTCCTTATAGGATTTAACTTTCTTAGCCCAAAGGACTATGCATTGATACTTTGAGTCTTAGGAGAGGTCGGCTTAGGGAAAACTGACTCTAGGAACTAGATTTGGAATCAAGTGGCTTTTGGGCCAATTGACTCCTAAAAGGACTCTTGACATAGAATTTGAGTAAGTTAGGACTCCAGTTTGGACTATCTATTTTGGTTTTAAAAAAAAGCGCCAAACAAATTAGGGAGACCCCGACGGTTCCTAAAAAAAAGAAAAAAGGCAGTGAATTTAACCATGTGCATTTAGGAATAGAATTGAGTTTACATTGGTCCAAATAGGACCTAATCGGGATCCAATAGGGTTTAGCAGTAAAGTTTATCAAGCTGTATGCATAAGAGCTTACTGAAGAGTCAGAACGAGGGTGTAAGCTTTGGGCCTAGTTAAACCCGATTGACATCCAATGAGTAGTCCAGTTCAAGCCCCTTAAGGTTTGCATTTATAGCATAAAACGGTATTTTGGGCTCTTAGTGTTGGATTTAGGTCCATAAGTCAGCATAGTTCATGGAAGAACTTTAGTTTCTTCCATCCTAAATAAAAGTATCTAGATGAGCTAGTCCTAACCATTGTACGTTGTTAATCTAGATAGGGAAGGAAAAAAGGGTGTAAGAGTGAAGTCCATAGACCTAGAGACTTTTATCTCAAGAGCTATATGAGGAAACTGTACATACTGGGTGAAGGATAAGGTCCAAATCTGAATCCAAGTAGCAAGACCCTTAGTTGCTGGGCTTGGATTCTATAGCTTGACAAACAACTATAAGTGAGGACCGTTACTTTGAACTTTACAAGACTCAGGCTCGGCCAAGGAGGGCCAACTATAGACACCCAAAATTATGTTTTAAGCAATTGGTATTTTTAATAGCCTGATTACGAAAATAATATCCCAACTTTCACTTTTGGCGCCCTACTACTAAGCAAACGAAGTCCAGTAATAAAATGAGGAGGTCCGCACGGAAGAGACTAGCACAATAGGAAGAACCTTGTTGCATTCCCCATATAGGGAACTCGATCGAGGTCCTTGCCAAAATATCTCTTTTTGCTTTACCAAGTCCTGTTCTAACTAGGCTTATTCAAACAGACCTTTATTACAAGTAGCTTTTTGCATCTGGTTTAGCAGAGTTCTAATTAGATTAATTTCTTTTGATTAATCAATTAGAATTCTACTCAACTTGTTTAGATTAATCCTAAGCCTAGTGGGAGCAAAACTAGTTTCCTTTTCCTAGATTTATTAACTTGCCCCCCTTAATCACTGTATAAAAGGGGTTGATCCTTTGGTCAATGGGGGAGATAATCATTGAAAGTCATAAATAAGGTGTTAGAAAATATAAAGGAGCGCTTTATGGTTTCTTTTCTAGGAGAATTTGCTAGGGCTTAGTAAGCGAAATCAATCATCGGTTAAGAAAGTGTCACTCTGTTGGCTTCCTGGAAGATTCAAGTGGGTTATCCTAAGGGAGCGTTTTACAATCTTCTTCCCTTTCTGTTTATTCCTTTTCGTTTAATTTAGTTGATTTTAGTTTGGTAAAAATGTAACCTTCAATTAGTTTCAACCCCACCGCTATAACAATTTGAATTGTTTATCTTTTTACTCTCTTTTGGTGAACATTGTACTTTGATTTTATATAAATGAGTGATTCTAGCATGCTAAATGATTGTCTAATAGTATGATTAAGTTTTGATCTCCTATGTTGATTAGGAGAGACCACCAGTGATGATGGCAGTGATGTGACGTAGCTCGTTATGTCACCATACCAGTGCCCCCAAATCTAGAGCCTCAATTTAAAACTAAAGTATCAAGATGGTCCCCATACTAGGGATTGCTTGGGGGCATTTCAAAAACCTTTTTAAGCAAATCAATAGTCCCTTTTGCTGTGCCTTTTGATTGTCTATATCAGTAGTGGTTCGCTTCAAAAAGTATAATTGTTTTTCATGTTTTTTCTAAACCTCACTCGTGACTATATTTGCTAAAGTTTAATGGTTTTTCTAATTTTTCCTATTATCTGCACTTCTAAAATTGGATCAATGGATTTGGATCCTAAAATTTTATCATGTATAAACTAGAATTTCAGGTTGGAACTGGCCCAGGAACCTGTCCGAGTGCCTAGATCAATCTTGTACCCAAAATCTTGGTCAGACTGAGCTATTAGCACGGACAAGGCCAGTAAGTTAGGCCTAGCTTTGGCAAGCGAACTCGGTCGGGTTCACTGGTCAAGGCCAAGGCCCAGTTTTGGTTGTTTCTACTTCGTATAAACAAGTTAAAAAACTAAAAATTAAATATGCTTCTAAAAAATAACATACCTAGCAAATCTGGTCAATCATTCATGGGGGAATCGTGCATAGAATAGGTTTTTTGAGGTCCATAGTTCTTACAGTTAGCTGTAGACTATGTTTCTAAGTGGGCAGAGGTCATCCCTACTAGAACCAACGTTGCTAAAATGGTTGTGAAATTTCTTAGGGAAAATTTTGTTAGATTTAGGATGCCTCATGCTATCATTAATGATTAGGTTACCCACATTACTATTAGGTCTTTTGATGCTTTGTTATGGAGGCGCTCTATCATTTTCAAACTAGTGGTCAGGTAGAAGTGTCCAACAAGCAGATTAAACAAATTCTTCAGCAGAAACCCACAGCATTAGGCCGACAAGTTATTGATGCTTTATGGCTTATAAGATAGCTTTTAAGACTCGTTTACATATGTCACCTTATATGGTTGTCTATGAAAAGCCTTGTCATCTCCCTGTTGAGATTGGGCACAGAGCTTGGTGGACTAACAAGATGCTTAACTATGACTTGACTAAGGTTGGTTACAAGAGAAGATTGCAACTGAGTGAGGTAGAAGAGATTGAGTTGAAGCTTACGAGAGTGCTTGATCTTATAAAGAGAGGGACAAGTTGTTTCATGATAGATATAATCTTAGGAAACAATTTACCTCAAGTAAGAATGTGCTCTTTTGTGATTCTAAGCTCCACCTTTCTATGGAATTGAGGTCCTACTATATCATCGAGATATGGATCCTGAGAGCAGTGCTAAGTTGAAGGTGAATGGCTACAGATTGAAGCAGTTGTTGGAGCAGCCAAACAAAGCGGATGTCTCCATAAGTCGATTTCTAAGGAGCAGCCAAACAAAAAGGATGTCTCCATAAGCCGATTTCTAATGAATAATGTGCTACTGAGTTAGTTTGAGTACATCTAGCACCTAACTCTGTTTGATTGAACTTTCTTTAGTTCCCTTTCCCTTTTCTTCTTTTATTTTCTTTCTATATGTCTATTGCTTTTTATTTTGTTATTCTTTTGTATATATGCTTGTATATTTGAGTTTTAGATTCCCGTCTTTTTCTTAAGTTTTGATGCTATTTTTCTTTTTGTATTTGTATTTTTATTTTTTATCAATTTTTATGTTTCCTTTTGCTTCCAATGAGCGCAATGTATTATTTAGGTGTGGGGGCGGGGAAATTGAAAAAAAATATATAAATTGAAAAGCCAATAGGATTTTTTATTTTGCTTAATCCTAACCCCCAATATTTTTAAGTAAGTTGTCTTGGCTTTGGTAGATGAACATGCAAGACTTTGGCCTTTATTGACTAATTCATCATGTTTAGTCTTAGATTTTCTTTCAGCATGTCTCTTACGTGATTAAATCTCTAGAACTTTCTCTAAGTCTCTTCAACATGATATTTAATGCATTATGCTTGTATGATAAAGGCATTCATTTGTATTGTGAGCCATAATAGTCAAATTATCACCCTAGTTCGAATATTTTACCCTTTGCTAACCCTTTGAGCCTTGATCGTTTTCAATTGTGGTGAACCTTCATTTTATCCCTTGATTAAAACATATTTCATATACCTTATCCAAGTCTAGTGGAGAAAAGGTAAAGAGAATATTGCTTATTCTTAAAGCCCGATAGGCGATCTTTCAATTAATGCCCAGAATCC
Organism: Selenicereus undatus; assembly: GCA_017589665.1. NCBI lineage: Eukaryota > Viridiplantae > Streptophyta > Magnoliopsida > Caryophyllales > Cactaceae > Selenicereus > Selenicereus undatus. The sequence goes on from JACYFF010031956.1 coordinate 28,461,392, forward strand.
TTCAAAATTTGCTCAGTCTCAGCTTCATCGCCATTAAAAATCTCAAAAAGGTGGATTGAGGATATGAGAAAGATGATAATGATGGAAGATGGATGATAGGATGGCTAAGAAAGGCAGTAAAATCAAGCATTTATTGCGGAATTCAAGGCTGCTAACATCAAAAATGCTTAAAACAAGAATAGTCACGGAGAAACAAGATGACATGGGGTGCCTCTACCCCGTTGGTTTTCTCTTATTCATCTCCAATGTGTAGCAAACAATAAGGTTTGATCTACTCCTCTGTGCAAAGGCCATGATTCAAGTGCAATGAATGCTAATTCTTAGAGGTGAGGCTCAAAGGGTTGGTCCACTAAGGTCATTATTGACTTGGGACCCTTGAAGGAGACTAAATAAGCCTAAAAAAAGTGTTAAGACAATTAGTTTCCTTAAATAAAAAAGCTTAGTTGCTTTATTCTTCATAACCACTTCTTCAGCTTATTTTCGTATTCTATTTAGGATATCTTCCCTAATTTATGGCTCAGTTTTGAATGGAGATACAGGCTCCAATTTTGGCAAGCTGGATAGCTCAGATGTCTATGTTCTATTAAGCTATAGATCGTCTTAAGGTTCCAATTATTGAGGGAAATATGGGAATTTAACTGATCAAGGGTCACTGTAGATATGAAATTGCATGATTTTAATTAAGAGATTCATTAGGATAGGAAATGGGTGATTTAAAGGCTACGATTTCCTAAAATACTAGTAGACTCTTCTAGAAGCTTTTTTGAGAAAAATCTCCCCCAAATTCATCTATTTGGAACGGTAGATGATACCACAAATCTAGTGCATTTGCAAAAAATTTCAACTCAGCTTTTATTCTAGTGGTCCCCTTTTAATTATACAACTTGGCAGGATTTCATTGGTTAATGTCCATGTAATTCTACTGGTTAGTATAAAGTTTGGGAAGGGGTACTCTACTGTTTAACAACTTGATCGCTTGTAATAATTTTATACTTGCATTAATGAAATAAAAAGCTTGATGCTTAGTATCTCTACAAAATCTCATATTTCTTTATTTCTCTAGTAGAGTAGTGAATTTGAGTCTTCCCCTTAATTCCACCTTTGGTACTTAGGCTTTATAAGGTTAAAAGGTGGGTTGACCTTTTATTGATTTCTATTATCTATGCAAGTTAAAACCAATTAAGTGCTAGATTTGTGGGTTTCTTTATTTGGGTCTTCTTGTAGGATTTTGATCTTCTTCAATTTCCTGGATCTCTTTATCAAGATTATTGCCTTTATTTGGCCATGTGATTTCTCACGTGGTTGAATTTGGTATTAGAGAAAAAAGGTCCTTCTTTTAGGGTAAGCATCAAAACCTTTAATCTTTGTGTTTGATTTGTTTATACCATTTTCTTTACTATTTTCACCTTTAGATCTCCTTCTCTAAATCCCCTTATTTAGTTCAAAAACCTTAAAAATAGCCCAAATGTAATCCCTAGCCCAAACACATCCCTAAACTCCACAAAAGTCTTCCCACACATTTTTTGTCAAAAAACCCCAAACAGAAAATCAACACGCTGACCATGCTCCTTGGCATGACCGTGCTACAAACCTGCATGAAATATTTTCTACTAGTGAGTTGTCATGGCCAAACTGTGCTACGTAGGATGCCCATGCCACTTCCTTCATCATGCCACCCTCAGCATAATCATGCTTTCCGGTGCTTTCGACATTTTACCCTCGTTTCACTCTCATCCATCACAAATCATGACTAATGAAGGAGATCATTCTCACTCTAGGGCCATTCCTCTTGAACATGCCCATTATATGGGGAAAGATGGTGCCATTATTGAACTTCAAGAGCAAGTGAGGAAGCTCATAGAGGAGCTTGAACAAGTAAAAGGATCCAAGCAATGAAACTCTCGCCATCGAGGGTTTGGTGTTAATCCTATTGACATTATCTACTCATCCTCTCATGAACACCGTGATGGTGAGGAAAGGGAAGCTAAAATAATAAGGCATCGAAGGGACGACCTTAGGGATGTCAAAGTTGACACATCGAAATTTGATGGCAATCTTAACCCGGAAAACTATCTTGATTGGGTTCAAGCCATTGAAAGGATCTTTGAACTCAAAGAGTACAATGAAGAGAAGCCCTTCAAATTGTCTATCCTCAAGATGGAAGTTGTATACCTCTCTTTGGTATAACCATTTGAAGGAGAATAGGACATAAGAAGCTGAGTCTAAGATCAAAACACGCTCTAAGCTTAAGAGATACATGGACAACAGATTCCTACCATCCTCTTATAAACAAGAGTTCGACCTTAAGATTACCTCTCCTACCTAAGAGAATCTTAAGGTGGAAAAGTATATTAGGGACTTTAAACAAATCCAAATAAGGGTTGGTTTGTATGAAGAACCCGAGCTCAAAATAGCTTGGTTTCATTAAGGGATTATCTCCTAGCTTTGCCAATAAGGTGGATTTATAACCTTATTTAACCTTTGATGATGTTTGCGACCTAGCTATTAATGTTGATAAGCAACTTAAGGGTAGAAAACCCTTTCAAACGATGTCCTCTATTCACCCTAAAAGCACCCCCAAGGGTTTCTCCTCCGATAACAAAGTTGACACTACCCCTACACCAATTAAAGTCCTTGGAAAGGGTACAATTATTCTTAGTAAACCACAACGGTGGTTTAACAGAAATAAGTGCTTCAAATACCATGTTTTCCAAGTGGATTGCCCCAATAAAAGAAGTCTCACCATTAGAGAAGCGGAGAACTCCAAGCTATTGTGGAAGAAACTAGCGAAAAGGAATTCGAAAATGAGGAACATACTTTGGTCATTCTAGATGATGATGAACTCTTCAAAATTCGAAGAGCACTCCATGTCAAAGAGGTTCCTTGTTTGAAACTCATTGACAAGCTTCAATTGCCCACCTAGGTACGTCAAACACCTTAAGCGATGTGACCATTTCTAATCAGTTCTTATTTTATTTTCGATTGGCCCATATGGTTGTGAAGTGCTATGTCATTTGCAACTTACTAGATCTTGGTTGTATGATAATCATGTGATTTATAATGGACATTCAAATGCATATACATTCAAATATATGAGTCATAGTCTTACATTGACCCTAATACACCCACATGAACCTTTCAGATTTATACCGAAGAATAGAAGTGCAAAAAGGCTCTACATTAGTGAAACACGGGCAAAGAAAGCCATCAGTAAGAGAAAGCCTCTATTTGCCTTACTTATGGTGGAGAAAATACAAGTGAGGAAGTGGAACCCTTACATCCTCTAGCTCAATCACTGTTGAGAGAGTTTATGAATGTATTTCTCAATGATTTATCCCCATGGCTCCCTCCTTTGAGAGGAATTGAGCACTAAATTGATCTCCTATTGGATTCTCTTTTACCTAAAAATTCAGCCATAGTTGTAATCCCAATGAGTTAAAGGAGCTTCAACAATGACTTCAAGAGTTGCTTGATGGTTGATACATTAGGAAAAGCTTGTGTCCATGTTTGGTTCCCTCCCTGTTGGCACTTAATAAGGATGGGACTTGGTGCATGTATATTAATTCCAGAGCTATGAACAATATTACCATCAAGTATAGATTTCTCATTCCTTGATTGGTTGATATGTTTGAGGAGTTACATGGGGCCAAGTTCTTTTTCAAAATTGATTTTAGCAGTGGTTGCCACCAAATTAGGATGAGAGAAGGAGATCAGTGAAAGACCACTTTAAGGACCAAGTGTAGTTTATATGAGTGGCTTGTGATGCCTTTTTTCTATCTAATACTCCTAATACTTTTATAAGGCTCATGGATTAGGTTCCTAGGACTTTCATTAGAAAGTATATAGTGGTGTATTTTGATGATATCTTGGTGTACAACCATAATGCGACATCTCATGTGGAACATCTCTCTATAGTGTTCCAAGTATTGAGGCAACAAATCTTATATATCAAACTTGAGAAGTGTGAGTTATTCACTCCTCAAGTTGTTTTTCTCATGGTATGTTGTGTCCGAAGATGGAATTCAAGTTGATGAGTCCATCAAGAGTTAGCCTATCCCAACCACTGTCATAGAACTTCAAAGCTTCCATTCGTTAACCTCCTATTGCTAGTTTATCGAAGACTTTAACTCTATTATGGCTCCCTTGACCAAGGGCATGAAGAAGGTAAGTTTTGAATGGATAAAGGCCACCTAAAGGGCCGTTGTGGCAATCAAAAATAGGGTATGTTCGGCTCCTATCTTGACCCTTCCCAACTTTGTGCTCCTTTTAGAAGTTGAGTGTGATACTAGCAGGGTTGAACTTGGAGCAGTTCTCACTCAGGCCAAGTGAATTGAAGTGCTTCAAACTTTCACCTTCTTTTGTAAACATACGAGTGGGAAAGAGAGTGTTGTGGCCGATGCATTATGAAGGAGTTATGCTTTACTCTCGGTCCTTGAGTCCGAGGTCCTTGAACTCCATCTAGTAATGGATGCAAGCGCATGGTCACGTTGTAGCAAATCAAGGTCGATCCCACAGAAACTAGGTTGATCTATTGGACTATATTCTCTTAAGATTTGCCAAGCGAATCAAAACCTTAGATTCATAAAAATACAAAGATAAGGAAACAATTATAACTAGTTCAAGTTGAAATAAACATCCAAGATTATGCTTCACCACATGATAAATCATTCAAGTGCATTGCACATCGATCAATCTAATCTAATTCAGTTTAAAAACGATAATCAAAGTATCACTAACCTCTTTCAAGTTATAATGAATGCCTAGAATAAATCAATCCCCTACTTTCTTGGCTTTCTATCAATCTAGACTCATTAAGGAAAAGGATTATCACACATGCCCTCTCGAATGGCGAATATTTCTCAAGAACTCACACATTCAAGTCTGATTTTAGTTTTACAACGCCAAGCTTCACCTTTCAATACTTCACTCAACATCCAAAATCAAGCAAGAAGATGGCCAATCAACATGCTCGCAAATCAAAACTCTAAAATCAGATTAAACATAAAATCAACAAAAACTGAACGATTGAAGTGCAAATACTCAAAGCAAATTCATCAATTGGTTCAAAAAATCCCATATCTGAAAATCTACTATAGCATGATTAACTTAGAAATCTAAATACTCTAAAATGATAAATCTGAAGAGGAAAGAGAAGAGAAGAGCGAAGAATTTGCTCAGCAAGAATGCATGCTTGAATCTTTCGATTGCAAAACCCGATCCTGCTTCTCGCGAATCTTCTTCTTCAACTTTCTCTCCCTCACTCTAAAAGGAAGTCTAAATCTAACTAGATGGTGGAAGGAATGATGGATGATATGGGATGATATGATGCTAAAAACAACCCCTTTTATAGCGAATGGGATGCAGCCAAAACATAAAAATTATCGAGAAGCCGAACAGCAGTGAAGAAAAATTGAGCGAGCCGAGAAATAGGGCCTACCATGGTCCGTAGCCCTCACCACGGGCTGATTGCGGTGGCAATTGGGCTCGACATTTTTCTGTTCTTCTTCCCTCCACAGGCATAGCAACTCAAGGTCATCCGTGGGGGTCAACATACACCCAAATGAAGGTCAAATGCTGGGTCAAATGGCCTAAAATCTTGCAAAACACATCAAACAATCATACCCAAGTATAAATCGAGAATAGGAGTGTAAATAATAACATTGAGCTCATATATTCCTGAAAAAGTGCTACAAAATGTCCTGAAAATCATGTATACAAGAGCACTTACCACCATCCCATCAAGGCTTTATATAAGGAGGATGAAGACTTCCAGGAAATGGTGGAGAATCCCTCTGCCTTTGTCTCTTTCTCTTTACAAGTTAGTTTCCTCTTCGACGACAAAAAATGTTGCATCACTAAGAGTCCTCTAAGGGACTTGATTGTGAGGGAGGCTTAGGGGGGAGCCTTAGCTAGTCACTTTGGCATCAAAAACAACGTTGGCATACTCAAATAGCAATTTTATTGGCCCAAGATGGGTGGGGATATTCATAAGGGCATCAGAAGGTGCAACATTTGCCACATGGCTAATTATCACTTCCATCAAGGGCTCTACACTACACTTTTGGTTCCCGAAAGGCCCTGGTATAATATTGGCATGGATTTTATTGTAGCTCTCCCAAGGACACCTAGGGGAAAGGATACTATTATGGTGGTAATGAATTGATTCTCTAAGATGACTCACTTCATTGCTAGCCACAAAAGTGATGATCATGCTTACATTGCGTATCTCTTCTTCTAAGAAATTGAAAGGCTTCACGGTATCCCAAGAGCCATAATCTCGGATAGGGACACCAAATTTCTATCACACATTTCGAGATGCCTATGACGACTAGTGGGGACTAATTTGCTTTTTAGCACTACCTAGAAGCCTCAAGCGGATGGACAAACGGAAGTGACAAATCAAACACTCATGATCTTACTAAAGGGTATGGTGAGTAATTGTTTGAGGGATTGGGATACAAAACTTTCTCATGCCTAGTTTGCTTACAATCGAGCTTCTTCCTATGTTAACTCTCATTCTCCATTTGAGATATGCTATGGCCTTTATCCTCTCACTTCGACTAATCTTATTATTATTCCTTAAGAACCAAAGGTGGTCTTTGAGGAAAAAGCAAGGACTAAAGAGATTAAGAAGCCACATGAGCTAGTAAGGGCACATATTGAGACAGTGAATGCGCAATATAAGCTTAAAGCCAACAAAAACTTGCACTCGCCTTGAGTTTAAGCCGAGCCACCTTGTGTGGTTGCACTTGAGGAAAGACATGTTCCATTCAAGAAGGAAGAATAAGCATATGGCTAAGAGAGATGACCCTGACAAGCGAAGCAAAAGGTGGGAGAGAATTACTAAAAGATAGAGCTTTCGGGAGACATGCATGTATCTGTCACATTTAATGTTATGGATCTTAATTGCATTAAATTAGGGGGGAAATTAGACGTACAAATTTTTATTATGAAATTCTAGAATTATGTTAAGCATCATCTGGGTTTTTTTCCATTTCAACTCAATCATCTATTAAAGCGTGTAATTGAGAGAGTATAGAAAGAGCCTAAAGAAGAAGAAGAAGATGTATTATAGGTGCCATTACAGCAGGTCGTGTTTCTATGGATCAATCCCTCATAGACCTTATAGCACTCGAATTGACTAGCCCTAATTCCCTCGCACTCAATAAGGCTAGAGTGGGAAAGCAAAATAGAAATGAAGATAAAGGACAATTGAGAATAGGATAGGTGAACTAATGGTTTAGGGGTGGGAATAAAACAACAAAAACAATTTGCGTTGTTACTCAACTATTTTTTAAGGAATCCCTCCACATTAATAAATAAAAAATTATAAAAACTGTCTGCCACACTTAGCATGCAGGGGAGATTATGAGGACTAAGTCGTTGCACATAGTATGTGTGGACACATGTTAATACAAGACTACCTCACTTATAAGAGCTGGTATATTTTCCTCTTACTTAATTTGTGCAAGGATAGTTCTAGGCACTAAATTCCACCCTTTTCTTCACTGCATGTAGCCATGTGCAGTTAGACAAGTGCGATAGCATAACCTTTTTTTGTTTTTTTTTTAGTGGCATTTCATCCTTGAGAGTCTTAATCTCTTTCATAGGGTCATTCAACTTCTTATAGAATTCACCACAAAGTTCTAAAAACTATTTGTTGACATCTTTTAAAGAATACCATTTTGTATGATAAGGTATACAAAAATTATGTAAATTGTCCTTTTCATATTTCAAAAGAGCACTTTCAACATTACGGGACTTGAGCTTAGCAAGATAGTCTTCTTTACCAAGATGTTGCTCTTTAGCAAGATACTCTTATATTAACAATATCTATTAAATCATCCCTAAACATTTTAGAAAATAGAGATTTTACCTGCTAAGTGGAAGTTCCTTCAGCTTTATTAAGTACTATTTCCAAGTACCTTGACAATTCAAGTTTTCTTTTTGATTCCTTTTCATTTACCATGAAGCATAGGGTGGTAACCTCATCCTCTTCATTTTCACTTTCATTTGAGTCACTGCCACTCAATGTTGCTGGCATGGCCTTTTTACCCTTTTTCCCTGAAAATTCATATTTTTGCTCTTTTTTTTTTTCAATGAGTTGTAATCCTTTATTATACGTCCTTGTTGGCCATAACGAAAGCAGACATTTATGTTAGCTTCAAAGTTCTGAAAGGAGGATTTTATAAATTTCTTGCCTTTTTCAGGATGATCCTCTTCGAAGCTTCTTTAAGTTAAAGTTCTTGTTCTTAAGCATTTCGTGGACTCAAGCTAACATAACTATCTCATCCTTTGAGGCTTCATATTTTGGGCCACCTTGACTTTCAGGGTCCTTGATTGGACTTTTCAATGCCACCCCTCTATCAAAGGTTTCGTTTTTCTCTTCCTGGAGGTGGATCTCATCGGTTATGAGTTTTCCAACCAAATCCTCCTGCTTTATAGTGTTTAGGATCTTAGCTTCTACAATGGCCATGACCTTGGCTCTCCATTTGTTCCTTGGGAGGCTTCTCAATAACTTCCTCACTATCTATTCGTTTGAGTAGACTATTTGAAAATATTTAAGACTGTTGTTGATGTCAATGAATCTGATATACATCTCCTTGAGACCTTCATTTAGAAGCATCTTGAAAAGCTCGCATTGGTGTATATAGATGCTTATCTTTAATTCTCTAACTTAACTTGTGCCTTTATTCGTGGTTACCATATTATTCCATAATTTAGTTGCTTTTTACTAACAAAAATTTTGTTAAACTCATCGACATCTAAAGCACAATCTAAAGCACTAAGTGCTAATGGGATTCTCCAGCTGGTCAGTGCCAATAATGTGCATGATTCGCATAAGTGCCCTCGAAATTATGTTCCAGAGCTAATAGTCTTTATCTATTAGTCAAATCTACATAAGTCTCTTCTACTGAGCAAATTTAGACTAGAAAATAAGGGAGGTCTGGACACAGATCTACCTTAATTGAACTTAGCCATTGATCATTACTTAGTTGACAGTTAACTCACAAGAGGTAGTAGCATCTCTCACACCAATTGTTTATTCCAACTAAGCTCAACCACCCTAAATGAAGGTGAGTAAGCTGATCACAAATATTTGCACATATGAGCTTAATCACATAGTATAATAGATAATAGCAAACCTAAGGATGTTAAACAATCAAGTCGAGAATGCTGAGCAAACAGATATTGAAGTTGAGCAGTAAGAGAGTAGCACGAAAAGTAAAGCACATGGTATTTTTTTAATGAAGTTTAACCCTCCAACTAGGTTGCATCCTCGCCTAAGGCTCCTTCCTTAGGATTCAAGCATTTATGTCCTTATATGTGAGATTTACACTATTTACAAGCTTCAATCGAAGGATCTTGACTATAATACACCCTTTAAGATGTCTCTTGAAGTGATGTATGCTAAGTCCCCCTTCGAAAGAAGGACACTTTTTGTTAACCCTTAAGTAGGATTCTCTCTTATCTCTTACCTCATAAGCAATATCAAATATGGTACAAGCATTATAATGATTTGAATTTTATCACTGAAGAGTACAATAACACTTTGAATATTGAGTTAAGTTCTTTGTGCTACATGCTCTACATCTTCATCAAGCTCTCTGTATATATGATTAGAGAGAACTGGGGATAAGAGAGTTAGAGGATGGTAAAGATGTAGAGATTGAATGCTTCAGATTATTCCTATAGATGCTTGTCTTTAATAGCTACTAGTTGGCTTAAGGGCCTTGATGTCTGTTCCCTTTTCCGACATATGCTTAAATAACTCTTGACGTCTTATGTCTTGGAAAGGTGGTTCTTCAACTTTCATTTAGTGTATAGGCCATTTTATTCCTCATTAGCTAAGGCAGAATTGACTCTTTCATGCTTTAACATTGAATTCTCCAATTCTAGTATGGTTGACCATAGTTATCCCTTTCGAAAAAAGTTCTTTTCGTCTTTGCCTAATTTGCGATATATTTGAATATGCTATCCAAATATCCTAAATGTTAGTAGCTGTTATATCATCTAAAGACCACAACATTAATCTTACTTCTTCAAGATTATGCATAACATGAATGATTAATTTATAATTAACTTAATTAATCGATATTAGTGCAAAGGGATAAGATAACCAAATTACAGACTTAGGAGATTGATCGGAGTGTCATCAAATTCCTTTAAGCTCAATTTAACTTGTACTCATTTTATGACTGTAATAGGGGCTCTGCTTCTAACAAGCGAGTCAAGGTTCTCGACAATAATTCAAGATGGTTGAACTGTAGTTGTGAATCTCGCTGTTGTCTATCAGCCGATGATCTTGTCAAGCATGCCACTTACAAGAAATTAAGCACATAGATAGGATTCAGGTGTGTGCGTAAAAAAGATCTAATGACCTGCAAACATATATTGCAAATGTGCCTTGAGATCAAACATATGTTAAGTATCTCATCACATTGAGCTATTTCTTCAGCAGGGAAATTAGTAGCTAGGTCAGGAATTGGGGGCTTCTTGACCCAAACACTACTTGAGAGCCATTTGAGCCAGAAACCCCAATAGTCTTCACGACCTAGAAGCTCCATTGGGCTCATACTTAGTTTATGCCTAATAGTTTTGGTCCCTGCCCTAGTAATGAAAGTTTCACTAAGTATGCGAATGCATTCTTGGCTTAGTAGTTCATTTCTTTCTAATCAACTCACAAACCTCTTTTCCTGGAAAAAGTAAATAAAATTAAAAATTAGACAAGTAAATTACTGTCATGACCCATTGGTGATGAACCGCTCATGCAGTTAGGGGCATGGTCCTTATTCTTTACATTGCCCCCAACTTAGTGTTAAGATAGAGAAGACTAAGAAGGTATACGAGAGAAGCACACAAATCCTGAGGCTCCTATCCTAAGAAGAATTCAGGGGAAATCCGTGTACAAGTTCAAAGTTAAAATCAAAATCAAACTCAAAGTCCAATCCTTTACCTATCCAAATGGGAGAAAACAATGAAATGACCCAAGTAATGAAAATGCTAAAAACGTTGTGAGTTCAGATGGATGAATACAAAGCAAAGATGGAATTAATGGCCTCTATGCTTCAAAACTCTATCAAGGAGACCCCCAAGAGGATCGCGACAAACCTTACAATGAAGAAATTTTCAATGTAGGGGGAGAAGATGATCAGGAAAGGGGAGAAGATGACAAGAAGAAATAGGAAGAAATAGAAAAGATTTCCAATGAGTTGTCCACAACTAGATTGTATAGAGTAGTTGCTCAAAGAATCATCAATGTTTAATAACTGGTGTACTAATCATGTGGGATTCACTTCACTCATGAAGAGCACATTACCCCCAAAATTCACTTTCTCGGATATCAAGTTTCACCATCATGCGAGGAATTTCATCAATGCTATGACTTTGAAAGGAATTGACAAGGATCCATTTTACCTCATTTTTCCTTGGACTTTTGACAAGAATGTACTGGGGAGGTATAACGTTGTTGGTAATTTTGTTGACCCACGAAAGGTCATAAACTAGAACAATCTTTGTAAAGAATTCCTACGTCAGTATTTTTGTAATGTTGACCTACCAATTATACTTAGAGACTTAGCATAGATCAAGCTGAGGGAAAACGAAGGTGTTTCAAGTTTTCTTGCTTGATGGAGGGTAAAGGATGCCTATATAGTGGGCCGAACCCTAGAGACGAATTAGGTGAGGTTATTTATTAAGATTCTACAGCCCATATACAAGCAACAACTAAAGTTCACATCATTCAAAAACTTTATAAGATTAAGGACTGTTAGAACGCTTGTGAAAGAAGAGCTAGCTAGAAAAGCACCCATAAAAGCTAATAACAACTAGAAGAGCAATTATCAACAACAGTGACAAGAATGACATGGTTCCACTAGCAAAGAGCTGGATGCGCTCAATCAATAGACTAAATACCCTCCCATTAGAACCACTTATGCTCAAACAGTGGAACGACTTATTTCAAAGGGGAAGATTGACCTCCTGCTAATTAGACCTTAGATGGAGCACATACAGAAGTTTAAGATCTCATACCTTAATAAGTGTTGTAACACCACCAAGCAAGAGGCCGCGATACTAAGGATTGTTATAAGTTTAAGAATCGGCTAGAAAACATTTTCAAGTTAAAGCAGCCTCCCCTACCTAAGGCTAATAAAACAACCAACAATGACAACCACATATTTGCTTCACATGATGGCATTCTAGCCTTTTCAGACCAATAAAGCGAAGAACGAATCCCATCTGTTTACCTAGCAGGTATAGATGGATTAAAGTCAAAGGTCTATACACCATTGTTTGTCCATGGACTATAAAGCAACTATGAAGAAAAGTCTCTGCAAAAGAGGCCTTGAGTTCTATTTACTTTAGAGGATATGATATGTCTTAATACAATGCTGTGCTTAGCTTATAGTCATATGTTAAATCACCTGCTTTTCTTTTCCAACACAAGTCCAAGTGGAATGTAGTCTTAATTCATTACTAAAATCGCTCCCTCCATTTATCCATTTGCCTTGCGTTGAATACTTTAATGCTATGATGAATTCAAATAATTTTTAAAAAAGACACAAGAAGGGCTAGTTAGGAAACTACACAAGGTGATCTAGGCAAAAGGGGAGGGAGAGAAATAAAATAAAAAAGTGACTACAAACTTCAATCCATTATCTAAAGAACAATAAAGATCATAAATTTCTTTACAATAAGCCATGCAACATTAAAGGACATGCCTAGAGTAGGAGGTCTCATCTTTTGTTAATAAATTTGTCCAACCTATTAAGTTACCACTTAGAACCCCTTTGAGCCTTCAAAGGAGCCTATATTCTTTAGTAATCATGTTTGATCTAAGCTAGATATGAGAATGTGTCATGGGTGACATCAATATCAAAATCAATAATCAAAGAAGAGAGTTTGGGCCAAAAGGTTCTAGCTAAAGCAAACTGATAAAACAAAAATAATCAAAAAAAGGGAAGAATAAAAGAAGCTTGAAAAAAGAAGAATTAAAAAATTAAGAAATTGTTGCTTCATATTAATCTCATCATTCATGAATGCTTAGGGATTTCATAAGGTTTATTTGAGTCTTCAAGTCGATTCCCTTCGTTTGGCACGCTAACTCAAAAGCCTATTTTATAACGTCCCCCTAGAGGCATCCCTATTTTAAACAGCACCTTCTCATTTCCGAACTATGATTGGCCTGATCCCATATTGGATGCATGGGCAACCCCTAAAGAGGTCCATTCACAAAGACTTATTTCCATTGGATCCTTTGGTCTCAAAAAACGAGAAGCAGAATAAGACCAATAAAGAATAAAGCAAAGAGAGATTGGTTCGAAAATCCGAAAAGGCTGGCCAGGCAAAGAAAGAGTAGAAGTAAAACCTTGGTTTTTAAGGAGAAGAAGTATTTCATTGAATAATCCTATCAAATTAGACTTGGACAAACCATTCATCAACTTTATCACTTATTCCTAATCGCCACAACCTCTAGTCTCACCTCCATTTAATTATTTAAAACTATTCATCTCAACCACGACCACCTGATCAAGAGTTGAAAACTCGTCTCCAACCCTATATTCTCCGAGCAGGGGCTCACCAAGACAAATGGCTTCGATACACTCCCCCACACAACAAGGGGTTTCCTTTATAGTAAACATTTCCCAACATGGGGATGATCAAATTTTTTCTAGTCGACTGGGGGCTACTCTGATTAACACCAACAAAAACATTTTTTGGTATTACTGTCCCTAGACATCTAGGTCTTCCTGTACTTATGAGTAGAAATTGCTAGGGCTTCTTCAAAAGAAGAGCACTTTAACACAAAATTAAAAAGTAATCCATCATTAAAAATAATGATTTCCTATCCTGGGCAACTTATGTCTCACTACCTATCCTAACCCATCAATCAGTCAACTTTCTACCCCTATGGTATGTTGCAGCCTAAGCTAAAATAACACAATGCATAACCCATCAATCTCTTGTACCTTATTGGTGCCTTATATAATAGGCCCACAACATAATGTATAACCTCTGGTCAGCCATGCATCCACATTAAAGGTTCTTAAGATTGCATCAACAATTATCATAAGAGACATCTATACTTTGACCCATACCCTCCTCAAGCTCAGTCAAAGTACAGGGTACATCCTCAAAGCGAACTTTACACAAGAATCTTCACCCTTACATAAAATAGGTAATTTTCCCATATCTATATACAAAGGACATTAACCCAACTTCTGGTTATCATGTAACTAAGTTTAAGTAGACCTAGCCATTGAGGGCACCTCATCCTTTTCATCTTAGCATAAAAGGGCACCTTGAAATATAAGACATTTTGACATTTAGAAAGCTCCCATTAGAAAGAGATGATATCAATGCCTATTCGAGAATAGATCAAACCTTAACATTTGTGATTTCAGCACTTGACCAATGACAGATCAAGAACGGGCTCATGCCACAAAGTTCATAGCGATCTGCCTACAGGTGTTCAGGCTCTCACACCACCAAATTTACAGGGATGTGACAACAGATCTTGAGGGATTCATGCTACCAAGTTCGCAGAGGTTTAGCTACAAGTCTCCAGGTTTTTACACCACCAAGTTCATATTATCTGGGTACAAATCTTCAGGCTCCCATGCCACTAAGCTCATAGTAATCTAGCAATAGTTCTTCAGGGCCTCACGTAATGAAAAATGGAACTGCTAGAATGACGAATGGTCTATTAGACTAGCAAAAGGTCAATAATTCAGAATCACTAGACCGGCGAATGGTCAAACGATATAGCTGTTAGATTGGTGAAAGGTCCGCTCGATCGGTGAAAGGTCAAATCTAAGAAGCCCTACACTAGCAAAAGGTTCGCTAGACTAGCAAAAGGCTAAACGTAAAACCACTAAATTGGCGAAAGGTTCGCAACACAACAAACAGTCAAGCCTCAGAATTGCCAAGCCTAAGAAAGGTCTAATTTAGAATTGCTTGACTAGTAAAAGTTCCACTAGGTCATAACCCCTAAACCAGCGAAAGGTCAAATCTCATAACTACTAGATCAGAGACATATTTACTAGATCGATGAAAGTTCAAATCTTAGAATTACAAGACCGATAAATGGTCAAAGTGAAAACAACTAGATTGGCAAAATGTCAAATTGCAAAACCCTAGATTGGTAAAAGGTCCACTACATTGAAAAAAGGTCAAATCTTAGAATCAACAGACTGGTAAAATGTCAAATTCAGAACTGCTATATCAGTAAAAATTCTACTAGACTGATGAAAGGTCAAATTTATAACCGTTAAAATCCCATAACTGCTAGATGACAAAATCTATGCTAGATCAATGAAAGGTCAAATCTCAAAACTGCTAGTTTGATGAAATGTCAAAGTCAGAACCGCATGACCAACGAACGGTTCACTACACCTTGAAAAGGTCAATTCAGAATGTTAAGCGGTGAAAGGTCCACTAAACCAGCAAGGAGTTAAAAATTTAGAATAGCTAGATCGATGAAACGTCCACTTTAAAGAAGCAACAGGTCCACATTAGCCTCTGTCATGGAGAAATTGGTGAGCATCAAGCTTCAGGACCCTCACCAGCCAAGTTCAGGCATCATTAGCTTCCATCACGACAAATGTGAATTGGCACAAGGCTTCAAGTCAACCATCGACCAAGTCTAGGTATCATCAATTTCAAATGGGTAAACACAAATAAAGTTCTTTACTTTGACATTCACCTTACTCAAGCTCGGCCAAAGTGGGATCTAATTATAGTCACCTAAATAGAGGCTTCCTTTTATAAAATCTCCGATGATGATAAACCATTCTAATAAGACTTAGGTACCAATGTATATTTAAATAAAGAGTCTTAAAATGTAATAACATTTCATAACCCACCCATCCATACCCCAAGATGCCCCCAATACAATAATCAAGCCCAAAAAAGCACAAACTGACGGTATTCGACATTTAGTCGAGATTCATTCTATATTTTCCACTCTATGATGCATAAAATTATTGAGTTTAGATATTAGAATTTCCATTTGATAAGTTCTTTAATGACTAATTACTGATCAAATCCGACAAGCAATGGAAAGGATATAAATCGATTAATGACACATATGCAGAAATGACACATATTCACCATTTTACTTATGCACTTTTCTACTCTTATCCAAAAATTATGAAATCAATGTCATTAGAAACTAGACCAAATAAACTTTCAGGGAAAAAAGAATCACAAAAACGTAGGTCGAATGTAAAAGTTATGCTTAAAACAAGTTGGATTGTGTGTAAGCCAAGCTGGGACATGGATGACTTTTTACCTAACAGAGAGCAACTTTACTCCTTTTTTTAGACCTATCTTATATAAACCCTAGCCATTGACACAAACTAGAGAAAAACCTGACTCACGTGGCTCCAACTCCTGAAAAAACCCTAAGAAAGCCTCATTTCCTGCAAGTATAAATTTAGCACCTAACCTGGCCTTCAAACACACAACGAGAACCTAAAAAAACTCTGAGATAATGCTGAGATGTTCAAAGAACCCAGCCAAATCCTTCTCCAATCTATCCTCAAAATGGCACAAGTTAACACTCAGTATTCTCGATCCCAAAGTTCTCTAAGTCACTTAGGCAGGTCACTTGAGGGCACCAATCATTCAAACCTACCTTTCTCTTTTTCCGTTTCCTTTTCCCTTTGCATAGCTTTATTTGACTTCAAAGATGTAATCTTCGATAATTTAGTCTCTGCCCATTGTAACTATTTAATTTTATCCTTTCTTTTTTCTTTGTAATGATTTAATTTTCTATTATTGTACTTAATGTGTTGCATGTCTGTTTTCTTTTAATGTACTAGTTTTATTTCTCGATATGATTATTACTGATCATCAGTGATGGCCGACGATAGTGTGATGCACCACATCCTGGTGTCATTCCTTAAGCCCCAAATCCAGATCTCTTCATTTAGGCCACCCTATACCAACAACCACTTTTGAAAATCTTATTTTGCTAGACGCAAATCCTTTTGAATGTCCCTTCAATTTAGGCATTAGTAAAAGAAGTAAAAATTTTTCTTGTTATTTTTTTCCACAAAAGCTAGCTATTAAAAAGAAAACTAGTTTTTTTAGTCTTAGGCAGAATGGGGACAGTTGGTCTCCTGGCTAGGAACCCTACTGTGTTCCTATGTCAAGAACCCTAGAGGGTTCTTAGGCCATGAGACTATCGTGTTCCTACACTAGATCAACTTTCTATTTATTTTCCTAGTTTAATCCAAATTAGATTTTAAATTTATACAAAAGCACACTAGCAAGTGGGACTAACCATTCAAGGGGGACTGCACACAAGTTTCAGATTGAGCTCCTTACAATCATGTTGGGTAATTTATCAATAATGTGCATACTATCGTGACCAAACCTTCTACACCATAACCATATCATCATTTACCACTTTAAAACATGCAAGATTCATGGAGTTAATGTTATAATAGCCAACCCTAAATCATGTTTACTTATTTAATTAACTCATGTTAATAGTTTTCTCATATTTATTTACCGCATTTAATCATCCCGGTGAAAAAAATAATAATTTGGGCTCTCATTGTTCAATTCAGGTATTATTTATTTATTAATTTATTTATTAAAGAAAATTTTGGAAAAATTAATAGTAGGTACTAATATTTATAATCTAAGTGATTTAACTTATTTTTCCGTATCATCACAAGAATTTAAATTTGAATCACATAAAAACGTTATCGTTACGAAGCGTTTTATTACTGAACCCCATTTATTTTGGCCCAATGTGAAGCCAACCACTTTCCCATTTAACCTAGCTAAATAACTATCGTTGAAGCCTGACCATGGTCAGGTAAAAGTTAATTTATAAAGTAAAAATTTGGCCAAGTAAATTTGATATTCATTCCTAGCCAAGCAACACTCACACATCTCGCTCTCTCCTTTCTCCCTATACCCCATAGCCCCCCTTTCCCCCCAACTGCTGCCTTCTCCCTGTTTTTTTTTCTAGCCAGGGGCTGCCTCTGACCACCACAACCACCACCAACCATCTCCCACACCTCACACCACATACACCTCTTGTTTTCAAGCATCAAAGTGAGTAAACTCTAATCTTGATCTTGTTGGTTTTGAATTTTATCTTAGTTTTGATTTTTGTGTTGGTGTTTTTGTTTATTGATCATGATGTTTTTATAGGAAATTAGAGTTATTTTGGTGTTTAAATTGGGGAGAAATTTGGAGCGTGTTAGGGTTTTGGGGGTTATTCATAATCATGCAAGCTTAATGTGGGAAGTTTGTTGTTCTTTGATTTTCGTATTTGATTTAGTGCTTTTAATCTCTAATAATGTTTATGAGGATGTTTTTGGTGATCTTGGATGAAGTGGAGAGGAACTAAGTTTGCCAAAAGTTAGCGTTTTAATGATTATGCAAGGTTTAACCTTTCATTAATAGAAAGCATGCTATTAGTGTATATTTGATTGAGAAATGATCTTTAATGTACATGATTTTAAAGTGAAATTGAGAGTGATGGTTTTTTATGGTGATGGGAAGGACAAAATCCTTGTTACATGACTTTAAGGTGTGATTTTGGATGGGGAATTATGTGAAAAGAGAGGAGAAAGCCATGACAATGAAGGCTAGAAAATTTCTTAAAACAAGGCAAGCTTTGAGGTTAAACTGGTATTGATTGGGCCATTGAAAATGATTTTTAGTGGGTAGATACTTCATTGTGTTATCTTTCAAATGTCTTTTGAATCGCTTTAATCCGAGTTCTGTGGAAAAACTTATGGCTGTTCTATCATAACTGCGCAGGTTAAACCAAAACTGACATACTTGTGTTCTAGCCCCATTTTGGGAAACCTATTATAGGAATCATGCTAGGTGTTCTGAATGAAAGTTCTTAAGGACTTTTTGAGCTTTTAGTATTGGGGTATTAGGTCTCAATCGGAAATCGGAAGACTAAGTTACAAGTCATTTATTTTAGCCCTTGTTACACTCGTACTTTTCTTTTACTAACTCATTATCTATGAAAATAAAAATATTTGCTAATTATATGTTCCTATCATGATATTTTGAATAGAGTCAGGGACTAATCTATCATTTCCTTCCCCTTTTGTGCATAATCCCATTTCAATGAAAGTACCAGGTACGTTCATTGTCTGTATCTTTAGAAATCAACACGTATTTATCAAAATTATAATGTTTTGGTAGTTACATTAATCAATCCATTTAATCCATGATTTATCACATAATAAGTGACCACATCAGTTATCAGTTACAGGGCATTACCTTTCAGTTACCCGTGCGGCTTCAGGCTAGGTCCCCTGATCGACTTGGCAAATGTACACCTATTCACATATCGTAACGGTTACTAGGGGTTAACTATCAGATAATAATCAGCAATGCAATTTTATGTTCATCTCATTCCCAATTTTAAATTAAAATGAATTGCAATATGGGCCCAATCAGCTTTTCAATGATCATTTAACAATACACGGATGTATGTACTGAGTTTCAGCTCACAGTTCGAAATATGTTTATGTTTTGTTTTAGGAAAATGTTCAGTGAATCACCCTCATGCGGGGAGGACAACTGAAGGTGATAAGTGAGCAAGGAAATCTAAATGGAATGGTAGTGTATTAGTGTTGAGATACTTTTAACACTGTATTGT
>JACYFF010031956.1:28481139-28509382 GCA_017589665.1 Selenicereus undatus
TATATATATATATATATATGCTTTTGATGGGTTGTGATTGTGTGAATGCCTCTGATGGTAGACATTGATTAGCATTGCTAAACTTATTATTTACAAGCAAAGCCTTATCCTTTTTGGACGGCGATAACGCCTTAATCATTTGGGATATCACTTCTAATTGGTGAAACTAATGAAGAGAACATAAATAGTAAAGTATGTACATTTGGGGTGTTACAAACGTGATGAAGGTTAATATCATAAACATTTCCCACTCTAGATCCAGATAGAGTTGACATAATCAAGGTTAATCAAATTAAATTTTAGACCATTAACCAAGTAGACATTTTCAATTAAGTTAGAGGAATTTTTACTGACTTTGAAACCCCAATGATCTTTGTATTATTTTTGTATCCACATGTAACTTTGTCTTGATTTGATTCTTCGAGTTCAAGAAACACTGCAGCATCACCAATCGTGTACCTTGAGCATCCACTATAAAATACCATAGATTAGTGTTTGATTTATAGCATACTTGTAAAGCAAACATCAAACCTTTCCACGCCATTGACTAAAAATCTACATGCAGGATTGGATATCATCTTCAAAGGCATTGTTACTTCTACCATTATGATTGTTACTGTGCATAAAGTTTCTTTGCCACCATCTTTGGTAAGAGTTACTTTGGTATCCTTTCCTCATCGTTGAACATTCATAGTGTTTTTCGAGAAAACTTTCAGTGCACCTTTCATTTCTCTGATGTTCATGATAAGTTTTCTCTTTAGTAAACAAGTTCTTATATGATTTCGTCTGGTTACTAGGAACATATCCAATACTTTATCTATTAAAGGACACACATTAAAATACAAGTGATATGCCTCTGTTTTCTTATCCCATATTGAGCTTTAAAAGAGATTTTCAGAAATCGTAGCACTGGTCTTTAAGCCTACTAATCTCACTTTTAGCCTTGTGAAACTTACCGGCCATGTCAAAGTTGAGTATAGACACAGCTCATTTCTAGTTTTAACTTCTTCACACATTATAGGAAAAAATATTTGTTTACATGCTTAAAATGGCATTTGGCCATGAATATATGTTCTATAGTGTCAACTGGCCATGCATATGCTAAGCGTGGTGATTGAAACAATGGGGAAATTCCTTGTGCTTAATATTTGCAGCAACAGCTTAGGCACCTAAATTTAATAGGAACATTGAATGATGTCTTCACCCCATATTTTATTATGATACTATGTCACACATACAGGAGTAGGGATGTTTTTTTTCTCTTTATGAACATTTACAGCTCAAATATTGCAACTTGCACATGTGCAAGTAACTTTTGAACAACTAACTAATTTTGCAAGCACATTTTACATGTAGTTTTTGTACCTCTTTTTTAAATGTTTAATCTTATTTGAAATTTTTCTGAACTATATGTAGTATAATTTGGACAACCTCTAACATTCTTGTAACTTATCTATATGCCTGCGTACATTATATTATCAAACCATAGCTATATATATATATATATATATATATATATATATATATATATATATATATTGATTTTTTTGTGTCTGTGTATAAGCTACAAAATTACAAAAAGTAGGATAACATTATAATTATTGAATTGATTGCTGTTATAAAATGTTCACAAGTATTTTGCAAGTTGACTACAAAATGAATCATCCCAAAAGCATCCTAAGAGTGAAAAAAATGTGCTGATGATGTCATGAAAATACACATCCAATAGTAGAGAATTTGCTAAGGCAATA
This sequence comes from Selenicereus undatus, assembly GCA_017589665.1. Taxonomy (NCBI): domain Eukaryota; kingdom Viridiplantae; phylum Streptophyta; class Magnoliopsida; order Caryophyllales; family Cactaceae; genus Selenicereus; species Selenicereus undatus. Next base: position 28,482,891 of record JACYFF010031956.1, read on the forward strand.
TCCTTGTACAATGTCTAAGATTTAAAAAAGAGGTCATTTGGATGTGTAGAATTAAGAAAGTCTTATACATCTACTTTAAAAGTGTCCACTTCCTATCCTGTGCTGCATATTGCTCTTGGTCGCAACTGACAGTACCAAATGATTCCATTAGAATAAGAATTATACAATGTTGTAAGAATTGAATCAAACAACATTGATCAAATTACGTGGTACATCCCCCTTCGCTTCAAACAAAACAAAAAATAAAGATAAAGCCAACAAAAATGTGAAGCTCATGAGTTTAGTTTAAGTAACATGAACATGTTGTCAAAGACTATGAATTCATATCAAATAACATAGCAGCCCCCCCCCCAAAAAAAAACAAAAGCATATATGTAATTTATTCAAGGATGGTGTTCTAGCATTTGAGGAAGTTACAGTTTCCATCCGCAATTTAACGACACATTACATACATTTGAAAGTCTTCATTCAAAAGTAGGATGCTTCAAGAATATGCAAAGAACTAAGCCAACTTAATCTCAAGTATCACGCTAGAATTTAGCCCAAAGTAGTGATAAAAAGATCTTCATGTAATTATCATCTATCTTGCACAAAATATTCATATGCCCCATACTACTTCTACTGGTTGTGTAAAATTTAATTAACTAGTGCCTCTTAAGCAAGATTCCATGGGACATTGGGTATATAGCTCCTAATTTGTAGCTTTATTATTTTAAGACATCAATGTTTTCTTATGGTCTCAAAAAAGATGCTTGCTATTTGTGTTGAACAAATAAGATTACAAACACATGTTTAGTGATCTTATAAGGGAAACTATGACACAATGTCCTAAAGTTCCTGTAGATCATTTTATTTTGCATTGGACATTTTGATTGGGAGGAAGACATTTCTTGTAGGACATATTGAACCACGCATGAAGGATCCAATGTGATTCTTATGCATTTTCAGATTAAGAAAAGGGAGGAAAAGTCATATTGTTTTCTATCTTTTGTATGACTTGGTTAAGCAAAACCTAGTTGTATCACATAAAAACCATAATATAGCCCAACGACCATCGTTGGAAGCATTTGGCTCACTATCATAATGATTCCCTTTTTTCCCTAGCAAAGGCTTAGCTATGGCCCTATGTTAGTAATTATTTCCCTTTCCCAACTCTTTTACGATGCAAAGGTTATTGCATTTTTATGCTTCTATTTCCCTCTTCCCCTACCCTTTATCATTCTTCTATCAAATCATTTATCTCCATCAATAGTACCAATAGGCTAGAACAGCAAAAGTGGTACAGCACCAAACAGGGTCGTTACCAATCACACAAATCATAAGTCACTTCCTCCACCACAAGTCAACGTGTACTTCAAAACCCTTATTGCAAATGGCAGGATAAATTATTATTGTTATTATCCTCCACTCAATGACAATAAGAAAATCTAATATCTCTTCATAATCATAGCATATAAACCAAAGCTATTTTCATGTTTCTAAGTTTCGCTAATGTACTCACCATAGAAAAGGACATTAACATCTCCTATAGGACAGGAGATAACTTACTAGTGTAACTTTGTCCAATTTCTCACGAAGAACAATCTAACATTCTTTGTTTAACCCTACGTTTGCATATTCCCAAAACCTACATACATGATATATATATGTGTGTGTGTGTGTGTGTGTGTGTGTGTGTGTATACTATTACAAATATGTGAAACTTAGGGAAAAAAATAATAGCAATTTATACAACTCTTGCTAGGCAATAAACAATAAGTTCCGTCTTCTCTAAAGAACGATAATGTTGCACCTGATATGTTGGAAATTTTTAAGGTCCAGGAACAGGCCAAGGGAGTAAGAGACCACCACAGTCTACCAGTGGTGAATGCCACAACCCTGCCTCTGCTGTTTTTCATAGATGGCTTGTTTTTGTTCTGGGCAGCGAGGACCGCGGACCGCCCGTGGTCTCAATCATGGTATGTGGTTTACAGTTGCTAACTGTTTTCTATCCAGATTGATGGATAAAGCCTTCAATGGTTTTCCCTCAAAATGACACCTGCCAACAGGTGCATATCTAGTGCCTCTTCATATTAAGAGGCCTAGGTATAACAAGAAGAGAAACCAATACATGCAACACATATATATTTCTTTGTGAGTGATTGCAGCACTCTCTTTGATATAACATTGAAGAACTTTAAACATCCATACTTGCCTTACTCAACATCTTATCCCTAAGATTATTTGCAGTACAATAAATAAGTCTTACGAAAAGTGTATATGTTCTCGATTTGCTGAGATATCCAGTATCACATTCAACCCCATTATTTCAACAATCTTAAGACTTATTCAAAATGGCAACACTTCGTGAGATGACAACTAATTTTCAAAAATTGGATAAGTTAAGGGCTTTAGTTTTCGACGTTGGCGATAGAAGACGCATTTCCTCTTCACCACACTGAAGGTGGTGGATGTGCTTAATACTCCTTATCCCGTCAAAACTAAAAATGAGTCTTCGGGGCAAACCCGTTGAAGATCCAAGTTTGAGAACAATGACTACATTTGCCATGGTCATATCTTGAACAACATGTCAGATGCCTTGTTTGATGTCTATCAAGGGATTGAGTCCGCTAAGGAACTTTGGGAGGCGTTGGAGAACAAGTACATGACGAAATATGCATCGAGCAAGAATTTTTTAGTAAGTCAGTTTAACAATTACAGGATGGTCGAAGAACACTCTATTCTTTACCAGTTGCATGAAATTCAACATTTTTGAAGTCACTTTAAGCAACACAAAATGCATATGGTTGAGTCTATTAAAGTTTCCTCTATAGTAGACAAACCTCCCCCATCTTGGAAAGACACTAAAAGAACCCTAAAGCATAAGAAAGAGGATATGTCTCTTGAGGACTTGACTAACCATCTTCGAATTGAGGAAGAGTTGCGTATGCAGGATGACTCTAAGGAGCATGTCTCCAAGGTTCATGTAATCGAAGGTGATGAATCAAGCCAAGGACAGAAAGGAAACAAGAAAAGGCCATAAAAGGATGAAAACAACAAAGGTAACAAGAAGGCAAAAGTGATTTGTTGGGAATGCAACAAACCGGACCATAAGAAGAGAGATTGCACTAGTTGGAAGTGCAAACATGGCTTGAACAACCAGAAGGCCAAGACAAAGGACAACTTTGTGGCTATGATCTTTGATCAAATCAATCTTGTCCAAAGTGACAATGATTGGTGGGTTGATTCGGGTGCCTCCAAGCATGTGTAGAAAGACCGCACCTTCTTCAAGACTCTTGCACTGGCCGAGGATGGAAAAGTGCTCTACATGGGAAACACCTCAACTGTCGATGTCAAAGGAATAGGCCATGTAGAACTAGTCTTCACTTTCAGTAAAACTCTCATGTTGAATGAAATATACTATGCGTCGAAAATTAGGAAGAATCTTGTTTCCAGTTTTCTTAATAATAAGTTTGGCTTCAAACAAGTGTGTGAAGCCGATAATTTTATTTTGTCTAATGGTGTGGTGTCTTTGTGGGGAAGGGATATGCTGGGGGTGACATGTTTAAGTTTAGTGTAATCACTCCGTCTAGTAGTAATAAAGTGCACAATTCTGCTTAGATGATTGTTCATTCTATTTCTTCTCTATGGCATAATCGTCTTGGATATGTGAATTATAAGAGGTTGAAAGAGATGTCTAGATTTGAGTTAATTCCAAACATGGGTGAAAACATAGAGTAGTGTAACACTTGCATGTTAACAAAGATTACTAGGAGTTCTTTTCTTAATGTTCAAAGGATCATCAAATTGCTTGAATTAATTCATAGTGATTGAGGTAATTTTCATAGCACCCCTTCTTTTGGAGGAAAAAAATACTATGTCACATTCATTGATGATTTCACAATATATTACCAAGTGTACCTTTTACATGTTAAAAGTGAAGCACTAGACAAGTTTAGGATATTTAAGAATGAATCTGAAAATGCATTGTGAAACCTTCATTAAAAGACTAAGATCGGAGAGATGTGGTGAATATTATGATTCGAGTTTTTTCCAATCAACCGGTATAGTTCATGAGGTCACAGCACCTTACACACCATAATAAAATGGTGTAGCATAAAGGAAAAATCGTATCTTAACTGAAATGGGAAATGCAATGCTTTCTAATTCCAATTTAAGTGAAGGTTTTTGGGGTGAAACAATGCTCACAGCATGTTATATACTTAATAGGGTTCTTAACAAAACGAATTCTACTACCCCATATGAGTTGTGGAATAAGAGAAAATCAAACCTGAGTTATTTTAGAGTTTGGGGTTGTAGGGCTATTGTAAGAGTCCCGAAACCCAAGAAGAGAAAATTGGAAGAAAAAGGAATTGAGTGCATCTTTATAGGTTGTGCTGAATATAGCGAAGCCTGTAGATTTATGGTCATTGAACCAAATGACTCAATCACAGCTAACACCGTGATTGAATCAATAGATGTAATTTTTGAGGAAAACAGATTTTCCTCAATTTCTAAACCAAACTTTATTCCAATTACTATGGCTCCAAGTAAAGGTCAAGAACATAGAGACGTAGTAGAAGTAAGCGGATTAGAAAGGAGAAATCCTTTGGACCAGATTTCTTTGTCTACTTGGTATAAGGAACTAGGGAATCCCTTGAAAATGAAATTCCCGTTGTTTATAGCATTGATTCGGATCCTACCTCTTTTAAAGAGGCTATGGAATCACAAGATGCTCCTTTCTAGAAAAAAGCAGTCCAAGATGAATTGGACTCAATAATGGAAAATAGCACTTGGGTCTTAGTGGATTTACCGCCTGGATGTAAACCTATTACATCCAAGTGGATCTTTGAAAGGAAAAGCAGAGTAGATGGTACCATAGAAATATTTAAAGCCCAGTTGGTAATAAGGGGTTTTAATCAAAGACATGGTGTTGACTACTTTGATACATATGCACCGGTAGCTAAAATTGCAACTATTAGAGTCCTTGTCGTTCTTGCCGCAATTCAAAAGCTAGTGTTTCACCAAATGGATGTGAAAACTGCATTCTTAAATGGTGAATTAGAAGAGGAGGTGTATATGAAACAACCTGAAGGTTTTGTAATTTCAGTCCAAGAAAGAAAGTATGCAAACTTATAAGATCACTATATGGCTTGAAGCAAGCACCTAAACAGTGGCATCAAAATTTGATGAAGCAGTGCTTTCATTTGGCTTTAGGATTAATGGATCTGACAAATGTGTATATTTCAAGTTTGAACATGGAAAGGGTGTGATTATCTGTCTGTATGTTAATGACATGCTGATTTTTGGGACTAACTTAGAGGAAGTAGAAAAAACCAAGAGTCTTCTATCTTCTAAGTTCTCCATGAAAGATATGGGGAGGCCGACATTATACTTGGCATCAAGATCATTAGAAATAATGATAGTATTTGCTTGACTCAATCTCATTATATTGAGAAACTGCTTGGGAGGTTCAATTATCAAGATTGCCTCTTGGTATCCACTCCTTTTGATTCAACTTATAAGTTGACTCAAAATAGTGGGAGACCTATTACACAACCTGAGTATACAAACCTCATAGGGTGCTTGATGCCTGCCATGACAAGCACAAGGCAGATATTGCATTCGCCGTTGGGAAGTTAAGCCAATATACTAGTAATCCTAGTAAGATTCATTGTCATGCAATACGAAGAGTCTTGAAGTATTTGAAGAACACTCAAAACTATGGCCTACGTTATTCAGATTATCCTTCGGTCTTAGAAGGATACTCGGATGCAAGTTGGGTAACTAATAGAGAGGATTATACCTCCACATTAGGTTGGGTATACTTGCTTGGTGATGGGGCTGTATCTTAGGCATCCAAGAAACAAACCTGTATAACAAATTCCTCCATAGCTGCTGAGTTTGTAGCCTTAGCTGCCGCAAGCAAAGAGGTAGAGTTGCTGAGAAACTTGTTATTGGAAGTGCCGTTGTGGCCTAAGCTAATTTCGCCACTCTCCATCCACTTTGATAGCAAATCAATGCTATCTAAGGCTTATAGTCATGTCTATAATGGAAAATCAAGGCACATTGGGCTTAAACATGCCTATGTCCATCAGTTGATCAAGGATGGAGTGATGACTGTCGACTTTGTGCAAACAAGTGAAAACTTTACAGATCCTTTAACCAAGGGTCTAGCACAGGACTTGGTGTTGAAAACATCAAGGGGGATGGGACTTAAGCCCATATCTTTAATCACTAATAATGAAGCCTCAAATTAATGCATGGTATAATGTCAAGTCTTAAGTTCAATGAGTGACAACACTATATAGTGATTGATAGCACTAACATAATTCATCCCAAGGTTAGAGTGCTTGTAAACTGTAATGTTTATAAGAGGGTTAGTTATTACTCTTAATAGACCTCGATTAAATGACTAGTGTTACACGAACAAATTTCTAGGGTCTACCTAAGTGAGTGTGAAGTGTGGCAGCTTCAAAGAGCTAAAGGGCTTAGCTTGATGCACTCATGAAGGATATGGACACATGGGTGGATAATAGTGTCAAATTTTTAAGTGTGGATTGAGATTTGTGTGTGAAATGTGTCCAATTGATCAGAAAGGATGTACAATTCAAAGACTTGTCCACTATTACATTCAGATTAATTGTAATTACATTCACTAAATGAAAGTTCACATCGCAAGATACTTTTATCATGCATGAATCTCCTGTTGCTTTGTGTGTATTCCCCTTCTTGAGATAGCGGAGGAAGAATCTTAACTTCCTATACTGGCTTGAAAATGAAGGGGGAATGTTGGAGATTTTCAAGGCCCAGGAATAGGCCGAGAGAGCAGGAGACCACCACGGTCTGCACATGGTGAATGCCACGGCCATGGCTCTCCTATTTTTCTTGGATGGCTTGTTTTTGTTCTGGGGAGCGACGACCACGGATCGCCCGTGGTCTCAACCACGGTCCGTGGTTTGCAGTTGCTAACTATCTTTCTATCTGGATTGATGGGTAAAGCCTCCAACAATTTTTCCTCAAAATGACACCTTCCAATAGGTGCATATCTGGTGCTTCTTTAGATTAAGAGGCCTAGGTATAACAAGAAGAGAAACAAACACATGCAACACAGATATATTTCTTTGTGAGTGACTGTAACACTCTCTTTGATCTAACATTAAGAGAATCGTGAATATCCATACTTTCCTTACTCAGCATCTTATCCCTAAGATTATTTACGGTACAGTAAATAAGTGTTAAGGAAAGTGTATACGTTCTCGATTTGCTAAGATATCCAGTACCGCATTCAACCCCATTATTTCAACGTCCTCTACATGTTTTTTTAGCACTATATATGTCGACCTGAGCACAAGTCAACTACGAATAAAAAGGAAAAAAGAAACCAAATCACAGCATGAGTATACGAATATGATTGTATATGTTTTACAATCTGACATACTTGATTAAGTGTATTTACATAAGTGCTCATTGGATTCATAATGTTTTGTTCCTATTATTTTGCAATCCTTGCTAACTAGACACCTTCTGAAACATAGTTGAGGACATTATAGGTGTGTCTTTTTCTTGCTTGTTGAATCCCATCAAATTTCTCTAATAATACGCATAAAATAAATAATTGCATAATCAACTTAACATATTATTTTGTTAAAAAGAAAATAGAAGTTCAATTAGTATTCGCCTTTTGATTGTTTACCTGGCTATGCCTTCGTGGGGTGTAACCCTGTATTGAAGTGCCCTCTCAAGAAAGACCCTCTTTTCTGCTATGTTTCACATGAGATAAACCACTATTATGATTAGGAGCATTAGGTTGTATAGGATTAGCTATAGCACAACCACCATTAAGAAGTGTAGAACTAGGTTATAAAGGATTAGGTTACTAGCCACCATGATTAAGAGATCCAAGTGGATGGCTTGGGCAATGGCTAACAATGTGTTAAAAATAAAACATAAAATATTCAAAGCAACCACCATATGTCATTTGTACTTCGATAAAAAAAAGTTTGGATTAGATATGTAACCTCTACTCACTATTCTTTTGTTGAATGTTTTTGTTGACCTTGCACTTGGTTGGTTTTCTTTGATGATCTTGCACGCTTTTTAGTATAATTCCTTAAAATCACATAGATAGATATGTAATCAAGTATTGATAATAAAATATACCTTACCAACATGTAATTTTCCCCTACCTAGCACATTGGTGATCAAGAGGGCATCCCCAGATTTGGGTTAATTGCTTCCATAGTGACCATGGGGACTTTCATGTCTTAAAGCTTCTTCCGAGTTAGTATGCATAAGATTGAACAATTTAAATCACAACTTTAAATAATTTTTTGAAAACAGGTAGCTTATATCTAGTAGGAACTCATATTGTGCTTCTCTGACTTCTTTTTTAAGGGGGATAAGGGAGGGAAGGGGTTTTGGTGGAGAAAAATAGGCCATGATGACTAACATTTACCATCTTAGCATTCAATTAGAGACATTAGCACCTTCGCTGACCTTAGCTTGGCCTGCTCTCTTTGACCTTTAGAAGGGGTGATAAAGCACACCATACGTGATCTTAATTTTCATTGTTAAACATCACCGGCATATACCATTGCCTTGCCTTGCTCTTTTCCATCTTTGGGGGGCTAGCGAGTGAAGGGTTCTCGAAGATAAAAACAGACTATGATGGCTAACAGTTATGATGACAAACATCACCAACATTTGCCATCCACCACTGGCCCTTCCCTTGGCAATTTTTTTGGGGGGGGGGGAGTGGTTTTGGTTGAGAAAAGTAGACCACTACTGCTAACTCTTACCTTCTCAGTTTTCAATTGAAAACATCGCATCATTTATGATCCTTAGTTTGGATCGCTCTTTTTTGACTTTGGGGGTAGGGTAGACTATAACTCGTAGCATACCATCTCAAATTTTTATGACACACACCACCAGCATTTTACCGTCCTCAACTTGCCCTATTGTTCGACTTTCTTTAAGGGGTGTGAAAGATTCATTGTAGGGTAGAGGGCTGATCCTATGTTCCAAAAATCATAAAATCATGATACTCACTAATTTTTATTGAGTGGCTAAAGCATGCGTACCAATTTTAGCGTTAAGAGCATCTACTTAATTCTTCAGGGTTCGCAATTTTATCAGAAGTTTCAACCTAATAAGGTATTCATCCTAATGACTTAGATTACGTATATTGCTTGTAGTTACTCCATGGCCAAGTCTCCTAACTTTTCTATTGTTTTCTTTTCCCATTAGTTTGTCGTGGGTAATTTCCTCTACTTGGAAGGCTAACTCTAAGAACACAACTTCAGAAGACCCTGTCTTTGTCTTAATAACATTCCTTGCTGAATCCTAACACACCAAAAAAATGTAATTTCGTATATCCATTAAAACTTTCAATCTATGTAAATCATAACATAAACATAAATATATCCAAGTAGCACAAATTGTTCGGTGATGGGATCATGAATGGTCTTATCTTTCTTATCCTGGCGAGTATCTATGAACCATGTGATTAGACCAGGCTCTGGACCATGTTTCTTCTCCTAACACTAGAACATAAATACATGTATAAGAATGATAGCATAACATGTGTATAGCATTTATAATAATGGCAGCATAAGCATAGAAGACTTAACTGATCTGCTACCTTTTTAAGTAAAATTTGCAAAACTTAGGGAGCCATTTGTACGAGGATGCACCTGCTAGCTGGATAAGATGTAATTCATATCAAAACAAAGCATATTATTCACTTTCTTCCAAACTGAATGTATTAAGATGTATGTAGAACATTAACGAGTAGTCAAACAATCAAGCTAACTAGAAACTTGTGTGAAAAACATAAATCTACAAATCCTAACCATATGGTATCACCTATTCCATAAAAATGCATAAGACCTTCACGATTGCCTAACTTAGCAGCTGGTAAAACATATAACCCCTATGTTGTACCTTCCTTAATGTATTTCACCTATAGAGAACACTTGTAACCTTTTAACCTCTCCCTAATATAGCTCAAAATGTTTTCTTCGAATGATGGAATGGATGGTATCACGAACTTCTTGTGCATACAATTAATGTGACAAAACATTAAATCTACCTGTCAATTTGGCACACAGCTTATACTAAACATAAACTAATCAGAAACACACAAAAAAAAGAGTAGCTCACTCTTATATAATTCATAATTTGATCCTTGAAAAGTAAATGCACTAATCACCAATCCTTATAATTTAAAAGACATAACCATTAGTGCATTGCAACATCAACAAGGAATCAATTAAAAACACTTCCTGCTTTTTTTACTAGCTGTAAAACCTTGTTCAAAGGTGTATGAAATATCCAAGATGAGCACCAATTTTACAATGATTCGGCCTTTAACCTTACTAACATTCCATTATCTATCTGAGTAAAGGAGTCAAAGTTTTAGCATATCAATTAATGTTTAAGTAGTGGATAAAAATTACAAAGAAATTACAAGTGAACATTCAAGATTTGATAAATGCAATCATGAATCCTATGCATTAAATTAGAATAGTATTAATCACCTATGACCAACTCTTGTTCATCGTCATTAAAACCTTCTGGACCAGCATGAGGGATAGATCGATGTCCATCATAAATTCATTATTTTCATCATTTTCATCTAGAACTCATTAGTACTATCCTCATCACCACTAATGCCATTTGAAAGCAGATCATCAGGTGATGCAGTTTTATCTCGAAGAGGATTTTTTTATACTTATTAAAGGTACATCTTGAACAAAACATGTCTCACCAGCTTTGAACCTTTATTTCAAACGTACATTGGATTTAAAGTTTAAAAATGACAAGCTAAAAACACACAACCATAAGCAGTAGCAACATTTCGTACACATTAATATAATCATATGCATGATTTTGGAACCCAAAAATGTGTAATATAGGCAAAGGCAAAACCATTACAATAAGGAAAATATTTTCATAATGAACCAAAAAAAAGATTATAAACTCTAACAAAATTAACAGCTTTACTTGTTATGGCTCTCTATTAACATTAGCCTAATATGCACGATCAAAACATTCATCCTACTTTCCAATGTCACAAAGGTAGTGTTCATCATCAACTTGTAATGATCCTAAATGATATTTGTCCCAGGGATTTACTTTAACAACATGCTCCCAAGCTTTATCTTTCTCATCTTCAATATAAAAGACTTATTATTATGCTTAAGATGAAAAGATATATGAATCATCCTTTGAAGTGCCTCCTTAATGGCTCTAGCTGTGTGAGAAATTCAAGAGAATGAATCTTCTTTTGTCCTTCCTTAGACCCTGGAGTTCATGTTCACCAAATCACAACAAAATGGTATCACTTTACACTCTAAATAATAATCTAACTTGATGATATTGTTGATTTTTCAGAAGTATGTTTTGCCCTCGACTTCTACCATGACACTAAAATTTTAAGTTGTCTTTGACTTATCTCTTGTTTGAGTGTCAAATCGATATCCATTGATCACAAATGCATTTCGTTCTCCCTACAATTGGGCTTGGACCTCCAATCACATCCCTAGATAACCTTGACTCTAGATCACTAGCTTTTGTGTTGGATAACTAAGGTGTAGGATAAGTAGTTAGGAATGACTAATGGAAAATGCTAATGAATCCACACTATAAATCAAGGTACAATTACCTTATCTTGGATCCACCTAGGAAATTATTAAAGCAACCATTTTTGCTTATGTTTATCACTTACCATATGAGGACAAGATGTCAAACCCTTGTCCAAAAATAACCTAAAAGTAGTAATGTTAGTTTTATATTTTAGTTTATCAAGTGATGTCTTTAAAATTAATAATTGACTTGCACTAAGCTGTGATGTTGATCAATATCATCAAGTTGCAGAACTACATATCTAGGTCGATCGGCAGTGCCAAATATATAAACACCTTCACAGGGGCTACTGTCATCATTTGGTTGTGGTCGATTAAAAACTATTTCCACACCATTCAAGTACCTTAAACAGAAGGTTATACACTCCTATGTTATGTATCCTTTAATCATTGAACCTTAAGTTGTGCCCTACTTTTTTACAAGGCCTTTAGGAATAGCAGAATCCTACATAAACCATAGAGAACTATAATAATATAACTATTATGATTATTGCCCAAATACCTAATAAATCATAATAAAAGAGTATGTACTGTAACCATTCTATTAGGTACATCCATCTATTAAAAAAAAAAGGGGCCCTTTGAGCGTTACGTCCTTAGTTAAGTACACAATTAGGTGTGCCATGGTTGTGAAAAGCTAGGCGGAAGCATTTTCTCGATTACACAATGTTATAGCCACATCAGCTCTACTTCCATTGAGTTTCTTAATAGATAATTTATTTGCACGTAATTCCTTGAAAATTTCTGAGAGTGCACATATAAGATCTACAACATCAATACCTTTTACTACTCTTATTCTCATTAGTTGTAGATCTTTATGCGCTTTGAAGATATTCAGAGATTCACCCTCAAAATTTAGCAAGGTATCCAACAAATTATCAAGTATACTCTTCTTAATATGCATCACATCCAAAAATTATCGCAAAGAGGATTATGCTCCCAATATTGAAAATTAAATAAAATACACCTATTTTTTTATATTTGTCCCTCATCTTTTTCGTCAATCTCTATATTTTGAGTTTCACCCTAACCATTGGTAAATCTTGCACCCTCTAATTCTTTCAAAACATCACTGCTACCACAAGCTTCAGGAGCACAACCAAGCTCTACCATTCTATCAAATCCGATATGGTCAAAATGAAAGGGATGATTTTTAGGAAGCCATCTTCTATGCCTCATGCAGTTTGAGATCTATCTTTGCATATGAATCAAATGTGTCTGTCCCATCCCATAACTATAACAATTCTATAATTAGGGGTTGAAGATAGACATCAATATCTATGTCGAGGGCCTTTGCCAAAGGTATGATGATAGCTAAAATGATTGAAGGCTATTTCATACAAAACCATCAAGGACAGATATATAGAATTAACAACATAGGCCAAGTGTTGTGCGTGGTACCCATCATAGAAAAAGGATCAAAAGCATCACTAGCAAGTCCCAATCCCATTGTAAGGATTCGAATAAAAATAAGGATTTTGTCCATCAATGTCCTTTCATGATTTTGCATCTACTAGTTGTCTTAACCCTCTCTCTATGATGGCAAAGCATATCTTCGGCCATCCTAGAGGACTTATAAATCCTAAAAGTAACCTTGGTATAAGAGGAAAGTAAGGCAAAACCTTATTTGGTAATTTCTTATCTTTGTCCTTCAACTAGGAGACATGGCACATGCCATACTCATCCTGGTTTTTCCTCCGATCACATGCATGGATCTTTTCATAGTGAAGCCCCAAATCCTTCTTCAACTACTTATATATACTCCATGATGGTGGTAATAGATTGATTTGGATGAAATTAGCTACTAAAAATTGGAGCAAGATATCAAATAACTTAATAGGCCAACCATGCAAAGAGAAAAATAAAGGATAGTTTTGAATAATTTGATCATGGATATTGTTCTTGCTTAGCTTGCTGCTAGGCTTCTATACGCAACATCTTCACTAGTTTCTTTGTTATTCATTACAGCAATATAATTAACTTCATCAACGAACTGATCATCTATGCCAAGCACAGGATCCTCAACTTTTTTGTGGGTCTATTAGAATTGACCCCTCTGCGAGTAGTGATACCTGCAAAAATAGGGCTGCTTACATATAGATATCCCCAAACCCTGCGCAAGCAGGATTCACACTGGAAGTTTGGTTTTGTTGTCCTTTATTATAGATCCTAAGAATATTATTCAATAAACCAGTAGTGTTAACATTCCCCCACAGAGTTATCATCAACACTGGTGTTACTGTGGCTTGCATTATGCGGTATTTGTGTAGATTGCATCGAAAGCGGTTCCCAATGATGCACCTTTCTTACGTAGCTAGCTCAAAATCCATAGAACATGAGATGGTATCCCTCTTCATCTCTATTAAACCAGCAATTGTGTCTAATTTTACAATGATTGCAAGAAAAAACAATCACCTTACTACACCTGCATTGGTGAAAATGAAACCAAAGAATGATTGAACTCCCTTTATATGTTCAGCAGAGGTTCTATTCATATGAATCCAACCTTTATCCACTTAAATGAGCAGTAGACCTAGAAAGGAAGCATTTAAGTTATTAACATGTAAATGTTACATAGATACCAAGGAAATTATGCCTGACAACTAAACAATGTTAGCCTACTAAACAAATTTTAAAAAAATAAAGGAAACTGTACAAAGTGAAATAAGCAAATCTAATTACCTAAAATTTAAAAAATGAGGTGCTTGACAACTAAATTATGTTATCCAAAATGAGATCCTTTATATCTAGAAGAGCAACTAGAAGGTCAAATGAAGAAGAGGAAAAAGAGGAGAACAAAGGATCCCTGAATTTAATCAGCCAAATAGGATATGCTAGGAAAATATGAAGCCCCAAGTGAGTGGCATCCATTTCAATTTAGTTTGAGGTCATTTTTATTTCAATAATTTTCAAACATTTATCACTTGTCAGTCTCTATTTTCTCTCCCTAAAAATACTTATTTGATTTTTTATAGGGTTTGTTTAGTCGTGTTCACGGTAGTCTTTATGTGTTGCCTTCAAAGCCACAATCCAAAATGAGGGAAAGATGAAGAAGATGATTGAGATGCGAGATCGTCATGACGTCAAAATAGGGACTTTCAAATAGAGTAAGCAAAGACTCAATTTCAACCAATTACTTACTAAAGGTAGAGAAAGCAAATAACTCACATAAGAAGTTACTAAAATCTGTTTGTTTTCTTGGTCGGGTTGGGGGTGGCAGTTGCTGTTTGAGGACAAAAGGTAGTATTCAGAAATCATAATGGGATTAGGGCACACTTCTACTTGCTCACCACAAGTGAGCGTCTACACAATTGGCTTCCCTGTACAGAATTAGATACATCAAATATTTCTCAAAATGTCCCAATAGTAATCTTTTCTAGCTACTTTTTTATCTTTTGCTTCTCAATACATGAATCATGTTTTGACTAATTCTAAAACATTTATTATTATCATTGATAAGAGTTAAAGTAAGGAAATTGGATGCAATAGTCATATCTTAAAACATGCCTATATTATCTGGCTTATTGAACGACAAAAGCTCGATATTAACCACAAAATTGCAAGACATGTCTCAAGCAATGCCTCTTTGAAGAGAAGTAGACATACTAGAATTAATGTAATGGCCTACTCACAAAACTCATTAGAGAAGAAATTAAGCTAAAACATTTGCAAACGAACATGGTTTCTAGAGCTATTGTTACCCTAAGAAATTTGTGTTGGACGTGATGCAATCTCCATAGCTTTTGAGCTTATCTCTTTTAATTTCAATTTGATTTGTAAAGTGGGTTCGGATTTTTTTAATTTATGACTATAAAAAAGGGCAGTCTGGTGCACAAGGATCCCGCATTTACGTAAAGAAGCTAATAACTCAAACAATAGAGTCAACCCTATGAAACTCCTACTAAGCATTGTCCTCAAATTGTATACAAATCACCTTAAGCACCACTGCCATAGTGATAGGAGACCAATGGTATTGATTAACACCTTAGCCAAAACCAAAAAAAAAAACCGCATTAGTGAAGGTTAAAGTTATACAAAAAAGCAATAACATTATCCCAAAGAAGCAAAAGCAACCTAAAAAATAAAAGGCTAGCAATTAGCACCAGCAACCATTTCAAAAAAAAATCGAACTTATCTATTAGATAATAATATAAGGAACGATAGTATATTGAACCAACAACTTATTATTTCAAATGCGTGTTCTACTACGCATAACTAAAAACACAAACACATGTCCTATTTGACTGTTAGTTTGCTAACATTAACAAAGATGGGGTGCTTAATTGGTTGAAACTAGAATGTAGGATTTTCTGTTTAACATGTTGATTATATGGGTAAAGAATAAGAAGTTGAACAGCAAGCACGGACAAGTTGTTTCCTCTGCCATCCTTGCAATGTTCTATAAAATTTTGGTTCAAAGGAATGGAATTGTCTAACGTGATGCTGCAAGAACTATTAAACATATTAAAAGTACGATCTGGAAGAACCCCCTCCCAATTTTGCTCAAGGGTTGACTATGCAAATGAAAACAGGGGAAGCTACAGATAATGCTAAATTATAACAAGAAAATGGAGACATTAGGTGAAATAAAAAAAGTGAAAAATCGATTAATTACAATGCTCCATAACCCCAATGGTTGGTGTTCCAAGACAAGCAAAAGGCATCCATGAAGCTAAATTAGAGCAAGAAATGGAAATAGGGGAAACCCCAAATAATGCTATATCAAAGCAAACATAAACAGGGAAAACCGCACATGATGCCAAATTACAACAACAAAGTACACAACTAGGTGAAATAAAGAGAGAAAGAATTGAACTAACTAGAATCTCCATGCCTATGGTCAATATAGTTCCATGACAAGTATTTCGATGCTTGCATTGGAATAATTTTGTACAAGTAGCGATTCCTAGTTGCCAAGGCATTTACCTTAAGGATGACCTACTTTACATGACCATCCATTTTTTATGATTATAATAGCCCAACGCAAGCAATAGGCATATAAACTACCCTTTAGCCATGCTTGAAAGAGCAAACAAAAAAGAGATATTGACCAAAATAGAACTGAAAAGGACAAAGCTATTGGGCAATTGATTTGGTATGTATGGTATTGTAACTCCCCAAACTCATGATTACAACTCGACAATCCTAAGAAAGTTCATTTGCTATATTCTGCATCCAAAACCATCTGTGTGCCAATTGGTTTCGTTCGTAGTTTCATTCCATTCTAATGACAACAATGACGACAACAACTCTCTGTGTGGATCTTACTTTTGTAGGATCAAGGAAGATCCAAATGTAGGCATTCTTACCTTTATGGACATCTTTTCTTGCAAGTAGATCGATTTGAAGAGACCTTGATCAATTTTTAGAAAACATTTTAGAGGTCAAAAATCTTTCGATAGGAAAACCATAATAAATACATGAAATATTAAAAAAATAACACTAAAATTAATTATATGTAAAAACAACATAGGAACATTAAGAGAAATATCTTAAAGAACCAGATTGAAATAATTAAAAAGCCTACCAAGGTCAGATTACTACAAACATACACAAGCGCAGTAGGCACAAGATAGAGTAATAACCAAAGCAACACAACACGGCATATTCCCTACGTATTCAGACGCTAAAAAGAGGTACAAGAAGCAAGCTATTTATGGTTCGCAATGTTAATCCTAAAGCTTCACATACTTGTATCCTGAGGAATGCCCTCTATTAGTTGTAAAAAACTCAAATCATGTTTAATCACTTCATTCTAACTCTTCTTTGGTTGCCCTCTATTTCGTCTACCTTCCAAAAGGTTAGTCTTTTTACACTTCCTCGCAAGCCCTTTCACACTCCTTCTCTTCACATGACCAAACCACCTAAGTCTAGTCTCCCTCATATTATCTTCTAGAAGTGCAACTTTTACTTTATCTCTAATCACTTCACTCCTTGTCCTATCCATTCTCATATGACTACACATCCACCTAGTCATCCTCATCTCTACTATCGTCAACCTATGGACTTGATCCTTCTTCATTACCCTGCATTTTGAGTTATAAAACAATATTGGTCTGACTACCATACGGTCAACATTGCCTTTTAATTTGCATAGTATCTTCTTATCACATAACACTCTTGAAGCATTCTTCCATTTTGGTCACACCACTTTTAAACATTAGTTAACGTCTTCATCAGTCTCCCATATCTCATAAATGATCAAGCCCAAATATCTGAACTTCTCAACCCTTGGTATTACCACCCTACCAAGAGTTACTTCTCTTCTTGCCCCCTTCCAGTCCACTGAATCCACATGTTAAGTACTCAGTCTTTCATTTGCTTAATGTAAAACCATCAGACCTTAGGATCTTTTTATCACACAACACACTTGAAGCAAATGACATGCACCATGGTATGTCGTCTTGAATCTCTTTGGTGAGCTCATCAGTAACATTAGTGAAAAGAAACGGGCATAAAGTTAATCCTTGATGGAGTCCAATGTCAATAGAAAATTCATTTGTGTCCCCTCCTAAGGTTCTAATACTTGTATTTGCTCTCCTATATATATCCTTAATAAATAAGATATATGCAAAGGAACGTCTTTGTTCTCGAAGCACCTTGACAACACCTCTATGGAATTGTGTCATATGCTTTCTTTATATCTATGAATTCCATATGAAGATATTTTTTTCCTATCTCTATACAATTTCATAAGCCTTCTTTTTAGATGAATAGCTTCTGTAGTTAATCTACGTTGCGTAAAACCAAATGTGTTCTTTGAAATTGACATATCCCTTCTTAACCGCCTCTTAGCTAGTCACCTTTTTCCATAACTTCATAGTGTGGGCAAGTAATGTTATACCTCTACAATTATTGCAATTTTGAATATCATCTGGCCTTGTTCTTGTACAATAAGATAACTTGCTTATTCTCCATTTGCAACCCATCCTTGCAGCCCTAAGGATAGCATTAAATAGTTCTGTTAATCACTCTAGTAAGTAACTCTACCACCTTTATTTTAGCTGAGCTTCCCCTATTAGGTTCTTATCGCCTTCATCTTTGATGCAGCTTACGCTGCCAATTCATTTGTTCTCTTTTTAATAACCCTACCTTGCTCAAAACCTCCTTTTGACCTTCTATAATCTCACTTCTCTAATATAACCTTTTATAGGGATTCTTTGCAATAGTGATGGCATTCTTTGCTATCTTTTTAGGAGTCTTGTACCCAGCATTATTTACGTCCTTTTCTTCGTCTGTCTTGCTATCAATTAGAGTGGTATATGCATCTTCTTTCTCCTTGACTTTTGCTTTAACCTCCTTGTTCCACCACCAAGATCCTTTTATTTTACCTCTACTCCTCTAGAAGTTTCTAAAATTTTCTTAACTGACCTTCGAATGCATTCTACCATTGCTTCCCGTATTGAGCCTGCATCCTCTACTTATTTCCAACTTCCTTATGAATTAATCTTCTCCGATAACTTAACTACCTTCTCACCAATAAGATTCCACAGGTTAACTCTATGAATCCAACGCTTCTTTTTTCCTCTTTGAACTTTTGATCTACACATCCATCACTAATAGTCTATGGTATGTCCCCGAATACTCACCCAATATCACTTTAAAATCTTTGCATAACTTCCTACTAGTCACTCCATTTAGAAAATAGTCTATTTGAGTCTTTTTGTTGCTACTCTTAAAGATCACCAAGTGATCATCTTTCTTAAAAAGGGAGTTAATAGCAAACAATTCTTAAGCAACCGCAAAGTCCAGAATTGGCATTTTTCTTTCCCCGAACGGAAATCTCCATGGCTTATGATACCCATTTATTTTTGTTCTAATATGCCTATTAAAGTAGCTCCCATGAAAGCATTTCTTAGTCTACGGTACATTCTGAATAACCTCATCCAAGTCCTCCCAAAATTGCCGCTTAAAATCATATGTCGAACCTATTTGTAGGACATAAACATTAGCCACATTAAGGATTTCTAAACTCACAATTAAGTTAATAGACATAATATGGTCAAGCTTACGCCTCACCTCTACCACTTGATCAACCAACTCCTCATCAACTAAAATACCAACTCCTTTCCAATTGTTTAAAATCAAACTGCCCCCTTAATATTGTAGCTCTTTAAGAAGGTCAACTTTCTTATTTTGAAAGTTAGAGGATCTAATGTTTTATTCTATTGTTGTTTAAGGATCTCACTTTGTATGTGGAATGTTTAATGATCCAAAGTTGCATTTTGATGGTTTAAGAACCTCCCATGTTATTTAGCAATTTATACTAATGAATGATCTATGAAGTTACACATATCCCTATTAGTCATATCATAGACAAAATCTCATCCCCCTCCACCCAAACCCTCTCTTGAATACCAAAAGGCTAGAAGTGGGTTGTTGCATAAGCAACCAAACTAAATATCCATTTAACATGGTTCTAAGCAAACACTGCAAAGAAAAACATAAACTAAAAATGTATGAATTAAAACTAATGAATTATTAGGAGTCTCCCTCTTTCGAAGTTGGAAATAAAAGCAAGGCAATCCCTTTTAATAAATTACTATGACTGTATCGAGATGCTTGCTAAATGGAAAAAAGATATACTCTTGTCCCCTCAAATTCGAGCCCTTAACAATCGAGTATTTGCTCAATACAACATTGCCCAAGTTGTTTCAGATCATAAAGGCCCAACCATAGCCATTTTACTAAGGTTCCCAGCGTCGAAGTTAAGCTTGAATATACCAGCATCAAGTGGCCTAAGGACTGTTCACTATCCATGGTTCTAGTCCCAGCAGATTCCTTCACTACTATGGAACTCCTCACACATTGAATAGCTCTAGTGGCCAACCCACCCAATGAATGGCCCTCTTTAGCCAAAATAAACTTATTTTGAGTATTATAACATTCCCAAAGAATTGTGACAAATTCACCAAGTTGATCAAATGGCAAACGATCTACACCTTGAATAGAACAATTCTTCATTGAAGGAGAATCAAGTCGATACCAATTAACCAAACCCACTATTAGTCCAATATCTGAAGCGCCACTGGACAAGATAACAATACATGAGAATTAGACTTTTTTAAGGCATGTTTTTGGACTTATGAAAAGTACCTATTGGTGTTTATTGCTAAAATTTTCTAAAAATTATAGAAATAGGCTGAATTTTGTTGAACATGCCTATGTTATTAAAGTCTAATTGTAATTAAGCCAAGGCATGTATTTTACAAAGTTGCTTAATTATGTATACGCCCAATATAAGCTATTATAAATGCATATTTATCTTGTGATAGAATACAATATATTCTAATTAGTTGTATATTACATGCTATGATAGTTGTAAATTAATGGAAGAATGACTTTTTTTAATGGATGTGAATAATGTACCAATAATTTACAAACGTATGTACAATTTGAAGTAGCTTTAGTACTAACTCAATAATTTCCTATATTGCTAGATAGATTAGAATGTATTTAGTATAAATTCCTTTATTGTTTATCAACAAGACACGTTTTTTTACTTTAATATAAACCATGAATACTATTCCAATCATAAAATGCATGCTATTTTGAAGAAATATTTTATTATTCAATTATACAAATTTATCATTAATTTACTAAAATTACATAATTATGTTGTGAATGTAATTGAAATTATGACATAATTTTGATTTAAAATTTATAATTGCTATTACCTTGAATATACAATTGGCCTACATAGTTGTTCGAACAATGAAAGTTGATATTGCAAATTTAGAATTAACCATTTGGTACAATCTTAACATAATTTTAAAATATACAATCTATGCATAATAAACATATTTATATTATCAATGAAACAAGTCTAATTATTGATGAACAAGCTAGTAGTGACTTGTGTTTAATCATAATCTAATCCATGAAGGATTTTTTCTAAGTATTAAATGGTGCTGAATGTGCTTAATTATGCTGAAAGTTGTTAAATATTAGTGTTAAGTACTCATGATAATTCTGGAAGAACATGCCCTCAACTGCCCTAGTAATCAAACAATTTATTAAGAAATTTGGAACTCTTCAGCCCCTCGTTAGAACCAGCATAAAAGGCAACCCAACCTCCAAGAAAATAATGAAATTTGAGAGGGAGACATCAAGAAACCAAATTTGCCCCCTAAAACACATGCCATATTTAGAAGTAGAACTAGTTGAAGCCAAATTTTGTAATTTTGAAGAATGAGCGAGATAATACACTGAAGTTATAGAAAATTCACCATTGGATGAAAATTGCCACATCAACTTGTTGCATGGCCAACATGGACACAGAGGAATACAGAGAACAAGATCATGTTTTGTACTCTATCTTTCCTCTATGCTGCACTCACATAATCAACAAGCTAGATACCAAAATGTTCTCCTCTCGATCATAACCAGACTAAATAACTTGAAAGAAATGTGGACGAGGCAGCCATATTGAAAACCCAAATATGAATGTATTTCCCACTACCAACCACTTACCAAAATCCCTTCATCGCTAATTCCTAACCACCCCATATATTGGGCTAGGTAAAGCTGGGTCGTGATCCCAGGTTAATTGAAAAAAATGTCCTTCTTTGGATAGTAACAAGCCTTCAACAAACGGGAGACCAAAGAGTTACTGTCATTTTTCAAATTACCTTGCTAGAAGAGCAGTGTTGAACAAATCTCATAAACCTAAACCACCATCATCCTTCCAGTTATACAAATACAACAACAACAACAACTCCCAATGTGGGTCCCGCTTTCGCAGGGTCTGGGGAGATCCAGCTGTAGGCAACCTTACCTCTACCGGCATTCCTACCCGTAAAGAGGCTGATTCCAAGAGACCCACAAAAAAGGGTTTTGTGAAAATATTTTCAGAAGAAAGATTTTGTGAAAACACTTAATGGGAAAACATTTTATAGAAGAAAGATTCTAAAGCAAGGGATTGTTGAGATAAAAGATCAGTTGCTGAAGCTATGAAATAAAAGGACAATATATCAGAGGAAGGTAACATACCTGAACAACCAGTAGTAAGCAAACGAGAACTCTTCTCAGAAGACAGTACAACCTGCATACAAACACAACAAATCTCTACCGGTACTATGCCCTAGCAACCAAAAGATAACTACGGGGTCGACTCTCAGCGATCTAAGATCTTAATCCTATCCCGCCACAACTTCCTATTCTGAGCCAGATCCTCCGTCAAACCAACAACTTTCAAGTCCTCTCTACTCACCTCGTCCAAGCTCTTTTGGTCGTCCCCTCCCTCTTTTGCCTTCGAGGATGTTGATCCTCTCACATCTCCTCACTGGAGCATCCACACTCCTCCTCTTCACATGACCAAACCATCAGAGTCTTGTTTCTCTCATCTTATCTCCGATAGGAGCTACTTTAACTAAGTCCCTGATAACTCCATTCCTAATTCTGTCTATCCTCGTATAACTACACATCCACCTTATCATCCTCTTCTCTGCTACCGTCAGTCTTTGAACTTGCGTGCTTTTTAGAGGCCAACATTCCGATCCATAAAGAACTGTCGGCCTAACTACCATACGATAGACTTTGCCTTTCAATCCAATGGGCACCCTCTTATCACACAGCACACCTAAGGTATACTTCCATTTTTTCCAGCCTACTTTTATTCGCTGGTTAATATCTTCGTCAATATCCCCATTCTGCTGAATGATCGAGCCTAGATACTTAAACTTATCGACCTTAGGTATTGGCCTCCCATCCAGAGTGACTACTCCCCCGCATCTACTCTCCCACTAAAACAACAATGAAGGTACTCCATCTTCAATCTACTAACTCTAAAACCTCTAGATTCCAGAGTATGCCTCCATCGCTCCAACTTGTCAATAACTCCTTGTCTGGTCTCATCAATGAGAACAATATCATCTACAAAAAGCATACTCCAAGGTAACTTATCTTGAATCCCTTTTGTAAGTACATCCATAACTAGAGTGAAAAGAAAAGGGCTCAAAGAGGAACCCTAATGCAGGCCCATACCGATGAAGAAGTCATTCATGACCCTTCCCGGCGTCCTAACACTTGTCCTACCTTCGTCGCACATATCCTTAATAACTCAAATATACAAGGGTAGCACTTCTTTCTCCTCCAAGCTTCTCCATAACACTTCACGTGGAACTCTATCATATGCTTTTTCCAGGTCAATGAACACCATGTGGAGATTCACCTTTCTATCTCTATACAAACCCATGAGCTTTCTAAGGAGGTAAATCACCTCTATGGTCGACCTGCCTGGCATAAAACCAAATTGGCTTTCTGAAATCGAAACATCCTTTCGCAACCTTCTCTCAATCACCCTTTCCCATAACTTTATAGTGTGACTGAGCAACTTTATACCCCTAAAATTATTACAATCCTGAATATCACCTTTATTCTTGTATAAAGGGATTACTGTACTAGTCCTCTATTCTTCGGGCATCTTGGCAGTCCTAAAAATAACATTGAAAAGCTCCGTTAGCCACTCTAATCCCTCCTCCCCCAAACACTTCCACATTTCCGCCGATATTTGATCTGGACCCTCTGCCTTCCCATTGGACATCTTCCTCAAGGCCTCTTTAATCTCGTCCTTACTGATATGACCACACTCTCATTCCCTGCCTCTGGAATCTTCCATCCCTTCACCATTGAGGAGATCGGAAAAGTATATTTGCCATCTCTCCTTGATTTCTGCATCCTCAAATAACACCTTACCATTTTCATCCTTGATGCACCTCACAACACCTAAATCCCTTGTTCTTCTTTCCCTAGCCCTCGCCGGCTTAAAGACTTACTTCTCCCCTTCCTTGGTCCCCAGTCTATGATATAACTTCTCATAAGCCATGCTCTTAGCTACCGTAACAGCTTTCTTGGCCACCTTCTTTGCTGCCTTATATCTAGCTCTACTAATATCTCTTTCTCCATCCGCTTCACTGTTCATGAAATCAGCATATGCCTCTTTTTTCTCTTTGACTTTCTCCTTTGCCTCCTCGTTCCACCACCAGGCACCCTTCATTTTGTTACCACCCCTTCTTGAAGTACCTAGGACTTCTTTAGCCCCCTTCGAATACAATCTGCCATCGCCTTCCACATTGCATCTGCATCCTCTACCCGCCTCCAAGCTCCTTCTTCAGCAATCCTCTCTGATAATAACATGGCATTCTCCTTTGTGAAGGTCCACCACTTAACTCTAGGGTCCCCGACTCTCCTCTTCTTCCACATCCAACACTAGCAACCTATGCTGAGATCCTATATACTCACTAGGAATCACCTTGCAGTCCTTGTAAAACCTCCGACTATCCGCCCTCATCAGGAAGTAATCACTCTGGATCTTCAAGGAGCCACTCTTAAAGGTCACCAAGTGGCCCTCTTTATTCTTAAAAAAGGAGTTTGCCACGAACAAATCAAAGGCCATTGCAAACTCCAGCACAGAAACTCCTCCATTGTTTCTCTCCCCAAAACCGAAACCCCCGTGGGCCGTATCATACCCGGCTAAGTGAACACCAATATGGCCATTAAAGTCTCCTCCTATGAAAAGTTTCTCAATCCGAGGCATCTCCTGGATGACCATATCCAAATCCTCCCAAAATAGTTTCTTAATATCGTCCGACAGACCTATTTGGGGAGCATGAACACTGACTACATTTATGAATTCTGAACCCACCAAAACCTTAATGGCCATCATTCGGTCACTCTTACGCCTCACTTCAACAACAAAGTCTACCAACTCCTTCGCAACCAAAATGCCCACTCCATTCCTCGCCTTGATAGACCGCGAATACCATAACTTGTACCCATCAACATCTCTAGCTTTAGCTCCCACCCACTTCGTCTGTTGAACACATGCTATATTAATCTGATGCCTATGCAACGACTTAATTAATTCTATAGACTTACCCGTAAGCGACCCAATATTCCAAGACGCTAGGCGCACCTTCCGAAACCCTCCACCTCTCCTACCCTCATTTCCCCCCGGAGGATTGGCTAGAACTACTACATTGCTCGCCACTAGCTAACAACAGCTAATAATAATAACAGTTAAAATAAAGAGGATAAAAGCCACACTCAAAAGGTAAAAGTAGGGCAATAAACTAATCCACTACCAAAAAAAGCCTATCTGGATACACTAATGCCCAAAAATACAAAACAAGACCTTTGATTAAGCACCAAAACTAATAGAAATGAGACAAAGGCCTTTGACGAACAAATAAAGGAATATAAAGCAAACCTCAAAAAAGCTATTCAGCCAAACTTACACGAAAATGGCAATAAACACACCTAGGCCTTACCTACTTCCAGGCGGAGCTTATTAGGCACTTGGGCGGAGCACCCAACGGTCAAAACGCAAAACCAAACCCAAGAATGTCGCGGCTGCCCACTATCCAAGTCAAGTGGCAGAGCACCCACCGGTTAGAACCCAGACTCGAGGATGATTGGTGGTGTTGGGACTGATGGCTGGAAGGCTAGTGGTTGGGTGGGAATGGCATAGCTCACAGAGCCAAAGCATCGACTTACAGAGGAGGAGATTAAGGGAGTCACCACCGACAACCCCGGAAACAAAAACCCAGAAATGCAACTTGAAAACACACAATTAAAGCACCGCAGAAAACAAATAAAAAAACCCATAATCTTGATCTTCGAATAACAATTCAACAGAATGAAGGCAGAAATTGCAATTTCAAAGTGGGATTTAAAAAGTGGAATTTGGATAGAAGCGATAAAAGGGATACCTGGAAACAACCTGTCGAAATCATGCAATTACCTTGGTCCCCCTAACTTGCGAATTGGCCAGAACGTAGCAAGCTGACAATACAAGGAGACAGTGGCGCCGACAAGTCACCGCCGTTGGCCGCTCTTTAGGTGCTCCTAAAGAAGAAGGAGAAG
>JACYFF010031956.1:28509392-28536158 GCA_017589665.1 Selenicereus undatus
AAGAAGATTGTTATCGTTTTAATTTACCGCAAGTGCACGATGTAGCTGTAGCTAGCACACGGCAAGTACGGATCGTATTCCATAGGGAACTTGGTTTCAAATACTAGATATGATTAGATCGCTCAAGCTAGGCAATCACAATTTTGGGTTGAAGACTAAACTAAGAGAAACGATAGCAACTAAAAAGTGAAGTAAACAGCAGAATAGAAAGCACCTAGGTTGGAATTAACAGCACGAATATGCTAGTGAATCAGTTACTAACCCAATCACACATTCCCAAGCATGCATCACAAATGGATAGATTGTCAATTAAGCCTATCTCCTCCCTCTCTCAAGGGTCGAAGACTAATCCTAGAACCATAGTCCCCTATTTTCATAGGACTAAAGGTTCAAGGATTACAAGATTCACGATCTCTAATCCCGATTAGAACTTAACTATTTTCATGCTAAAATCCTAATTGTCTACTAAGACGCACTAGGTAAAGGTTTCGTCTCTCAATGCTCCCCTAAACCCCAATAAAAAGGATGAATGCTCTTTCGAGCATTTCATCGAGCATGTGGCGTGCATAGCATAATTCGTAATCGCAAAACAAAGGGGGAACATGGATTGGGCCAGTACAAGATTCAATTATGCGTATACGACGTCAATCCCAACCTAAGTTGAGGGATTTAGCCTACAATCATATTTCTAACATCAATCACAATATTCGATTTAATACACATGACAAACCTTAAACAACCAAAGAAAAGAGAAGAGAGAATTAAGAACCTGAAATTGGTTGAATGAATTAAAAGTAGAAATCAACTTCAATCCAATAGCGTGATCCAAAACACTAAAATTGAACTCTCAAAATAAAACCTAAAAATCGCCTAAAGAACAGTATGGGAGAGAAAACTGAATAAAACTGAATGAAGTTAAAACAGCCCCAGGAGAAGTTTTAAGTCGCGACGCGGAACGGGGGTGGCACGGTCGTGCCCAGTGGCACGGGGTGACCGTGCCAAAACTCTAGCCAAATATCAAAAAGGTCGACCAAGCGGAACCGGCCATGCCACGTGACACGGTGAAGGATTAGGGAGAACAATAAACCTCTTAACACACCCTCCTCAGGCAAGGGATGAATAATCAAAAATCTAAGTTAAATTATGCATTAAAGGTAGCCAAGTCAAAAATGTGAAACAATTCAAATACAGCTCGCACACTTCCTTCCATGGGTCCATATACCCAAATGCAATGCATCAAATGCCCTAATATCGAAGTATACAACAAGACAGGACCTTTCCTTGATTAGTGGTGGGTAAGCAAGACTGGTAGAACCTCACTTTAGGATAAAGTGGAACACTCCCCTCAATGTGTTTAGAATATGTAACGAGGGTGCACTCAATACTCTACCCAATCAAGCAACTACCATAAGCTTGGTAGAGTTCTCAATTCTCCACCACCTAATGCAAAATGCAATGTGTAAATCATGAGGACTTGTAAAGGGATGTAATGGGGTCAACGGTAAAGGATGAGAAGTGGAAAAAGTTTGGGAAGAGTGGAGCTAACAGTCAAAGACTAGGGAGCAAAAAACACTTCCACAACTAATGTCGGAACAACAACTTCACACCACAATTTAAAATTTGAGCGATAACCCCACAAAAACCTTAAGGAAGGGATTTAGCAATTTCATTGTCACACTTTCATGCCAAACACCTTATTCACAACTTTTCTATATTTTTTTTTTCTTTTTCTCTTTCTCTTCTCTCTTTTTTTTTTCCTTTTTCTTTGCTTCCTCCTTTTTTTCATTCATTTCTATTTCTTTTCTTTAAAAGGAGAAAGGTAAGTGAATGGCACGGGGAACACAAACTTGAATTGCAAATCCCCCCAAACAAACCACTATTAATGTACCCATGGCAAACTAACCTTCAAAGCAAACCCAACTCAACATGGAAGTGTCGCTCCACTAGACCTTGACAAGGATATGGAGAATATCGATAGGCCAAGTGTGTAGTGTGTAGGGTGCAACAACAAAGACAAGGGGAAATGCACAAAGGGCTAGCAAGGAAGGTAGTGCATAACAATGGGTGGCTTTTTGGCTCATGTGGCTAAAAAGAACAAAAATTGCCTCAGTCATATCAACACATGCACATGCTAAATGCGATTTCAAAGAGAACAAGACCAAGTTCTAGAGATGCAATCATGGGTGAGTCACACATGAAGGAAAGTATGAGACTATATGCAATGAATAGTCATTAGGCTCAAAGTCTCATAGGTAAGTCTACCACAGTCTAACAACTCCCTCCAAGATATGTCCCACTTATCAAGGTCAGTCAAGTCAAGTCATATGAATCTCAAGGGCAGTATAACATATAGCATAGGGTAGCGGAAACATAGATGGCAATGTTAGAGCGCAATTCACAATAGTTCACACCATAACAGGCCATACTTCAACACACAACTCAACCAGATCAATCAATCATCACCCCTTGTATTCTCTTCATAAGAGGGGTTTTCGCACACATTTATTGAATGGTGAAAAAAAAAACTCACTAAGGAAAGCAATAAAAGATATAAAGGATAGTGAGAATAAGGGTAAGAAGTAGTACCTGAAAGGCTTAGGAACACCCAACTCGATCACTTCTCCTTTTGAAATGCAACATGTATCTTATATGCTCTAACCTACATGCTCTATTAAAGGAAAGAAAAGCAAAAATACCCTATGAAAACTATATGCCATCCTATCTATATGATGCAAAATGCAACATGTCATTCACCCAATACCCCAAAATCTACTATTCCACCTAAAGAGCGATAAGCTCACCCCCCCCCATGCCTGAGGTTTTCATTGTCCTCAATGGCAAGGACGCAGAAAAAGGGACAAGGGAAGGGGGAAATGGGAAAGGGGAGGGGCAGGAGTGACACACTTTTTTCTTTTCTTTTTTTTTTGTTTTTTTTTGTTTTTTTTTTGTGGAAAGCAATAAAGGCCTTGGGTTGCCTCCCAAGAAGCGCTTGTTTAAGGTCCTTAGCTTAACCCTTACCTCCAAATAGTAGACAGGAATAATGTGGGAGGTGGCCTGGGGGAGGTGTACAAATATGAATGAGGATCCTCTACCTCCCCAGGACAAGCAGAGGCGGTCGCAAAGTAGGATGTGAGAGGG
Organism: Selenicereus undatus; assembly: GCA_017589665.1. Lineage (NCBI taxonomy): Eukaryota > Viridiplantae > Streptophyta > Magnoliopsida > Caryophyllales > Cactaceae > Selenicereus > Selenicereus undatus. The sequence continues at coordinate 28,512,531 of JACYFF010031956.1, forward strand.
ACGGCCGCATAACAAGTGGAAGAACTGGCAAACAGCATGTGAGATCCTTCATTTCCATCAAATGTATCAACCTCAGGAGCAGCATCAAATGGGGAATTTGGGATAGGCTCCTCGGAGGGTGGAGGAATGACAGGCGCTAAAGGCGGTGCAGGGGGAAGGAAACTGAAGGCTACCTTTTCCCCACTCAGTTGGAATGATGGAGTGTCGGCCTTAACATCGATCACCGCCCCGGCAGTCGCGAGGAATGGGCGACCTAAGATGAGTGGGGCTGGAAAGTCCTCATCCATGTCAAGAACAATGAAATCGCAGAGGATGAGGAACCTGCCCACATGGATCGGGACATCCTCCAGAATGCCGACAGGCTGCCTGATGGAGCAGTCTGCTAGCTGAATCATCATGCTGGTGGGCGTGAGGTCTCGTAATTGCAGCTTCTGGCAGAGAGAGAGCGGCATGAGGCTCACACTGGCACCCAAATCGCAAAGGGCTCTCTCGATCTGCATATCCCCTATGCAGTATGGGATAGAGAAGCGGCCAGGATCCTGCAGCTTTGGTGGTAATTGCCTCGGTAGAAGTGCGCGACAGGATCCGAAAATGGGGGTCATTGGAGTAACCCCGGGCTCTCCCTTCTTGGACAGGAGCTCTCTTAAAAACTTAAAGTGTGCAGGTGCATTCTTGAGAGCTTTCAAAAAGGGGCTACTGGCATAGATTCGATGTAGGGTTTCCAAGAATTGTGCGAATCTAGGTTCAAGCTGACATAGCTTGGACCATGCCAGTCGCTGAGGGTAAGGCACTGGGGGCTGGTATGGGCGGGTAGGAGGTGGCGGACTAGGCTCCCCAGTGAAGCTCAAATTCTCTTCTCTCGTCTTCCCCTCAGTTCCTGCAGAATCAGAAACTGTAACTACCTCTTGGAGAACCATCACCGGGCTCTCCCCTAACCCTTCTTCCATTGTGGAGATGGCATTGACATGGTGTTGGGGGTTGATGTCTGGCTGGCCTGGAAGTTGCCCTTGAGGTCGGGATAGGAGGCTCACTTGCTGGGCAATCTGGGCTATCTGCGTGTCCATCGTCTTCTGATGGGTGGCCATAGCATCTACCCTGGAGGTCAGCAGATGGATTGACTCCTTAAGAGTCTCATTAGTTGTGGTCTGGGTGGCTATGAAGCGCTCCATAAGACTCTCCAGGTAAGATGTGAGTTCAGGAGGTGGAAGGGGTGGAGTGTAGGGAGCTTGGTTGTGGAAACCGGGTGGCTGGATGGAATTCTAAGGGTGAGGGTTGGGATTTTTGTAGAGAGGATTCGTGTGGCCTTTCCAACCCTGGCTGTAGGTGGTGGGATGGGGGTTATTTTGAGGAGGTGTGGTGTAGTTGTGGTACGCATTGACATGTTCAATGCTGGAGGGAGCATTATAACATTCAATGGAGGTGTGCCCCTGGATGCCACATGCCTCGCAGTATGCATGGGTCCCCATGGATGGCCCCGAAGATCCACCTGGAGTGGGAGAAGTGCCCACTTTGTCTAGCCTCTGTGCTAGTGCATCCACCCGACTGGCTAGAAGGGTCACAGCGTCTACCTCATGTCTGCCACCGCCTCTCTTGGGGGTGGCTCTGTCACTCGACCAGTGATAATTGTTGGAAGCCATCTCTTCTAATAATGTTTTTGCCGTTTCAATAGACTTGCCCATGAGAGCGCCCCCTGCTGCGACATCCACTGAGATTTTCACTAACTACTCTAATCCATTATAGAATGTCTGGACTAGAAGCCAGTCAGGAACGCCATGATGAGAGCACTGTCGCTGGAGGTCCTTGAACCTCTCCCAAGCCTCATAAAGGGACTCGCCATCCCTCTGAAAGAATGAAGTAATCTCAGTCCTCAGCTTTGCAGTCTTGCCCGGTGGAAAATACTTGTTGAGGAAGGCCTTGGAGAGCATCTCCCAGGTGGTGAATGAGTTGGGCTCTCCATTTTGTAACCAGTCACTGGCTCTGTCCCTCAACGAGAAAGGGAAAAGCCGCAGCCTAATTGCATCAGCGGACGCCCCGTTGATTTTGATAGTGTCGCATTTCGCAAGAAACTTGCGAAGATGCGCATTAGGGTTTTCGGACGGGTGTCCGCTGAATTGCTCCCACTCCATAAATGAGATAAGTGCTGGGCTGAGCTCGAAGTTGTTAGCCTCGACTGCAGGACTAACTATGGAGGAGGTGATGCCCAATGCTTGCGGCATAGCATAGTCTCGCAGCACCCTATTATCTTCCTGGGCCATCACCGCTGCCTCTTTCTTCCTCCTTCTCGCTTCTCTGCTACGTCGGCGTGCAGCTGCTTCTATCTCAGGATCGAGGGGAACAAGATCTCGATCCCTCTGACTTCTCCTGCGCATACAGAAGCAGACAATACCCCGGCGTAAACAGTTTCAAGCACAAATGGGGGAGGGGGAACGAGGAGATAAAAAGAAAAAAGAAAAAGCCTAGTCCAGAGTTCGCTAGCATATTCTAATATTGAAGGGCCCAAGTTCCCCGGCAACGGCGCCAAAAACTTGTTATCGTTTTAATTTACCGCAAGTGCACGGTGTAGCTGTAGCTAGCACACAGCAAGTACGGGTCGTATTCCACAGGGAATTTGGTTTCAAATACTAGAAATGATTAGATCGCTCAAGCTAGGCAATCACAATTTTGGGTTGAAGACTAAACTAAGAGAAACGATAGCAACTAAAAAGTGAAGTAAACAGCAGAATAGAAAGCACCTAGGTTGGAATTAACAGCACGAATATGCTAGTGAATCAGTTACTAACCCAATCACACATTCCCAAGCATGCATCACAAATGGATAGATTGTCAATTAAGTCCATCTCCTCCCTCTCTCAAGGGTCGAAGACTAATCTTAGAACCATAGTCGCCTATTTTCATGGGACTAAAGGTTCAAGGATTACAAGATTCACAATTTCTAATCCCAATTAGAACTTAACTATTTTCATGTTAAAATTCTAATTGTCTACTAAGATGCACTAGGTAAAGGTTTCGTCTCTCAATGCTCCCCTAAACCCCAATAAAAAGGATGAATGCTCTTTCGAGCATTTCATCGAGCATGTGGTGTGCATAGCAGAATTCGTAATCGCAAAACAAAGGGGGAACATGAATTAGGCCAGTACAAGATTCAATTATGCATATACGACGTCAATCCCAACCTAAGTTGAGGCAATCATATTTCTAACATCAATCACAATATTAGATTTAATGCATATGACAAACCTTAAACAACCAAAGAAAAGAGAAGAGAGAATTAAGAACCTGAAATTGGTTGAATGAATTAAAAGTAGAAATCAACTTCAATCTAATAGCGTGATCCAAAACACTAAAATTGAACTCTCAAAATAAAACCTAAAAATCGCCTAAAGAACAGTATGGGAGAGAAAACTGAATAAAACTTAATGAAGTTAAAACAGCTCCGGGAAAAGTTTTCAGTCGCGACGCGGAACGGGGGTGGCACGGGGTGACCGTGCCAAAACTCTGGCAAAATATCAAGAAGGTCAACCAAGCGGAACCGGCCATGCCACGTGGCACGGCCACACCGTGCCATGTGGCACGGTCGTGCCACATGGCATGGTCAGACCGTGCCATGTGGCACTGGCTTAGCTTGGTCGGTTCTTCGCCCTCTGATTGTGCCGCGCGTGTTCGATCCCCCGGGACTTCCATGCGACGCTTTTCTGCGGCTTTTCTCGCCTTCCTGGCACTCTTTTCTACTAAATGTTCATATTTCCGTTTCTTCAACAAAGTTCCTGAAAATAATGAAAGATGTTATATATAAATAAAAAGTGCACTAAAGGAGACCGATTTGACTCTTCCTCGGTACGATCAAACGTGAAAACACATGAGAAGGTGAGTCAAATAGGGGCTAAAGATGGTACAAATAGAGGTTTATCAAAGAAGAAGAAGAAGACAGAGGTAACGTTGGAGTAGCGAGTGGGGAAGAAAGAGACCAGCCTTGACTTGATTGCAACCTTTGATGATTGCAAAAATGATAACCACCGCTTTGATCAAACTAAGTTCAACATAATCTATTGGTGCTCTATGTCTAATTAAATGCGTGCTGCTTAACACATGAAGCACACATAAACCTTTCAATTATACAAATCATAACTATTAATCCAATGTATCTTCCTCACATTAGAGTCATGTCCCAGCGAAACCAATTAATAAGGGAATGAATTGAATTAGACAAGTCCTTAGACTTCTTAAATACACTCATAGCATATCTTGGGATTGCCTAGGCCATAACTATTATCAGCCCACCTAGACCCTCCCAAGAAATAATCAATCCATCCCCAGAGACACTTGCTAATTCTATCATTAATAGGAAAAAAGATCTCAGTTTAGATCTCCCATCATATGTATGCAGATCGTAATATTGGTACTACGCAAGGACTTCCCTTATGTTAAGAACAAGTCTAACAGAATCCCTACACTCTTGAGTTACCCCCTTCGAGAAGAAAACACTAGACTAGTCAGGGTTTACACATTTATTTGAAGTATTACCATAAATTCCTTGAATCCCTTTGCCAATGTGGGCTTGTTCCACCTTTGCCTCACATAACAAAATAGGATCATAAGTAAATAACAAATGCAAAATAACCAGTTGCCCCATACAAACTAAATGCTCCTAAATTTAAATGTTGCTTTTTGCTTTTTTAGCAAGCCACTTTGCGATTATCAAGTGTCATAGCCTTAGACACATTATGAATAGATAAGATATGCATCGAGCGAAAAAAATCATAGGAAATCAAAATCCTATTGATAATAAACTAACCTAACATAAAACTGCTATGAGCCTTACAAAATAATGTGGCGGAGAATAACTTTCAATGAATTGGTAATTTTGAAGAATCTTCACAATGTGATGTGATTATGAGCTTGACATGTTATTTTACGTTTTGATTTCCATGGACATTTGCTATGAGTTATGAAGCAATTGCTCATGGATATATAGTTGCTTGCATTTTATTTATGTGTTTAAATTGGTCTCAAGCAGGGATTTAAAACGCGGTCGTTCCGTCCCGGAATGGCCGTTTTGACACGGAAAACAACTTGGGTGAACCGAAAATCACCGTGAAATCAGTGTGAACATTGTTTCACACCAGAACGGACGTGATGGCTTTGGCAAAACGTGTCACAAGCGATTGACTCGACCTAACTCCATTCAAGTATTCAACAACATACAAGGGACAGATGCTTGACATAAAAGATTATTCCAATTTCCATATAGAGACAACACATCACAAAACGGCCAAAAAGATAGTGTATGAAGAAGCAAATCAGATCTGTGAACCATCAACCATGGAAGAAATTAGACCTGGGGGAGCGGTGGGCCGAATTTGAGGGAGTGAGGGTGCGGCATCTGCGTCGTGGAGGAAAGTAGGTGGCTTAGGGGAAATTGGGTGGTGGAATCAGAGCAGATGGCGCCGGCAGGGCGGCAGGCGAAAGAGCAAGAGCAGGCGAAGGGGCGAGGAGTCGAAGAGGAAGACTTGGGTCTTGACTCTTGAGTGAGGAAGAGAGAGAGTGTCGCAGGGTGAGCCGGCGAGGAGGTTTCCAAAATGCGAATCAACTTAATGTGAAGCAGCTTTTTTTTTGGATAGAAAATGTGAATCAACTTAAGCCGACTAATGCTAATTAATTTTTTAATTGAAAAAATTATATGATTGTTATCATGGTTTTTGATAGAGTTGGGTAATAGGTCATGTCGGGTCGGGTTCGTGTTCGTGTCGAACTTAAACGGGTTGAGAATTCCTCAACTTGAACCTAACCCGTTTATTAAACGGGTTGAAAAATCTTGACCTGTACCCATTTAATTTTTAAACGGGTTGACCCGCTTAACCCGTTTAAGATAAACAGGTCAAGCTGAGTCGCTTAATTGACTATTTACGCATTTAATATTTTCAACTAATACGTAATTACAGTGTTAAAACTTAAGTTTACATATCACATTAAATAATTACTCTTTGAAATTCCTCAGATTCATCACAATTCATAATTTCTAAAAAATTTTATATTCTTAATTATCTAATAAAAAGTAAATGGATAAATAAAGAATAAAAAAATGGGTTGACTTATTTAACTCATTTAATTAAACGGGTTAAATAGGTATTTTTTTCGTGTCGATAATCTCAACCTGAACCTAACCCATTTAATTAAATGGGTTGAACGTGTCAACCCATTTAATTAAACGGATCGAAAATTTATGCCCAAACCCACTTAACTTCGTGTCGGGTTCGGGTCGGTAATCGTGGCAGGTCAGCTTTTCCCAGCTCTAGTTTTTGAAGCAAATTAATTATATTAATATATTATTGTTATCATGGGTTTTGTTAATTATGTAGCTTTTATGTTATCTTTGATCATATTATGTTTATGTTAATTATGAAATTGTTATTTTAATTATGTTAATTATGTAAGTTTTTGTTACGCTTATGTTAATTATGTTAATTATTACGTTAATTATATTTATGCTACTAATGTTAAATACGTTATTGTTATCATATTTTTTTGTTAATTATGACATTTTTTGTTGATTATGTTAATTATTAAGTTAATTATATTTATGTTATTTATGTTAACTACTTAAATATGTTATCGTTATTATGTTTTCTATTAATTATGTTACCTTTGTATTATCTGTGATCATATTACCTTTGGCGTAATCAGGAAAGTTGTATGTCACTTTATATTAACTATGGTGTTTTTATGTTAAATTTATCGTCAATTTATGATTGTTCTAGTGGTGATTATATTTATTTCAGTTGTGGAGTTTTATAATTTGATTATATGAAATAAAGCATGATTGCCACTGTGTTGTATCTTTTGTTAACTCATACCGTTTGTACTATTTTACAACGTTACAATTTGCGTCAAAACATTTATATATTATTTTGTTTGACTATTGTCAAAATTGGTCCATTATAGTCTGGTAAAATAAGAATTATGCTATAAAATAACATTACTTAGCGAATTGTGGCACTAAAATACAATTACAAGTGACAAAATCAACCATGTGAATGTTCTCACACTGCGACGGACGCTATCCATGTCGAGATCAGTGTATCCGAACGCTCCCCCGTCAACAAACCCGTATCCGCAAACGCGCCCGCATCTACGTTTTAAATCCCTAATCTCAAGTAATCTGTTGACAAGTTCCCTGGGTCATTGACAGCCTGAAGGTTCAATGCTAGAGGTCGACCACGTTAGACTCTTATTGTCAAAGACATTGACAGGCATATCAAAAACAAACCCTCATTAGAGTCATAAAATTCACATAACATGGAATGTGCTTGAATTATATTAAAGTTGATTTTAGGGTAATTTGATCAATCTTGCTAACCTAGATTTATGTATTTGTTTGCTAAATTCAGAGTTATTCAATTATATAGAATTCCATAAAGGGTATACATAGCTCAAATCGCTACACGAACTTGTCTATCATTTGCTTAAACTTTTCTATGCCTAAAATGGGTAAATTAATTATCTCCAATTTAATTAACTGTTGGTCTTGCTAAATACCTACTGTTCAATCTTTAACAAGGAAGATTAACTTTGTTGTTTTCATGATAATAGTTGGTTGCCTTTTGCAAACATATAAAAAAGATTCAAATGTATTCCAAATCTGGAATAGGCTAAGAGCACTTTATTTCAAAAGGATAGTGGTGGTCGACATTTCTAAGAATGGGAAGTTACAGCATCAAGCTTACAAAGAAGCTTATCTGCCTTATGAAATAAGGAATGCCATAGCTAGCACACTAAATCAAAAGCCATAACATCCTCTCTCCGATCTCGAAGAAGCCAAAAAAGATTGAGCAGCCATCGAGAAAAACAGATGTCTATCAAGACCCTGGAATCAGCTTGTAGCCGTTAGAGAGAAGTATCAATGGAATATTATATTGGTATCAAAAGGGTGCATCCATTGGCATTCTTTAACTGTCAAATTCTTAATACCTATATATGGATATTTTGTGAAAGAAGAAGAGTATCTACACATGCATGTAAAAATTTCAATTCTCTTTCTAAATGCTCTTGTCTTCTTGAGTGAACAATTCAAAATTATTGTAATCCTTGTACACACATTTGGAATTCCCTATGAAATAAAAGGGTAGGAGATTCTTGCTTGCAAGGAAGAGGGTTGACTAGGAGAGTCATCCTTCCTAAATTGGGATTTAGGATAAATCACTTCAAGAGCTTATCAAAATGTGTGTTGTCATCAAGGTCCTTGGTGGACACTTGACAATGTAATCTCAGAGCATATTAATATAGATTACTTGAATCCTAAGAAAAGGTCTTTAGTCAGCAATGTAGCCCAGTTAGAGGAAAGAACCTCGTTAACAAACACTATGTGCTTTACATTCCATTTTATCCTTTCTTTGCTTAACTTCCTTGACCTGTTTACTTAGGTTCTTTGATTATATTATTCATAATCCTTAAGTTTTCTATATTTTTCTATCATCTATGTTCAAAATTTTTATTTGAAATTATCTAGAGTCAACCTATTCACTCCCATTTAGAGTGACTTAGTTGACTTCGGACCAACAAATTACCTTTGTGATAAAATTGTAGATGTTGTTGCACATGCTAATAAGTCGGAAATTGGTCAAACTAGTTAGGTTAGCCATATCAAAATGGGCACCATATTCATGTAGTTCAATTGTTGTGGCAACTCTCCTACATTCAAAATACCTAACAATACATGTGACATATCAGTCCCCACTATGTCCCAATAGTGTTGGGAAAAAAGCGGGCTTAGCCCATTTGGACTTGGTGCCTTATTTGAATGCCCTATTTAAGGGCTTTAAAGTCCTCCCCTCAGGGTAAGGCTTGCACAACACGTTATTGAACTCATCGGAAACTTTAGGAGTAATACCATTAAGAACCAAATAAGCCCCTTGAGAACCAATCAAGGAGAAGAGACTTAAAAAGAACTTCAAAACCAATTCCTCTATTTCGTGATGCTCCACCATCGAAGATCTATTCTTTTTTTTCCAATGTATTGTCGAACACCCATTTTTCTTAAGATTATAGGGTCATACATGTAGCATCTTAGGGGATACTTATGTATGCTATGGTGATTTTGTGCCCTTTACATTGCTTTTACGCTCAAGCATGTTTTGTATGTTTTTGTAGATTTGATCGACTGAAACAAAATGCACTGAGTTGATGATTGCTTTTGATGCCTTCCAAAACCCCAAAAAAAAGAAAAAAGAGAGAAAAGCTTTGAGGCCTAAAAGTTCCTGACAAGGCCCAACCATGTCAAGAATCACAGGAAAAGTGTTGTGCAAGTACATGACCTGCATTTGACCATCTGTGTGTGCGGCTGCACCACTTACATCACTTTTTGTTTTTTTTTTCACACATGGTTTAGCAGTGATGGTGGCCATGTAGTAATAGCACTAGTAGATTTTTGCCTCAGCACGAAACCATTGAGTATTAGAGTCGCCATGTTTCAAATAATTCATCTTGGCACACTGGGCCCAAAAAAGACCCTCTTTACGCCTCCGCAAACTTATGTTTTCTAAAATCTTCTTACTCGCATGTATGAAGTTCAGTCCTTTCAATTTGTGAGTAATAATCGCAATTTTGCTTTGAATTTCCCAAATAACCTCTTCATTCCAACGCCTAAGATCTATATATAAGGAGTTATTCCAGATTCCAAATTTTACCGCAAGTTGCCCTAAGCCGCATATTGCGAAGCCCACTAAATAATAGTTTTGTACCCATCCTCTACCACCCACATATTCTCTAACTTGGAACTTCTTTTTCATTTTTGGGCAACCCAAAATAGGGCATTTAGCCTCAATTGAACCAATAAATGCTCATAAACTTTGTCATTCAAAATTTAAAACTTATCACTTCATCAAGGGGAATAACACTAACCACTCAACACTAGCACAATATCGGTCAAGGCGCTCCTTAAATGAGCCACTATCACCTAGCCCATTCTAGCAAGTAAAATTATATCTAGAGAACCCCAATTCATGAAGCTCCCGAGCATTAGAGTCTCACAAAATGAGTCTAGCATATTTTGACTACATGAACGACCCCCTATTATTTTCATAATTACAAAATATCTTGTTAACATTCCTCCAGTAAGCCATAGAAGGTCGAAATGAATCTTGAGGTCTAGATCAAACCACGTGTTTACTAATTCATGGTTGACTCTGACTATCATGATTGCCTGTAAAGCGCCATCAGTATGTTGATGGGCCAAACTTTTCAATATCCACGTCAAAACGATTGAAGGAATTCGAAAGAAGGATACCTTAATAGACTTATGGCATAAGAAAGCCAAGTCATGTTCCTCTACTATTTGAAAGAACGCGCTGAAAACCTTCAAAATTGCGCTCGATCAAAGCTAATTTTTGCACCATTGAATTTGATTTCCTATAAGAAGACCATATTTAGTAATAACCTGCAACATATTTAGTGATAACCTCCTGATGAAGTGACAGAGGTTGGAAATTATGAAAGGGTCACCAAGCCCTCAACAGTTAAGATATAGACTTGAACATGTAATGACTTAAACATCATAGTCACCACCAAGTAATAACTTCCATTCCATCACAAGCACCCTCTCACCCACCTCCTTCTCCCCTGAGTTGCCCAACTTGTGTTTGAAGAACCCATTCTCAATACTAATGATTGCAGCTCTGTCAATATTTATACCCGCAGACACCCCTTCATCAGGCTGAGTTACGGCACTAGAGCCTCGCCAACCACCTTTCCATAAAAGTATGAAAATTTGGTCGAGTCTTGACATTATTCTTTGCCTTATTTTTTCTAGAAATTCATAAATAACTTCTCTTCTGTCAAAAAAAAACGTTTGCATTCCTATGCTTGGCCTTGATAGGGGATGCATGGAGCCAGTCACCATATCACAACCCTAGTTCCTCAACTTGATCATCACTTCACACCCACTATAAAATATAAACGAGTTCCTGACTATGAATGCTATCAGGCTTTTAAAATTTTTTCAAACTCCCTTTTATGTTTTACCCCATTTGTCACCCAGTTTAAAATTTTGTTCCTGAATGTGACCAACATACCTAGTTACCAGCAATAATAGGTCACCTAATTAATTTTCTTTTTTTGTTTTTGTTGACAGTATGGAATCGAATTTTAAAAAAACATAAAAAAGAAGAAGTGTAACCCTCGCCCCCACCCCCCACCCCCCAAAAAAAAGAAAATTCCTTCCTTTTCCTTTCTCTCCCCTCTTGAAGCACCTATTCTATCTTCCAAATCCTTAGTCACAAACGAAACCCTACCTACCTGTAAGACCGGATCTTCTAGTCCTCCAATTATTTGCAATTGATTGCTTAGAGTTCTATTGAACCTAATCTACCAAAAGCCTGTGGTCAATTAAACCACACAATGTCAGAGTTCAACTGGAAGGAACTCATAGAAGGTTTGACATGGCTTCCCCTATTTTTCTTATGTAGAAAGATTATACGAATTTCATCATCATCCGTCCCCAATTTTTCATTATAATATACTTAAATGATAAACTGTTCTAAACCATATAAAACATATCTCAAGAAGTCGATTTTTCCTTCAACAATCTTGGTCTCACATATTGCTGAGCACCACCTTTCAGATTTGTTGAGGATTTTCGACCCCCATTCCCACCGAATTCTCATTCAACTTTGATGTTTAGAAGGCACTTTGGAAGAGCAAGGCAGGTTTCTGAGTAAAGGGCATTTGGTGGACGAAAGTGATTTCTTTTTTTAAAAAATTCTTCCCTCCGTTAGCTACATACCGGCTATAGTGGCCCAGTGGGTTGTTGGTTGTATTGAGGAACAAGATTTTAAATTGGGTGGCAGATCAAGAACAAAATAAAAGAGATAGCAATCAGGAAAAATTTGGAAAACCTGATGGCATTTGAGCCACCATGTCCCAATTTGGACAATTATAAGACGTCAAGGAGTTGCACACATTTGAGTTTTAGCCCAAAGCCTGCCCCCTCCATAAAATGTGTTTACTTCATCATATGGCCCCAATACACATTTGTGAGAAAGACAAAAAACAAAATATACCCTTAATTTCCAATTTTAAAATTTCTAGATAAAATTTATGCCAAGTGAATGAAAAACTATTCAAAAGCTATAATATAAACACATATTTATCCTAAAACACGCATTGCTCCATAAAATGACTTTAGATCTAATACAAATCCTCAAACTATCAAAGTGTGAGTTTCCCTAAACCACCAAAAACCTCACAAATATGAAACTTTAGGTCATTACACTGTAGTCAGATTGAACTTTTAGGCAAGTTTGTTGCAATAATGTTGGTTCAATTGGACTCCCTTCTAGGAATTTCCTAGAAAGTAGAAGAGAAAGTTCAGAGCCCCTCGCAGAAAAATAAGCCACGAATGACAACGTTATCAGCCTATTACTCCACTGGATGATGCAAGTGGCTCGCATATATTACTAGTTAGATACTTGTAACTTTGTTATCCACAAAGAGATTAAACTCATCCTCCGAGTCAACGTTCAATATAATGACTCAAAATTTTCACCTGTTTTTAATTCATCGCTTTGCTAGCTAAACACAATAACCCATCTATGATGAGACAACTTTAACTATGATTAATCATCATTAGAACTATATCGATAGTTACACTTGTTAACACATACAATACAATGACATTTCTCTTTTGGATGTTATTATGGTGTTTTTCTATTTGCCATATATAGAGCCACAAAATTCGCATAATGGTACTTATGAAGGTATAAGAAGATGACTTATTACTAGAAGATGTTCTGAGCGAAATTTAGATATCATTAGGAATCAGGTCGTGATTGAAGCCGATGGAAGGTGGGCTTTAGTATGGAGTTTGGATGTACCGCAACGAATTCGTATGTTCATGTGCCTCGCTTTGCATAGAAAGGTCCCCACAAATTCCCAAGGTGTAGTTCGCCACATTGCCATGGACCCCAGATGCCACGTATGTGGAGCGGCGGAAGAAACTTTGGACCACCTTCTTCGCGAGTGCCATTCTGCTTATGTCCTTTGGCAGCAATTGGGTACTCAACACGGTAATGGGAGTTTCTGGTCTTGTTTTGAGATGCCGCTTCATGAGAATATCAATAACGGAGATGGTGAGATTGGGTCAGATTACAGAGACAAGTTTGCTTTGGTTTGTTGTGGTCTAACAAACTTTTTGGTAACAACGAAGATGTCCCCGCATGGTCAAGGTAACTCCTTTGAATGGAGATGGAGAGAGATTAAGCGTGCTATGGAGAGGGAGCCAGTGCTGTTATGGAAGCCTTAGATATGTAAAGAGGGAGGACATATTCGTTGGACTCCACGCCAGTTGAAGGTTGGCTTAATTTGAATACTAATGGAGCTTCAAGGGGCAACCTGGGACCACCTGCAGGTGGTGGGATTCTAAGGAAGAGAAGGGGGGACATGCTGGAAGCCTTTGCAAAGAACCATGGAGCCTATAGCTCATTTCGAGCCGAGGCGCAAGCATTTCTACAAGGACTAGAGATGGCACACAGACATGGTATTCAATTCCAAACATGATTATTAATTCTGACTCGGCTGACCGAATCTCCCTGCTGAAGGAGGCTTGTTGTAAGCACCCATACAATAATCTTATTAAAGGCATATTACAGGGTGCAAGCAAGTACTTCAGGGAACTGGATGGAATATAAAATTAAGTTAATCACTTTTTTTTTTACGCTGTTCATGCTTTTTATGCTTTTTATACAGGCTCAAATATGGAACCAAAAAGTTTGTTGCATTATTATAGCTCGTTCAGTTTATTATCTAACAGATACGACCAGGACAGTTACAAGCATAAAAAGCAGCATTAGCAGATGGACTCGTGATGCCATTTTGGAAAGGTCAGAAATTCATGGAATAAGACCAGAACTCAGACCTCTCCATCCCAGAGTTCTTCAAGGGTCTTGTACCCAGGGGATTTCTCATGCACCCACTCTATGCCCTTGACATACTTGACCTGCATCCACATATAAACAGGCATCAACGTTTATTCGTCCCAGAACATAAATAAGAAACAAAAAAGAAACAACCGTACTAAAACCCCTGATTAGCATATGAAACCCACAGTGCAACAATGTGATGACACTTGATGCGTCATTTTTAAGACAAAAACATGTACAATTTTTCAGAAAATGGGCAATTGCAACTCCCCAATAGATCACTTAGCATAGTCCGAGTAGAGCATAATTGGAAGTGAGCAAGCCATTCAGAACACAAAATCTCTTCACTTTATCCAAATGGCAGTTCTCTGGATTAACATTTTTATCTAGCCAGCAGCACTAGGTAGCTGCATTTAGCGTTTAAAAGAGTGATTGGATTATTCTACTCTTTAACAGATTTCTTTGTTGGATTTATTATTTTTTTTTTCAGGTTTTTATAAATGGATTTATGAGCGCCTTAAGGTATTTTCGAGTGCAAAAAAAGTGCCTCACAAGCAAGAATTATAATAATTAGAAGACAACTTGATACTGATACAAGGGCATATTTAAAGTCAACTACAGCAGATGACCGCTTTGCTGATGACCAAATCGAGTTGGAACCCTGAACTTTCCGCAAAATCTTTAAGGAACATCTGCTTTTGCCGCAACCCGCAAGGTAAGGACAGCCTCTCCCAATATTGGATGAAGCCCTAGGAGTTACAGCCAGAGGAGGAAGGCAATCACAAGCGAAATATTCTCATACACAAGAATTGAACCCCCAAAGCTTAACCACTAAAGCAACCCTCCACTCTCTTAAAATGAAACGAAATGAGAACATGAGAGAGCAGAGGATGCAGATGGGTGACTAGGGAATGGAACTTACCTGCTTAATTTCAGAAAATTTGCTGAACAAATCATCAGGTATAGACCAATCAAAAATGTCCAAATTTTCTTTCAACCTTGCTTCACTGGATGCCTTAGGCAACACACTATGGCCCATTTGGAGGCCCCAACAAAGAGCTATCTGTGCCGGAGTCTTGCCTAGTTTCTCTGCAACCATGGTCAAGACAGGGTGTCCAAGAAGAGGGGTCTTCTTTGCTTCAGCAGACTGAGAACCCAGTGGTGAATAACCCTGAGGAGCAGGAATGATATCACCAGGGAAAAATACCAGGAAAGTTTAGCAAATGAAAACTGAAGACAAGACAATAGGAATAGGATTGAATATACTGCAATTTGCACAGGCAAATCTTGTTGGCAAAGCAGGAAACCAGGTTCTAGAAGTCGGACTAATTTTACTATGGTCAAACGAGATTGACAAAATATTAAGGTTCAGATAGACTTCAGGTTATCTCATGTCAGGTTCGGGTAATGTATTTATCACAAATTTGCCGTCACTGATTCCAATAATCTTGCAACAAAGGGCAACCAACATTAGTTACAAAGATTCTAGATAATCCTGCTTTGCTATGGGTTAGAATGAGATTGTCTTATTGGGTCTAGGCCAAGCAACCAAGAATGATGAGTTTTGCCAAGTCAACCTAGCAACAAGAACAGAGACATTAGGGTACCAAAACACTACTTCCAAAGTTTGGATTGGCACACTCACAGATAGAAGGACACCCTTCGATCTACAAAATTCCCGTAGCTTTCCCTGCTGCCATGCTGGGTGGCATTCCACCTGGTCCACAGCTGGAGGAATTCGTGCAATTTCTAGAAGATCTTGCATTTTCTTTGTTGAGAAATTGCTAACTCCAATGGCTCGGACTTTACCAGAATCATAGAGTGCCTCCATAGCTTTCCACATACTGGGAATATCTGGTGGAAGGAGATTCTCAGGATCATTACCAACTGCCCCCTTCTTCACCTTTACTGGCCAGTGGATCTTTTGAATAAAACAGTAATCAATAACTAAATGCTTAAAACATACACCCTAAAATGTCAATAAATAAATATTTATACATATGAATAACATACAAGGTACAGGTCCAAGTAGTCAAGCTGAAGGTCGCTCAAAGTTTGATCTAGAGCCTTTGGCACATCTTTTGGATCATGATCATAATTCCTGCAGTGTCATAGATTTGTCAAAGACCAACGAAACAACCTAATATGATAAGAAAAATACCAGTAAATGTAAGGACTGATGACACAAAGACTTTCATTTATCACAGGGAAGATTCCTAATTAGGTAATTCAAAGTTGAGATAAATAATAAAGATTAAAGGATACATTTCTTCATAACAACTTCTGAGCATAGAACAGAAAAAAAAAGCTATTAATACTGACGAGAGCTTAGAGGTGATAAATAACTCCTCCCGCTTCACTACACCCTCTTGAAACAGCTGCTTCAGAACTTCTCCGATCTACAAACAGCGTATCACAATAGCTGTTAACCAGTTATTCCAATATAAGCATTTGGCACAATTATGAGCTAGAATTAACTAAGCATCACATGAAAAATTAAATGCCCTGTTTTATTCCACATTTCATTCTCATAAATTCCGGCTTACCACAAATATGCCATTATTACTTCTAAGTTCTAACCACAGAAAAGAATAAGATGCAACAGTTGACACAAGTAGAGATAGCTTTAGGTCTGACGATCTCAGAGAGCCAGTTCAAGTGGTACATGTTTTCAATCTTCCTCCATTTTATTCCGAAAGCTTCTGGAAGTTGGTTCATTACCTGTTTCTCATTGCCATAGATATGAGCACAATCAAGGTGCCTATAACCCATCTGTATCATGGAAAACACAATTGTCAACATTAACTGCTAATATTTGCATCTCTCAGGAAAACAGCACAGATTCATTTTGTAACAAATATCATTTCTAGTCAGCATAATAGCCCCGATCTCTATCTCCATGACCTTTATACCTTTCCATCCTATTCGGAACAAGCTCTCATGTGTGCAATGATGATTATATTTAATTTTACTTTTTACTGGTACCTATCATACTAATTATGATGCCTACAAGCAGAAAATGCAAGATTATCTAGGTTTATCACTGAGAAAAGGTTAAAAAATCATTAATGTACGGTTAAAAATTAAAACCATAAACAAGACTAAAGATATGTGGTTGGTCCTGTACAGGGTTCAAACAGTATGGTATATACTACTTCACCCCACATACTGAAACATGTCATTGTTATCATATCCTATCATTTCCTTTTGACTCCCCGTCCCCATCACCAAGAGCATAGGTTTCCATGAAGATAGGTTTTTCCCAAACTTCCAGCCATATCCAGCCGTTGTGCGTGAATTAGCCTAATGAATTGAATAGTGGGAGTCACATATGGTATGAGTTGAACACAACTTAACCCAAAAGCCTAACACATTGAATCATACGTCCAACTCATATAAACAAGTAGGGGCAGATCCACTTTGATAGAAACAGCGTCGTGGACAATCTTTAGCAGAAAAGGTTATTTAAGATTCTTTAGGGGGAAAAAAATCCTTCAAGGGCCTGTTCATTTCAATATTGGCCCAACCGCAACTGCTTTCAACCGCTCTCAACCGTTTCCAACCGCTAACCGCTAATCTCAACTGTTTCCAACTGCTAACCGCTAATCTCAACCGTTTCCCGCTAATCTCAACCGTTTCCAACCATTAACAGCTAATCTCAAACACTCATAGCTGCTCTCAATGACTTAAAACTACTCTCATCCACTTCCGACTCCTCGTAACTGCTCAGATTCTTTATAAACGCTAATCCTTTTATACACGCTAATCCAACTATCTCTCAACTGCTAAATGTTAATTACAACCGTTCTCAACTGCTCCAAACTAGTGACCGGCTTGCAACCGCTGAAATGACCAGGCCCCAAATTTATGAAGTTGACACCTATAAAAATTAATTGGTATTTACAACCCTAAGGGCCTATTCCTTTCAACATTTGCCCAACCACAACTGCTTTCAACTGCTAATCCCAACTGCTTCTAACAGCTCTAACTCTCTCCCAACTACTCGCAACTGCTCACATTATATCTTACAAACACTAATCCAACTGTCTCCTAACTGTTCTTAACTGCTTCTAACTACTCACAACTGCTCACAAGTGATAATTGCTAATCACAACTGCTCTCAACTGCTCCTCACATCTCATAACTGCTAACCGCTCCTTGCAAGGGCGGAAACAAGCAGGCCTTAAGAAGTCCAGAACTGGATATCATTGAATAAAATTTCTTGACCTGAGCTGTGAACTTATGATTCTACTAACCTTTCAAAGGTCAATGTGGGACATTAATTCACATCTGGGTTTTCCCAACACTAACAACCCCCTTCCAGCCTCTTTCTCGCTCTTTACCCTCTTGCATATCTCAATAGAGTTTTACTTACATCTCATGTTTTCTTTTTCTTAAAACAATTAGACAGTCTCAGCAACAACAAGCTTCTATTGTATGCAGGCAACAGAGAGAGAGAGAGATCCAAAACATTCACAGAGAGAACCATATAATTTGACAAGCATTCTACAGGGATGTGCCACCTATCCTACATGAATACGGTACACTGCACTCTTATGTGTAACTCCCATAATTCCAAGAAGAAAAAAGAATTCTTCAAACTAAGAGTAAGCGTCAAATTCGTCCATCTAATGATCATTAATTCGAACAACGTATGTTTAATTACTTCAAGCAACATGAAATGTCACTGCAAAACGGAAATTTAACGCTAAAAGCTACCAAATAAAAAGGGCAGAGAAAGAGATAGGACCTTAACGGCGGCAACAACAATATGGGGAGGAATAGCATAAGTGCCCAACCCAATTGAAGGAATTTTAGCCCCAGTATTCAACTGAAAGAATCGAAGGTCGTTCGCCATTTTCACCCAATACCCACCCTCTTTCTTCAATGAAAATTCTCAAGAATGCATGAACAATATCATTCCCAGCTCCTCCTACTAGTGGCATATATAGGCAAAGCCAGGAAGAAGGGCCTAGGGGCAGGACCAAAAAAGGAGCAATAGTTATTAAGAAAAATGCGTAAAGGAATGGAATATTGATGACGTCATCTAGCTAGTCATCTTCCCAAGTCCTCCAAAAAGTGTCTGTCACCGACACTGGTACTTCAAAATTTTAATTACCCGTTCTTTTACGAGTAAGTCATGTTTTTGCTGCCTTTGAAAAGTCAAACGAAAGAGCTAGATCGCATATAAGAGCAAAAATAATAGTGAGTCAAAAATTGGATCATCAGTTGGATCCTATCATTATCACATCAGTTCTCTTTTTACCTTTTTGCCTCACAATCTTTACTCTATGTAATGGTTGGCTCACTACTTTCCCTCACCAAATAAAATAATACCTATGGACCCCACACATAATCAAATTTAATTGTTTGAGTTTTATTAATTTTATTTGGTTGGTCACTTGGTTTAATTATTTTTGGAGAAAATAAGTTAGATATGATAATTCGATAACGAAAAACTTTGAAGGATCGTAAATTTTTTGACAAGAACAATGCAAAAATTTGAATAAAGAAATTGACATATGGCTGAATATATAAACTACAAGAGTGCAATAAATAAATTTAAAAGATGCGTTGGTTGACATTAAACGAAATTAAAATTACTGCGCGTGAATAAGTTAAAATAAATCACAATATGATGATGAATGAAGACAACATTTAATGACCTTCCTATCAATTTTAATTTTTTGGGTTCGTTATTTGGGTTTAAGTTGTATTGGAAAAAAAATAATGTGCGCGTAATAATTATTATACACAAAAAATTAAAGGGTCGTAAATGTTATTAAAAGAACACAACAATTTCGAAAATATAAAGGCCACATGCATAAAATCACAAATTACAAGAGTCCGATAATAAAATAAAATGAGTTACATTGGTTGACGTGGGACGGGGAGAAAATTACAATAGTTGAACAGTTAAAAAAGAAATTGAGAATATGAACATGAGTAAACTATCTTCTGTGGCGCGGACCCGAATTTCGCTTCCATATTTCCTCATTCAAGTCTGCTTGAAGAGCTAAATGCGTATTGGAGTTGCGAACTTGGCATGATCGTTGAAAGTACGTCTCATAGCACGGGTGATGATCCTGGTTAACGATCGCCTCCAGGACAGATCCGTCGACAACGTCGTAGTCAAATGCAAGCTCGTAGTTGTCCCGCTCGTCCTCCACAATCATGTTGTGGAGTATGACACATGCTCTCATGACAATACCAATTTCACTTTGGTCCATCAGACGAGCGGACCCACGTACAATGGCAAATCGAGCTTACAACACACCGAAGGCTCGCTCAACATCCTTCCTTACCGATTCTTGACGTTCTGCGAAAAGTTTTTTCTTCGGGCCTTGGGGAAGTGGGATTGTTTTAACAAATGTCGCCCATTGTGGATAAATTCCATCTGAAAGATAGTATCCTATGTTGTACTGATGCTCATTGACGACATACTCACATTTAGGAGCACGATCCTCGTACATATCTTGGAAAACCGGTGAGCGATCGAGGACATTGATGTCATTGAGACTTCCAGGCAACCCGAAGAACGCATGCCATATCCAAAGGTCGTATGACGCAACGGCTTCAAGGATGATTGTTGGCACCTTGTAAACTTGTTTTTGAAATGATGCCCTCCAAGCCGTTGGACAATTCTTCCACTCCCAGTGCAAGCAGTCTATGCTTCCCAATATGCCGGGAAAGTCACGAGCTTCAGCAACTCATAGTAAGCGATCTACATCAGCTTGATTTGGTTTTCTCAAGTACTGCTCCCCGAACACCTCAACGACGCATGAGGCGAATTTTTTGAGGCATTCCAATGCGGTGCTGGCACCAATCTTCAAATACTCGTCAACACAATCAGCTACTACAACATACGCAGGCATTCGGATGGCTGCGATGCATTTGGTTAATGGCGACAACCCACGCTTTCCCGCCGCGTCGTACCTCACCTGAAAGTACTCTGAATGATTGCCGAGTGCTTCAACAATACGGACAAATAAGTGCCTCCGCATTCTGAATCTCCGTCGAAAATGATGTTCATTGTACACTGAATCTTCAGCGAAGTAGTCTTGGTTTAAGCGGTTGTGGGCAGCTTCTCTATCTCTCCTAATAAATCTCCTTTGTATTCGAGCCGTAGATGCTGATGGCGTCATCTCCGTTGGTGCGTGCCTCAGTTGCGTAAGGAACATCATTTGTTGTTGCACCTGTTGTTGGTATTGGACGTACGCGGCCATGCCAGGGATTATGACATTATCATCTGATGAGGAAGAGGTCGACGAGGGGGAGGACAATGATTCCTCGTCAGTGGGCAACGTATCCTCATTAAAATTTTCCATTTCAAATGGCCTGCGCAAATAATCATGATTACGCATTAATGTACATAAGAGTAACCGTTTTTATTAAACAATAATAGACACACCCAATTTTCATAATTTCATAACATAAGTTGAGATACATAAGAGTAACCAAACTCCTATCTACTACAGCACGTGCAAAACAAAAGCCATATAACATGTTACAACATACGATGAGACACATAGTTCTCGTTGTCTACAACATTAGGGGGGGAAGGGAGACATATTACTGATGTGACGATGAGCTTCCATATCTCTTTTGCATTATTTTCGCTTTCCTTTGCTCGTAGTAAGACGCTTGTTAAGGATGCGTTGTGGAGGTGTCGATCATCATGATTCGATCCTCCTCCCTCCTCAATTTTGCTTCCCTTATCAGTATTTTCTGAGACATCTCTTGTTGTTTTGTGACGAAGAACTCTTTGAACATTTCATTCATATCCATGTTGGCAGTCTTGATGTCCTTCAGCTCAGATGCTACTAGATCAAAACCTATGTTGTGCACCCTTTGTTTCATCCTTCTCTTTGCGGCTTTGCGGCCCTCGGGTCTTTCACCTCCACCGACAGCTTCATCTCCAGCCTCTTCGGTGTCGGGTTTGGACCTTTTCGACGATCCTGACCCTGACTTAGGTGGGTCAGATATCGCTCGCCACTTTGGCTGGTCCTTTAGCATCTCATACCAATGCTCCAATTCAAACTTTTTCGATGTACGCTCAACGTACAATCTATGGGCCTCTTGTACAATATTTGCCTCATTCCACCCACTGTGATTACTTCGTTCTACTTCGAGCATAACACCTGTCCATTTGTTCACTATTGGGGCACACCGAAGCCATCGGTTGTTACATGTCTTCGCAGTTCGTGCCAATGCCCCTTGTGGACGGTACTCATTGAAAGCCGAGGCCACCCTACTCCAGAGACTAGTTTTCCTTTGGTCAGCCCCAACAATCGGGTCAGTCCCTACATTTATCCATGCCCGAATAAGTTGTTGATCTTCCTCAAATGTCCACTTCTTCGCACCACCCATCGTACCTCCCATTACTTCCTCCACGTCTCCTCATCAGTACTTGCCTCAATGTTTGTCTCAGACTGCCCTAACCCGACCACTGATCCTGTCGGTGTGGATAAGGGTGTGGAGTTGCTCCCCGCAGAAAGGTAATTTGGATGAGGAGGTGGCGGTGGATAGTGAGGAGGGTAGTACAGGTATTCACTCTCGTGCACATTGAAAGGTTTGTTATGTGTTGATGTGTAATATGGTGGAGGACATGGTTGAGGATTTTGACTTGAACCACTCGGATTCCTCGAGGTAAGGTGGAGTGGGTAATATGGATGATGCGGATAGTGGTGGTAGTTTTGTGGCACATAAGGGGGGTAAGACACATGACGATTGAGTGCGGGGATTGGGGTAGCACTATTACGCTCCACTTGGGGGGAATCGTCACTCTCAAGCAAGCTCATGAAGGACGGGGGAGTGTTAGGATCCATATTTCAGATGAAATTACCACCTACAAATTTTAAATTAATCATATTAATAACTGCATCAAGTAACATTTTTATTTTAATTCTCATATACGTTTAACATGTTCATTTTAATTTGTTAGTACCACATACCAAAAATAACAAAATTTAACAAAATGTTAATTTTAGTTAACAAAAATATTAACATGTAAATATCACTCAAATATACGACAACCAAATTAAATCATTCACTTAATCAAGTGACATGTTCATTTTCATTTTCATGTACATTAACATTAAAATTAAATTTTGGTAATACCATATAATTAAAAAAAAATAACAATTCACTTCACCAAGTAACACGTTCATTTAAATTGGGACTAACTTCTTCATTTTAATTATCATACACATTATCATATTAATTTTAATAACATTTACGACAAGTATAGCACACCATTCATTTTATAAAACAAAATGTTAATTTTAGTTAACAAGAATATTAACATGTAAATATCACTCAAATATACGACAACCAAATTAAATCATTCACTTAATCAAGTGACATGTTCATTTTTCATTTTCATGTACATTAACATTAAAAGTAAAGCACACCATTCATTTTATAAAACAAAATGTTAATTTTAGTTAACAAAAATATTAACATGTAAATATCACTCAAATATACGATAACCAAATTAAATCATTCACTTAATCAAGTCACATGTTCATTTTCATTTTCACGTACATTAACATGTTCTTCTTTAATTTTTAACAACATATATATTAACATGTTCATATTTCTCACATATACGAAAAACACATCACATCATTAATTTAATCAAGTGCCATGTTCATTTTAATTTTCATGTACATTAACATTAAAAATAAATTTTTGTAATACCATATACTAAAAAAAAAAA
>JACYFF010031956.1:28570480-28671962 GCA_017589665.1 Selenicereus undatus
AGAAGAAGAAGAAGAAGAAGAAGAAGAAGAAGAAGAAGAAGAAGAAGAAGAAGAAGAATTATTTTGGAAGAATTGGTGAGGATACATGCAGGGTTCATTAGGATTTCTCGCTTGATTATCAATTTCTCAATCGGATCGAAGAAATATAATTGCATTCACTTTCCTTGTAGGCTCATTAGGGTGAGCACCAAAAAAGAGGAAGCATGACCTTTAGGGTTCACCTCAGGTTGACTTGGAAAAGTACCTGACTCCCTAGAGAATGATACTGATTGAGAAAAAAATTCAGTCATCATTCTCATCATTCTTTCCATATTAGCATTAATCATTCTCTCCACATTGCTATTAATTCTCCTCTCAGTTTTATCAATGTTAGTATAACTAGGAGGAGGTTGACGTTGAGCAACAGGAGGTGGAGGTCCACGTGCATTGGGCACACCTGAAAAATCCGATCTTTGAAAAGAATCAAAGGGATGGGAGATGGGCTGGGAGTTAGGAACCACAACTTTTGCTCCATTATTCTAAGAAAAGTTAGGGTGATTTCTCCACCCTGGATTGTAATAAGGGGAAAAAGGGTCATTCTTTGGTCTCTTAAAGATCATACTTGCTTGCTCCTGTCCAGCCGCTAACTGGTGAGTAAAATAAGTACTCAAAGAATGATCTAAGGCCTGACAGTGAGGACGTGCCGCTATAGAAGTATGAGGTATCTGGGGAGATAGCCCCTTCAACATGTTTTCTAAAACAACAGTCTTAGATTCCAAGTGACTCACATCAAAGACAGAATGTAACCAATCCCTAGCAAATCTAGAACTTAGATTGTCATCTTGAGCGGTTCCCCACTGCATGGTCTTCTCAGCTGACTCCTCTAAAAATTCCAAAGTAGCAGTTGCGCTCTTACAAAGAAAGCCACCCTGACACATGGACTCTACCCCAGTTCAAGTCTGTTGGTCAAGTTCTTCATGAATAATTTGGCACAATCGTGCTTAGTATAAACCATGATAGGGACATTGGGCTAACTAATTTTTGAATCTATCAAAGTATTTCCAAAACGATTTCCTATCTAGTTGAACAAATTGATTAATTTTGTTCCTTAGGTTAACAGTTTTGGCATTGGGAAAATATTTTCTTAAGAACAATCATACAAAATCATTCCAAGAAGTAAGAGAATTAGCAATCAAGCCATACATCCAACATTTAGTAGAATCTTTGAAAGCAAAAGGAATCAATTTCATTCGTACAACGTCAATAGTGATATTAGGGAAATGCATCATAGAACATACTTCTTTGAATTCCCTCAAACATAAATTAGCATCATCTAAACGTATGAATTTAGGGAGCATTTGAGTATAATGAGGTCTTAATTCAAAAGTTACATTTGGTCCTAGGTTAGGTATAGTAAAATAAGATGGCAAAGCAGTCCTAGGAGGATAGAAAATATCATTCAATGATCTTTCTTATGCCATTTCTTCTAATTCAGGCTTGGGTTTAGGTTTTGGTTCAAGCTCAGGGTTAGGTTCACTCTTAATTCTTAGGGTCTCTGACCTAGTCATTTAAATCCCACACCTTGACCTAAGGATATATTTTTGGTCTTTTTTATCTTTTCTAATTTTTTTTGGATTTTAGATTTTTCTATTCTTTTTCTTCTAAAACACAAAACAAAATAAAAAAGTGAATGAAACCTAAACACAAAATAAAAAAAAAAGTAATCCAACCTTAGAAAAATCAAAAACTCAAAAAACATCAAAAAAGTAAAAGAAGGTAGAAAATAAACTAACCCTAAAGAAGCCAAATCTAAAAATAAAATTAAAATAGAAAATAAAACTCCTAAAATCAAAACCTTATACATAGTAAATTCAACAAAATCACAAAAGACATGAATATATTTTTTTCGAATTTTTTTGTCGTTGAGCTAGGCAGAATATTGCCAACAAAATATTAGTTCAAAACTTCGTAGAAAATTTCTGATAGTCACAAAAATTACAAAACAATTCACACAGACTCTAAAAATTATGCTAAATCCATAAAAAATATCAGCACAGCAAAAATACACCAAACATGTTCCAAAAAATTCTAATGGAATTTGAAATTCATGAAAATCCTGCACTGATGTTGCTTCTTTATTTTTCCATTCAATTCTGCCTTTTTTGTTGCACATAAACTAGATTTGGTTACTATTGTTTTTTCAGCAATAAATAAACTCTAAAAATCAAAATACTAACTTAATTCAAAAATCAAAATACTAACTTAATTCAAAAATCAAAATAATCTAAACTAAATGACTAAAACTAAATAAAAATTCAATCAAAACTAAATATCACAATTGTAAAACTAAAACAAAAATGTCTCAAATGACTCGACGCAACTAAATTTCACAAAACCATCCCAGGCAATGGTGCTAAAAACTTGTTGTGAATTCTGCAAGCGCACAGTTTTATCGTTGAAACACTTATGAGTGTCGATCCACGGAGATGGATTGTGAAATTAGTTTACTAAGTTGTATATGTTAACAAGTAGTCGAAATTAATACAAACTAAATTAAGCTGATTACCAAACAATTAAGTATCATCTACAAAAAAGAAAATCAAAACTGTCTCGTGGCACAAGCAAATCAATGTCATAAACCTCAGTCAAAGTTTATCAAAACTGAAGAAAAGGACTTGACAAATGGGTGAGTCCCTTAATTGACCATTTGAACTCAATACAAAATAACATCACCTTACAAATCCAAACAATCAGAACGAAGTTCCAAATCAGAATAGGGACTCGGAAGAACCAGAAACTCGTGACAGGGGAAGCAACTCGAAATCAACTCGAAGCTTGAATCGTTGACTTGCAATAGAACTGCTACTCGAAATCCCACTTACAAATTAACAACCCAAAACCCAAATTATGCCAAATCTAATACTGAACCTAAAGATGAAACTGAAAAATTAGGGGGAAAAAAATAAAAATTCGAGACTAAGACAATCTATATGGTACTGCTCTCTGCTATTTGTCCTCTATCCCCCCCTCTCTGGCTCCTCCAATTTTTTATAGCTTCAATCCGCCTCCTCATCACTTCCATTAATTCTCTAAAATAATTCCTCAAAACCGCCAAAATGATGATGATGTTAATTCTGGGAAATGAAGGGAGAGAGAGATGGTTGCGTTATAGAAATGGAGGTCGAAACTGCCCGGTCTTTTTGAGTTATGGGTGTAAAGAGGAGAGAGAAGAAGAAGCAGCTATCGAGCCAAGGGGGAAGAAGGTCGGAGGTCACGTGCCATACGCATGGACTTTAAGTGAGAAAGGGGAAGACTAGGCTCCCTTGGGACTATGCAAGGTGTGAAATGGGACGCGTCTTACGAACAAGCCCGTAATCAGGGAAAGAAAGAATAGGGAGCTGAGGGGCATTGGGAAACGGAGAAGCATTTGGGATACGGAGAAGCATTTGGGTCTTCAGGCCACGGGGAAACAGGAGAAGGGGTAGGACCCGTTTGAGAGAGAATGACGGAGCTAAGAAGGGAGAAGGGAATAGGCGCCCGACTGGGCCTCTATGTTGGGCTTCACCCGGTCTAAGAGAGAAAAAAGAGGGAGGAGGCATGATGCGGGTTTGGGACAAGGCACTGGGCTTCGTTCCGCCTTATTTTTTTGTTTTTTTGGGCTTTCTTTTCTTCCTTCTTCATTTCCCACTTGATCTAAGCTTCATTTTGAACTAATTGTTCATCTTTTCCCTAATTTTTCCAATTCATGCAAAATAAACAAAACAATCATAATTTAATAATTTATTGCAAGCAAATAATAGATAATCAAAGGGTATAAAATATCATAGTTCTTGGTTTAATAACAATGTACAGTATGAGAGGTTTGCCCGGGATTGGTGCCCCCAACACAGGAGGATGGGGCAAATATTTCTTTATTTTTTCAAAAGTTGTGTGACACGACTCATCCCACTTAAATGGTGCATCAACGTTCTGCAAGATTTGAGATGAATCTTCGGATATATGCCAAGCGAGCTTGAAATTCGCGAAGCTCCTTGAGACTCTTAGGCTGATTCATCTCTTGGATTGCTTTGGTCTTCAACTAGTCTATCTTAATTCGTCTGTGATGAATGATGACACCCAATAACTTTTCCAAAGGTGACTCTAAATGTGCACTTGAGTGCAATCATCTTCATAATCACTTAAAGATTAGATTAACATCATGTATGCGATCCACCCTCTTTTTAGACCTGACCACCAAATCGTCGACATAGCACTTGATTATTTTGTTGAGCATACCATCAAAAATTGTTTGCATTGCCCTTTGGTAAGTTGCTCCTGCATTCTTAAGATCAAAAGGCGTCACTTTATGACAAAAAATGCATTTACGTGTGTAGAAGGTTGTGACCTATTGATCTTCTGTTGCCATCTGAATCTAATTGTATCCTACTGTGCAATCCATGAATGATAACACTTTGTGCCCTGTGGTTGAGTCGATCATGAGCTCTGTGATCGGCAATGGGATTGAACATGATGATAGTGGCCCATCTGGTGGACCACGCAATCGAATTGTCCTGTACATTGATAATACGTTATGGCTTCATTTGATGATGATGAAGGACCTCCAACCTGAGTGTATGAGGTGGTACCTTCAGTTGAAAGATTACAATTTCATGGCTCGCAACAAATACGATTCCTATATTTTCACCGATCTCGGGCGCACATCAAAGCAAGGCCAAACATTTGACTTTAAATGAGCACTTCTTGAGAGGCAACCTAAGTCCTTTTATTGCTTTCATCTTATCTTTAGGCAGTTTTTACTTCTTAAAAAAAAAGAGAAAAAGAAGAAAACAAAAAAAGGGGGGCAAGAGTGTTCATCAGTTCTTGATAGATGACACCACAGACCATCAGTATTCACCAACATAGGTCGTGGTCAATTTTTTAATAAGTCAACAATTTTTTGATATGTCACAGGTTAGCCGTATTTCAAAATACGATCCATAGCATGCCTGCCTTGTCCAAAGAAAATTCTGCTAGCAGTCACCACGGTCAGACCGTGGTGTCTCCCACAGACCGTGGTGGCCTGCTGCAGGCTACGGTCAAGGGTGTTTGACCATGGAAACCTCCCCTTCCCATTTTCATCTTCTTCCTCAAGACTTTCTCTCTTTATCTCCCACTTTCCCTCTCTAAACCCTCCATTGTTACATTTTCAATTCCTCACCATTTTCTTCCAAATTTCTTTTTAAAACACTTAATTTTTACCCCAACTCTTCTCCTCTCTCTAAGTTTATGACTTTTTCACACCCAAATCATCTTCTTCTACATTGTTTTTCCTCTATTCATTTTCCTTTCACCCTTCCTCCATAACCATCTTTTTCCAACTCAAACTTCTCATCTTTTTCACCCAAATTCTTCATTTTCCTTTCTCATACCTCATTCTTGAGGTTTTTGTTCCAATTTCTCACATTTTTACATCCAGACGCCCAACAAGAGACAAAGCAATATTAAGGGGCGGAGGCATCTAGCCAAGCGCCACCACGGACTCAATAAACCTCCCGCACTGATCCGAGGTAATGTTCTTCATCCTCTTGGTTTGACTAACCCCGAACATATTGCTCGATATAATTGCTTGAGTGAAAGAATTATTGTGGCAACCCGTTATTATGATGAGGAATTGTTGGACTGTTTGGGATTGTTGGATGACATAAGGTGGTTATTTGCACCGGGGGGGATGGTATGCGGCACTTTATTGAAATGAAAGAGCATACATATCTTGACGTCACACTTGAATTTCTGAGTACTTTACATGTTGAGGTCACTCAAAGGCCTCATTGTCAAGCGAGATATAGTTCATTTTATTTGCAAGGGTAGATTTATGAGTTGAACCTAAGTGCCTTTAACAACATATTTGGTTTTCCACCTTGCTTGGACTTACCAAACTATCAAGTTCCTCGTGAAGTCAACTCGAATGCATTTTGGGGCGAGCTTTCAGGGGATTTTAGGTACAACACCAGTTCTTCCAAATGCGCCGATATTAGGAACCTTTGTGTTCAGGAGGCTCAGTGTATTCTCGCTTATTGTTTCTTTGCTCGGGATGATAGTTTAAATGTCCCTAGATTATCTGAGTTATACCAACAATCGTGTATGCTAGATGGTGTCCAAATTGATCCTGGCATGTTCTTACCTTGACAATTGTATAGTGTAGTTGTCAGCAATAAGGGTAGAATTGTCACTAGGGTATAATCACGACCATTGCTAGATCCTTAGGTGCTAAGCCCGAGGATTGACTTTTGCCGCTTCCCAATGTTGAGAAAACCACCTTACTTCACCGAGCTAACTTTCATTAGGTACCTGGTGTTGCTAAGGTTGTCCATCCTATACCTCGTCCTCCCCCTACTAACCTTAGCGGCCCTAGTTCTTCCTATCAACCTTCATCCACTGACTTTAAAGAGGTCCAAGTCACCCTTATGTCTATTTAGGAGGAACAAGTGTCCCTTCGAGCCTAAGTTGCCTCTGAGAACGCCGCTCTTTAGGACTTTGTCCAAGAACAGCACGACGAGCTCTATGGGATGCTTGCAACCCAGACCCAATATTTTTAGGGCTATAAGGCTTGTTTTCAGATCTGGAGAGATTGGCATATATCTTATGATCAACCACCCCACCTCCTTCCCCACTACCCTTCTGATTGCTTCTTGTTACTCCCCTTTCCCTTTTCTACCTCTATGATCATATTGAGGACAATGCTTTGTTCAATCATGGGGGAGTTAGTTAGTTAATTGATGGCGTCTGAGGCTTGATTTGATTTGGTGTGTATATGTGTATGTATTATATATATTGTTCATGATTGCATTTAGAGTTGCATTTTAGATTTAATCTCATGTAGCTAGAGCATGTTAGAGGTATATTTAAATTTCTTTTCACTTTTCATTCGTTTTCATAGCTTTTGCATTTTCTTGGTATTCTTATTAGCAACATCTAGGATTAGTTTCAATTACCATAGCAACTTGTTATTAGGAGCATGTATTCACTTAAAAAAATGAAAAAAAAAATCCTTCGATTATGAACTTTGTAGACTAGGTAGACTTCTTTGGTTTAGATTAACCCTTTAATTTGCCCAATTGTGAATAAAACTCTTTGAAAATGAGTTTGCGAAAATGAGCTTCATGTTTTGACCATTTGTTGAGTGCGAATTGATTACTCCATGATTCTTTATATGAATGTTGGCATAAGTCTCCTAATGAGCTAGGTATGACCTTGGTAGATGTCCTGTGAGGCTTTGAGTTTTTAAAGACTAATTTATTAATTTAGTCTCTTGCCAATTCATGAGCGACTCTTCCTCGGCATCATTTGTCTAGAACTTGCTTTAACTCTCATTCAAGATCACACTTAACATATGCATTAGGCAACATGATTGAGGCATTCTTTGACTTATTAAACCCAAAAGACCAAATAGCCACCCTTGTTATGCATGATATACCCTTAATATTCCCTTTGAGCATATATCCATTTTTATTGATGAGAACCTCCAAACATAACCTTTCTCCAAACATTTATCTAACTCTTAAGCCAAGACTAGAGAAGCGTTTCATCCTTATAAACTGAGTTTCATTGGGAGTTAGTATGGGGCATTGAGATCTTTTAAGTGTGTTCGATTGGTCAGTTGATGAAGGGATTTGTGTTCTTATGTTTGTTTAAGAGATCCCTTGTTTTATTGTACAAATATTAGAGAAGAGTTGAAATTGAAATTTGATACGCATTCCCTTAGCCAACTCTTTTATGAGTAAAAAGAAAAATTTAAAAAAGGAGGAAAAAAGAAAGAAAGAAAAAAAGAATAAAGGAGTCTTGGCCTTGTTTAGATTGTAAAAAGTATGTATCACTTTCGACTCTCTTCTCTTTATTTGGTTGTGAAAGGGGATGTGTTTATAATTGAAGTGTATTGGTTTGAAGAGAGCATTACATGAGAGCATTGTAAGAGTTTAGCTTTTAGTTTGTGGCTTCTAGCTCTACATTTCCAAAATATTCATTCCCCTCTTACCTTTACCCATGGCCCCGTTACAACCTCATAAATTCCTCATGATTGTCTAATGTGTATTGTATATTTGTGATGGCGAATTAAAGAGACATATCAAGCTTATGGTAGATTTGAGTCTATGGAATGAGAATTGAGAAATCTTCTTACATTTTCAAACACATGAGTACCGAGAGCCATATGACTACAGTGAGGTTCTACAGGCATTACTAGCTCCATCTGTTTCATATATCGATGTGATTGTATTTGATGATTTGGGGGGGGGGGTTGATTCAAACTTGACATTGTGTCCTATCAAATGATTTTCGAAAACTTCATTTCCTAGCCTATTTGTTAAATGATTTTGGCACTTTTGGGCTAACTTTGGATCGACTTTGCCATTGGGCTGCTACCAACTTTGGATCGACAAGCAAGGATCCAAGCATGGGGGAATTTGATAAGTGCTTCTATTTACTTCATTTTTAGGCCGTTTTGTAGCACTTCT
Organism: Selenicereus undatus; assembly: GCA_017589665.1. Lineage (NCBI taxonomy): Eukaryota > Viridiplantae > Streptophyta > Magnoliopsida > Caryophyllales > Cactaceae > Selenicereus > Selenicereus undatus. Next base: position 28,578,949 of record JACYFF010031956.1, read on the forward strand.
TCGAGAATTCATGGACTTTATGTTATAATTTATGCTACTATTCTTGTTTTATGCTTGTGTATGGTTCTTTGGTTGCTTGTGCAGGATTTTAGTCCATTTGACCCAGCAATTAACTCTTATTTGAGTGCATATTGGCCCCCCGTGGAGGTACCCCAGTCCTATGCCCGTGGAGCAAGCGAAGAGCAAAAGATTTCCATTCCAGCAAGGACCATGGTATGCCCGTGGTGGTTCTACGGACTGTGGTGATCCTATAATTGCTGACCTTTTCATCTTCCTTTGTTGTGCAACTGAACATGCTTGGTTTTTGTACTTAAAAGGGTTGTTTTTTAGATCACGACTGCTCTCCCATCCATCTCTCATAGGTTAGAATTTTTAGTTTATTTGTGGTAGCAAAAAGAGAATTAAAGGGAGAATTTTGCTCTTGGAGGCTTGGAGATCGTGGCACCATTTAAGGGTTGCCATTGTTTTAACGCTTTCATTCCCTTTGAATTTATGTTTGAACTCTTGTGTTAGTTGAATTTAAAATATGAGTGAGTGGTTTTAATTAATCTAGGGATTTGTTAGCCATAGTATTGTAATTGGATCCTTAATTTCTACAATCTTGTGTTTACTCCATGATTGGAATGATTTGTTTCTATCTTGAGATTGAGATGTTGGGAGTAAAGTTTGGCCAATTTTACTTGCTTATATTAAGTAGTCGAGTGGAGTACTAAAAAGTGAAACTCACTATTAGATCATCTTGATAGAACTTGACGTAGCAAAACTCGAGAGAGTATTGCATGTTAAGAGAAGACTTAGCATTTATAAATCTTCAACCTAAACTAAATCAAGGACATTTGAAAGAGTGTTAGTTGAATTCGTTTAGGAAATTTAATTTATTTTGAAAGAAAGGATTAAATTTAACTCGATTGCAATTTCTTGAATCATCCAATCCATGAAAAGTGCATGCTTAACTCTATGGTCTAACTCTTTACTTGGTGAATCGAATCCCTGCACACTTTACTTTGATTGGGTTTCCAATTAGATAGTTAGTATTTTTAAATCAACTCATTGAAAAGATTGATTGCTTAGCATTTTCAATAGAACATTAACTTGATATATCACTATGGTCCTTGAGGATGATCTTTGAATCTAAACTACAACGCCCATGCGCTTGCGGCGCATCATCCATGTAAGTATGAAGCCGACCGTTTTTCTTCCTGACAGGTGTAATGTTTGTGACCTATGTTCGGTACTCGATCTCACGAATGAATCCTACCTCTACGAGTCTGTTGAGCTCCTCTTCAATTTTCAGTACCAACTTTGGGCGAAAATGTCGCTGAGGTTGATGCTTAAACGAAACACCCCTTTTGATAGACCGATAGTGGACTGTGACCTTTGAATCTAGCCTTGGCATTTCTTTATAACTCCAGGGAAACACGTCCTTGTACAATGACAGGAGTTCCAAGTGTCGCTTTTCCTCTTCGGATGTGAGTGATGAGCTGACGCGGATAGAGCGAGGCTCTTCGTTGGTTCCAAGATTCAACTCCTTCAAATCATCAACTGTAGCCTGCCCCTCCTCAAGAGTCTCAGGAGTTTCTGTTGTGAATCTATGAGCGTACCGTTTATTGTCGTAGCGTTTACGACTGTCGTCCTCAGGGATGGTTTGTAAAATTAGAATACATAAAATTCTAAACTAAATCAAAACTAGATGCTAAAATTAACCAACTTCATGATCAAGTTAGTCCACAAATTAATAGACTAAATAAACAGGATTAATTCACGAAATTGTGAACCACACTCTTTGCAAAGAATCTAGTCATGTTAAGAAGCACCAAACTGCAAATAATTTGAACCCACCAACACTTAGCTACAATTATTCATTTAGACAGAACACCTAATTCAGCCAAACTTCCATCGAAGCAGAGCAAAGCAAAGCACAACCCATAACTGAAGTAGCTCAGCACAATAAGATGGAAGCAGAATCAGAACACAGGAGCACAAGAAAAGCACAAAAGCAAGATATCTAAATTATAACTCAGCAAATCCAACTTAGAAGAAACCAAAAATCTCACTCGAATTGAACTAACAAAGAACTGCATTACATGAATCTCTGGAATGAAGGACTGAACCTCAAATTCGAGAACACAGAAATTAAAAATCTCATCTGCCCTATCTCTCCTCCTTGCTTCTCTATGCTCTCGGTCCGCCTTTAAAGACCCCCGAAGCAATGCCGTTCTTATCCGTAATTAATTGCCTTGATTGACTCCATTGTAATTAATCAATTGATGATGGACATGAAGGAGGAGAGAGAGGGAGTAGCGGCTATGGCGTGAGGAAGATAAAGAAGCAGAGCGTTGATTAAGGCTGAGGAAGAAGGAGGAGCAAAGTAGAGGAATTTCGATCGTCTGGGTTGCAAAATTAAAGAAGAAGAAGAATGGGAGGGGGGAAGATCACATGCGTTGTGCATGTTGGTATAAGTGAGCGGCAGGTGCAAGATTAAAGAGAAGAGAAGGCTAGCCGGAGATTTGCTTAGGCCAGCCCATAAGAGAAAGCAAGGAAAAAGAAAAGATGGAAAGAGAGGGGGAGACCAGGTCTGGGTATAAGTTGGGCTAGGCCTACATAGCTAGGGAGATGAGAGGGAAACGAGAGAGTGGGAGGAGGAAGGGAAATCCGGGCTGGGCTTCGCGCATGGGCTGCTCTTCTTCTATTATGTTTTCTTCCTTCTTTTTTTCTCTTCTCTTGGTCCAAACTTTGAGAGCATTATTTATTTTTTCCAAATTTTCCAATCCCTATAAAATGAACGAACATATTATTAGAATTCTAATTCAGTAATTTATTTTGAGCAATTATTACATAATAAAAGGGTATAAAATATCATAATTTTTGGTTGAATAAATACCCCCACACCTAAGTTTTTCTTGGCCTTGAGTAAAATAAAACAAAAAATCCTAGAAAAAAAAAATAAAAATCCTAACTCACTTTAGTAGAAATCACGGTTGCACTTAGCATGTGCAACAAACCCTTTAAACCCCTAGGTTACCCCTAGTGGACTAGTAAGGTCTCATGAGAGTTTGTAGAAGATATACCCACAAAATCTATAAAAAGAAAATAGAAAACAAAAAATCAAAAATCTTTTTGTTTTTTTTTTCAAAATCTTATGTACACAACTCAGGGGAAAATACATATGTACACATTCTAATCGACCATGTCACTCATGCAACCAAAGCATTAGATCATGTATAAATGCAATGTACACATCAAAAAATCCTTAATCCTTACTGATGGCATCGATGCACAATCTTTTACCCCACATAGAAATTATGTACAAGTATGACTGGTAGACCCTCACTTTAGAAAAATGTGGAACACTCCCACTCATGTATTTAAAATATAACAAGGTTTACTCAATTCTCTTCCAATCACACAAACTACCATATGCTTGCTAAGGCTCTCCATTCTCCACTACTAAAATGCAATATGCAAAATAATAAACAAGAGGCCTTTTCAAGCATTGTAATGGGGCTAAAGGTTAAGGGTAAGAGAGGGACAAATGATTTGGGGAAATGAGAAGGTAAAGGCCAAAGCTAATGAGCAACCATCACTTACTCCGACTATAATAAGCACACACACTCTCTCAAAATGCAAATTAGGAACATACCCCACAATGAATTGACCATTGGAAATGAGTATACAATGATACATCCATGCCAAAGACTCTTATTCACTGCTCTTTTTTTGGATTTTTTTTGGAATTTTTAAAACTTTTTTTCTTTTTTTTGAATGGAAACTTTTTCATTTGAGCTTTTTCCATTTTTCCATTTTTCTTATTTTTTTTCCTTTTTTTTCATTAACAAGGAAATGAATGAATGACATGTATAAGAACAATACAACTCAATCTCCAAATGGTCACCATGATACATCCCCACTATGTACATAAATCAACCACCAAATTCATAAAATACCTAAAAGTTACCCACCCAAATAATGAAGTGTTGCCCCATTAGCCTTGGCTTAGAGGTAGGAAATGTGTTTAGGCCTTGGCTAAAATTAAATGAAGGGTTCACAACAAAAAGGATCAAAGCTTAAAGAGGTTAACAAAGGGTAAAAATTTCAAATCAGGGTGGCAATTTAGCTATGGGGTTCACAAAACAAAGAATGCCTATATCATATTTAGGGCTGTTCATTATTCGATCGAGGATCGGACCGCACTGAACATCGACTTGGACTGGACCGGGGTGATTCGCTCCTGTCCATGGTCCTGCGTTTGGCGTTGTTCGGTCTTCGGTCCGGTCGCAGTTTGGACCGGGTGGACCGGACCGTGGACCGAATAAATGTTAGGGTTTGTATATTTTGGGCTAATGGGCTTTTGGTCACTGGTTTGGCATTAACCATTGGTTCTTAATTTAACAACGCCATGATCAGAAACTTTCGAAACATGGGTAGCCATAATTTTTGGATGAGGCAGAAGCAAAATTATCTGGAAAGCTACCCACACACAGCTACCAAATTCATCATATTGTGGTTGTGGGGTCATTGAATTCAATTTCAACCCCTATCTCACCCACGAAATCATCTCTAATCCAATCCCTTAAAAAATAATCAACTCTTTTCTCCCTCTAATCCTATCCTCCCACTGAACCTCTTTCTTTCTCTAGCCCACCTATTCACTCACTCCCCCCTCTCTTTTAGAATCCATGGCTGCCACTGCCATCAACTCAATCACTCTCTCTCCTTCCTCCGCCATAAAACCCTCATGCCCTCACCTCCCCCACCAGCTCACCCTAACCCCAACCCGAACCTGCATCTTCGGGGCATAATTCGGGCCATAGGATCCTACTTACTGGGTGAAATCGGAGCCAATGACCCATTTCCAGCAGAAGTAGAAAGCAATTTTAGCGAAAAAGTGTTAGGAAACTAATTTTCCAGACTAGTAGGTGATATCACAATTCACTAATTAAACAAGCCCAACCGGTCAACCCATTTTAGAGTCGATCCACAGTCAGTTCGGTCTGAGTTTGCCCAATCAAATCATATTCTAGACCGACTATGAATTGGTCCAGGTTCTCAAAATAAACCTTATTTGATTTTCGGTCCAGGCCGGTCCGGTCCAGTCCGATCCAGGATCAATGAACAACCCTAATAACATTATCATAATGTATATGCTAAATGTGATTTCAAAGAAAATTAAAGTAAGTTCTAGAGATGAAATCATGGAAGAGACACACAGGAAAGAAAAATATGAGACTAAATTGACGAATTACTCTATAAGGCTCAAGATCTCACGGGTTCATCTACCACAGTCAAGCTTGTTTGGAATAAATGTCGGGGATTAGGATTGTATATAAACATCATACTTTAGGACTAAGTTTTGTCAATACACACCACATCTATATACTAAGGATACAAAAGAACATAGCTAATCAGAAATAGCACATACATTCCGCAAAAACAAAATAAAAATCTTTTTGGATTTCAAAATTTTGCAAATTTTTTTTGCTTATTTTTTCTGAAACAAAGTGTCCCCATCCCCACACCTAAATTTCACAATGCCCTCAGTGGGTGTGGGAAGAAACATTAAACACAAAATAAAACCTAAAAAGAAAACAAATAAAAACAAGACTCAAAAATAGAAAGGACATGACTCAAAAAAAAGTGTACAACATATATACACAAAAGAGAGAAAGAAAAGCAACCAACTATACAAAAAGAAAAGAAAAAGAAAAAGGAGAAAAAGAGAAGAAAATTCTTAGCAAACCAGGTTGGGTGCTAAGCATGTTAGGGAAAAACAGAGTTTTAATATTTATAAACCCTAAGTGCAAGGTGCATCGTTGAGTACTCAGGGTGTCGTTCGCAGGGAGTTCTATTTCCAAGTACCAGAACTAACTAAAGCTTCTCAAGCTAGGCAGAACTAACAGGGATGGAAAACAGAACTAAACTACTAAAAGAAACAAACGACTTTGGTTATGATTAAACTTGAGATAAACCAACTAATCAAGTCAAAACTTAACATTCCCAAGTTACGCTAGTATTAAGAGATGGTCGGTTGCATCATTAGAGACCACCCAAGCCCTCTCTCAAGGGTCGAAGGGTAGTTTAATTGCTCTAACCAACTATTTTCATGGGATTGGTGCAATTAAACTACAAGGTTGACAACCCTTAACCTAGCTAGCGATCGAGACTATTTTCATGTTCGAATCCCAGCTATTCTCTCTACCCACACTAGATAATCGACCTCACCTCTCAGTATAAGTCGATTGCCCCAAAAATAAAGATGAAAGCTCTCTTAAGTATTTCATCAAACACGTGGTGGGAATGAAAGAAATCTTTAAATTCTAGCATAAACAAGTTAGGTCAAAGCCTAAATAAGAATCAATTGGCCATCTCAAGAACAAATCACAACCAAAGATCAAAGCTTTAATTCACAAACAAACATTGAAACCAAAGCAAAACAATAATCTATTGAACCGGCAAATAAATTAAAAAGCATGAAATTAAAGGGAAAAGGAGAAGAAGAACTTAGTCTTCAATTGCGAATCCAAACTCTTCTACAATTGATACAAGTACTAACCTAATCTAATCTCCACCTAAAGGGGTTTGTGGAGGCTAAGATAAACCCTAATTGGCCCTCTTAAGAACTCAGCAAAAGCCCCCCCCCCAAAAGAAAGAAAAATCCCTTTATAAAGGTTGAAAACCACTTAAATCAAGACGACATGTAGGATGCATGGTCGTACTTCGAGGACACACGGCCATGCACCCACACACTAGCAGGACGCACGACCATGCACTAGCTAGGGCATAGCTTCTGGCCCTGCAGCACAGTTGTGCACTCCTGCAGCACTCACTTGTGCTCCTAGGGCTTCGTTGGACCTCTATGCATCCTTCAAATCGCTCCTGAGGACTTCCTTTCTATCAAAACTCGAGAATTTCTCCTGAATGTAAGACAAAACACATTATAAGCACAATTGGATCAAAGGAAGTGAATTTGACCCTTTTTCATCTAAACTTGACATGAAAACACCAAGAAAAATGGGTCAAATAAGGGTTAAAATGGGGTCAAAAATAGGTGTAACAAAGTAAACCCGAGCTATCTCAACACAATCACTGATCAGGACTCAGCTCGGGCTGTATCAAACACCCCGCCATATTTTTTTTGCTTGGTAACTCCAAAAATCTCCTCAAACGTTAGCCATTCACTTTGATGGTGGCACCACCCTCAGGGTCTTGGATTTTAACTGCACTATGCGGCAAAACATGTGAGACAATATAAGGACCCGTCCATCGGGACCTCAATTTCCCTGGAAATAGATGGAGCTTAGAGTCATATAAGAGTACTTTCATTCTTGGGATAAACTCTTTCATAAGAATATGCTTATCATGAAACAACTTCACCCTCTCTTTGTAAGATCTAGCACTCTCACGAGCCTCAACTCTAATCTTATCAAGCTCACTCAGTTATAGTCATCTCTCCTCATCGACCTCAGTCAATTCATAATTAAGCTTCTTAATGGCCCACTAAGCTCTGTGCTCAATCTCAATAGGAAGATGACAAGGCTTACCATGAATAGCCCTGTAAGGCGATATACCCAAGGGAGTTTTGAAAGCCGCCCTATACACCCAGAGAGCATTTACATGCTTGTCAGTCCAATCTTTCCTATTCCTGCTTACTGTCTTCTCCAGAATCTGTTTGATTTGCCAATTGGACACTTCAACCTGGCCACTAGTTTGGGAATGATAAGGTGTAGCAAGCATATAGACTATGGAATACCTCTTCAGTAAGGCATCAAATGATCTATTAGTAAATGAGTGCCCTTACCACTAATTATAGCACGGGGCATGCCAAATCTAGCAAAGATGTTCTCCCTAAGGGCCTTCACAACTACCTTAGCATCAATGGTCCTAGAAAGGATGGCATCAACCTATTTAGAAACATAGACCACAGCTAACAAAATGTACTCATTCACAAAAAAAGAGGAAAATGGTCCCATAAAATCAATACCCCACTTATTAAAAATCTCCACCACAATGATGGGGGTTCAGTGCCATCATATTTTTCCTACTTATTTGTTAAACAATAAATTATGATATTTTATACCTTTTTATTATCTAATGATTTCTCAAAATAAATTATTTAATTAGAATTTTGATATGTTTTTTTAATTTATTTTATAGGATTATGAAAAATTTGAACAAATAAACAAATGAATAAGATGTCCAAGACAGTTTGCCACAAGAGAAGATGTCGAGAAAAAAGGAGGAAGACCAAGCTTGATCCACGACATAGTCTAGTTGCCAAAATTCGGTCCTGCCAGTCGAAGCCCAGTTTCCAGGCCCAACTGAGCTTAAGAACTAAACGCAGCTTCCTTCTTCCTTCCCTCCTTATTCACGCGCGGGCCTGGGCTTCATTTGGTTCCCAGTCCGCAGACCAGCCCAGCGCCCCCATCTTTTCTTTCTCTTTTCCCCTCTCATTTCTTCTTTGGTGGGCCCAGCTCAATTCCTTTCTTCTTTGCTTTCCCTCCCTTGCATCGGCCCAGCCTGTGTATTTAACTAATCAGGCCACATGCCAGGCACATGACCAAGATTTCCTCATTCCCTTTCCTTCTTTTACTCATCAGTCACGACCAGGGGAGACCAAACAGAGCACCATCGCAGGCTCTTTATCTTCACCACCATAACCGTCCTCAATCTCTCTCTTCCTGCTCTTCATCTTCTTCTTCCATTTTAGCCTAGCCGAACCGAAAAAAAACAACAGAGGGAACGAACAGAAGAGAGCAGTTTATGGCCTTTCACCTTCATGCCCAGCCGTTTCACTATTTCTCTCTCCTCCTTTATTATTTATCATTTCCATCATCATCACTTGGTTAGTTTTATGGGTCATAAATTTGATAGTTAAGGGAGGGCAATGAAGGGGCTGAAGCTGCGCTTTTTTGGGGCACTTGAAATGGGGGTCGAAAATAGAGAGGAACAGGGCATGGAAGAGTAAAGTGGGATCAAGTTCGGGTAGAGTAGAGTAGAGAGTGTACAGATTAGCGGAGAGTACATGATAAATTAGGTTTTTTTTTGCAATTTCCTGGTTTTCGAATTTGTGGTTTAGCTCTAAGTTAGTTCATTTCGAGTGAGGTTTTCGGTTTTTCTTTAGTTGGATTTGCTGAATTATCATACCGATATCGTGAGTTCGTGCCTTGCTTTTGCTCCTGTTCTCTGATTATGTTCCCATCTTGGTGTGCTCTATTGATTCTTGGGTTCAAATGTTGCTCTGCCTACCATCGTCTTCTATGGTGGAAAGTGTTCTGATTTCAGGAACAATTACAGCTAAGTGTTGAATGGCTAAAATTATTTACAATTTGGTATCCCTTATTTTAGCTACGTTCTTTACGGGGTCCGATGTGGTTCACAATAGATGAATTAATCTTATGTATTTAGACTATTGATTGAACTTAGTTAATTAGCATCCAGTTTTAATTTAGTTTAGAATTTTTGATAACCAAGGTTTACAACCATCCCTGAGGACGATACCCATAATTCGTACAATGATAAATCATACGCTTGCGAAAAATCACAATAAATTTTTGGCGCCATTGCCAGGGATGGCGTTGTGAAATTTGGTTGCATCGAGTCGTAGTTTAGCAATCAACTCATTCAAGTCATTTTCGTTTTAGTTTTAGAGTTGTGATTTTTAGTTTTTGGTAGAGTTGTTATTTTTGTTTTAGTAATTTAGTTTTAATTTTGAATTTAGTTAGTATTTCGATTTCTAATTTTTGTTGAGGTTAGTTTTATTTTTAGAGTTTATTGGTTGCTGAAAAAACAATACTAACGCATTTGGTTTATGTGCAGCAAAAAGATACAAGGTTGAACTAATCCAGAAATTAAAGCTTAGTGTATATTTTTCTCTAATTTTAGCATTCTATTTGAATTTTTTGGAGAAAGTCTGGGATATTTTTTCCATGCTAATATTTTTCCTAGATTCAGCATAATTTTTAGAGTTTATGTGAATTTGTTCGAAATTTTTGGGACTTTTTAGATTTTTCTGTGAATTTTAGACGTAGTAATCTGTTTGGATTTTTCTGCACTGTTAGGGGACAGAAACAATTCGAGAAAACTTATATTTATGTCCCTGATGATTTTGTGGATGTTTTTGTATATTTAGTTTTGATTTTAGGAGTTTTGTTTTCTATTTTAATTTCATTTTTAGAATTAAGGTGTTTAGGTGTAGTTTTATTTCTTATTTTCTTTGAGTTTCTTTGAGTTTGAGTTTGTGATTTGTTTTAGTTTTGTTTATTTTTTGTTTGAATAGTGCTTTTATTTTTTATTCATTTTTTTGCTCTTTTGTGGCTTAAACGAAAGAAAAGAATAAAAATTAAAAAATCAAAAATACAAAAAAAGTTAGAAAAAGAAAAGACCAAATATAGAACCTTTGGTGAGGGTGTGAGACTTATATGACTGGTTGGGTTAGAGATCCAAAAAATCATCGACTTTTTAGAAGTGAACCCGACCTTGACTTAGAACCCGAACTTGAACCCAAGCTTGAACTAGAAGCAATGGTACAAGAAAGAACTTTGAGTGAGATTTGCTAGCCTCCAAGAACTGCTTTGCCATCTTGCTTCATTATACCTGACCTTGGACTCGATGCGGCCTTCGAATTAAGACCTCACTATACTCAAATGCTCCCTAAATTCACTAGTTTAGGGGATGCTTATTTATTTTTGAGGGAATTTAAGGAAGTTTGTTCTATGATGCATTTTCCTAATATTCCCATTGATGTCGAGCGAATGAAATTGATTCCTTTTGCTTTGAAAGATTCTGCTGAATGTTGGATGTATGACTTGGATGCAAATTCTGTAACTTCTTGGAATGATTTTGTGAGATCGTTCTTAAGAAAATATTTTCCTAATGCCAAGACTGTGAAGCTAAGGAATGAAATCAATCAATTTGCGCAACTACAGGGGGAATCATTTCGGAAATATTTTGATAGGTTAAAGAATTTATTGGCCTAGTGTCCCATCATGGCTTAGACCAAGCACATTTGTGCCAGATTGTAAATGAAGCACTTGACTAACAGACTAGAACCATGGTAGAGTCCATGTGTCAGGGTGGGTTTCTTTCTAAGAGCGCCACAGCTGCTTGGGAATTTTTAGATGACTTAGCTGAGAAAACTATGCCATGGGAAACCGCTCGAGATAACAGCTTGAGTTCTAGGTTTGCCAGGGGTGGGTCGCATTCTATCTCTGATGTGAGTCACTTAGAGTCTAAGATTGCTACTTTAGAAAACATGTTGAAGGGATTGTCTCCACAAATGACCCAGCTATCCCAGACTTCCTTAGTGTCTTGCTCCCATTGCCAGGCCTTAGATCATTCTTTGAGTGCTTGTCTATACTTTGCTCACCAGTTAGCAACTGGGAAAGAGCAAGTGAGTACAGCCTTCCAGAGACCTAAGAACGACCCTTTCCCCCCCTTTTACAACCCAGGGTAGAGAAATCACCCTAACTTCTAGTGGAGTAATGGACCAAGTGTTGCGGTTCCTAACTCCTAGCCCATCTCTCACCCTTCCAGTTCCTTTTAGAGACCGACTTTTCCAGGTGTGTCTAATGCACCCAGATCTCCACCTCCTGTAGCTTAAGTTCAACCTCCTCCTGGGTACGTCGATATTGATAAAATAAAGGGGAGAATTAATAATAATGTGGAGAGAATGATTAATGCTAACATGGAAAGAATGATGAGAATGATGACTGAACAGTTTTCCCAGTTAGCATCATCTTCTAGGGAGTCAGGTACTTTTTTGAGTCAGCTTGAGGTGAACCCTAAGGGTCACGCCTCCTCTTCTACTAGTAACCTTAGTGAGTCCGTGAGGAAAGTGAATGCAGTAATATCTCTCCGTTCTGATAGAGAGATTGATAACCAAGTGAGAAATCCAAATGAGCCTTGCAAGTATCCTCACCAGTTTTTCTAGAATTCTGCTTCTTCTTCTTCTTTACCTCCAGAGACTGGTTCATCCAGTGAGCCAGGGGATGCTACTCATGGTGTCCCCAATGATTCTGATACTCACCGTCCTCCTGAGTCATCGTCTAAGAAAGAGGAGGTCAAAGGGAGAGACTGCTCCGATTCAGTTGACCCTTCACCTCCCAAGGGTTCTTCTTGTTCTTGTCCTTCTTCTTATGAGAAAGTCCATATGCCTTTGCCTCCTTTTCCCCATAGGCTTAAAAAGAAAGACCAAGCTCATGTTAAGAAAATAAAAGAGACCTTCTCTTAAGTCAAAATCAACATCCCTTTGCTCGTTGCTATTCAGTAGATGCCTCCATATGCTAGGTTTTTAAAGGATCTATGCATGACCAAGAGGGCTACTAACGTCCCTAGGAAGGCTTTCTTAGCCTCTAGTGCTAGTTCTATTCTATCTCATCGGATCCCAGTGAAGTATAAGGACCCCGGTTGCCCTACTATCTCTATAGTTATAGGGGACCAGCTTATTCATAGAGCTTAGCTTGATTGAGGGGCCAGTCTCAATTTGATACCCTTCGTTAAATATGAGTAGCTAGGGTTAGGTGAGCTTAAACCTACCAAGATGGTTATTCAATTGGCTGATAGATCAACTAAATCACCTAGGGGTATAGTTGATGATGTGTTGATCAAAGTGGGTGAATTCATTTACCTAGTGGACTTCGTTGTGATTGAGACTGAGACGACATCTAACTTAGCTAGTCAAGTCCCTGTGATTCTAGGGCGTCCTTTCTTGGCCACTGCTAATGCCCTCATTAATTGCAGGAATGGTATGATGAGACTGTCTTTTAGCAACATGACTTTAGAGCTTAACATCTTTAACTTGCAAAGACAACCTTCTGGTTTTGATGATATGGAGTTCTCTACTCTTCGCTGGGTAAAGGATTCTATACTTGATGATGCTTGTAATGGTGTGTTTGTTGCTGAGTATAAGTCATTTCTTGTGAATGATGAGCCTATACGATGCTTTTGAGTTTGATGACTTGTGCTCTACTGTTGATTGTTTGCTCACTGCTGTGTTTGAATTTGCTGTCGAATATGTTTTCCTGCCTACTCTTGAATTGAAACCTCTTCATGATTCTCTCAAGTATGCATTTCTAGGCCCCGATGAATCTTTACCTGTTATCGTTGCTTCAGACCTAGACCGGGACCAAGAGAATAAGTTGATCGCCCTACTTAGAGAGAACAAGGAAGCTTTAGGTTGGACTTTAGGGGACATCAAGGGTATTAGCCCTTTCGTTGTGCAACATAGAATTCATGTAGAGGACAATGCTAAGCCCTACCGTGACTGTAAAAGGCATTTAAACCCTACTCTCAAGGAAGTAGTTAAGAAAGAAGTGCTGAAGTAGTTAGACCATGGGATTATCTATCCCGTTTCTGAAAGTGAGTACGTTAGCCCCGTTCAAGTTGTTCATAAGAAGACTGGTATTGTCGCGATTAGGAATGATAAGAACGAGTTAGTTCCTACTTGAGTTCAATCTGGGTGGCGTGTTTGTATAGATTATAGAAAACTGAATGCTGCCACTAGGAAAGACCACTTTTCCCTTCCTTTCTTGGACCAAATGTTAGAGAGGTTGACTGGACATTCCTTCTATTGATTTTTATATGGATACTTAGGCTATACACAAATCTTTATTGCTCCTGAGGATCAGGAGAAGACTACTTTCGCCTGTCCCTTTGGGACGTATGCCTTTAGACGTATGCCGTTTGGACTACGAAATGCCCCTGCCACCTTTCAGCGATGCATGATTTCCATTTTCTCAGATCTAGTTGAGCACTGCATGGAAATTTTCATGGATGACTTCTCTGTGTTTGGGTCTTCCTTTAATGACTTTGTGTCTAATATGAGAAAAGTGTTGAAAAGGTGTAGGGAGAAAAATCTGACTTTGAACTGGGAGAAATGCCATGTCATGGTTAGAAAAAGGATAGTCTTATGCCACATTATTTCTAACGATAGAATTGAGGTAGACAAGGCTAAGTCTGATTTGATTGTTAATCTTTCCCCCTCCCACCTGTGTGGAAGAGGTGAGGTCTTTCCTTGGACATGCTGGCTTCTACTGCCGCTTCATTAAGGACTTTAGCAAGATTACAAAGCCCTTGTCTAACTTGCTAGCTGAGGATGTGCCTTTTCACTTTTCTGATCAGTGTCTTCAGACATTTTCTAATCTTAAGGAGGCCTTAACCTTTGCTCCTGTTCTTCATTCTCCCATATGGGGATAACCTTTTGAATTGATGTGTGATGCTTCTGATTATGCTATTGGGGTTGTTTTAGGGCAACGTGTTGATAAGAAGCCCTATGTGATTTACTATGCTAGTTGCACTTTGAATGATGCCCAGCTGAACTATACTGTGACTGAGAAAGAATTTTTGGCTGTGATTTTTGGGTTTGAGAAGTTTAAACCTTATCTGATTGGGTCTCATGTGATTGTTTACACCTACCAGTCTGCTCTTAAGTACCTTCTTTCTAAGAAGGATGCTAAGCTTGTACTTATTAGATGGATATTGCTTTTACAAGAGTTTGATTGTGAAATTAGAGATAAGAAAGGTTCTGAGAACCTTGTAGCTGACCATCTATCTAGGATTCTCTATCATAGAGAGAGTGAGTCTACTATTTCTGAGTGCTTCCCTGATGAGCAGTTGTATGCTGTCCACCCTGATCCTTTGTATGCTGATATTGTGAACTACTTAGTTGCTGGTAGGATCCCTAAGGGTTGGACTAAGAATGATAGAGATAGCTTCTTCCACGTTATGAAGTTCTTTGTTTGGGATGATCCTTACTTGTTTAAGTATTGTTCTGGCCAAGTATTTAGGAGGTGTATTCCCGATAATGAGGTGAGAAGTGTCCTTTCTTTCTGTCATGACCAGGCATGTGGGGGCATTTTAGTGGTAGGAAGACTGCAGCCAAAGTTCTTCAATGTGGTTTCTACTAGCCTACTCTATTTAGGGATGCTTTTGAGTACTGTAAGAGTTGCCTTAGGTGCCAACAGTTGGGTAGAATAAGAAGGAGGGATATGATGCCACTGAACCCCATCATTGTGGTGGAGGTTTTTGATGTGTGGGGTATTGACTTTATGGGACCATTTTCATCTTGTTCTGGGAATGAGTACCTTTTACTAGCTGTGGACTATGTTTCTAAATGGGTTGAGGCCATCCCTTCTAGGACCAATGATGCTAAGGTTGTTGTGAAGTTCCTTAGGGAAAACATCTTTGCTAGATTTGGCATGCCCCTTGCTATCATTAGTGATTAGGGCACCCATTTTAACAATAGGTCTTTTGATGCCTTACTGAAGAGGTATTCAATTTTCTATAGGCTTGCTACCCCCTATCATCCCCAAACCAGTGGCAGGTTGAGGTGTGCAATTGGTAGATTAAGTCGATTCTTGAGAAGACAGTGAGTAGGAACAGGAAGGATTGGGGTGACGAGCTTGTAGATGCTCTTTGGGCCTATAGGACAACTTTCAAAACTCCCTTAGCTATATCACCTTATAGGGTTGTTTATGGTAAGCCTTGTCGTCTCCATGTTGAGATAGAGCATAGAGCTTGATGGGCCATTAAGAAGCTTAACTATGACTTAACTGTGGCTGGTGAGGAGCATAGACTGCAATTGAATGAGCTTGATGAGATTAGAGCTGAGGCTTATGAGAGTGCTCGATCATACAAAGAGACGGCAAAGTTGTTTCATGATAAGCATATCCTTGGGAAAGAGTTTGCCCCAGGCATGAAAGTGCTCCTGTATGACTCTAAGCTCTATTTGTTTCCAGGAAAATTGAGGTCCCGATGAGCTGGTCCTTATATTGTCTCACGTGTTTTTTCTTATGGTGCAGTCGAAATTCAGGACCCTGAGAGTGGTGCCACCTTTAAGGTGAATGGCGAAATATTGAAGCAATTTCTGGAGTTGCCCAGCAAGGAAGATGTGGAATGTTTGATGCTCCACGAGCTGAATTCTGATCAGTGATTGTGTTGAGATGATAGCTCGGGTGTACTTAGCACCCGACCTGGTTTGCTACGAAATTTCTTTTCATCCTTTATCTCCTTTTCTTTTTTTCTTCTTTTTCCTTTTTGTTTTCTTTTTGTACATGTGGTTGTGTTTGTTTTTGTTTTTCTTTTGTGTATATATGTTGTATAGTTGTTTTTGGGTCATGTCCTTTTTCTTTCTTCTTGAGTCTTGTTTTTTCTTTTTTTTAGGTTTTATTTTGGGTTTTTATGTTTCTTTTCACTCCCAATGAGGACATTGTGAGATTTCGATGTGGGGGTGGGGAAACTTTGAATAAGTTTGAAAAATTGAAAAATTGAAAAATTGAAAATCCTTTAAAAAAAATTTGAAAACTTAAAAATCCTTTAAAAAAATTTGAAAAATTGAAAATCCTTAAAAAAAAGTTGAAAATCTTTGAAAATTTAAAATATGATTTTTGTTTTGTTTTTGGGGAAGCTTTGTGCTATTATGATTAGCTTAAATCCCTTGTACTTTGGCTATTAGCTGGTATGTAAGCGTGATGTGCATGTGAGGTCTCCATCCTCGGTATGTCATTCTAAGCCCTAATTCTAATCCTATTTGTTCATTATCGCTATGTAATCCAATACCTATTTATATCATCCTCATTGTCTTAAGTTATTAGTTTTTCATGATTGGCTCTCCCACTTATTTTTGACACAATTACTTTGGTTTTTACTCAAAAAAAAGGGGGAAAAGAGAGAAAAACATGAGAATGAGAAAAATGAAAAAAAAGAAAAAAATGGAAAAAAAAAGAGAGAGAAAGAGAAATGAAATAAAATTGGAATGACAAGCATCCTTTTGATGCATGCGCTACTAGGTGTTACCCTTTGAGGAAATATTGTTACTAGAAAAGCTTGCTTCCTATGCTCTTAAATTAATAATGTAGTTTGTGTCAGTCAAGCAGGATTGAGTTTGATTCTAGCAAGCCTAAGCCCTAAGATGATGGGAGACATGCACACAAGCACTGGGGTGGATTCAAAGTCTTGATGTACAGTAGGGTGAAAGTTAGTGCTTTGATGTCATTCATGGGGTAGAGATCCTTGATAGGTATATTATGCTTATATGTAGGCCAATATCTTGTTACATGGGTGATTTAGTTGATTAGAATATGTATATATCTTTCCCAATTTTGTACATATTAATTTTTGAGGAAGAAAAAAAAAGATTTTCGAGTTTCTGTTTATGTTTTCTTTTAAAGATTTTGTAGGTATATCTTACGTAAACCCTCACGAGACCATACTCGTCCACTAGGGGTGACCTAGGGGTTTAAAGGGTTTATTGTATATGCTAAGTACAACTATGATTCCTACGAAAGTGAGTTAGGGTTTTATTTTCTAGGATTGTTAGTTTTTTTTAACTCAAGGACGAGAAAAACTTAGGTGTGAGGGTATTTGTCAAACCATAAATTATGATATTTTATACCTTTTTGTTATCTAATGATTGCTCAAAATAAATTATTTAATTGGAATTTAAATATTTTTTAAATTTATTTTGTACGATTATGAAAAATTTGAACAAATAAACAAATGAACAAGAAGCCCAAGATAGTTTGCCACAAGAGAAGATGTTGGGAAAGAAGGAAGAAGAACAAGCTTAATCCACAGCACAAGCTAGTTGACCAAATTCAGTCCAGCCAGCAGAAGCCTAGTTTCTAGGCCCAACCAAGCTTATGAACCGAACCCAACTTCCTTCTTCCTTTTCTCCTCATTCACGCGTGGGCCTGGGCTTCGTTTGGTTCCCATTCCACAGACCAACCTAGCGTGCCCCCCATCTTTTCTTTCTCTTTTTCCCTCTTCTTTCTCCTTTGGTTGGCCTAGCCCAATTCCTTTCTTCTTTGCTTTCCCTCCCTTGCACAGGCCCAACTTGTTTACTCACCTAATCAGGCCACATGCTAGGCATGTGACCAAGCTTTCCCCATTCCCTTTCCTTCTTTTTCCTCATCAGTTACGACCAGGGGAGACCGAACAGAGCAGCATGGCAGACCCTTCATCTTCCCCACCATCACTGTCCTCAATCTCTCTCTTCCCTCTGTTCATCTTCTTCTTCCATTTTAGCCTAGCAGAACTGAAAAAAAAAAACTGTAGAGGGAATGAACATAATAGAGCAGGCAATACCTTTCACCTTCATGCCCAGCCGGTTCACTCTTTCTCTCTCCTCCCTCATTATCTATCATTTCCATCATCATCACTTGGTCAGTTTTATGGGTCATAAATTTGATAATTAAGGGAGGGCAATGAAGGGGCTGAAGCTGCATTTTTTTTTAGACGCTTGAAATGGGGGCCGACAACAGAGAGGAGAAGAGCATGGAAGAGTAGAGTGGCATCAAGTTTGGGTAGAGTAGAGTAGGGAGCGTACACATTAGCGGAGAGTAGAGGGTAGATTAGGTTTTTTTACAGCTTCCTGGTTTTTGGATTTGTGGTTCAGCTCTAAGTTAGTTCATATCAAGTGAGGTTTTCGGTTTCTCTTCAGTTGGATTTACGGAATTATCATACCGATATCGTGAGTTTGTGCCTTACATTTGCTCCTGTTCTCTAATTCCGCTACCATCTTGGTGTGCTCTGCTGATTCTTGGGTTCAAATGTTGTTCTCTCTACCGTCTTTCTCTGTGGTGAAAAGTGTTCTGATTTTAGGAGCAATTACCACTAAGTGTTGGATGGCTAAAATTGTTTGCAGTTTCGTATCCCTTATTTTAGCTACATTCTTTGGAGGGTCTGATGTGGTTCACAATACATGAATTAATCTTATGCTTTTAGACTATTGACTGAACTTAGTTAATTAGCGTCCAGTTTTAACTTAGTTTAGAATTTTTGATAACCAAAGTTCATAACCATCCCTGAGGACGATACCCATAATTTGTACAACGATAAACCGTGCGCTTGCGGAAAATCACAACATTATTCTACCCCACTGTTGGCACCTAGGGCAACTCTTACAATACTCAAAAGCATCCCTAAATAGAGTTGGCTAATAGAAACCACACTGAAGAACTTAGGCCATAGTTTTATACCATTAAAATGCCCCCCACATGCCTGGTCATGGACAAAAGGAAATGATACTCCTCACCTCATGGTCGGGAATACACATCCTAAACACTTGATCAGAGTAGTACTTAAATAAATAAGGATCATCCCAAATAAAGAACTTCACAAGGTGGAAGAAGCTATCTCTATCATTCTCAGTCCAACCTTCAGGGATCTTACCAGCAACTGAGTCGTTCACATTGTTAGCATACCAAGGATCAGGGTGGATAGCTTAGAATTACTCATCTGGGAAGCACTAAAAAACGTTAGACTCACTCACTCTATCATAAACAATCCTAGATAGCTGGTCAGCTACAAGGTTCTCAGAACCTTTCCTGTCCCTGATTTCGCAGTCAAATTCTTGCAAAAGCAAGATCCATCTAACAAGTCTAGGCTTAGCATTCTTAGAAAAAAGGTGCTTAAGAGCAGAGTAGTCAGCATAAACATTCACATGAGACCTAATCAGACAAGGTCTAAACTTCTCATAACAAAAGATCACAGCAAAAAATTCTTTCTTAGTAACAGTATAGTTCAGTTGGGCATCATTCAAAGTGTGAGTAGCATAGTAAATCACATGGGGCTTCTTGTGAACTTGCTGCCGTAGAACAAACCCAATAGCGTAATCAGACGCATCACACATCAATTTAAATGGCTCTCCCCAGATGGGAGGATGAAGAACAAGAGCAAAGGTTAAGGCTTCTTTAAGCTTAGAAAATGCCTTAAGACACTCTCAGAAAAGTGAAATGGCACATCTTTAGCTAGCAGGTTGGGCAAGGGCTTCGCCGTCTTACTAGAGTCTCTGATGTAGCGGCGATAGAAGCCAACATGTCCAAGGAAATATCTCACTTCTTTCACATAGGTGGAAGGGAGAAGATTAATAATCAGATCAGTCTTAGCCTTGCCTACCTCAATCCTATCTTTAGAGATAATGTGGCCTCATACTATGCCCTTTTTAAACATGAAATGACATGTCTCTCAGTTCAAAGTTAGGTTTTTCTCCCTACACCTTTCTAACACTTTTCTCAGATTAGACAAACAATCATCAAAGGAAGACCCAAATATAGAGAAGTCATCGGTGAAAATTTCCATGCCCTACTTAACTAGATCAGAGAAAATGAAAATCATACATTTTTGAAATGTAGCAGGGGCATTGCATAGCCTAAACGACATTCTTCTAAGGGCATATGTCCCAGATGGACATGTGAAAGTTGTCTTCTCCCGATCCTTAGGAGCAATATAGATCTGAGTATAGCCGGAATATCCATATAAAAAGTAATAAAAGGAATGTCCAGCCAGCTTATTTAACATTTGGTCCAAGAAAGGAAGTGGAAAATGGTCTTTCCTAGTGGTAGCATTCAATTTCCTATAATCTATACATATACGCCACCCAAATTGAACTCAAATAGGGACTAACTCGTTCTTACCATTCCTAATCACGGTAATATGGGTCTTCTTAGGAACAACTTGAACAAGGCTAACCCACACACTATCAAATATGGGATAGATAATCCTATGGTCTAACCATTTCAGTACTTTCTTCTTAACTACTTCCTAGAGAGTAGGGTTCAAATGCCTTTTGACGATCTCGATAGGGTTTAGCATTGCCCTCTAAGTGAATTCTATGTTGCACAATAGAATGGCTTATACCCTTAATATCCCCCAAAGTCCAACCTAGAGCTTCCTTGTTCTCTCTAAGTAAGGTGATCAATTTGTCTGCTTGGTCTCGGTCTAGGTTAGAAGCAATGTTGACAGGTAAAGATTTATCAGATTCTAAGAATGCATATTTGAGAGAGTCAGGAAGTGGTTTCAATTTAAGAGCAGGAGGGAAAGTAGATTCAAAAGTAGATTCAGAAACAACAGTGAGCAGACAATCAGCAGTAAAGCACAAGTCATCAAACTCAAAAACATCATATTTAGGCTTATCAGCCCCAATAAATGACTCATACTTATCAGCAAACATATCATCAAAATCAACATCAAGTATAGAATCTCCTAGCTAGTTAAGAGTAGAGAACTCCATATCATCAAAACCAGAAGGCCGTCTTTGCACGTTAAAGATGTTCAACTCTAAGGTCATGTTGTTAAAAGACAGTCTCATCATACCATTCCTACAATTAATAAGGGCATTAGCAGTGGCCAAGAAAGGGTGCCCTACAATCACAGGGACTTGACTAGCTAAATTAGACATCATCTCAGTCTCAATCACAACAAAGTCTATAGGGTAAATAAAATTCACCCATTATGATCAGCACATCCTCAACTATACCCCTAGGCAACCTAGTCAATCTATCAGCCAATTGAGTGATCATCTTGGTAGGTTTCGGCTCACCTAGCCCTAGCCTCTCATACTCAGTGAAGGGTATCAAATTGATACTGGCCCCTAAATCAAGCAAAACTCTACGAACAAGCTGATCCCTTATGACTATAGAGATAATAAGGTAACTGGGGTCCTTATATATCACTAAGATCTTGTGAGAAATGATATAACTAGCGCTAGAGGCTAAGAAATTCTTTCTAGGGACATTGGTAGCTCTCTTGGTTGTGTACAGATCCTTTAAAAATCTAGCATATGGAGGCATCTGCTGAATAACATCGAGCAAAGGAATGTTAGTTTTGACTTGAGAGAAGGTCCCTCTCATCTTCTCAACATGAGCTTGATCTTTCTTCTTAAGCCTATGGGGAAAAGGTGGTAAGGCATGTGGACTTTCTCAGAAGAAGCAGAAGAAAAAGGAGAAGTCTTAGAAGGTGAATGGTTAACTGAATTAGATGAGTCTTTCTCTTTGAGCTCCTCTTTCTTAGACGGTGACTCAGTAGGAAGGTGAGTATCAAAATCAATAGGGACACCATCAGTAGCATCCCTGGCTCACTGGATGAACCAATTTCTGGAGGTGAAGAAGAAGAGGATGAATTTTGGAAAAATTAGTGAGGATACCTGCACGGTTCATTAGGACTTCTCACTTGGTTATCAATCTCTCGACCAGAGCGGAGAGATATAACTGCATTCGCTTTCCTCACCGGCTCACTAGGATTACCAGAAGAAGAACAGGCGTGACCCTTAGGGTTCATCTCAAGTTTACTCAGAAAAGTACCTGACTACCTAGAAGATGATGCTAACTGGAAAAACTGTTCAGTCATCATTCTCATCATTATTTCCATATTAGCATTAATAACCCTCTCCATGTTGTTATTAATTCTCCATTCCATTTTATCAATGTAGGTATAACCTGGAGGAGGTTGAACTTGAGCTACGGGAGGTGGAGGGTGAGGTGCATTAGGATTCTGAAAGGAGTTTGAGGAGTGAGAGATGGGCTAGGAGTTGTTTTTAGGAAACATTCCAGGTTAGGAGTTAGTAACCGCAACATTTGGTCCATTATTCCAAGAAAAGTTAGAGTGATTTCTCCATCCTGATTTGTAATAAGGGGAGAAAGGCTCGTTCTTAGGTCTCTCGAAAGCCATACTCACTTGCTCTTGCCCAGTTGCTAACTGGCAAGCAAAATAAGGACAAGCACTCAAAGAATAATCTAGGGTCTAGCAATGAGAACAAGACATTGTAGAAGTTTGGGATAACCAGGGAGACAATCCCTTTAACATATTTTCCAAAACAGCAATCTTAGAATCTAAGTGACTTACAGCAGAGACAGAATGCAACCCACCCCTTACAAATCTTAAGCTGTCATCACAAGCGGTTTTCCATTGCATGGTTTTCTTAGTTAAGTCCTCTAGGAATTTCCAAGCAGTCATGGCGTTCTTAGAAAGAAAGCCACCCTGACACATGAACTCTACCATGGTTCTAGTCTATTGGTCAAGTCCTTCATATACAATCTCACACAAACGTGCTTGGTCTAAACTATGATGGGGACACTGGGCCAACAAATTTTTGAACCGATCAAAATATTTCCAAAATGACTCCCTATCTAGTTGTACAAATTGATTGATTTCATTTCCTAGCTTAACAGTCTTGGCATTAAGAAAATATTTTCTTAAGAACAATCTCTCAAAATCATTCCAAGAAGTTACAGAAATACTAGCCAAGCCATACATCCAACGGTTGGCAGAATCTTTCAAAGTAAAAGGAATCAATTTCATTTGCACAACATCAATAGGGAAATTAGGGAAATGCATCATAAAACAAACTTCTTCGAATTCCCTTAAAAATAAATAAGCATCCTCTAAACCTGTAAATTTAGGAAGCATCTGACTATAGTGAGGTCTTAATTTGAAAGCCACATTGGGTCCAAGGTTAGGTATAGTGAAACAAGATAGCAAAGCAGTCCTAGGAGGATAGAAAATATCGTTGAAAGATCTTTCTTGTGCCATTTCTTCTAATTCAAGCTTGGGTTGAGGTTCGAGTTCTAAGTCACGGTCGGGTTCACTTCTAACAAGTCGATGATTTTCAGGATTTCTAACCCGACCGGTCATATAAATCCCATACCCTCACCAAAGGTTCTATTTTTGGTCTTTTCTTTTTCTATTTTTTTTCCAGATTTTTGGATTTTGTTATATTTTTTCTCTTTTCTTTTAAACCACAAAACAAAACAAAAAACTGAACCAAACCTAAAAACAATAGACAAACAAAAAATGAGCAAATCTAAAACAAAAACACAAACACCAATAAACTAAAAGAAAATAAGAAAATAAACTACACCTAAATAACCTAATTCTAAAAACAAAATTAAAACAAAGAATAAAACTCCTAAAATTATAACTAAATGTACAAAAAAGTCGACACAATCATAAAGGATATAAATATATTTTTTCTTGAATTTTTTCTATGCTCAAACTGCATAGAAAATTACAAATAGATTATTAAGTCCATAATTCACAGAAAAATACAGTCCCAAACATTCTAGAGAAATTCACACAAACTCTAAAAATTATTCTAAATCTAGGAAAAATATCAGGATAGCAAACATCACACTAGAAATGCTCCAGAAAGTTCAAACAGAATCTAAATTTGTAGAAAAGTCTGCACTGTATTTTTTTTCCCCAAAAAGTTCTACCTCGTTTCTTTTTGCTGCAAATAAACTAACTGATTGGTAGTGTTTTTTTTCACCAACCAATAAACTCTAAAAATTAAAATGAAACTAATCTTAACAGAAACAAAAATCTAACTATTAACTCGATTCAAAAATCAAAACTAAACTGAATTATTGAAACGAAATAACGACTTCAGTAAAACTAAAAATATCAACTATAAAACTAAAATGAAAACAACTTGAACAACTCGAATACTAAACTATGACTCAACGCAACCAAATTTCTCAAACCCATCCCCAACAACAGCGCCAAAAACTTATTTTGAATCTGCAAGTGTACGGTTTATCGTCGCAGTGTTTACGGGTTAGGGATGGTTGTAAAAATAGATTACCAAAAATTCTAAAATAAATTAAAACTATATGCTAAAATTAACCAACTCCATTGTCAAGTTATTCCACAAATTAATAGACTAAATAAATAGGATTAATTCATGAAATTGTGAACCATACTCTTTGCAAAGAATCTTGTCAAATTAAGAAGTACCAAACTGCAAATAATTTGAACCCACCAACACTTAGCTATAATTATTCATTTAGATAAAACACCCGATTTAGCAAAACTTCCATCGGAGCAGAGCAAAGCAAAGCACAACCTAGAACCGAAGTAGATGAGCACAATAAGATGGAAGTAGAATCAGAAAATAGGAGCAAATGAGAAGTACAAAAGCGCGATATCTAAATTATAATTCAGCAAACTCAACTTAAAAGAAACTGAAAATCTCACTCGAATTGAACTAACGAAGAAATGTATTACATGAATCTCTGGGAATGAAAAACTGAACCTCAAATTCAAGAATAAAGAAATTAAAAATCTCATCCGCCCTATCTCTCCTCCTTGCTTCTCTATGCTCTCAGTCCGCCTTTGAAGACCCATGAAACATCGTCGTTCGTATCCCCAATTAATTGCCTTCATTGACTCCTTTGTAATTGATCGATTGATGATGGATACGAAGGAGGAGAGAGAGAGAGAGAGAGAGAGGGAGTAACAGCTATGGCGTGAAGAAGATGAAGAAGCGTAGTTTGAGGCTGAGGAAGAAGGAGAAGCAAAGCAGAGGAATTTCGAGCGTCTGGGTTGCAAAGCCGAAGATGAAGAAGAAGGAGCAAGGGAAAGATCACATGCACTGCTCGTTCTTGTATAAGTGAGGTGTAGGCGTAAGATTAAAGAGAAGAAAAGGCTGGCTGGAGAGTCACCTGGGCCGGCCCACAAGCAAAAGCAAAGAAAATGAAAAGAACAAAGGAGGGGGGGGACCAGGTTTGGGTACAAGCTGGGCCAGGCTTACATAGCTAGGGAGAGGAAGGGGGAAGAGAGAGAATGGGATGAGGTAGTTAGGGAAAAACTGGGCTGGGCTTCGTGCATGGGCTGCTCTTGTTCTGTTATGTTTTCTTCCCTTTTTTTTCTCTCTTCTCTTGGTCCAAACTTTGAGAACATTATTCATTTTTTCCAAATTTTTCAATCCCTACAAAATGAACAAACATATTATCAAAATTCTAATTTAGTGATTTATTTTGAGAAGTTATTAGATAATAAAAGGGTATAAAATATCATAATTTCTAGTTGAACAGTTTCTGTCATCTTTATCTCTGAGCCTGAGTTATCACATTCGTGGATTGTGATATGATTAGAAGAAACAACTTCTTCTTTCTCCGTATAGTAAGGGGTTTTTTATTGACCTATGAAGACCACAATATGCCTCCTTACTCTTAATGAACCATCCGTCTTAACATCCACATTGGAGGAACACTTCATACGAGAAGAGATAGAGCTCCGAACTTCATTTATCACTCCTAGGCGGCTAAATGCAGAACTTTTCTACTGCTGAAGACGTGAGTTTGAAGACTTTTCACTAGCTTTTATTTTGGCAAAAAACTGAAGGCTTTGGTTGGGGATCATCTTTGATTCTGTTGAAAATAGAGATTCAGTGATCTTTCCCTTTCCCTATATGGGTAAATAGTGATGAGCGCTTTTTCGAAGTGAATGATTATAGCCTATCAAACACAGAGGGATTTAGGTTAGGCGAAGCATTTTCATCTTCACTATCATCCACTTCTTCAACTGAGATGTGCTGAATCATCAACTTCTTGTCTATCCATCACCCAAAGATTCAGACTGGCTGCAGTGGCATGAAACCAAGTCTGACTTTATAGACACGCACGGAACCTCCCTGCTCTTGGTTCTTTCTTTGAGTTTCAGTAAGACCATGAGGCTTGGCTTCGACTACTTTTCCTAACGTAGCTTTATTTTGAATGTCACAACCAACCCTCTCCATAAGCTTGTATGTGCTGAGATCAAATCCCTATTTAGTCAGTGCACTTGGTATAATAGACCAACCCTAAATCATATTTATTTATTTAATTATTTTATTTTAAATATTTTTTATTATTTAATTATTGCATTCAATCATCCTGGTGGAAGAAAAAAATTATTCACTTGGCAATTCGGGTTTTATTGATTTATTGAATTATTAACGAAAACTTTGGAAGAATTGATAGTAGGCCCTAACAAGTTTAATTTAAGTAATTTTTTTTTTTTTTGCATAACTCAAAATTAAATTTTTTTAATGTTATGGAAAACAAAGTAAATTACTTATATTAAACTTGCTAGGGCATACTATCAATTTTTCCAACGTTTTCGTTAAGAATTCAACAAATAAATAAAACCCAAATTGCCAAGTGAGGGCCCAAATATTTTTTTTTTCCATCGGGATGATTGAATGCGATAATTAAATATGAGAAAATCTTTAACATGAAATAATTAAATAAATAAATATGATTTAGGGTTGGGCTATTACAGCCTTTCCCCCTTAAAGAGTTTCGTCCTTGAAACTTATGAACTTTATCATGTCATGCAAGATTGCCTCAAATAAATGTGGGTACTTGGCTTTCATTTCTTCTTCGGTCTCCCAAGTGACTTCTTGGGAGATAATTTTTGTGACATTCTGAAAAAAAATTTGTCACCTAATTATATGTACTGGGGCCCTAACATCGATTCACCCGAATTTGGTACAATAAATGAAACTCGAATTGCAAAATGAGGTCCAAAGTGAATTCTTCCAACTGAGACAATTAAATGAGATAAATAAATATGAAAAATTAATAACATGGCTTAAATAAATAAATAAACAAGATTTAGGATTGGGCTACTACAATCCCCCTTAAAGAGTTTCGTCCTCGAAACTTATACGCTTTGACAAAACATACAAGTTTGTCTCAAATAGATGTGTGCACTTGGCTTGCATCTCATCCTCAGGTTTCCCACGTGGCTTATGAAAAGGTATGATTTGCCCAATATACTTTGACTAAAGGTATAAGAAGGTTAAACTACGAACTAAATTGAGGCCAAGATCTATTAGACCATACGCTTTTGTTGAAAGAATGAATCCCATACCTTGTCGACTAGATCTGCTTATATAACTCAAACATGTGCGCAACATGCTCCTTACGTCACAACACAGGCAGTAGGTTTCAGATCCTGATCACACTCTCTTAACCAAACTCATGGCGGTCAATGAGGGTCTATTATATGAAGAGCACACAATCTCGATGCTAAGTCGCAGGATTAATCCGCTACGTATCTGCTATTTTGTTTTCTATAACATTACAAAAATGTAATTTTGAGTTACGCAAAAACATTATCATTACGAAGCGTTTTATTCCTGAACCGAAGTTATTTCAGCCCAATTTGAAGCCCAACAAATTTGCATATTAACCTAGGTAATTACCATGAGTTAAGTTTAACCATGGTTAGCTAAAAGCCACTTTATGGGTGGATAAAAATCAGCCAAGTGAACTTCCTTTCATTCTTAGCCAAGTAAAACACACTCACATTCCTCTTCTCTAACCACACAACCAGCCAGCTCTAGCCCCTATTCTGGTGTTTTCTGACAAGTTTTCGATCAACCTTAACTCCCTCCAACTCCGCCGGACACCCTAGTACCACTAGCTACCATCCTCCATCCTCAAAACCACCAAACATCACCTCTATGTCTACTTTTTTTTCAAGCTTAAAGTGAGTAATCCTAAGCTTGTTTTCTTTGGATTTTTGGTTTTGATTCTTGATTACACTGATTTGAGTTTTGATCATGTTTGTTTTTGGATGGAAACAAGAGTTATTTTGATGTTTTTAATTGTTGATTGAGTTTGGATCATGTTAGGGTTAAGGGTTATTCATGAGCATACAAGTTTAAGGTTGGAAGTATGTGTTTCTTGGATTGTTTGTATTGGATCTAGTGGCTTTAATCTCTAATAATATTTATGAAGGTATTTTTGGTGATCTTGGATGAGATGAATAGCAAGTAAGTTGGCCAAAAGTTTGGGTTTTAATGATTATGTAATGTTTAGTTTCCTTTAATATCAAGCATGTTATATGTGTATATTTGATTGAAAAATGAATCTTTGATGTATATGATTAGGAAGTAAAATTGAGTGCGATGGTTTTGCATGATGAGGGGAGGACCAAGCTTTGTTACATGATTTTCAGAATTGATTTTAGCTGATGATTTGTGTGAAAAGAGAGGAGAAAACTAGGACAATAGGGGCTGAAAAATGATAAAAAATAGGGAAAACTTTGTCAATAAAATGGCAACATACGGCCAAACCAAAAATTATGATTTTTGGTGGGTAGATAGATCATGGAGTTAGCTTTCAAATGGATTTTGAATTGCCTTAATCCGAGGTTTGTGGAAAATATTATGGCCATTTTACTAGAACTATGCAGGCTCAACCAAAACTGGCATACTTGTGTTGTAGCCCATTTTGTGAATCCTATTGTGAGGATCATGTTTTGTGTTCAGAATGAAGGTTTTTCAGGACATGTTAATCCAAATGGAGGCCAGGAGATTAGGTTATGAGTCATTACTTTAGCCCCTTTTACGCCCTTACGTTTCGTTTACTAAAGTATTAGCTATGAAAATAAATACATTTGCTAACTATGTGTTCCTATAGCGATATTTTTGTACAGAATCAGGGCCTAAACTATAGTTTCTTCCCCTTTTGGTGAAGATCTACCTCAACGACATTTCATTAAAAGTCCCAAGTACGTTCATTATCTCTATCCTTAGAAATAAACATGTTTTTATCAAAATTATAATATTTTGGTAAGTGCATCAATGAATCAGTTCATACAATGACTCTTCATTTAATTAGTGACCCCGTCAGTTATCATCTATAGGACGTTCGCCCTTCCGTTACCCTTGCAGCTTCAGATTAGGTCCTTGATCAGCTTAGGAGGTGCACACCTATCCACAAATCGTAACAGTTACAAAGGGATCGCTTTAAGATAATAATTAGCAATATAGTTTTACATTTATCTCAGTCACAGTTTTAACTTAAAATGAATTATAAAGTGGGCCCAACCAATTTGCAAGGTTATTTTGCAATACGGTAATATATGTACTGAGCTTCGACTCACCATTCGAAATGTTTTCCTGTTTTGTTTGAGACATGCACAGGAGTTGCTTTATTCTGCCAAGCCAGTTGAAGAAATCGAGGGTCCAAGGACATTTGGATGGTTTCATTGTGGTGGTTGTTCATATTATATGAAGACCATTGGATAAGCACTTCAGTGGATAGTAATGTAAGTTTATGGTGATGTAAACTTTAAGTTAGTAGCCATTGCTTTTATATGATTTGATGAAGTTTGAAGATGTACATAAGTGACCCATGTTATATCCAATCATGGTGTATAGAGCCTTGTCCTTCGGGACGGCGCTAACACCCTGTTCATTGGGTTTATCAGTTGTAACAAAGACTATGGAGATGAACCGTGACACAAGTATAGTAGGGGCATTATGCTTGGCAAGTCGTCTCTGTCTTTAGAAGAAATGACAAACCAGAAAGAGGGGGCCTACTCTTGTTAGCCTGCCACATCTTAAGTGTTGGAACTATTACACTCCCTTTTACATTCGCTATGCTAGCTCCATCATAGCTTTGGTCTCGATGCTTCTACTTATGCACTCGCTAAAGGATGATTTGCCCCTCTTTATGGCGAGACCTGGGTATGTACCTTAAGACTAGTGGCATTAATCTCATAGAGGTAGCAACTGGTTTTAGCAACTTATTCAATAAAAGAAGTGGTGTTTCCCCGCGTACTTTCTTCTTTCTCGTGTTGCTACTTAGGAGCATCATCTTTTCTTGCTTGAAGAGTATTCTTTGCGCCACCTTGCCTATAGAAGAAATGGTTGTTGACATAGTTTTCTTAGGTGCAGCACCTTCTTCGAAGACCCCCGCGTCTATAAAATGAGTCTTAGCTTTAGTGAATGGCTTGACATCCGGACTTATTTTCTTTTCTCTATGTTGGTAGTACTTAAGGCATTGATGTAAGGCGGAAGCCACAATCCCATGTTCATGAAGCCATGGTCGCCCAAGTAATAACCTGTAGAAAGTCTTAACATCTATTACATGGAAGATTGAGGATGTCAACAAGTCTCCCATTATTAGTTCAACATGGATCATGCCTATTGTATGGTGGCCCTCAAAGTTGAACCCTTCAATCATCGTTCGACTCTTAGAAAGCTCCTCCAGTATGATGCATAAGTCATTCATCATAAACTTGGGTATAATGTTGATGGTTGACCCTCCATCCATGAGGGTGCACTTAGCCTTCCACTCCCTGATGTAGCCAGTCATAAATAAAGGACGATTGTGAAGCTTGGATCTGAACAATAAGTCATCGTTAGAGAAACTGATTGCAGTGTTGCATGAGACACAATGAACAGGGCCATATGTCGATCATCCCACATCCTTGACTTTGTGAGCGTAATCTTCGGCGTGTTGTAAGGCAACAACAACAAGTTGGCACATCTCATAGGGGAAATAAAAGATTTGTCTCCAGTCCATGCAAGTTGGCAAAGCCTTCAGAATAGTCAAGGTATATCCACTGCTCTTGGAGAATTCTCTTGTCTGTTACCTTCCTACTCTTCCTCTTCTTCAAGCTCAGAACATTGTTGACCGTGACCTTCTCAAAGAAACCTATTGGGAAGAACTCTTCAAGTGTGACAGGAATAACCAGCTCCTGCTCAAATAGGTCAATACGCATAATTTCATGGCCTTTGATGTTCTTGGAATTCTTCTTCCCTCTTGAATGGTGAGCACTCTTCTTTCTGCCTTGTCTCTTTTTGTGGCAGAGAGGTGGCGATTGTACTTGATTTTGCTTCCTTGGTCTCCAGCGAGTGGCAAGAGTCGATCCATCTAACGTCCTTGGGATTCGATCGAAACTACAACAGGCTTCAAATATTCAAATTAAATTGTAATTAATTTCTCTCCTAGGTAGGAAATTAATTCAGTGTTTACTCTACTATAAGGTCAAGTATGTTTTTGCTGCTAGGGCAATAAAGAACACTCCAGCTGGGTGGAAATATGATTTGTCTCGACAGTATCATCCAAATCCAATATTATTTTTCCATCTTTCGTAACTTGCGTAATGTGCTTCTTAAGTGTAATGCATTTCTCAAAAGGGTGATTAATCACCCTGTGATACCGACAATATTTTAGGTTAGTAAGCTTTCCAGCTTCTTCGAACTGTTTTGGCTCGAGAAGTTCAATAACCCCATTTTCAAGGAGACCATCAAGCATTCCTTGCAAGTCTGAGTCAGGGAATGAATATTTCTTCTCCTTTGGGTCCTTCAATGTAGGACACTCATTTCTAGTATCTTTGGAGAACCCACCTTTCTTGTTTTCATATTTGGATTTTTCGGAGATTCGAACTAGCTCCCTAGCTGAAACAGCAAGGGATTCTTTATTTGAGGACTTTGAGGAATTGGGACTTTTCTTGAATTCACCTTTGTCCTTTCTGGTATCAGATGAGGAAGAAGACTTGCCACGACAACTTGCGATTGTCATCTCCATATCCTGAGTCTTCGTGACCAATTCCTGGAAGGTTATTGGCTTACTCATCTGCATAACATAGAGTAAATCCCACTCCATTCCCTGAGCACGCATTTCAATGGCTAAAGCTTCTGATAGACGGTCCTTGCATTCAAGATTGAGAGACCTCCAACAATTGATGTAATTGAGAACTACATCGTCTTTCTATTGTTTAGTGTTTGTTAGCTCTATCATTCTAACAACGTGTTGAGTGCTGTAGAACTAATTCACGAATTCCTACTCCATTCGTTCCCAACTATCAATGGACTCTGGTGCTAGTAAAATGTAATCCTTTTTAGAGTCTGGATAAACTGCTTCACCAGTCGTCTCCCTCTGTACCAGCACTGCTGCACATCTCAATGAAGTGAGCGATATGCTGTTTAAGGTTGCCCTTACCATAAAATTTGTTGAATTTGGGAAGCTAATAGTTGTAGGGCATACGAAGAGCATCAATCCTCTTCGTACAAGGCTTTGTGTACAAATGAGTCTGGTGAGACCCTCCTCCCAACTTAGCCCTAACTGCATTTGTTATCAGAATCTTCAGCGCCTAAACGTTTGTTAGAAGCTTTAGATGACTTCTTTTCTAGCTTCTTCATTAGTTAAGCAATCTGATAATTTCGACGCTTGATTTGAGCGTCCTTTTCTACACCTTCCTTGGATAGCCTATCCAACGTAGCCTTGATGCTCACCAGTTGTTCTTTGAAGTTGGCTGCTTCTGTCACCATAACAGGCATGATGGTAGTGTCAAAGGATTAAGCTTTAGCCTATGAGGAAAGTGATACCTTTGATGATGCCAAAGAGGAATTGTTACTTGAATAGCCAACCTCTTCAAAGGTGGAGGGTTGAAAAGTAGGGTTGGTGTGAGTTTCGAGTTCATTTATCCAACATAGGATTGTTAGTGGTATGTTGAAGCCAACAATAGATTTTTCTTTCAAAGCATTTCAAGCAATTTGGTTGACTCCATCAGATTCCTTGGAAGCGAGGTTTTGGATCTTATGTGATTTCAATGGCACAGTCACAATTGAGTGCTCTAAAGTAAGTGTAGCAGTAGCCTTTGTCATACCTCTGGTCATGATACCACCAGATGCAGTGTTAGCATTGTTAGTCCCTGAGATGTGTATCGAATAGCTTTCTTTGAAGACTGAAAGATGGCATTCTTGGGGGCTATGTTATCTTCGAAGGAATGCAAAGTTTGTACTTTGGAGAAAGAGATCAGAGGCAAAGATATCCTGCCAGGCATGCCAAAAATTTGTAACACACAAAATTTCACATCTAAAATGAATTAGACAAGAAATTGGGAAAAAAATTTAACTTGTGTTAATGTTGTATGTGTAGGTACAATCTCTGAATGGAATACAACGAAATAGTCATGTGATTCAATCTCCGAGTAACTTGATCTTGATTTGTAGGTGGTTGATTGCTGACTCTGAAGCTTACACGTTTTGATCCTTCTCGCTTGGGAACTGGATGCCGCTTGTAGTTCGAGCCTCTGAATTCTGCAATGCTGAATATGTAAATTGAAGGGGGAAGGACTCCTATTTATAGCCTCTACCAGCTATGGTTAGAGTTCAGCTTTGGGCTTACGCCTATGATTTCAGTAATTATTTTCTTATTTTTAAATAAAGAAAATAATTCCTAATTTTTGTATCATTGATGACATGGGGTAACTTTTAATTGGCGAAATTTTATTCACATTTAATTTTGACCAAGCGGATCCACCAACGTCAACTTGACACATGACAATTTGTGAGCGGTCAAATTATTTTTTGACACGGAGCACAATCCGATTTGTCGTATAATGTTTATCTTCTACACTGACGATCAAATTCTATAGGGAAAGATGAAATTTTAAAATAAAAACTAAACTAAATCCTAAAATCGCCCTAAGTTAAGCTCCAACTTAAATCCTAAAAACTCTCATAATTTAGCCTTTCAAAATTGTCATTGCCCCTTGCTTTTATAGCTGTCAAGGTTGGCTCCCCTTCTTCTTAGCCATTGATTCTTGGCTATTGTGGATAATGAAGATTGAACTGACGATGGTGCTGATGCGTGTGAAGATGCTGGAGAACATGGAAAGTGATTTGGTGATCTGGTTGTACAAAAATGATGTGGAAATTGGTGCTAATGATGTCAATGGTTGATGGTGGTGGTTGATGATGGTGGAGATGGTGATTTTGATGCTGTTGTGTCGAAAAAAGATGAGGCTGAAAGAAGACAAGAGATGAGAGGGAGGAGCCAACGAGTGAAAGGAGAGGGAGAATAAGAGGGGGAGAGGTTGCACGTGAGAGAGATATAGGGAGGTTGGTAGGTTTTTTATTTTATTTTTTCTTGTTGTTGAATTTGGGCCACAGGAGAAAACGAGTCATGGTGTTCTGTTGGGCCAAGTGAGAAAATGGGTTGAGGCAAGCATTTGATGTGTGATAAGTCCAAATTTCCTTGCTCATCTTTTTATACTTTTTTTTTATTTTTTGGCAAGATCAAAACAATAAAAGTCAAATAAAAATCTAAAAGTAATAACTATTAGGAGCTAAATTAGGTGTAAAAATATTACAAAAATGTCACAATTTTGGCGCAAACAGATTTCTACAAAAGTGAGTTAAAATTTTATTTTTCTTTTTAGCTAGTCTGGTTTGTTTTACTTGAGGATAAACAAAGTTTAGATGCAGAGGTATTTGTTTGCACAAGAAATATACTATTTTTACAATATTTTAACACCTAATTGAGTTGATAATAATAATTATTTTTAGAATTTTTTTAAATTTATTTTATTTTGCAGGCCGTCGAAAATCCAGAAAAATGAACAAAAAGATGAAAAAGAAGCAATGGGTTCTTTCCACTTGAAAATAGCCTTTAGCTTTTTCCTCCATTGGTGCAGGTGCCATCATGAATTCATGAGCAAAAAAAGAGAAAAATAAAATAATAAACCCCACCTGGCCCCTCTCATGTCTCTTAGGTGCCTACGCCACTGGTCTCTTTTTCCTTCTCTCTCCTCCTACTGACTTAGAATCTAGAGACATCCCCCCATCGTCGTCTGTGCACTACTAGTAGCTACTCATCAGTGCTACGACTCACGGCACTGACTCCCATCTCTTTGTCTCATCCTCCTATCGACCATTATCATCATCATCACCGTTCACCAAATCCTTGATCGAATGGGCACGGATAAGTTGGGTCGAGTATAAGTTAGATCAGCAACAAAATGAAAGGAAGCAATGTTTTTATTCAGATGTAATTTTAGTTTCTAGGTAGATTTTAGGGTTTTAATTTAGATTTTATTTTTGATATATCATTTCCCCTATTGTGTTTCGATTAAGCATTTGCTGTTTGGCCTACATATTCATTTAATTTGGCTTTCATTCCTTTAACTTTATAATACATCATTTTGGTGTTGGATTCACGATCTATGCCTTCAATTCGTGTGAATGTTGGCTCAATTTTTTTGTTCTTATTCTTGCCCTTCCCTTTTTTTTTCCGCTGAAACTGAGGACCATTTTTAATGGCGAGTTTGTCACTTCGGGTGAGCTTTAGGGTTCGGTTATGGTGAAGGTAGTTGTTGGGCCAATTTAATTTTTGATTTTGCTTGGTTTGAATCGAGGTTGTCATCCTCTTATTTTATTTTTCATTTGACTTGTTCAACAGTTATTCAACAGCCTCCAGGAATGGAATTTAGCCTAGCTGTATTGTGAGCTTAGCTCCCAGGAGCATAAATGCCTATGCTTGTATTCTTATTTTGCCCTCTTCTTCATCTGTGTGTTCAATAGTTTTGTTTATTATTCTAGTGCTTCATTTTATGATTTTTCGTGTCACAAAAGTTAAACTTAGAAGGTACCCTATCTTATTTCTATATATATATGTTTTGGCAAAATGTACGACATGCTTTATTTGGGTTAATTGATTAGTATTTTGTAATTTAGTTACTTTAGATTGATATGTTATTTTATTATAATACGTTAGCCTAAATAAGTTCCTGATGACCTAATTTTACACCTTGTAATACTGGAGGAGACAACCCTCAAGTACAATAATGTTAGTCATGTGCTTGTGGCATTAGTTTACATTGAAAAATCACGAACACTTCAAAAAGCATTGAAGACAATCATCTTCAAAAGGCAACAAATAATGTTCCCCTATTAAAACCATGAAACTAACACAATTGTTTACTTTGGTTATGGCCAACAAACACGGTGAAAGATTTCCACTCGAAAAAAAAAAACTAGAAAGAATAAACCAAGTGCAAAGGCAAAAAGGCTATGATAAGTACATCGAACGAGAGTGACTCCCCGTAGTAGTGAGTGTGCAGAGGAAGATGTTGCTAACTTGTGCTTCATAGCAGATTGAAAGGAATTGCAAGGAGAATCTGACTTCTCCAGGTGTTGTAAATTAGTACTCAAGGAAGCTGAAAGCACGTCCACTCAGACCCTATTCTTTTCGTTGATAAATCCCAATTTACCAACCTCAGTCAACTTTAATCCACATCAACCCACTTCACCAACTTCAATAAAAAAAAAATTTCAATTCAACCAACTTTAACCCTCGTCAACCCACTTTAATCAATTTTAACCCACTTCTCATTATTTTAACCAATTTCTATCCATCATATATAAAAAAAAATTCAACCCAGTTTAACCTACTTCGACCAACTTTAACCTACTTCAACCAACTTCAATCCACTTTAGCCTACTTCAACAAAAAAAGTACCCACTTCAACCTACTTTAACCATCTTCTACTAATCTCAACTAACTTTATCCATTTACCAACCCATATTTTCTAATGAAAAGAATAGCCCCTCGGTAGGTAAAATATTTCTTTTCTAAAATGTCTAGAAATTATTTAATTCAGGTTATCATAAATGGCATGAATGTTGAAGAAGAGTATCTGTCTAAGATCGAGTCCCTCAATGATCAAACTGTTTTTTGAAATACAGAAACGAAAGTCTGCAAGATGAATGTGGTCATTATTACAAAAAATGCAAGTCCTTAAAAATGAAAACAAATAATTTTTTGGAACTTTGTGATGAATTTTTTGAAAAGTCGAAAGATTCTGAAAAATGTGGCTTAAACTCTCACGAAAGAAGTGCAAAGCTAGAAAAATAAAAATGAACAAGTTTTCAAACTCAACTCTAAGCCAGCTGATATGCTTCATGATGTTGAACATAAGGCTGAAAGGGCCAAAGCTCAATGTGAAGATTTACAAAAATCTCTTTCAAAACTGTCTACGAGATAAGAAAATACAGATAGATTACTCAGGCGTCAAAGTGTATCCTTCAATAAAGAAGGTCTTAGATATGATCCTAACAGTAAAAGGAAATCATATGAATACTTATGTATTAAAGTATCAACTCCTTCTGAAGATTAAAGCAGTCCAAGGCACATTTAAAATAATTTTAAAAAACAACCTTATTGTTCCACTGCAGGGAAATAACAATAAAGTAACTCTAGTAAGATATGGCACTAGAGAAACATTGTGTGTCCTAAGGATCACATTGGATGTAGACTTAGAATTGTTCAAGGATATAATGTAGGTATCAAAAGGTACAAGATCCTTGAATATGATAGCAGATCTTGCATATAGATTTTAAGTCAAGGAAAGTAGAAAGGTTTGATGTTAGTTTTACAAGTATGCTTCAAGCGAAGCAGTGATTTATGGTACCTTAATAGCAAATCTTCATGCCACATAAGTTAGAACTTCATTCAAGCCGTTAAGCACTGCTTCTACTTCAGAGCCCCTTGAATTATTACACATGGATTTATGTGGTCCCGTAAGATTGGAAAGTGTTGTAGTAAATATATTTCTTATTGTTGATGATTATTCTAAGTTTACCTAGATATTCTTCCCAAAGCATAAGGCCATTAAGTTCAAAGTGTTTGATAAGTATTGTAGATAGACATAGAACACTTGAGGACTACCAGTAGAAGTTGGGAGAAGTGATCATGGAGCTAAGTTTAACGGCTAATTTATTGAATTCTGTGATCAAATAACAATATCGCAGAACTTATCAATAGCAAGGACTCTGGCTGAGATAGTTGAAAGGAAAAATATGAACCTTGGAAGTCATGGCTCGAACAATTCTATGTGAAAATGATCTTACAAAAGCTTATGAGCTGAACCTGTAAGCACTCTCAATTATGTTCTTAACAAATGCTTTGTTAGACCTATCCTTTAAAAAAAAAAACACCTTGTCATGGGTGAAGGCATGTTGGTGCTAGGGTGTCAAGTGACACTCCAAGTTTTTGGGAAAAAAATTTTATATATCAAAAATTCTATGGACAAAATTAATTGTATATATGCAATATAGTTTCCAAATGCATCATATTTGGCTCGTGGCTCTGGTGTTGCGGCTCCTATCTCTTAACCCTTTGTTGCTTCTAGCCCCGTGTTCAAATCCCAAAACACCCCATTGTGTCTCTTTTATTTTTTCATTCTCTCACCGCTTGAATTTCCTAAGCTGTGTTTTTTAATTTTTTGGGCCATTATGCCTCCCTCTCGAAATTGCAAAGCATCCTAAAGTAAAATTTAAGGTAAATAATTATATTCTATTACAAATCTTTATGTTTAATTTACTAACTTCCACAAAGTTCGTGTTAAATATTGGTAGGTTTAGAGATGTACTACCATGAATTCTCATTTAATTTATTTTTTAAATAAAAATCTCAGCCGCTTAGTCCGCCACCCAAAACCCATTTTCCAAAATATCCTAAGGCCAAATTTGAGTTAAATTCCTAATTTTAGTTTATAATAATGTTTTGTTACAAATTATTATGTTTAATTTACTACTTATAGTCAAATTTATGTTTAAATAATTGGTTAATTTAGTGATTTACTCTCACAAATTAAGGAATTATAGGTTTTTTGGTTGGGGATTTGGGGTAATTTGGTTGGTTATTGCTTGATGGGAAAATTGAATGGGTAATTAATTTTGAATTGTTACACTCTTTATTTCTAGAAGCAACCTAGTAAATTGGTTAGTTAATTGATTTTGAATTCTTATGCTCTTGATTTATAATAGGAATTAGTTTGCTTTTTTTTATTGATGTAGGCACTACGAATCAAAAAGCAAAGTAAAAGTGGATTATTTTCCAGTTTGAAATAGAGAAATTAAATAAGATAGCTAAGTGATCGGTTGAGACAATCTCTGCATCATAGAACTCACCATTGACTGAGAAAAGTATTAGCTATGTACTTTAACTTCATCCTAGAACTCGCCATTGACTCAACATTGGTTGAAGCAATTAGTTGATAACTGTGAAAACTCAAAATACCTTGTATGGCGTTCAAAACATGGCATCTAATCGAGGACAACTTTTTAAAATTTATAAGCAGTGTACTTTCATTTCCAAAACTAACGTTAATTTTTATATTATGTATATATTTAATCTTGAGACCCCTTACTTTGAAGTCTAGCTATGCCACTACACCTTGGGAACTCTTTAATGGAAAGAAGCCAAAGATTTCATACTCTAAGACATTTGGCTACAAGTGCTTCATTCATAACAATGAAAAAGAGAATCTTGAAAAATTTTATGCATGAAGTGATAAAGATATTTTTGCTAGATACTATTAACATAAATTTATTCTAAGATCTCAAACTCTATCAATAGACATGATAATGATCAAGAAGAAAAAGTTGAATCAAACAAAGAAATAACTTAGAGTCAATCACAGGGTACCTTGAACAAATGTAAAGATACTATTAGGGCCCGTGAAATTGAAAACATTGAGGACGCTGAGGCAACGCAAGAAGCTATACAAGAGGCAAGGTAAGAATAAAGCACTGACAAAAATTTCTAACAACCAAGGGGACGTTATTTTCTTGCACACCATTGTATGAAAAACATCACGTTCAATATCTACTAAAGTTTAAGGATGCCTTCCTCTCTTAGAAATTTATGTGCTTTTTCTGCATTTGTTTCTCTCTTAGAAACCAAGAGCCCAGTGGAAGTCCTTAACGACGCCGAATAGACCTTAGCTATTTAAGAAGAACTCAAGTATTTTGAAAGAAAGCAAGTTTGGTTCTTAACCACCCGACATAAAAACCGTCCAATTATTGGAACTAAATAGGTGTTTAAAGAAAGCTACATGAGCTTGGTGATATGATTAGGAAGAAGGCTAGACTTACAACTAAGGGTCGATGAAGAGGGGATTGGCTATGATGAGACTTTTACACTTTCTCCAAAATTAGAGACCATTAGAATGTTACTTGCATTTACTTATTTTATAGGCATCAAATTATATTAAATGGATGAAAAATGCTTTTTTAAATGGATATTTGCAAGAAAGGCTCATGTTAAACAACTCGCTTGGTTTTGAAAACTCACATATCCTAATTATGTTTTCAAGTTGCAGAAACCATTGAATGGATTGAAATTTGCTATTATAGCATGATATGAGAGGCTTAGCAAATTCTTGCTTGGAAATGTTTTTAAAAGAGGATAGACTGAATAGACCTTGTTTATTAAAACGAAGGGGAAAGATTTCCGACTTGTTCAAATAAATGTTGACAATGTATTATTTAGTGATACTAATGAATACTTATACATAGAATTCTCTACGCATGAGAAAGGAACTTGAAATGAGTATAATGGGAAAGTTAAACTTCTTCGTCAGACTACAAATCAAGCATTGCCTACTTGGCATCTTTATCAACCAAGGAAAGTGTGCCATGGAAGGTTGGAAGAAATATGGACATAACAACTCAAAGAATGCCAAAACTCTAATGGCTTCAAGTTGTAAGCTTAACATAGACATAAGGGGCCAACAAGTCCCTAAAAAGGTATCCAGAGATATGTTTGGATCACATTAAGGTTATAGAAAGAATATTTAAATATCTTATTAGAACCAATGACCTTGGTTTGTGGTATGCCAGCGGTGTTGATCTTGAATTTGTAGAGTACTTTGATTCTGACTATGGAGGTTACAAAGTTAATAGAAAGAGTACATCACGAAGTAGTAAAGCATGACTCTCTAAGAACTAGAAGTCAATGGCTTTAACCTCTGCTGAGGCTGAATACAATGATGCAGAAGGGTACTGTACTTAAATACTATGGATTAACCAACAAGTCAATGACCTTGGGCAAGACCACAAGGAGTTTTTCTCAAGTCTGGCAACTAGAAATGTTATCAATGTTAGTGAAAATTCCAGTTTAACATTCAAGGACCCAACATATTGAAGTAAAGCATCACTTTTGAGTGATCATGTTGAGAAATGTGATATCTTTTTATATTTTATGCTGATTAAGAAGCAGTTTTGGGAGGATTTGGATATAGCCATTCAGGATGTACCTCAGAGCGAGAAATTTTTCATAGGAGGGGGCTTTAATGGCCACATTGGTGCCGAAGCAGACGGGTATGATACGGCCCACGGAGGTTTCAGTTAGGGGGAGAGAAATAGTGGAGGAGTTTCTGTTCCAAACTTTGCAGTTGCCTATATGTTGATGGTAAACTCCTTTTCTAAGAAGAAGGAGGATCACTTGGTGACCTTTAAGAGTGGTTCCATAAAGTCTCAAATTGATTACTTCATGATTAGGGTAGATAATAGGAGGTTATGTAAGGACTGTAAGGTGATTCCAGTGGAATATTTAGGTACTTAGCATAGGTCACTAGTGTTGGATGTGGAGCTTAAATGTCCAAAGTGGAAGAACAGGAGTATTGGAGAACCTAGAGTTAACTGGTGGAATCGTACTAAGGAGAACGCTATAAAGTTGGCAGAGAGGATTGCTGAAGAAGGAGCTTGGAGGCAGGTAGATGATGCAGATACAATATGGGAGGTAATGGCAGAATGTATCTGAAGGTCGGCTAAGGAAGTCCTAGGTGCAACTAGGAGAGGTGGCAGCAGCATAAAGGGAACCTGGGGGTGGAACGAGGAGGTAAAGGAGAAAGTTAAGGAGAAAAAAGAGGCATATGATGCTTTCATGGGCAGTGGAACGGATGAAGAGAAAGAGATTAGTAGAGTTAGATATAAGGCAGCAAAGAAGGTAGCCAAGAAAGCGGTTGCTGTATCTAAGAGCATGGCTTATGATATGTTATATCAAAAAATGGAGACCAAGGAAGGTGAAAAGGAAGTATTCAGACTGGCAAGGGCTAGGGAAAGAAGAATAAGGGATTTCGGTGTCATAAGGTGCATCAAACATGAAAATGGTAAGGTGCTGTCTGTGGATGGAGAAATCAAGGGGAGATGGAAGAGGTACTTTTCTAAACTCCTCAATGGTGAAGTGATGGAAGATTTTCGAAGTAGGGATAGAGAGACTAGTAAGAGTCAACTTGATGCTCGATTGTTTGAACCTATTAGCAAGGATGAGATTTAAGAGACCCTAAAGACGGTGACCAATGGGAAGGTAGAGGGACTAGATCAGATACAGGTGGAAGTATGGAAGTGTTTGGGTGAAGAGGGTTTGAAGTGGCTAATAGAGCTTTTAAATTTTATTTTTAGAACTGCTAAGATGCCGAGAGAACGGAGGTTTAGTAAAGTGATCCCATTGTATAAGAACAAAGGGGATCTTTAGGATTTTAATAATTATAGGGGTATAAAATTTCTCAGTCACATTATGAAGTTATGGGAGTGGGTGATTGAGAGAGGGTTGCGAAAGGATATTTCGATACCAGAGAACCAATTTGGTTTTATGCCTACCACAAAGGCAATTTACCTCCTTATAAGGATAATGGGATTGTAGAGAGATAGAAATGTAGATCTTCATAAGCTTTTCAATTGACCTCGAAAAAGCATATGATAGAGTTTTGCATAAGTATTATGGAGATGCTTGGAAAAGAAAGAAGTGACACTTGTGTATATTCATGTTATTAAGGATATGTACGAGGGAGGTATGACTAGTGTTAGGATGCCAAGAGGGGTTACAAATGATTTCTTCGTTGGTATGGGCCTGCATCAGGATTCTGCTTTAAGCCTTTTCTTTTCACTCTAGTTATGGATGAACTTACAAAAGGGATTCAAAATGAGTTACCATAGTGTATATTATTCGCAGATGACATTGTTCTTATTGATGAGACTAGAGAGGGAGTTAATGATAAGTTGGAGCAATGGAGACATACACTGGAGTATAGAGGCTTTAGAATAAGTAGATCGAAAATTGAATACCTATATTGTTGTTTTAGTGGAAGGGAAGATGCGAGGGAAGAAGTCACCATCGATGGGATGATGATACCAAAGCTTGAGAAGTTTAAATATCTAGGCTCGATCATTTAACAGAAATGGGATACTGATGAAGAGATTAACCAATGCACAAAAGTGGGTTAGCAAAAATGGAAGTATGCTTCAGGTGTACTATGTGATAAGAGGATGCCTGTAGGATTAAAAGGGAAAGTTTATCGTATGGTAGTTAGATCTATTGTATTATATGGATCAGAGTGTTGGCCTATAAAAGAGACACACGTTCAAAGGTTAATGGTAGTAGAAATGAGGATGATTAGATGGATGTGTGGTTATACGAGAATGGATAGAATTAGTAGTTGAGTAATTAGAGACTTAGTTAAAGTGACTCCCATCGAAGATAAGATGAGAGAGATAAGACTCAGATGGTTTGGCCAAGTGAAAAGGAGTGTGGACACTCAAATGAGGAGATGTGAGAGGATTAACATCCCCGAAGGTAAAAGAGGGAGTAGGCGATCAAAGAAGAGTTTAGAAGATGTGATTAGAGAGGACTTGAAATTTGTAAGGTTGCCAGATGACATGGCGTAGGATAGGAGATTATGGTGTGATAGGATTAAGATCTTTGATCCTAGAGAGTTACCCTTGTAGTTGTCTCTCGGTTGTAGTGGGGTAGGTTTGGTTGTGGGTTTTCCGTATGTCGTATTTGTATGTAGGTAGTACATGCATCTGGGAAGAGGCATGATTTGTCTAACTCTTTTTGTTAAGGTAAAGTATTTTCCTCTGCTATGTTGTACTTATGTTTATATAGTTACTTCCATGGGTTTATTAGTACTTCTTACTTCATTCCCTACTACTCATCCTTAGTCTTTCTCTAGAAAATATTTTCACAAAATCCTTCTTTCTTAAAATATTTTCACAAAATCCTACTTTG
The DNA here is from genome assembly GCA_017589665.1 of Selenicereus undatus. NCBI lineage: Eukaryota > Viridiplantae > Streptophyta > Magnoliopsida > Caryophyllales > Cactaceae > Selenicereus > Selenicereus undatus. Next base: position 28,622,862 of record JACYFF010031956.1, read on the forward strand.
TGGGTCTCTTGGAATCACCTTCCTTACAGGCAAGGATGCCGGTAGATGTAAGACTCCCTACATTTGGATCTCCCCAAATCTCGCAAAGCAGGACCCACACTAGGAGGTGGTGCTGTTATTGTTGTTGTTGTTGTTATTTCTATATTTTATGCCGCTTAAAGTGCAATTGGTTGATATCTTTACAAAGCCTTTTGATGCAGATGAATTATGTTTCATTTGAAGGGAATTGGAAATTATTAACCATATAACATGAATGAAGGGGGATCAATTCCTCTAAAATATTATTTGTGGCAAGGGAAATTATTTTCAAGGCACTTTACCATTGATGATTTTGATAACCTTGACAATATTAAGGCAATTGGGGTTAATTCATTTCACATACTGATTTTCACGAGTTAATAGTCTTTTGTTAATCGAGGTATCTATTCTTAAAAACTAAAGTAAAATTTTTAAAATTGATTTGAAATTTTTTAAAATTGGGCTAGAACATCTTTTGAAAACCCTTTAAATGATTCCCTCCATTTTTCTGATATCGGCTGCTAGAAAAACCCCATCATCGCTCTGGACGAGTCGGTGTTATGCTCATTAAAAATCATAAAAACCGTCACATCGCATTGTCCATTCTCAAATATAAACCCTTTTTGATCTATTAGTCAACTCACCTCAACATCATTTTTCTTTCTGTTTCGGACTTTCAGAAACCTTAATTGACAAACTTTGTTTTCTCACTTTCTAAGATGTCATCGCCAAACCTAAAATGTCAACAACGAAGAGAAAGAGTGCCCAATATGAGTTTGCACCTAAGAGATTCATGTGGAGCTCACCATCACCAACTCCTACTCCTCAGAAATGAAAAGTTCATGATCTCCAATGAACCAGAAGCAATTGAGTTCAGAATTGATGAAACTCAAAAGCTAAAAAGTTCATTCGTCTATTTCAAGTAATGTCCTAGACATGCCTATTAAGTTGTTCAAAGAGGGCGGTGAAGATTATTTTGAAAAATTGTGGATAGACAGATGATTGATTGTGCACATACTGATTGGAAATTTTTCATGAATGCTAAACTTTGTTTTAAACTTGCCTTGGAGTGTATGATTATGCCAATTCTTACTTTGAGAATTTCTCTAGATTTGAGATCCTTTTTGACAATAACAAATAAGCCTTACACGCTTGGTTATTTTTTAATCCTAAACTTCTCCACTATATCTTAGTTAGAAAGTATACTCGAGGAAACAAAAGAACATATGTAGCACAAGCCCCCTAAAATGGTTCAACACATTATGATGGATCAAGTTGAGAATTTGTCCATAATCATTCTTTAGTACATGGATAATCTTAAGGAAGCATCAATGAATTCTTGTCTATGCAACGAGAACTTATTGACTAACGTTTTTGAGTGGTTCAAGGTTCCTCTAGAGGATAAGGAATGTATTGAGGTTATGTATCCTATGACAAACAAAGAGAAGCTGGCAGCCTTAAATCCTGCCAATCCTCTTCCTTCTATTTCCATGGATGACTAATTTTTATCCACTTCTCTCTTAAAAACAATTTCTCTTTTTTAAAAATAATTTCTCTAATTTGTCCGTTTGTTTATAAACAATTTGGTTTCCTAGTTTGTAAGTTTGAAAGACCGCCATTCAGTCATTATTAGTTTGATCCCAATTTTTAGCAAAAGTTAAACTTAGAGAAAATTATAGCCACGTATCAAGCATTCAGACTTTACGATCATATTAGGCAATCAGAGTCCCTAAGGAATCATTACCCTCCTTAAAACTTCATTCCAACCACTCAACTTAATTATAGGCCATTAATGACCAAACTTCCCTACTAGCAGACATTTAGGCACATAAATAAGTAGGCAACAAGAACTGTATACAAACGCCTTCAAACTCGCTTTTGAAAACATAGTGACTCTCGATAAATACCAAGAATGGTTTATAATTCACAGCAGCTCCTTTAAAGCTTCTAACAAAAGTACTCAAAACATCTAAACTGCTAAGAATGACTTGGCAAGAAACATGCTTCCATAGAATATGCACATTGAAAAGCTTGCACGAACAATGCAACATTTGAAACTTCATTTAAATATACTTGGAAATTCTTTCATAAAAGATGAGCAGGAGGTGCACATTTGAAAGATTTTTTTCTTTTCTCAAAACACTTTACTCGGCCTCTTGAGGCTCGTATTCTTTAAAAGAACTTCTTTCGTAATGGTCCTCTAATAACTTTCATAAGCTTTTCAAATCTTATTTAATATGGCCTAGGACCCTTATAAATTGTTCTTTTCTGAAATACTTAAAATTGCAAAATGCCAACTTCTTTTCTTAATTATTAGAAACATACTCATAGCATAAAAACATCTTATTGTGCTGGCTAGGGGAGATTTACACTGCCCACAAGTGAGATTCGTCACTCACAACTCACGTTATCCCCGAGGTATACGCAGTTAACTTTTGGCCAAAACGCGTCTCAGCAGATAAACTCAAACTTTGATATTGTCCTATGTGGCACAACAACTCACACCAAGATAATCATATCTTGAGTGCAGTCCCCCTCAATGTTTTCTTACGCGTCACACATCATAAGTTATCTAGGGAACAACTCATACTAAGATAATTCATATCTTGAGTCCAGTTCCCAGGAACAGCTCACACCAAGATAATCATATCTTGAGTCAAATTCCTTACATTCTTTAGCAGGAAATAGCTCACGCGATCTTTGCATCCAGTTTTCAGGAACAGCTCACACCAAGATAATTCATGTCTTGAGTCTAGTTTCCAACGCTGGCCAATTACCTAGCACTTTCTTAGCCTTTAAAAACGTATTTTATTTCTCTTCTTTAGTTGCTTACTATACTGAAAACTTACCTATTTACAAAATGATCATAACCTTACTAAATGCTTATATTTCACTTCGTTTTTTTAATTTAAAAACTTCTTATAAACGTAATACGTATACTAACTTGTAAAACGACTTTACTTTTAACTTAAAGGTTTCTTATAAACGTAATACGTTTACTAATTCGTAAAACGACTTCGTTTTCAACTTAAAAGTTTCGTATATACGTAATAGGTTTACTAAATTGTAAAACGATTTCGTTTCCAACATAAAAACTTCGTATAATCGTTATAAGTTTGATAAATCGTAAAACGATGGCGTTTCTAACTTAAAAGCTTCGTATAAACGTAATAAGTTTGCTAAATCATAAAACGATTTCGTTTCTAACTTAAAAACTTCGTATAATCGTAATAAGTTTGCTAAATCGTAAAACGACTTCGTTTCTAACTTAAGAGGTTCGTATAAACGTAACAGGTTTGCTAAATCGTAAAACGACTTCGTTTCTAACTGAAAATCTTCGTATAATCGTAATAAGTTTGCTAAATCGTAAAACGATTTCGATTCTAACTTAAAAGTTTCGTATAATCGTTATAATCGTAATATGTTTGCTAAATCATAAAACGATTTCGTTTCTAACTTAAAAACATCGTATAATCGTAATAGGTTTGCTAAATCGTAAAACGACTTCGTTTAAAAGTTAAAAGCTTTTTATAAACGTAATACGATTACTAATTCGTAAAACGAAACCCATTTGGAGCTTAAAGTACTTAGTTAGTGTTTAACTCAAACTAGGTTCATAATAAAATCCTCAGTTGTGATTTTGCTAACTCGTTTCAACCCCTTTTAAAACTCAAAGAAGGGCGTAATAGTAAACTGAAGGCTTAAAATGTTCCAAACTTGTTAATATTCGAAAACTTAGGGTACTTGGCTCATTTATAAGGTAAACAAGTTTCTTTGTAAACTTTTAACGTGAACGCTTCTTAAAACATAATGGTTTTACATGCTCGTAACTTGAAACTCAATAGAGACTTAAGCAAGCAACTAGTATACAAATCAACTAAACTCATAGTTAGCACCTTCAGATGCTCTTTTTCAGGTCGTTTAAATTCTTTTAAACACAAGGAGAAGCTATAAACATACCAATGCCTTAAACATTTTCAAACTCACTTTTAGTTCACTTTGAAACTTCCCAAACCTATCGAATATTCAGTCGAGTCAGTAACTGAGTAGTTCAACGATTTAGGATATCTCTTAGGCCAAAAACATCTTAATCAACTAATAGGCAATTGGTAGGCACTTAAAAGTCTTTGAAATCATAAAAATAAGCTTTCTAAATGACCCTTTCTTTGAAAGACTTCTAGAATTTAAAGGATTAATTACATAATGTCATGTAACGCATCGAGGGGGGGGGGGAACGAGTTCACACATAGCACATTCATACACTTCATAGCACAACTTGGCAGAATCTGGCCAATGAGCCACACATGGCCTCGCAATCCACACGATTGCGGTAATTCATAACCTAAACTTCCTCCTCACACAACACTGATCACAAGAACCTCAAATTTCTAAATAGTTCCACCTTGGGCCATTGAACTACCAACTTGGTTCAATATTGTCATAAATAAACCAATAATTCATAAAACCATCTTATATAAGCATAGCATTCTCATCAATAACCCAATATAGAAATTAAACACAACTGTACTGACTTAGCGATAGCTTCTAAATAGAAACCAACATGCTTTACTAATGCCTTAATTCGACCGACTAGCACCTTTAAACTTCATAACATGATTCAAGGCTAATAAATTGACGAAGCAACAACGCTAAGGCGATAATCAAATGATTAATAATTTAGCGAACCTTAAAATTGTCTAACCATTAATAGTCCAACAACAGTTTCAACATGCCTTTAAACCAAAATTAACACCATGTTCTTAGATTCCTGAATTTCAATTCTAGGTTTACGCAAATTGATTTCTAACCTCAATCAACATGTGCTAACTAATTTAGTTAAAATCCATGAAACTAATAGTAATTGAGGACGAAAGGAAACCTCACCTTGAACCCAAGCTAGAGGTTCAATTCACGGCTGTGGGCTCGACTTTAGGGGCTCAAACAACTCCATTTCTTCGTCTCTTGCTTACCCACGCTAGAAGACGACACAAATCGCGCCCAAGTTCCCAAAAATTCGAACCCTAAAACAGACCCAAACTCACTTACTGATTTGAGGTTGAATTGGGTGTTTGGAAGCAGCGATTTCTACTCTAATTTATAGAAAATTGAAGCAACTAAGAGTGGAATTGCATGGCCTTACCTGGGCACGCATTCGAGGTTCAATTCGGTGCCCCCAGCACACAGAAAATGTGGTGGGTTCTTGCCGGTTCTGGCCAAATTTTGTACCAAATGGTGGCTAGTTTATAGGGGAGGTCGAATGGGGAATTTTGTAGCAAAAAGTAGCGAAAATCCTCTGCAAATTCAAGCTTAAGGGCGCGTGTATGGAGGAGATGAGAGAAGGAAGAAGATGAAGCAGAGAGAGAGAGAGAGAGTGAAATGTCGTGAAGGGCTTGCTGGTAGGTGAGGAACAAAAGAGGTACACATTAGAATTTACTAATTTGCCCCTCCTTACTCTCTTTCATTTATTTTTGGTCCAAACTGATCAATACTTGACACCGCTAATCTAATTCGTAACCCGAACTCTAATCCCAAATTTGATAACGTGACCCTTCATCGATTACTCGTTCCCAAAACTGACAAGGTTCGATTTAATAACCATCGAATTACTTATAAGGTTGACAACCTAATCGTATTCGGGTTCCTAATCGATTTAATACTCATTAGTAACCATTAATAACACTTATTAAAAATCATCGAAAGATTTTCAAAACTAATAATAATATTTATTGTAATAATAATAACAGTGACAATAACATCTTTTTAAATAAAATTAATGCTCACATAGGCACTTAGAAAATAATTTAAGCTCATATTGCCAAAAAAAATACAGTTTTCATAGCACAAAAGGTATTACGAACAACTTAACGGAATATAAAGTACGCGGGTATTACACTCTTCCCCCCTTAAAAGAATTTCCTCCTCGAAATTGCTTACTTGTTGGAAATAACGGGGGCGTGCTTCTCCTGCACTCCTTTCATAATCCCGATCTACTTCATGCTTAGGTATCCACTCTGTCTCTAAAGTAACAATCCCTCCTTGGGTTTGTAGTCTTACCTAGTCAATGGGTTTTTCCTTGAACCATAACAACACAATCTCTAAAGGTAAGATCGATACGATGATTAGTTCTTAAAGGGTAGACACAAGGAGTTGGGTATCCACTATCATCAGGCTTACTGGCTAGCTTCTTTGCGAATCCCGGGTTTACAAACGACTGAGTAGTGCTAGAAATCAACTATGTTGCGAGCATAAAGATGGTTAATAGGAGGACTACCTGGTACTGCCTTAGTGGATTCTCGTTCAAATTAGAATGCTCGACCTCCCGCTTGAGGTTTCTTACGGTCTCTATTGTTTCCTGGGGAAACACCAACTAGAGAGCGACCTTGTTGTGCTGATTGGTTGATTCCCATTCGAGATCTCTGAATATTACCCTGATTATTCCACGTGGCCCTTGGGCAATTAGCGGCTTTGTGACCCATATCACCACATTCAAGACATGAGCCCGCGAAGCTTCTACATGGGTCAGGGTGTTGACGTCCACACTAGCCACAGGTTTTCCTTGGTTTCTATTGGACGGCTTGCTTTCCCTTATCCTATTTTATCTCAGATTTAAACCTTCTAAAGTTTCTGCTTCCTTGGGAATTGGATTCTCCAGCGCCAATTTCCCTCTTTGCTCAGCCTTTTTGTTTGTTTTCAATCTCAGGCTCATCTATGATGCAGGCTACTTTCACAGTCCTCTAGTAGATTTCTTGAAAGTTGGTATAGGCATACCCCATTGTTACCTGCTTTATTTCTCCTTTTAATCCTTGTTCGAAGTGGTCCATTCTCATTTCTTCGGTGGCCACTTGGTTTGGTGCAAAGCGGCTCAGCTCATTGAACTTTGCCACATATTCTATTGCGCTCATTTCTCCTTGCTTTAGGCATAAGAACTCCAGTTCATTAGTTCTTCTTACATCATGACAGTAATATTGAGCGTCCATCAAGGCTTTCAGTTGGTTCCAGGTTAACACGGGTTCACTCGCTCTAGGTTTTACCGTTTCCCACCAGAATTCAGCTTCTTTTTCCAATTGAGAGGTGGCTAGATGCACCTTAAATCCCTCAAGGCCCTCCATGATTTCAAATAAGTTTTCCATCATCCTGACCCACTCCTTGTATACCATAGGGTCAGTTCCACCTTCAAACTTGGGAGGTTTAAGCTTATTAAACTGGCATATCATCTCCATGGCAGTTGGTTCTGGTGTTAGCTTGTGTCGAGGAGGCATCTGTCACACATTCACATAAGGAATTACTTAGTTCCATTTTCAACGAGGGTTAACTAGCGATCATTCTAGCGCCGATAGGGGTATGATTCCTTGGCTAATGGAATGATTTGCAAATGGCTAGAGTTGTTATGTATAGGCTCAAGTCTAGTTCAGTTTAACCTTCTTATAGTCATACGCGCATGTCACATCTTATTCAAAGGAAAGTACACGTGCGTGCTTACACAAACTAGTGAGCACATAACACTTGGAAGGTATCTATTCATATTTATTTCATTTGGACAGTAGTAGTGGAACATAAGGTTACTGAATACTCTTCACCACCCTAATGCTTCACATTTAAAAGAAACAACTTAAAAGCTTACATCTGGCTTATTTTCATTCAACATAACATTTGTGAACTTAGTTCACGCTGGCTTACTCTATTCTTCATCAGAGGTGTCATCCCCAAAAAAGTTGCCCGCCATGGATTCACTTGGGTTCTCAGGTTGATCATTATTAGGGGCTAGTAGCTCATACAATACCGTAGTGGGAGGATACTCTGCGCGGGTTGTTTCATCTACCAGATCCCTCATCCCAAGCATGGTGGTTTGGCACCCTCGGGGGGTAATATGTTCCAAAAGCATCCATCCAGCGTATCCACATTACGACAACTCGCCTATAGCGCTTCGCTTGAGGCTTTTCAGCGAAGAGGCATCTCATTTGGTGATTTTCTAGCTGGCTCCTCTAGGCCACAACAATGAGGAGGTGTTGGCTTACCACAAGCTAGATGAGATGTGTTTGAACAATTTGGATGGCTGTGGCGTTTGTCTGGCGTGAAGTAAGTCCCAAGTTGTCTACATAGCTCTCCGTCCGTAGTAAGAATTCTATTAAACCCCGATAGGCAAAAGGGCCACATTCCTCTCGGTATTGGGTCAAATACCGTAAGATAAAGGCTATTTCCTTCCATCTCCCCTCCACAAGCATCTTTCTTATGAATCTTGCTGCCCATTCACTTTGATTGATCTCATGGTGCAGTCTTCGACTATGCACCTCCATGGCATGCCAAAACATGACCACATTCCAAGTGGCCCCCCAGAAGGGTAGATAAACGAAACCCATGATGTGGAAAACCATCCTACAGTACCACTGAATAATAAGGGGAGAACCAGTACATACGTACATATTATAGGTCGTACCCTCGTTAATATGAGTAATACCAAGCAAGACATGACCACATAAGCACGTATAACATGTATTTCACATAGCACAAACCTAATATGGTATCTAAATGCATAATACAAACCTATGGCTTTGATACCATATAATGTAACACCCCTAACCTAGGGAGAGTCACACCGCCAGGATTTCCTAGAGCGAAATCCTTAAGGCTCTTAAGGATTGAAGGTTTGGATTAGCATTTAGATAGTCTTTCTAAAATAAAACTGACATAGTTTCCCCCTGTTTTAGCAACATTTTAGGGTTTTAGCTTAGCTAAGGGTACCTGTAGACTGGTAATAAGGTATAACATAAACTAAAATCACTCAAATTCACTGCCTCAGGCCACTCGCCCAGATTACTAACGTTCCAACAACTAAAACAAGGGTCAGAATGATACATATGCAGGTACAAAGCCGACTACATGGTTTCACATACAACAATGAATTTGACAATTTACAACGCGGTAGGCATCTAACGCTTTACAAAGCTGGCAGAGACTTCTGAGGGGTCGCCATCAAAAGAACTTCAAATGATCTCTTATCTGCTAAAATTGAGCCTTGGAAAAAGAGGAATAATAAAGGGATAAGCAACCACACGCTCAATGAGAATTCCCCTACTCCTTAAAACCCAAAACAATTGCAGGCAATAATACTAATAATAGCCACGTATCAAGCATTCAGACTTTACTATCATATTAGGAAATCAGAGTCCCCAAGGAATGATTACCCTCCTTAAAACTTCATTCCAATCACTCAACTCAATTATAGGCCCTTAATGACCAAAATTCCCTACTAGCAGGCATTTAGGCACATAAATAAGTAGGCAACAAGAACTGTATATAAACGCTTTCAAACTCACTTTTGAAAACACAGTGACTCTCGATAAATACCAAGAATGGTTTATAATTCACACCAGCTCCTTTAAAGCTTCTTACAAAAGTATTCAAAACATCTAAACTGCTAAGAATGACTTGGCAAGAAACATGCTTCCATAGAATATGCACATTGGAAAGCTTGTACGAACAATGCAACATTTGAAACTTCATTTAACTATACTTGGAAATTCTTTCATAAAGCATGAGTAGTAGGTGCACATTTGAAAGGTTTCTTTCTTTTCTCAAAACACTTTACTCGGCCTCTTGAGGCTCGTATTCTTTAAAAGAACTTCTTTCGTAACGGTCCTCTAATAACTTTCGTAAGCTTTTCAAATCTTATTTAATTTGGCCTTGTACAGACCCTTATAAATCTTTGTTTTCTGAAATACTTAAAATGGCGAAATGCCAACTTCTTTTCTTAATTATTAGAAACATACTCATAGCATAAAAACATCTTATTGTGCTGGCTAGGGGAGGTTTATACTGGCCACAAGTGAGATTCGTCACTCACAACTCACGTTATCCCCGGGGTATGCGTAGTTAACTTTTGGCCGAAACGCGTCTCAGCAGATAAACTCAAACTTTGATATTGTCCTCTGCGGCTCAACAACTCACACCAAGATAATCATATCTTGAGTGCAGTCCCCCTCAAGGTGTTCTTAGGCGTCACACATCTTAACTTATCTGGGGAACAACTGACACCAAGATAATTCATATCTTGAGTCTAGTTCCCAGGAACAGCTCACACCAAGATATACATAGCTTGAGTCCAGTTCCTAACATTCTTTAGAGGAAAACAGCTCACGTCATCTTTGCGTCCAGTTTCCAAGAACAACTCACACCAAGATAATTCATATCATCTTGAGTCCACTTCCTAACTCTGGCCAATTGCCTAGCACTTTCTTAGCCTTTAAAAACGTGTTTCATTTCTCTTCATTAGTTGCTTACTAGACTGAAAACTTACGTTTTTACAAAACGATCATAACCTTACTATATGCTTATGGTTTACTTCGTTTTTTTAATTTAAAAACTTCTTATAAACGTAATACAAATAGTAACTCGTAAAACGACTTTACTTTTAATTTAAAGGTTTCTTATAAACTTAATACGTTTACTAATTCGTAAAATGACTTCGTTTTCAACTTAAAAGTTTCGTATAAACGTAATAGGTTTGCTAAATCATAGAAAGATTTCGTTTCTAACTTAAAAACTTCGTATAATCGTAATAAGTTTGCTTAATTGTTAAACGACTTCATTTCTAACTTAAAAGCTTCGTATAAACATAATAAGTTTGCTAAATCGTAAAATAATTTCGTTTCTAACTTAAAAACTTCGTATAATCGTAATAAGTTTGCTAAATCGTAAAACGACTTCGTTTCAAAGTTAAAATCTTTTTATAAACGTAACATGATTACTAATTCATAAATCAAAACCCATTTGGAGCTTCAAGTACTTAGTTAGTGTTTAACTCAAACTAAGTTCGTAATAAAATCCTCAGTTGTCATTTTCTAACTCGTTTCAACCCCTTTTAAAACTCAAAGAATGGCGTAATAGTAAACTGAAGGTTTAAAATGTTCCAAACATGTTAATATCCGAAAACTTAACGTACTTGGCTTGTTTATAAGGTAAACAAGTTTCTTTGTAAACTTTTAAAGTGAACGCTTCTTAAAACATAATGGTTTTACATGTTCGTAACTTGAAACTCAATAGAGACTTAAGAAAGCAACTAGTATACAAGTAAGCTAAACTCATAGTTAGCACCTTAAGATGCTCTTTTTCATGTCGTTTAAATTCTTTTAAACACAAGGGAGAAGCTATAAACAAACCAATGCCTTAAAAATTTTCAAATTCACTTTTAGTTCGCTTGTAAACTTCCTAAACCTATTGACTATTAGTCGAGTCACTAACAGAGTAGTTCGACGATTTATGATATCTTTTAGGCCACAAACATCTTAATCAACTAACAGAAAATTAGTAGGCACTTAAAAGCGTTCGAAATCATAAAAATAAGTTTTCTAAATGACCCTTTCTTTTAAAGGCGTCTAGAATTTAAAGAATTAATTACATAGTGTCAAGTAACACATCGAAGGGGGTGGGGGATGGGTTCACACATAGCACATTCATGCACTTCGTAGCACAACTTGGCAGAATCTAGCTAATGAGCAACACATGGCCTCGCAATCCATATGATTTCTGTAATTCATAATCCGAACTCCCTCCTCACACAGCACTGGACACAAGAACCTCAAATTTCTCAATAATTTCACCTCGAGCTATCCAACTACCAACTCGGTTCAATATTGTCATAAATAAACAAATAATTCATAAAACCATCATATATAAGCATAGCATTCTTGTCAATAACCCAATATTGCAATTAAACGCAACTGTACTGATTTAGCGATAGCTTCTAAATAGAAACCAACATGCTTTACTAATGCCTTAATTCGCCCTTTTAACATCTTTAAACTTCATAACATGATTCAAAGCTAATAAATTGATGAAGAGACAACGCTGAGGCAATAATCAATTTATTAATAATTTAGCGAACCTCAAAACCGTCTAACCATTAATAATCCAAGAGTAGTTTCAACATGCCTTTAACCCAAAATTAACACCATGTTCGTAGCTTCCTCAATTTCAATTCTAGGTTTACCCAAACAAATTTCTAACCTCAATCAACATGTGTAGACTAATTTAGTTAAAATTGTTGAAACTAATAGTAATTTCGGAGAAAAGGAACCCTCACCTTGAACCCAAGTTAGAGGTTCGATTCACGGCAGTGGGCTCGACTTTAGGGGTTCGAACAACTCCACCTCTTCGGCTCTTGCTTACCCATGCTCGAACAGGACCCAAATTGCGCCCAAATTCCCCAAAATTCGAACCCTAAAACAGACCCAAACTCACTTATAGAAAATTCAAGCTTCAATTCGGCGCCCCCAACCCACCGAAAATATGGTGGGTTCTTCCCGGTTCTGCCCAAATTCAGTACCAAATGGTGGCTAGTTTATGGTGGAGGTCGAATGGGGGAATTTTGTAGCTAAAAGTGGCAAAAATCCTCTGCAAATTCGAGCGCATGTATGGAGGAGATATAAATGTAATAGGTTTGCTAAATCGTAAAACGACTTCCTTTCTAACTTAAAAACTTCGTATAATCGTAATAAGTCTGCTAAGTGGTAAAATGACTTCGTTTCTAACTTAAAAAGTTCGTATAAACGTAATAGGTTTGCTAAATCGTAAAACGACTTCATTTCTAACTTGAAAACTTCGTATAATCGTACTAAGTTTGCTAAATCGTAAAACGACTTCATTTCTAACCTAAAAGCTTCGTATAAACGTAACAGGTTTGCTAAATCGTAAAACGAATTTGTTTCTAACTTAAAATCTTCGTATAATCGTAATACGTTTGCTAAATCGTAATACGACTTCGTTTCTAACTCAAAAACTTCGTATAATCGTAATAAGTTTGCTAAATCGTAGAACGATTTCGTTTCTAACTTAAAAACTTCGCACGATCGTAATAAGTTTGCTAAATCGTAAAACGACTTCATTTCTAACTTAAAAGGTTTTCATAAACGTAGTACGAGTACTAATTCGTAAATCGAAATCCATTTGGAGGTTAAAGTACTTAGTTAGCATTTAATTCAAACTAGGTTCGTAATAAAATCCTCACTTGTCATTTTCTAACTCGTTTCAACCCCTTTTAAAACTCGAAGGAGGGCATAATAGTAAACTGAAGGCTTAAAACGTTCCAAACTTGTTAATATTCGAAAACTTAGGGTACTTGGCTCGTTTATAAGGTAAACAAGTTTCTTTGTAAACTTCTAATGTGAACGCTTCTTAAAACGTAATGGTTTTACATGGTCGTAACTTGAAACTCAATAGAGACTTAAGCAAGCAACTAGTATACAAATCAGCTAAACTCATACTTAGCACCTTAAGATGCTTTTTTTCAGGTCGTTTAAATTCTTTTAAATACAAGGAGAAGCTATAAACAAATGAATGCATTAAACATTTTCAAATTCACCTTTAGTTCACTTCAAAACTTCCCAAACCTAGCGACTATTCAGTCGAGTTAGTAACCATCCTATATTACCACTGAATAATAAGGGGAGAACCAGCGCATATGTACATATTATAGGTCGTACCCTCGTTAATATGAGTAATACCAAGCAAGCCACGACCACATAAGCACGTACATCATGTATTTCACATAGCACACACCTATTATGGTATCCAAATGCATGATACAAACCAATGGCTTTGATACAACCTAATGTAACGCCCCCAACCTTGGGAGAGTTACACCGCCAGGATTTCCTTGAGGGAAATCCTTAAGGCTCTTAAACATCGAAGGTTTGGATTAGCATTTAGATAGTCTTTCTAAAATAAAGCTATAACACCTCGAGTGTGGCTTAAAAAGATCGAAATGACTACTTATATCACCAAAGGTGCACCTTTCTTTTCGAGAAGCCCACTCTTAAGAACTCCACAGTTAAGCATGCTAGCTGGAGAGCAATCTTGGGATGGGTGACCTCTAGGGAAATTTCTCAGGCAACGTGTGAGCGATGATGAAACACGCTGAAAAGACTTGTGGTGATTTGTGGGGCCAGTCGACGATCCTTGAAGCCGTTATTGGTAAGACCTACAACCGAGAGGGGCCGGGGCATTACAGATGGTGTCAGACCTGACCTGTGACAGTGTGTTGCGCCAGTGGATGGAAAGCCCACGGGTAGTCACCTAGCGGGGCAAAGATACTGGGTGTGGGCCGCCAGTCAAGAGCACTCGTAAGTCGGTCGGTTAGTGAGGCACAATGAGGACGTTGTGCGCTTCAAGTGGGGTTAATTATAACACCCCGAGTGTGGCTTAAAAAGATCGGAATGACTACTTATATCACCAAAGGTGCACATTTCTTTTCGGGAAGCCCACTTTTAAGAACTCCATAGTTAAGGGTGCTAGCTGGGGAGCAATCTTAGGATGGGTGACCTCCTGGGAAGTTTCTCAGGCAACGTGTGAGCGATGACGAAACACACTGGAAAGACTTGTGGTGATTTGTGGGGCCAGTCGACAATACTTGAAGCTGTTTTTGGTAAGACCTACAACCGAAAGGGGTCAGGGCATTACATCTTATGCCTTTGAAGAGATGGTTATCTACCCAGCATTTAATGTGTGTGTGGTTGCATTCCTTTTCTGATAAGGTAGAAACTATTCTATCAAGCTTTGATGGGAACAGTCTCCATTTCCAATATAGTTGACGTACAACTGTCCCCTTTAGTATAAGTGTTTTTGGTCTTTTCCTTATTTAAGATATACTTCAATATGCCTTCCAAGCTTACCAAATGTCACGAGCTGTTACATCATGAAATCTATGATGTTAATCGTGCTTCTTGAAAATTGTTCAATGTATAATTAGCAAGATCATTGATTAACTAAATTACGAATAATTTAATAGACCAAATTAACATATGGTGGTACGTCAATGACTCTTAAAGGGAAAAGCACAACCAAATTTTAAGCAAGTGGTGAACAAGTTTTTTTTCAAAAATTTGTGCTATGTTTCATTATTGTAGAATTGCATACATAGGAGTGTATTTAATTGTATTGTTTACATACGAAAACTTCGTAATTCAATAATTAATCAGAGTATCATAAAAATTCATGTTAAGCTCATTTCAAGTTGCATCCGTTTTATGACTCTAATGAAGGTTCATTTCGAACAAGCCTATTTTGTGACAAGAGTTTAAGGTGGTTGAACTATGCCTTTGACAATCTAGGCTGTCCACTTCCCAATGTTCTTGTTAAATAACCCAAGTGTATATAATCAAGCACATAAATAGGATCCAAGTAGTTATTCTAACAGGATCTTCTTTATTTTTATTGCAAATATCCCTAAAATCAAAACTCACATGAGGCATACGGTCACATCACTTTGAGGAGATTCTCTAATCTCTCCGTTCTTGATGGCTCAAGGAATAAAAGATGGAGTCTAAGAATTGTGTTTCCCCTAAGTTTAGCAACAAAGGCATGAGATAGACCACTTTTAATTTGTATAATTGTAATACCCGCGTACTTTATATTCCGTTAAGTTGTTCATAATACCTTTTGCCCTATGAAAATGGTATTTTTTTTTTAGCGATATGAGCTTAAATTATTCTCTAAGTGCCTATTTGAGCGTTAATTTTATTAAAAAGGATGTTATTGTCACTGTTATTATTATTGCAATTAATATTATTCGTTTTGAAAATCTTTCACTGATTTTTAATAAGCGTTATTAATGGTTATTACTGAGTATTAAATCGATTAGGAACCCGAACACAATTAGATTGTCAACTTCAGAAGTTGTTCGATGGTTATTAAATCGAACCTTGTCATTTTTGGGAACGAATAATCAATGAAGGGTCACGTTATCAATTTTGGGATTAGAGTTTGGGTTACGAATTAGATTAACGGTGTCAAGTATTGATCAGTTTGGACCAAAAATAAACGAAAGAGAGTAGGGAGGGGCAAATTAGTAAATTCGCGCGTGTACGTCTTTGGTCCTCACCTGCCCGCGAGCCCTTCACGATATTTCACTCTCTCTCTCTGCTTCATCTTCTTCCTCCTCTCATCTCGTCCGTACACGTGCCCTCAAGCTCAAATTTGCAGAGGATTTTCGCCACTTTTTGGTACAAAATTCCCCCATTTGACCTCCCCTATAAACTAGCCACCATTTGCTACTGAATTTGGACAGAACCGGGAAGAACCCACCACGTTTTCGGTGGGTTGGGGGTTCCGAATTGAAGCTCAAACGCGTGCCCAGGTAAGGCCATGCAATTCCACTCTTAGTTGCTTCAATTTTCTATAATTAGAGTAGAACTCGCTGCTTCCAAACACCCAATTCAACCTCAAATCAGTAAGTGAGTTTGGGTCTGTTTTAATGTTCGAATTTTTGGGAATTTGGGCGCAATTTGGGTCTTGTTCGAGCGTGGGTAAGCAAGAGGCGAAGAAGTGGAGTTGTTTGAGTGCCTAAAGTCGAGCCCACAGTTGTGAATATAACCTCCAGCTTGGGTTCAAGGTGAGGTTTCCTTTCCTCCTAAATTACTA
Source organism: Selenicereus undatus (assembly GCA_017589665.1). Taxonomy (NCBI): domain Eukaryota; kingdom Viridiplantae; phylum Streptophyta; class Magnoliopsida; order Caryophyllales; family Cactaceae; genus Selenicereus; species Selenicereus undatus. The sequence goes on from JACYFF010031956.1 coordinate 28,639,293, forward strand.
TTAGTTTCAATGACCTTAACTAAATTAGTTAGCGCATGTTAATTCAGCTTAGAAATCGGTTTGGGTAAACCTAGAATTGAAATTGAGGAATCTACGAACATGGTGTTAATTTTGGGTTAAAGGCATGTTGAGAGTGCTATTGGATTATTAATGGTTAGACAATTTTGAGGTTTGCTAAATTATTAATAATTTGATTATCGCCTTAGCATTGTCGCTTCGCCAATTTATTAGCCTTGAATCATGTTACGAAGTTTAAAGACTTTAATCGAGCGAATTAAGGCATTAGTAAAGCATGTTGGTTTCTGTTTAGAAGCTATCACTAAATCAGTACAGTTGTGTTTAATTTCTATATTGGGTTATTGATGAGAATGTTATGCTTATATATAATGGTTTTATGAATTATTGGTTTATTTATGACAATATTGAACCGATTTGGTAGTTCGATGGCTTGCGGTGGAACTATTGAGAAATTTGAGATTCTTGTGCCGGTGCTGTGTGAGGAGGGAGTTTGGGTTGTGAATTACTGTAATCGTGTGGATTGCGAGGTCATGTGTGGTTCATTGGGCAAATTTTGCCAAGTTGTGCTATGAAGTGTACGAGTGTGCTATGTGTGAACTCGCCCCCCCCTTCGATGTGGTACATGACATTATGTAATTAATTCTTTAAATTCTAGACGCCTTTAAAAGAAAAGGTCATTTAGAAAACTTATTTCTATGATTTCGAACGCTCTTAAGTGCCTACTAATTTTCTCTTAGTTGATTAAGATGTTTGTGGCCTAAAAGATATCATAAATCGTCGAACTACTCAGTTAGTGACTCGACTGATAGTCGATAGGTTTAGGAAGTTTACAAGCGAACTAAAAGTGAATTTAAGGTATTGGTTTGTTTATAGCTTCTCCTTGTGTTTAAAAGAATTTAAACGACATGAAAAAGAGCATCTTAAGGTGCTAACTATGAGTTTAGCTGATTTGTATACTAGTTGCTTGCTTAAGTCTCTATTGAGTTTCAAGTTACGAAACCATTAGGTTTTAAGAAGCGTTCATGTTAAAAGTTTACAAAGAAGCTTGTTTACCTTATAAACGAGCCAAGTACCCTAATTTTTCAAATATTAACAAGTTTGGAACGTTTTAAGCCTTCAGTTTACTATTACGCCCTCCTTTGAGTTTTAAAAGGGGTTGAAACGAGTTAGAAAATGACAACTGAGGATTTTGTTACGAGCCTAGTTTGGGTTAAACGCTAACTAAGTACTTGAAACTCCGAATGGGTTTCGATTTACGAATTAGTAATTGTATTACGTTTACAAAAAGCTTTTAACTTAAAAACGAAGTTGTTTTACGATTTAGCAAACTTATCACGATTATAGGAAGTTTTTATGTTAGAAACCAAATTGTTTTATGATTTAGCAAACGTATTACGATTATATGAAGCTTTTATGTCAGAAACGAAATCGTTTTACGATTTAGCAAACCTATTACGATTATATGAAGCTTTTAAGTTAGAAACGAAGTCGTTTTACGATTTTGGAAAGTTATTACAATTATACGAAGCTTTTAAGTTGGAAACGAAGTTGTTTTATGATTCAGCAAACCTATTACATTTATACGAAGTTTTTAAGTTAGAAACAAAGTCGTCTTACGATTTAGCAAACTTATTACGATTATACGAAGTTTTTAAGTTAGACACAAAATCGTTTTGCGATTTAGCAAACTTATTACGTTTATACGGAACTTTTAGGTTGAAAACGAAGTCGTTTTACAAATTAGTAAATGTGTTACATTTGTAAGAAACCTGTTAGTTAAAACTAAAGTCATTTTATGAGTTAGTATACGTATTACGTTTATAATAAGTTTTTAAATTAAAAAAACGAAGTGAACTATAAGTATTTAGTAAGGTGATGATCGTTCTGTAAAAAGGTAGGTTTTTAGTATAGTAAGCAACTAAAGAAGAGAAATGAAATGCGTTTTTAAAGGCTAAGAAAGTGCCAGGCAACGGGCCAGGGTTCGGAACTGAACTCAAGATATGAATTATCTTGGTGTGAGCTGTTCCTGAAAACTGGACGCAAAGATGGCGTGAGTTGTTTCCCCCTAAAGAATGTTAGGAACTGGACTCAAGATATGATTATTTTGGTGTGAGCTGCTCCTGGGAACTGGACTCAAGATATGAATTATCTTGGTGTGAGCTGTTCCCTAGATAAGTTATGATGTGTGACGTGTAAGAAAACCTTGAGGGGGACTGGACTCAAGATATGATTATCTTGGTGTGAGCTGTTGCCCCACAGACGAAAACATAAGAGTTTGAGTTTATCTGCTAAGACGCATTTTGGCCAAACATTAAGTACGCATACCGCGGGGAAAACATGAGTTGTGAGTGACGAATCTCACTTAGGGGCAGTGTAAACGTCCCCTGGCCAGCACAATAAGATGTTTTTATGCTATGAGTAAGTTTCTAATAATTAAGAAAAGAAGTTAGCATTTCCCCATTTTAAGTATTTCAGAAAAGAAAGATTTACAAGGGTCCTTACGAGGCCATAGTAAATAAGATTTGAAAAGCTTATGAAGGTCACTAGAGGACCATTACGAAAGAAGTTCTTTTAAAGAATACGAGTAAAGTGTTTTGAGAAAATAAAGAAAGCTTTCAAATGTGCACCTCTTGCTCATCTTTTATGAAAGAATTTCCAAGTATAGTTAAATGAAGTCTTAAATGTTGCATTGTTCGTGCAAGCTTTTCAATGTGCATATTCTATGGAAGCATGTTTCTTGCTAAGTCATTCTTACTAGTTTACATGTTTTGAGTACTTTTAAAAAGAATTATAAGCTTTAAAGGAGTTGGTGTGAATTATAAACCATTCTTGGTATTTATCGAGAGTCACTATGTTTTCAAAAGTGAGTTTGAAAGCGTTTATATACAGTCCTTGTTGCCTACTTATTTATGTGCCTGAATGTCTGCTAGTAGGGAAGTTTGGTCACTAAGTGCCTAGAATTGAGTTGAGTGGTTGGAATGAAATTTTGAGGGTAACCATTCCTTGGGGACTCTGATTGCCTAATATGATAGTAAAGTATGAATGCTTGAAACGTGGCTATTATTAGTATTATTGCCTACAATTATTTTGAGTTTTAAGGAGTAGGAGAATTCTCACTGAGCGTGTGGTTGCTCATCCCTTTATTATTCCCCTTTTGCCCAGGTTCCATTTGACCAGGTATAAGAGATCATTTGAAGTTCTTTTGACGCCGACCCCTCAGAAGTCTCTGCCAGCTTTGCAAAGTGTTTAATGCCTACCACGTTGTAAATTTTCAATTTTATTGTTGTATGTGAAAGCATGTAGCCGGTTCTATACCTGCATATGTATCATTCTGACCCTTATTTTAGTTGTTTGAACGTTAGTAATCCGGGCAAGTGGCCCGAAGCAGCGAATTTAAGTCATTTTAGCATATTTTATACCTTATTACTAGTCTACAGGTACCCTTAGCTGAGCTAAGACCCTAAAATGTTGCTAAAACAGGGGGAAACTATGGAAGTTTTTGTAAAACCCTGAAAATTGTTATTTGTAATGGCGTGTGTCATAACCTAGTGAAGTTTCCAGGATGAAACTTTTCTAAGTGGGGTAGTATGTAAAATCCCAGAAATTCAAATTGAGGAATTATGTTCAGGTTGGACCGACCTAGACCCAGATGAACCTAAATCAATGCCAAATGAGTCCTCATAAAATTTATTTCATTTAAGGAAACTTTTAATTAACTTTCAATATTTTGGAAGTTTTAAATCTTCAAAATTTCCCTCCTTGATTTTACTAGAAAGCCTTGGAAAGTTTTAATCCTAAAAAAAAAAAGGGTCGGCCACCATGCTCAACAAATTTTGAATTTTTTTTTTACTTCCCCCCCCCCCTTTTTCCTAACCCTAAAGCCTAAAAACACCACCCCTCTAAACCCTCATCCCTTAGACACCTCTCTTTCTCTCTAACATCACTCACTCTCTCTCTCTCTCTTTCTCTCTCTCTACTCCCTCCCTCCCTCACCGCCGAATGGCCACCTCCTACCGCCGGCTAGCTGTCCTTGGGCCACCACCCCATGGCCCATCTTTTTTTTTTCCTTGGTAAGGTAGAGATCTATGCATCCCCATGCATAAAAAACCCAAATTTTTGCCACTTTCTTGAGTTTTAATTTTGATTTATGAACTAAAGCGTCTTCTAATACACAATCTATTGTGTTTTTCAGCGTTCTCGGCATTGAACTTGGGCGGAGAAGGTGACTCCACTAACTTTGGACCAAAACCGATTGAAGGTATAAACTGTGATATCGTTTTGATTTTCTTTGTGGCTAAAACATTATTCTTTGGGCTTGCTTGGGATGGGGCAAGGGTCTAGGGGTCAGTAGCAGGGGAGTTAAAATTTTTGGTGACCAGACACACCCAAAAACCAACCCCAAAGTGGGGTGATGGACTGGACAGAATATGCACTGTAGTACCCTAATTTTGAAAATTCGGTGAAATGTTTCTACAAGCCCTAAAATCCTGAAATTCGTATGATAGGCAGATCTGGTTGTGCTAAGTATGTGAGTTTTAGAATCGAACAAATCAAAGTTAAAATGAAAAAGTTGTCGGCAGTTTACTAGGCGCTGTCGAAATTAGGTCTGCGGGTATAGTTGGGAATTTTGGAATTTTTGACCTAGCTACTTTGTGAATTTGGGCAAACACCGAACATGAAAGTTGTAGTAGACAAGATTACCTTTCCCTATTGGGCTGGAAGTTGATTTTTAGACGTCGGATATGAGAGTTATGAGATTGGGAATCCGGGTTAGGAAATCTGTGGGCTATTGCCGGGCTGGGTGTGGGGTTGCTTTGTCCCCAGATTTGAAGAATTCTCTGGGGTAGCTTCGGTTGCTAAAAATTTTAAAACGTTTTGGGTAGTAGCCTTTGGATGTGCCCAACGACTTCATTTTGGAATCGGGTCGGTTGGAGTTGTGTGGCCCGAGTTAAAATTTACTTATCCGGGGCCATCCATACTAAAACAGACTCTGACATCGCTAGAAGAAGTAGGAAAACGATCTAGTTCGGGACGGAACTGGGCAAAACTTTGAACATAGAAAAGGTAGCGGACAACCCAATGTTTCTAGTTTGGGTTAGAACGTTTATATTGGGCATCGGGATCAAAAGTTACGGTCTCTGGAAGTGGGGCCCAGTTTTTGGTTGAATCTGGACCCTAACTTAGGTTGAGTTGGGAGCCCTGAAAACCTAAGAAACAATTTATAAAAATTCGTGGGGGGGCTAGGGGTGTACCTTTTTGAATTTAGACTGATTGTGGGCTGTATGTGGGCCCAGGTGCGGAGCAGTAACCTTAGTTGAGTAACCGAGCTCGTAATTTGTGCGGTATTCAGGTAAAAATCATGCCCTAACTCTTCCCCACATTGTGAAACCGCGTGTGTTTTGAACCTGGTAAGAACTGCCCTATTTAGTATTCTTAGGGAACCATGATATGTGAATTTGAATGTGTCTACTTGTCGGAAACTGCATGACATTGTATGATATGAATTCGAGACTGATTATGTTAGTGGAAACTCCTGAATTACTACTGTGTTGTCATTATTGGGGGAAGTGACTAAGTTTGAATGAACTTGTCATGTTAAATTGATCGCCGGTAAAGTGAAATGAAATCATTAACTGAGAAGGGCTGAATATAGTGAGTTTTAATCAGACTCTGTTGGTTGAAGTCCATTAGCCTTCCCCGGGAAACTACTGCATGCATGTGAGTGGCCATGTGCTCTGCTTAGGTGTGGGCCAGGAATAGCGATAACCATCCTTATTGATGGTATGCCAAGAAACGGGTAAGCGGTAACCGCCTGAGTAGCGGTAGGCGAGGAAAGAGTTAAGCGGCTGCGCTAAATGGGAGCGGAAATTCCTAACGGGGTGTTACCGCCGTATTCCCTTCTTGAAAATAACAGGCTTGATACCAAACAAACAATGAGCACAATAAGTCTTTACAAATAATTAAAATTTTACATCTTTCGGAATTTCAATGATACCAAATAATCAAACTACTGTTTATCAATAACAAAGTTCAATCATAAATTTTTGGTGTTCGCGCCTTGCCCTATTTTCATGTCCCCAGCCCCGAGCATGACTATATCACCTGAAAACAAAACAGTTTATAAAAGTGAGATAAACTCTTTAACAATCACCACTAACAATCAACTGCGCACACAAATTCATTTTGAAAACATGTTAAGGGCCGAGGAAAACAACAAGACTTCTAAGGCACACTTCTCATTATTACAGTCTCTTCTGGTTACCCAATTCAGGAATATAATTATAATTTAGGATTCAGCAGTTTGATCTTAGGTGAGCGACCCTAGTAGGTCTCACGGCGTACGCTCCCATTTAGCGCAACCGCTTAACTCTTTCCTGACCTACCGCTGCTCAGGCGGTTATCGCTTACCCGTTTCCTAACCTACCATCAATAAGGATGGTTACCGCTAATCCTGGCCCACGCCTCAACAGAGCACGTGGCCACTCACATGCATTCACTAGTTTCCCGGGGAAAGCTAATGGCCCTTAACCAACACAGTCTGATTAAAACTCACCATATTTAACCCTTTTCAGTTAAGGATTTCATTTCACTTTACCGGCGATCAATTTAACATGATAAGTTCATTCAAACTTAGTCACTTCCCCCAATAATGACAACACAGTAGTAATTCAGGAGTTTCCACTAACATAATCAGTCTCGAATTCATATCATACCATGTCATGCAGTTTCCGACAAGTAGACACATTCAGATTCACATATCATGGTTCTTTAAGAACAGTAAATAGGGTAGTTCTTACCAGGTTCAAAACACACACGGTTTCACAATGTGGGGAAGGGTTAGGGCGTGATTGTTACTTGAATACCTTACAAATTACGGGCTCGGTTACTCAACTGAGGTTATTGCTCCACACTTGGGCCCACACACAGCCCACAATTAGTCTAAATTCAACAAGGTCTACCCCTGGCCCTCCGACGAATTTTTATAAAATTTTTCTTAGGTTTCAGTGCTCCCAACTCAACCTAAGTTAGGGTCCAGATTTGGCCAGAATTTGGGCCCCACTTCTAGAGACCGTAACTTTTGATGCCGATGCACAATGTAAAGGTTCTAACCTAAAAAAGAAACTTTGGGCCGTCTACCTTTTCTATGTTCTGAATTTTGCCCGGTTATGTCCCAAACCAGATCGTTTTCCAGCTTCTTTTAGCGAAGTCAGAGTCTATTTTAGTCTGGACAGTCGTGGATAGGTAAATTTTAACTTAGGCCACACAACTCCAACTGGCCCGATACCAAAACGAGGTCGTTTGGCACATCCAGAGGCTACTACCCAAAACGTTTTACAACTTTTACCAACTGAACCTACCCTAGAGAATTGTTCAAATCCAGGGACAAAGCAGCCCCACACCCGGCTCGGTAGTGGTTGACAGATTTCCTAACCTCAATTCCTGACCTCATCGCTCTCACACCCGACCTCCAAAAATCATCTTCCAGCCCAATACAGAAAGGTAATGTTGTCTACTACAACTTCTATATTTGGTGTTTGCCCAAATTCGCATAGTAGCTAGGTCAACAATCCCAAGATTTGCCGACTATACCCACTGACCTGATTTCAAAAGCGCCTAGTAAACGGCCCACGACTTCTTCGTTTTAACTCCGATTTGTTCGATTCAAAAACTCACATACTTAGCACAACTAGATCTACCCACCATAAGAAGTTCATGATTTTTCGGCATTCAAAAACATTTCACCGAATTTTCAAAGTTAGGGTACTACTGTGCATATTTTGTCCAGTCCATCACTCCACTTTGGGGCCAGTTTTTGCGTGTGTCGGGTCACCAAAAATTTTAACTCCCTCGCTACTGACCCCTGGACCCTCACCCCATCCCAAGCGAGCCAAAAGAATAATGTTTTAGCCACAAAGAAAATCAAAATGACATCAAAGTTTATACCTTAGATCAGTTTTGGTCCTAAGTTAGTGGAGTCGCCTTCTCCGCCCAAGTTCAATGCCGATAATGCTGAAAAACACAATAGATTGTGTATTATAAAATGATTTAGTTCATAAATCAAGATTAAAACTCAAGAAAGTGAAAAATTTGAGTTTGTGATGCATGGATCTCTACCATACCAAAGGAAAGAAAAAGATGGGTCGTGGGGTGGTGGCGCAAGGACGGCCAACCGGTGGTTGGAGGCGGCTGTTTGGTGGCGATGGAGGGAGGGACTAGAGAGAGAGAGAGAGAGAGAGAGAGAGAGAGGCGTGTGAGAGCAGAGGGTTTAAAGGGGGGGTGTTTAGGTTTAGGGTAAGGAAAAAGATAAAAAAAAATTTCAAAACTTGTTGAGCATGGTGGGCGGCCCATTTTTCTTTTTTTTTTGAGGATTAAAAATTTCCAAGGTTTTATAGTAAAATCAAGGAGGGAAATTTTGAAGATTTAAAACTTCCAAAGTATTTAAAATAAATTAAAAGCTTCCTTAAACGAAATAAATTTTAAGACAACTCATTTGGCATTGATTTGGGTTGACTTGGGTCTAGGTCGGTCCAACCTGAACATAATTCCTCAATTTGAATTTCTTTGGTTTTACATAAGATGCCAAGAACTGACTAAGTAGTTGTCAAAAAGTGAATGAAAGTTAAGGCTTTTTAAACCAGCTGGTAGCCGTTAAAGAGAAGTATCCGATAGAATATTCTAAATCATTTAATGTGCACCTCTTCAGCGTCCTTTAGTGGTCCTATTGCATTGCTTATAAACAGAGACCTCATTGAAGAAGAAGAGTACACAATACAGAAAAATAATGGGCTTAATTTCTATTCAAAGTGTTATTATACTCTTGAGTGATTATAATCAAATCATTGTAATCTTTGTCCACACATATGAGATTCCTTATGAGTCGAAAGCAAGTTGAGAATCCTTGTAAATGAGAATGTTGACTGGGAGTTTCATCCTTCCTAGGTAGGAATTTAGAAGAAATTCTTTCAAAAGAGGTCTTGAAGGGTGTGTTGTAGAAAAGATCCTTGTGTAGGATATCAGAAATTGTGTAAATGCTGGAGCAAATTAATTCAAGTCGTTGGATCCTAGGAGGAGACTTTAGGCTGGGATGTAGAGTAATTAGATGGTTGAACCTCATTAAAAAAAACAAATTTCTTTATTTTTTGCTTTGCTCTTACTTTGCTCAACTTCCCTGATCTGTAGTCACAGTGTCCTTGAGTTCGCCACATTTATTATTTTTTATGTCAATATTTAAAAATGCAATTATTTGTGATCACCATATCCACCCCCTCTATGGTGACGCAGCTTACATAACATTAACAAATTATGCCGATGACATATCGTCATTCTCTATGGAAGACTGATCTTTGGCACATGAAAAATTAAGCCTTAATCTTATTACTACAAACAAAAGGCTTTTACCAACATGGGTCTTTCTCCTGGTATAAGCCTTTTTCTATTGGTAAAACATTCTAACAATGGATATTCATCTAGCTCTAAGTTGGTCATAAAACCTTATGGTAAAAGTTTGACCAAAGATATACAAAATCGGTTGGTAATGATTTTAGTAGTACATTGAATTTTGATGGTGAAGGTTTTACCAACAAATCCATAGTCTATTGATAAAACTTACTGCAACATTATATTTCAGTTGGTAAATCTAATAGTAATGGATAACCATGATAAAAATAAAACCATTTGTTTCTATTGATGACAAGGCCTTTATGTAGATGGTAGTTCCCCCCCCCCCCCAAATAGTATACACACAAGCATGCACATATGCTTGAATGACATCCTACTATAAATGGATTAATTTGAGACTTTAAATAACAATGCAATATTAAATATCATATCATTAAAAGACTCAAGAGTATTACAAAATATTATTCCCAGTAAAAGTTGCTAGAAATTCAACAAATGCAATGGGAAAATATACAAATGTGTAAACTACACACAAAATCACTCCATTTCTCTAAGGCCCCCAAGCTTTTTGGTAGCAACTTTCTCTTTCTCTTATTCTCTTCTTACACGTACTTGCCAACAAATCATTGAGCATATTATGAGAAAACAAACAAAATGGCAAATGAGCCCCTCACGACTAAATTTCTTTGCCTTCCTTTTCTAGGATTTGCTCTACTGTTACGTACAAAATCTGCATGTACTAAAAAACCTCTATTTTGACCTCATTTCAACCCCCATTTGATTCACTTTTCCCAATAGTTTTATGTAGGATCTTGATGAGAAACGGCAAACTTGACTTCTTCAGTCCATATATGCTTTATAAGTGGTTCTTCTTAGTTTTAGGAACTCTTGCAAAGAAGATGAGAAAATCACTAGTTTTAAGGAAAAGAAGGCCATTAGGACATATTTCGAGGAGGAACAGAGGTCCTATGAAATTCTGAGAGCCAGAAAAGCAAGTCTAAAGGCAAAAAAGAGTGCACAGTTGGTTGTCCTCAATGGCACAAGCATTCAAAAAACCTACAAATTTCAGTCTTGATTCCCGAAGCTGCATGTTGGCAGTGTACAACTGTGCATCTTGCTAGTGCGTAGGGTGCACGGGCACTCATGCGTTGAAGCACAACTGTGCATCTTCCTAGTTTTTACGTTATTTAAACATAATTCAGGCTTTATTTGAGGCACCTTTCAGACTATCATGGGACTTCTCCTTCAACCATTTTTAGCGTTTCTATTAGCCACCAAAACCCCATTAGGGGAGAATAACTTTGGTGGATTAGTGTATATCATATACAAGATTATGGATTTTACAATCCAAGACTGAGTCTTTCTTCTCCCTCTCTTGAATTTTATGTTTCTTACTTTGTTTACTAGTTTATTAATTCTTTCGTTTAATTTTATTTTGGATTTTTAGTTGTGATTAAAGTTATGATCTTTGATGGTGATTAGCCTCGAAGATGGGTACTTGATCTTATTTAAGCCTTAACCTACCTTGTTTATGTTTGGAATTAAGATTTTCTCTTATGCCCACCAAGTGTTCGACGAAATGCTTAAAAGCGCTTTAATGTGAGTTTTGGAGTAATTAATTTGCGCTAAAATGTGAGGTTGATTGTCTAATGTGGGTAGACAGGATAGCTAGTGTTTGGATACGAAAAGCGTCCAAATCCTAAATAGGTCAAGGGTTGCTACTCTTATAGTTTAATTGGGCTGACCCTACGAAAATAGGCAGTTAAAACAATTAGACTAGCCTCTGACCCTTGCAAGAGGCTTTAGTTGAGTTCTAATGGTGCAATTCATCATCTTTGACTGTTAGCATAACTTTGGAAGGTGAGCGTTTGACTTAATTAGCTGGTTTATCTTATGTTAGATTATAATTAAAGTCTTCTTTGTTTGTTTTAGTGGTTTAGTTCTACTGCCTACCACTTTTTCATTTGTCTAGATTGACGTGCTTGAGTTAGCTTTGGTGCTTGCAAAAAAAAAAAAGTCCTTGTGGATATGAACTGTACTTGTTGGTTGCTACCATGCACTTACAGTAATTTTTGGCTCATCAAGTTTTTGACACTGTTGCTTGGGAGTCGTTGCTTTTCAATAGTGAATCCTACTTGAGCATTCGAGAATAGGCTTTTAAATCGATTAAAAAAATTGAAAAATTAAAACTTTAACAAAAAAGAATGGCCATTCTTCATTTTTCCCAATTTGAGCATAAACCGTTTTGGAAGTACTTGTCTCGATTGAATTATTATCGTGCTTAATATGTGCTGGACGGTATACCTCATGAAACCTGAGCTATATTGGAGTCTATGCATGGTGGTCTTTGTGGTGAAAATATTGATGCGATGTGGGATTGATTTGAGTATGTGGCTTGGCATCAATAGCAATCTAAAGATGTTGGTGGGCCTTTTGTGTGCCCTACCCTTAATCCCTTTGATTTGCTTGCTTAATCATGTGTTAATTAATTTAGGGATTCTTATCATCACCATCCTTATTATTTTCATGTTATACACTCTAATTGTCAATCTTCTGATCATAATATAAATTCTTATCCTTGTTATTTAATTTCTTATGAGGGTTTTGTTAGATTAAATAACATCATAGAGACAATGAATGACCAAAATGCTAAGTTTGAAAATTATTTATGGGAGTATCACCTATCACATGAGACTAATCTTAGCCTACCTTCTTCTAGACCCGAGGTTAGTTTGTGTGATGATGACGAGCCTTCTTTTCCCTTAGCGTTTGATTTTGTTGACACACCTTTGACTGACCCAGAGAAAATGATTGACACTCCGTTGACTCCATTACTGCTTGTGAGCCATCCTCACTTAGCATCCCTAGAGACACTAATGAGGGTGTCTATACTTGGATGGTGAGGCCTTTACTTGGATACCAACTGAAGCAGATTATAAGTTCATTTGACCAAATAAAGGCTTAATCATCCAAGTGAAGACCCATTAAGTTGAATACCTCTAGAGCAACCTAAAATGAGGAAACCCCAAATCAAAAGGAAACTCTTTCCATTCTTAAAAGAACACCAACATAAGGAACCCACCAATTAACCTTTTAAACCCTAAACACCAAAGATTAATATAAAGGGATAACTCTAAATCACCACTCTAAAAAAGATAAAGATTAAGAGATATTTTTCAGAGATAAAATGACCTCTAGCCTTTTCATTCATTCATATTCATCAAAGCTAAATGTAATACAAGAGATAGGGAATTAAATAGCAAGATACCCCTCCTCCAAGCTTAGTACTAGCCAATAGCATTACAAGGATTTTGTCCAATACAATTCAAGCTAATTGTACAATTAAAGGGGCACCACTAGGGGATATTGGTGTGTTGGAATTTGGCCGCACATTCCTTTTCATTGGTGATGTCATTCACAAATCCAAATGGGGAAGATTAAGGGGTGGATTTTTATGGGAGCGTTCTAGAATATTCTAATAGCTACGCACCAAGTTTGGGCCCTTAATTCTCCCATTTGATGACCCAAATGAATCATTGCGTAAAAACGTGCACCTCCAGACCCTGTACAGAGCATGGCTCGGTTAAAACCCCATAACTTTCTTGATTCTTGGAATTTGATGATGCTTTTTGGCTTGTTAGAAAATGGACCTATGGGGCTTTCCATCCATGCAAAATTTACCTAAAACAAATCCCATTTACCTATCCAAATGTGAGCTAGAAGTTCGGTTATATGTTCTGCCTAGAACAAAGAAGTAAAATAAAATAGAGTGATTTAGAGATAAATTAGCTAGGCTCCTTATTTCAGCTATGAAGTGCCATTCCACCTTTCCTAAGCTTACTTTGGGTCCCTCAATGCTCCTAAATCAACAAGGAATTAGGAGAGCCAAGTCCTTAGGTAATACCCTCATAGGTGACTAAGGGCCCAAGTTGAACCTAAGCCTTGAAGTTAATTAAGAGGTTAATCTTCATGGTTTGCTCTACATCAACCTCCCCTGCTTGAAGAGGATTTTCCATTAAATCTCCAATGTCTTCATCTTCATCCTCAATGTAGGGAGTGAGGTCTCCGACATTAAAAGTGGCGGAGATATTCATGTCACCCTGAAGTTGTACCTTATAGGTATTGTCTCCGACTTTGTGCACGTCTTGTAGGGGCCATCTCCCCTTACTGTAAGCTTTCTTTTCCTCCTTGAGGGGAAGCTCTCCTTCCTCAAATGTAACCATACAAGACCTCCCGGTTTAAACTCAAGATGAGTTCAATTCTTATTGGTCTTTGTCTTAGATTGCTCATTTACCTTTTCAATTTGAGCTCTCACTTGCTCATGTAGTTTCTTCATAGCTTTAGCTCTTTGCTCGGCTTCAAAGCTCACTTTAGACTCTTGAGGAATGGGAGTGAGAACAAGAGGAGTAAGAGGGTTGAGGCCACAGCATACCTCGAAGGGTGAACAAGGAGTATCATAGGAAGAAATCCGGTTCTAGGCAAATTCCACATGGGGAAGCTCGGCGTTCCAATCTCTTAAGCTCTTACTCACTATACCTCCCAACAAGGTAGTGAGTGGGCAGTTGGTCACTTTCATTTGTTTATCGGTTTGGGGGTGGCAAGTGTTACTAAAAAGTAATTTACTTCCCACTAGCCTCCGTAGATTCCTCCAAAAGGGTAACAAAAACTTGGTATCTCATTTGATACAATAGTCATTGGGATCCCATGAAGCCTCACAATTTCTTGGAAGAAGAGATCCGCAATATATGTGCATCATGACACTTGTGGCAAGCAACGAAATGTGCCATCTTGGAGAACCGATCAACAACTACCATTATGGCATCCTTCCCTCGAGGGGTTCGTGGAAGGGCCATAATGAAGTCCATACTAAGGTCATCCCAAGGCCTTAAAGGAAAAGGAAGAGGGGTATAAAGCCCTTGCTGGAAGTGACTTTTAGCCATAAAACAAATGGCACACCATGAGATTACCTTTTGGACATCCCCACCCATCTTGGGCTAATAGAAGTGCTCCTTAAGGATTTGAAGAGTCTTATTGATGCCAAAATGCCCAGCTAAGGCTCCTCCAGACCCTCCATGACAATCAAGTCCCTTAGAGGACTCTTGGGGATACATAAATTGTTTCCCTTAAAGAGGAAACCCTCTTGCAACGTAGAAGTGCCATAGGTAGAGGGATCTTCAACTACCATCTTGAAGTATACATCTTCTATGTACAAGGTCTTGATGGAATGAAAGCAAAGAGCCTTGGCCTGTAGGACTAATAGAAGAGCATACCTCCGTAACAAGTGATGGAGTCCAACCTAGCGAAGACCTTGTACAAGATCAATCAAGTCCAGGACGTCCAAGAACAAGGTCCCAAGTTCAAAAGATGGCTCACCGTTTGCAAGAAACTCAAACTGCAGCAACCGGGCTTAAAGGCCAGAATATGGTCGGTTTTGTTCACCTCATAACTTAAGCTACATTATGGCTTAAGTCTGATATTTTTGCATTTTTGGAATCCTCAGGATGTCTACTTTTAGGTCCAAGCATTGAATTCCAATCATACCCAAAGAAAGTAAGGAGATCAAGGCATTTTGTTCAACCGACCAGTTTTGATCCGAAACTGCACAGTAAAATATTTTAGTGGAATTTACCTACTTAAACATGTTTAACCTTGATTGCTTTGCAGGGGGGTTTGTACACACCCTAAGGGTTCCCCCCATAGCCTGGCATCCAAATCATGATCACTTTTGCTAAGGTTAATTCAGGTTAGAAAATCGGGTTAAAAATTGTCTTTGAACCCGGTTTGGTGTGGCCGACTATTTTGTCTTCAGCCGTGGGTTTTCTCTTTGCTAGCTTGAGCGGCACAAGTCCCAAGGCCTCTAGAACATGATTGATCAGCTGCAAAAGGAATTTTTCTAAAGAAGAGCAACCAATGGGAAGCACGAAAGCAAAAGCGTTGTCTCTTAAAGGTTATTGACCAACCGAAAAGGAGAACCACTTTACAGCTGCTCCCCTTTCCTTTCACTAGCTAGCTGCTTGTATTAGACTTAATTATGTGTAATCAAGGCTGTAATCATTGTTTGTTTTTCTTTCCTTTTCATTTTGATTGTAATTAGCCTAAGCTAATCAAGCATTGTAACCGGGGTTTGGTTAAACCGTGAGATTAGCTTAGCGTAACACCTTTCCTTCCTATGAAAGAAACCTTAGGTGCTAGTATACTTGCTTGGTTGCCTGCCAGCTTACCATTTACCCTGTGTACGACTCATTTTGTAACCAGATTTCGACATTTGAAGAAAAGAATATAGACCATTTCTCTTGAAACTTAGAATACTAAACTTGCTTATCCTTTACTAGGCCGGTTAAGATGGTGTTCAAGCTTAGTCCTAATCTTGTTTAAGTGGTGATTTCTATAAGTTAATCAAGTTTAGGGGTCCTAACCTTGGTTTTGGTGGTGTTTCTGTATCCAAAACTCAAGATTAGCTGTATCCCATTAACCTATTTCAATCACGGGTTCTTTGAGAACAAGAGAAGAACCGTGAGTGCATTGCTTCTCCCTTTGCATTTCTTTGATTGCAAGCTTGATTTCTTTGAGCTTTAAATCACATTTGGTATCAGAGCTAAATGGAGCTTTGGCTTGGTATCCTTCCCACACATCCAGATTCATTCCCACACTCATTTCTAAAACACAAAGCCGATTCTATTCTACATTTAAATCGATTACAATATGAGTGCTAGTTTGAGTTTAGAAGAGAAACTTGATGCTATTTTGAAGAGTAATCATGAGATTAATTCTTCTAATCAAGAACTCGAGAGTTCTAATCAAGAATTAAAGGCTCAAAATGAGTACCTACGCAAACAGTTGGGTACTTTCTTGAAGCAAAAGCAGAATATGTGCGAGGAATCAAACCAATCAGAACCACAGTGGCAAGAACAAGTGTTTAGCCACACTCTTTATTCATCTAGTGAGTATGAACAAATGAGAGTGGTTAGGCAAGAACCACAGATGCAAGCAAGCTCTAATGACTTTAGAGTTGAAATCCCAGAATATGAAGGCAAGCTTTATCCAGAAGAGTTCCTAGATTGGTTGCACACGGTGGAGAGAGTGTTTGAATACAAGGACATTGCAAAACACAAGACAGTAAAGTTGGTGGCCTTGAGATTACGTAAGAATGCTTCTCTTTGGTGGACTAACTTATGTGCAAAAAGAGTTAGGGAACATAAGCGCAAAATCAGAACTTGGGAAAAGGTGAAATCTAAGCTAAAGGCTAGGTTTCTTCCACCTACTTCTGTACAAGATTGCTATTCTCAACTTCATAATCTGAACCAAGGCAATCTGAGTGTTGAAGAATATACAAGAGAGTTCGAAAAGCTTGTAATTAAATGTGATCCCCAATAACCAGACGAACAAACAATAGTTAGATTCTTAGGAGGACTTGATCCTAGGTATTCTAATGTTGTTGAATTGCAAGCTTACACTACTTTTGATGAGGTTTATGTGCTAGCTCACTAGGTTGAACAACAAAAGAAGGCTAGACAGTCCTTTAAACCTCAAAATTCCAAGCCCTTAAATCGGAACACACCCTTTAACAAGGGGAGTTCTAACCCACCCCCTAAGCCTACAACTCATTTCCCTTCCAATCCACAAATACCCCCAACTCCACAAATGGCCCCAGCACCCCCCAATTTGACCTAACCCCAATCCTATGAGCACTAAAAGATGTTTCAGGTGCCAAGGATTAGGCCATGTAGCCTCGAAATGCCCTAACCGAAAGGTTATCACCTTGGCCGAATGAAGAGCCGTGGATGAGCAAGAGAAAGAAGAGGAAATTGAACGTGAAAGTGAAGAAAACCTTGAAGAAAACCTAGAGAAGGTTGAAGAAGAAGATGATGAGGGTGAAATGTTGGTTTTGAGAAGAGTCTTGAATGGCTAAAAAGGAGCTAAAGACGAGCAAAGAGAAAACATCTTCCATACAAGGTGCACGGTTCAAGACAAGGTTTGGTCTTTGATTATTGATGGTGGGAGCTATGCTAATGTAGTTTCTCTTAGCATGATTGAGAAACTAGGCTTGCAAGCTATGACCCATCGCCATCCATACAACATTCATTAGCTAAACCAAAGCAAGGGACTCCAAGTTAACTCACGGTGTCTCATCTCCTTATCCATTGGTAAGAGCTATCAAGATGAACTAGAATCACCCATGCCTACTCACCCATTGCCAAAGAACTCATACAAACCTTCTGTCACTTATTCCCAGAGGAGATATGCACGGGTTTACCTCCTACAAGAGATATCCAACATCACATTGATCTCATTCCTGGTTCAATCCTTCCTAATAAGTTAGCTTATAGGATGAACCCAAAGGAAACCATGGAGATATAAAGGCAAGTGGAAGAATTGATCTCAAAGGGGCTTATACGTGAGTCTCTAAGCCCTTGTGCCGTACCTGCCTTGTTGGTTGCTAAGAAAGATGGTAGCCAATGAATGTGTGTGGATAGTAGAGCCATAAACAAGATCATAATCAAGTATAGGTATCCTATACCTAGACTTGAAGATATGCTAGGTGAGTTACATGGCTCAAAAGTGTTCTCAAATATTGATATTAGAAGTGGATATTACCACATCAGAATACGTAAGGGAGATGAATGGAATACGACATTCAAGACTAAAGGTGACTTATATGAGTGGCTTGTTATACCATTTGGTCTTTCTAATGCTCCTAGCACATTCATGAGGCAAACGAATCAAGTATTCAAGCCTTACATTGGCAAGTTTGTGGTAGTATACTTCGATGACATTCTGATTTATTCCGAGGACGAGCAAGCACATCAAGACCACCTAAATAAAGTTATGCATGTTCTGGAACGAGAAAGGTTATATGGTAATCTTAAGAAATGTACTTTCTTTACTCAAGAAGTTACTTTCTTAGGTTACATTGTTTCTGGAGAAGGAATAAAGGCAGATGAAAGCAAGTTAGAAGCAATTCGGTCATGACCTCAACCCCAAAGTATACATGATGTTCGAAGCTTTCATGGATTAGCTTTCTTTTACAGGAGGTTCATTCGCAATTTCAGCACCATAATGGCCCCCATGACTAAGGTGCTTAAGGGTACATCCTTTAAATGGAACCCCAAAGCACAATCTTCCTTTGAACAAGTGAAGAAGAGACTCACTCAAGCACTGGTCTTAGCCTTGCCATGTTTTAAGAAAGTTTTTGAAGTTGAATATGAAGCATCTAGAGTGGGAATTGGAGGTGTTCTTAATCAAGAAGGTAAACCATTAGCTTTCTTTAGTGAGAAATTATATGACTCAAGAAGAAAATACTTCACTTACGACAAGGAATTCTATGCTATAGTTCGTTGTTTAGAGCATTGGAGCCATTACTTAGTGGCTAGTGAGTTTATCTTGCATTCTGATCATGAATCTTGGAAGTACATTCAAGGTCAACATAAGCTTAGCTCACGCCATTCTAAATGGGTTGAGTTCCTTCAGATATTCCACTTCACCATCAGGCACAACTCAGGAAGATTAAAATCAAGGTGTGAATGCATTATCAAGGAGACATCTCCTTTTGTTTCAACTAGATGCTCTGATTCTTGGTTTTGACCATCTCAAAGGTTTATATGCTGACGATGAAGACCTTAGGGGATTGTATTCTGTGTGCTTGAAGCACCCCAAGGGGGATTTCTTAGTCCAAGAGGGATATCTATTCAAAGGAGTAGGGTTGTGTATTCCTAAATGTAGCACTCGTGAGCTCGTGATTAGAGAAGTTCATGGTGGTTCCTTGGCTGGACATTTTGGTGAGTCAAAGACCTTTACCATGTTAAGGGAACATTATTACTAGCCAGGAATGGAGAAGGATGTTCAAGACATCCTAAGAAGGTGCAGAATGTGCCAAGCAGCCAACAGTCACACCCAACCTCACGGCTTATACACCCCACTGCTCGTACCTACTCTACCTTGGGTGGATGTGAGTATGGTCTTCATTTTGGGATTGCCCAAGACCCAAAGGGGCAAGGACTCAATATTTGTGGTGGTAGACAGATTTTCAAAGATGGCACACTTTATACCTTGTAACAAAACCAATGATGCTACACACATTGTAGAGTTATACTTCAAAGAGGTAACTAGATTGCATGGTATTCCTAAGTCCATTGTTTCTAATAGGGATACAAAGTTCTTAAGTCATTTCTAGATTACTCTTTGAAAGGAGCTTCATACTAAATTGATCTATAGTACCACTTGTCACCCCCAAACTGATGACCAAACTGAGGTGACTAATCGAACCTTAGGTACACTCCTAAGAGCTTTGATTAAACCTCATGCTAAGGCTTGGGATTTACTCTTGCCTCATGCTGAGTTTGCGTACAATAAAGCTCCTAGCAAGGCTACTGGTCCTTCCCCTTTTAAGGTGGTGTATGGGATTGATCTACTAAGTCCTATTGATCTTACTCCATGACCACAAGACCAGAAACCAAGTGCTGATGCAGCAGCAAGAGTAAAAGAGATTTAGAAGGTCCATGAATTGGTAAAGGCTAGGATTAAGAAGGCAAATGCATCATATGAAGCCCAAGCCAATAAGCATAGGCGAAAGATTGTATTTCAACCTAAAGACCTAGTATGGATTCACTTTAGGAAGAAAAGATTTCCTTCTAAAACGAAGAATAAACTCATGGCAATAGCTGAAGGTGCATTTGAGGTCCTAGAGAGGATAAATGATAATACTTACAAGGTTGATTTACTAGCAGAGTATGGAGATTTGAGCCCCTTCCATCCAGATGATTCCCAAGCATATTTGAGGATCAAATCTTTTCAACAAGGGGAGGAAGATGGAGTCCAACCTAGCGAAGATCTTTTACAAGATCAATCAAGCCCAGGACGTCTAAGAAAAAGGTCCCAAGTTCAGAAGATGGCTCACCTTTTGTAAGAAACACAAATTGCAGCAACCGGGTTTAAAGGCCAGAATATGCTCAGTTTTGTTTACCTCATAACTTAAGCTACATTGTAGCTTAAGTCTGATATTTTTCCATTTTTCGAATCCTCAAGATGTCTACTTTCAGGTCCAAGCATTGAATTCCAATCCTACCCAAAGGAAGTAAGAAGATCAAGGCATTTTGTTCAACCAGCCAGTTTTGATTTGAAATTGCACGGTAAAATGTTCTAGTGGAATTCACCTACTTAAACATGATTTAACCTTGATTTCTTTGCAAGGGGGTTTGTACACACCCTAAGGTTTCTCCCCATAGCCTGAAATCCAAATCATTATCAGCTTTGCTAAGGTTAATTCAGGTTAGAAAAGTGGGCTAAAAACTGTCTTTGAACCCAGTTTGGTGTGGCTGGCTATTTTGCCTTCAACCGTGGGTTTTCTCTTTGCTAGCTTGAGTGGCACATTTCCCAAGGCCCCTAGAACACCAATGATCAGCTACAAAAGCAATTTTCCTAAAGAAGAGTAATCAATGGGAAGCAAGGTAGCAAAAGCATTGTCTCTTGAAGGTTATTGGCAAGCTGAAAAGGAGAACCACTTTACGGCTGCTCCCTTTCCTTTCACTAGCTAGCTGCTTGTATTAGGCTTAATTATGTGTAATCAAGGCTGTAATCATCGTTTGTTTTTCTTTCCTTTTAATTTTGATTGTAATTAGCCTAAGTTAATCAAGCATTGTAGTTGGGTTTGCTTAAACCGTGAGATTAGCTTAGCTTAACACCTTTGCTTCCTAGGAAGGAAACCTTAGGTGCTAGTATGCTTGCTTGGTTGCTTGCTAGCTTACCATTTAGGCCATGTACTACTCATTTTGTAACTAGATTTTGACATTTGAAGAAAAGAATAGAGAACATTTCTCTTGAAACTCATAATACTAAACTTGCTTATCCTTAACTAGGCCGGTTAAGATAGTGTTCAAGCTTAGTCCTAATCTTATTTAAGTAGTGATTTTTGTATCTTAATCAAGTTTAGGGGTCCTAACCTTAGTTTTGGTGGTGTTTCTGTATCCACAACTCAAGATTAGCTCTATCCCATTCATCCATTTCTGTCACGGGTTCTTTGAGAATAACAGAAGAACTGTGAGTCCATTGCTTCTCCCTTTGCATTCCTTTGATTGTAAACTTGATTCCTTTAAGCTTTACATCAACAAGGCATCGACAACCACACTCTCTTTCGCACTCTTATGCTTGCAAGAGAAAGTGAAGGATTCAAGGAATTCAACCCACTTAGTTTGTCTTGTGTTCAGCTTGTGTTGACCATTGACGAAAGACAAAGCCTTGTGATTCGAATGAAATACAAAAGGCTTGGGCTTAAGGTAATGATTTCAAAGTTCCAAAGCCCTAACAATGGCATATAACTTCTTAGCACACGTGGAGTAGTCGAGTCTTGAACCATTCAACTTTTCACTAAAGTAGGCACGAGGGTTCTTGGCTTGAGTGAGAACTGCACCAATCCCAACTCCACTAGCATCACATTGAACTTCAAAAAAGAGCTCAAAATTGGGTAGAGCAAAGATAGGGGCCGAACAAAGCCTCCCCTTGATGGACTTAAAAGCCCTGTGGGCGGCCTTTGTCCACTCAAAGGTACCCTTCTTCATGTAGTCGGTCAAGGGAGCCATAATGGAGCTAAAATCCTTGATGAACCGGCGATAGAAAGAAGCCAACGCATGAAAGCTACGGACTTTCATGATGGTTGTAGGAATGGGCCAGCTCTTGATAGCCTCAACCTTGGTTTCATTTACTTAGATTCCCTTACCGGAGACAACATACCGAAGGAAGACAACTTGAGGAGTAAGGAGCTCATACTTCTCAAGTTTAGCATATAGAGCTTGTTGCCTCAAGACTTGGAACACTTGAGTGAGGTGTTCCGTATGAGATGTCTCATTTTGGCTATGGACTAAGATATCATCAAAGTATACCACAAAAAACTTCCCAATGACTAACCTCAAGACTTTATTCATGAGGCTCATGAAAGTACTCGAGACATTAGAAAGACCAAAGGGCATTACTAGCCATTCGTATAACCCATATTTGCTCTTAAAGATCGTTTTCCACTCATCTGCTTCCTTCATTCGGATTTGATAATACCCACTCAAAAGGTCAATCTTGGAAAAGATCTTGGACCCATACAACTCATCAAGCATGTCATCTAATCGTGGAATAGGAAATCGGTACTTGATGGTGATATTGTTGATGGCCCTAGAATCCACACACATACACCACGTACCATCTTTCTTAGATACCAAAGGAGTGGGAATCGAGCAAGGACTCAAACTCTCCCTAATGTACCCATGATTAGGCAACTCTTGGACTTGTCTTTTGAGCTCTTTCGGCTAATTAGGATTACAACTATAAGCCGACGTGTTGGGTAAAGGAGCACTCGGTAGGAGATTAATTTGATGCTCAATTCCTCTTATAGGAAGGAGCCCCAGTGGAAGATCATTGAGAAAAACATCCTCAAACTCACTCAAGAGTGATTGAGCAAAAGGGTGTAAAGGTTTTACTTCCTTACTTGTGTTGATTCAACCATAAGCAAGGCAAATAAAGGCTTTCTCTTATTAATGGCTCTCTCCAGCTGTGTCTTACTCATGTAGATGCTTTTCTCACTTCCTTTCCCCGGTTTAATTTTTAGAGGTTTGGTGGTGGTAGGGGGTCAATGAGGCTACGTAGCTTGAGCTTAAGGGTATATGTGTTGGCATGCCCATCAAATTATCAAATGACCAAGGTCTACTAAGCAATATATGACAAGCATCCATAGGAAGAACATAACACAGAACTTCACCACGATAAGGACCGACCGAAAAAAAGATCAGAGCTCATTTAGAAACAGTTACCTCGCTTCCTTGCTTGAGCCATTGAAGATTATAAGGAGTGGGATGCTCCTTTGTCGGAACTTGAAGCTTGTCAATGAGAGTCATAGAAGCCACATTGGTGCAACTACCTCCATCGATAACAAGCTCACACACCTTGCCTTCAATGGTACATCGAGTGTGGAAGATTTGCTCCCTTTGACTAGGTTTATGGGGAACCTCTTTGGCATGGAGGGGTCTTCGGATCACCAATACCTCTCCAACATCCGTAGTGACTGCGGTGTGATCTTCCTCTTCAAACTCTTCTTTACGAGTTTTTTCCTCTAGAGCTTGGATCTCTTCAACCTCTCTAATAGAGGGTCCTTCAATTGGGGCAAGCCTCTTGGAAATGTCTATAACCATGGAATTTGAAGCAGTTCTTTCCCTCCAACATCTTAGGAGGTTCATTAGCAATCCCTTTACCCTTATCAATGGCCTTGATATGTGTAGGCGTAGCGTCACCCTTGTTATAAGAATGGAAACTCTTAGGTTTACTTTGGGGTTAATGAGGGGAAGGACTTGCAAAGGGCTTTCAACCCTGAAGTTGCTTCTCAACCTTGATAGCTAGATGGCAAACATCATTGAAGAATAAGTAAGGTTGTAGTTCTACCTTGTAAGTAATGCTAGGAGATAGTCCCTTGATG
The DNA here is from genome assembly GCA_017589665.1 of Selenicereus undatus. Taxonomy (NCBI): domain Eukaryota; kingdom Viridiplantae; phylum Streptophyta; class Magnoliopsida; order Caryophyllales; family Cactaceae; genus Selenicereus; species Selenicereus undatus. Next base: position 28,663,156 of record JACYFF010031956.1, read on the forward strand.
AACCCTGCAATAGTAAGCTCATTGTCTCCATTCAAGCCAACCCTTATTTGGAGTTGTCAAACTCTTGAATGAACTCTTCCACCCTGACATTCTCTTGGCTACGAGAGGTAATCTTAAGGTAGAGCTGCATACTTGTGTGAGAGAGGTGCGACCCTCTTCTCCATGTGCTTCTTGAGCTTGGATCAAGTCTTGATCGCAGACTTAGTTTCCTGTTGGTGGTTTTTTGAGGGGGTGAAAAATAAACTAAAGAAAAGAAAAACCTCAAGCATACGATTGTCATCGTAGTACTTTGAGGGTCGATCCATAGGGACAGCGTTGAGATTATGGTCATTTATAACAAATCGATTTAACTAATTAACTAAACTGATATTATTCAAAGTAATCTAACAACGTAATTCAACTAAACGATCATCAAACTCTCAATTGAACAAAGCAAGCAATTTAAATTAATTAAGTTGCACGAATTAAACTTAAGCACTCAACTAAACGAAACACAGGTGTGTAAATTAAATGAATTAAACTTAAGCATTCTACTAATATGAATCAAGCAACCTTATTATTCAACACTACCCAAAACCAAGGAGTTTAACAATACCAAGTAAGCATAAACGACTACTAAATTCAAGCATTCAACCTTAATCAACTACCACAATCATTCAAAATCCAAAACAGAGCATAAACCAAACTAAATCCAAAACATCAAAATTCCAAAACATCATCAAGGCACCAGATTCTAGCCAAGCTACTAACATATTCGAATCAATCCAGAAAAGAAAACAGTGAATTCTTATTACAAATAGCATGAATGCAAATTACCAGGACTAGCTAAAAACTGAAATTAACTAACCTAAGTAGAACTTAAACCGAGCAGCAAGGGAGGGGGAAACAGGAATTGAAACAGCAAGAGCGAAACAGGGAACGAAGATGGGTTGCAAACCTAGCTCATTTGATGCTCTAGGCCACCAAGGGGGTATCAGAACCACCAATAGCAGCCCAAACACGGTGAAGACCAGAGAAGAACCCGAACAGAACGCAATCATCAGGGGAGGGGAAAATCGCATGATTGCAAACCAAATTCACTACAATTATGAACCAAATCAACCAAAACCCTCGATTACAACTCAAAAACACATATTTCAATCCCAATTACACAGTTTTGCAAATTCAAACCCAAACCCTAATCTGAAAATTGCTAAACAAAAATGCGAAATCTAGGAACCTAATATATGAAATTAAAGCATAATTGAAACCTATAATTCTCTAACCCTAGTGCGAAATTAACCATTAAATTCGAAAACAAAAACGAAATTAAACTAACTAAGCCTAAAACTGAATTTAAACCTAACCTAGAACCCTAAAATTACCTACTTCCTAATTACCTCACCTCGCTTCCATGGCGACGTCCTCCTCTTTATACTCGAACCTAAGCGATCTTCAGCCCTCAATTTGGTGGTGTGCTGGACGGTAGACATGGAGGCAGCGAAGGTGGGTACGTGGATGGTGGCAGCTTGATTCTCGAATGAGGATAAGCAAAGGATGAAATCGGCTTCTGGTTTGGGGATTTCTGTGGGTTGGGATTTCGATGGGCTGAGGTGGTTTTGGAGGAGAGAGAAAAGATAGCGAAGAGAGAGAGAGTTGGATCGAGATGGATAGCGAGGAAAGGCATGCTGATGAGGGTGAGGAGGATCCAGGAGATGGAGGTTTCTGGGTTGGGGGTCTATGGGACGAAGTCGGGGAGAGAGAAAGTGAGGAAGACGAAGGAGAGGGGGACTTATAAGCTGAACCGGGTTTTAAGTTGGCTTGGACCAGCCGGTCCAGTTTATTTAATTGTCGGACCGATTCAGCTAAATTTTGGACCGGTTTTTGACAAATTTGCCCGGTTCTTCAATTCTCGATAATTTCCACCATTTTCTACCATTTTAGCCCATTTTTTCACATTTATTAAAAATCTACAAAATAAAATAAAATCAGTTAAAAACCTTAAAAACACGATTAAAACGAGCATAAAATAGGTGTAAAAGTACCTTAAAAATAGCACATTTTTTGCACGAACATTTCCCTTACTCTATTCTTCTTCAATGTCTCATACCACAAGGAAGCATATCCCTTTAACTTGAGAATGACCAACTTGAAGGCCTTTTCATCATTGTACTCCTTGAGTTCAATAATACTCTCAATAACTTGCACCGAATCAATGTAATTTTCCGATTTAAGGTTGCCATCAAACGTCGGTGCCTAGACCTTGAGGTCACTAAGATCATCTCTAGGATGACCTTTTCCACCTAATACCTCATCTTCATGGTCCCATGAGAAGATGAGTAGGCAATGTCAGTGGGGTTGACATCAAGCTCCCTATGTTGGGGAACTCGTCATTCGAATCCCTTAACTCACTCTAGCTCCATGGTGAGTTTTCTTACTTGTTCTTTAATGTCGATTATGGCCTTGTCTCTCCTCATTTCATGGGCTAACTCTAGAGAGATGCCTCTAGGTTGAGAAGGCTCTGCATCATTGGTCATAGTTGAAGGTAAACAAGAGAAGGATGAAGGTTAAGGGTTCAGGAAAATGTGGCGTGGTCGTGCCAGAGAAAGTACGAGCCAAAATGGGGCGGCATGATCGTGTTGTATAGCACGAGGTGGTCGTGCCAAAAGACAAGAGAAAATGTTTCTGGGCAAGAAGTGACACGATCATGCTTGTGGGCATGGTCAGACTGTACCGGTTTTCTTGTTGGCACCGGTGAGTGTTTCCGCTTTTTTGTGGAGTTTTTGGGTTGTGTTTTGGTTGGGGATTGTGTTTGGGGTATTTTGCAGGTTATTTATGGACTAAAAGAAGAGGTTTGTGGAGAAATCAAATGTGGGTTTTTAGGGTTTTGAATTGAAAATTAAGCATGGAAGAGTGCTTGGGCTCTTTGAGGAGAACAAGATAAGAAGGTGGAGTAGAAAGTATCCAAATCCCAAAACAACAAAAGAGAGAAGTCAATCAACAAATTCCAATCACAAAGTGTGAGGATTTGATGCTTACCCTTAAAGAATACTTGTGCTTTGATATCAACTGAAGTGGATTAAAAGTCCACTTGTCCAAATAAAGGCTTAATCATCCAAGTAAAGACACATTAAGTTGAATACCTCTAAAACAACCCAAATGGAGGAAACCCCAAACCAGAAGGAAACTCTTTTGATTCTTGAAAGAATATCAAGATAAGCAACCCATCAATTAATCCCCTACAGCCTAAGTACCAAGGATTAATATAAAGTGACAACCCTAAATCGCCACCCTAGAAGAGATAAAGATTAAGAGATTTTTTTTTTAGAGAGAAAATGGCCTCTACCCTTTTCATTCATTCATATTTATCAAAGCTGAATGTAATATAAGAGATGAGGAATTTAATAGCAAGATACCCCTTCCCCTAAGTTTAGTACTAGCAAATAGCATTACAAGGATTTTGTCCAATGAAATTCAAGCTAATTGTATAATTAAAGGGGAACCACTAGGGCATATTGGTGTGCCAAAATTTAGCTGCACATTCCTTCTCATTGGTGATGTCATTAACCTATCCAAATAAGAAAGATTAAGGTGAAGATTTTTATGGGAGCATTCTAGAAGAGTCTATCAACTACCACCAAGTTTGGGCTCTTAATTCTCTCGTTTGATGACCCAAATAAATCCTTGAGTAAAAGTGTGCACCTCCAGACCCTGCCCTGACCATGGCTCGGTTAAAACCCCATAACTTGCTCAATTCTTAGAGTTTAATGATGCTGTTTGGCTTGTTGGAAATAGACATTCAGGACTATCCATCCATGTAAAATCTAACCAAAACAATCCTATTTACCTAGCTAAAAATGAGCTAGAATTCAGGCCACATGTTCTGCCTAGAATAAGAAAGTAAAATAAAATAGGGTGACTTGGAGATAAAATAGCTAGGCTCCTTATTTAGGCTATTAAGTGTCATGCCACCTTTCTTAAACTTAATTTGGGTTCCTCAAGGCTCCCAAATTAACAAGGACTTAGCAGAGCCACGTACTTGGGTACCAGGGCCCAAGTTGAACCCAAGCGTTGATATTTATTAGAAGGTTATGCTTTATGGTTTGCTCCGCATCAATTTATCTTATGTTTAATTATAATTGAAGTCTTCGTTGTGTGTCTCAATGGTTTACTTCTACTTCCTATCACTTCTTGATTTATCCAAATTGATAAGCTTGAGTTAGCTTTGGCAGTTGAAAGAAACAACTCCACGTGGATACGACTAGCACTTGCCGATTGCTAGCTACAACTACACTGTGCACTTGCGCTAATTTTTAACTAATCATGTACACTGATACGCGTAACTAAACACATTCAATTTCCATGCCCATAAGCTTTTACCAATCCACAAGCCTTTGATTAAACTACTCCCCAACCACCACCAAGAACAATTGTATGAAATCATTATAAACTGATTCTAAAATGATATGAAGAAAACCATAGGCAAGTATGGGTTGCATAATATAGGAACTTCATTAGTTCAATAATTAAACATATTGCACAGTATAATGTCAAAATTACATGGCCATTTTCACAACTTAAAACAGACACACAGAAAAAAATGTGACATAGATAGCGACAAACATCATTATCTAGAGGATCCCAATTCCAAACAGTAAGTTTTAACTTGGAGGGAAATCCTCTACTATTACCCAGTAAAGTAGAAATACGAAGAAACAATCGCAAGATTAATAAACAGAGAAGAAAGTGAAACAAGAAGAAAATACATAGGTGTTTTGCACTAGATTAAGCTATCCATAAGAATAGGCTCCTTTGTGCAAGTTCTTGTTAATTATATTCACATATTAATTCACATATTGCAATGTGATAGAAGAGTCAACTTCACACAACACACGTTGACACATTTTGGTTTTCATGTAATCGCCAATATTACTTATTAGATCCAAGAGTTCAAGGACACAAGTATATTCAATGCTAAGCATAAAGTTTATTTTTTCCCCTATTACAGATATGTTATCAAATGTGTGCTCGTGTGTGTGTAAATGGATCAGAACTCTCACAATCTTGTTTTGTAATGACTCTTGATTCCACGAATGTATTTTCCAACTAAATATCACATCTTCATCAATGATATATGTATTTCAAGAGATCCTAGTCAATTGTAAACAAAAAATAAAAAATGTGGAGAACAAATAAATGGAAGCTAATCAACTTTTTGAAAGTCTAGCTTCAATCTATCCATTACTAATGCCACACACAGGTGACCAAGATCAATAGTTTCAACAGTTAAGGCATTCTCGATGACATAAAAGTTTGAATAATACTTTTATAAGTTTGAAATCACAATAATAAGAAGTTGCAAGCAAGATAATGACATCATCTGCTCAATAAAAATAGAATAAGCTCATAAAATACGACAATGTTTAAGAAGCTGTAAAAGATAGCAGCTTACTATTTCTAAGAAAATAATTCCAATCACAAATAGCCATTCAAGCCCATCTCTAATTCAAGACCTGTAAACATCAATAGAAATCAATAAACTATTTTCTTGAGGAAATTTAAAGCTCAAAGAAGTGACTTTTCCTCTCTAATTGCTTGAAAGGGTCAAGGTCCACGACAAGTTGCCAAATATCCCAAAAGTGAAGAGCCTTTATGACCTAGAAAACATGATTTGGGAAAGAGCTAAGAGTGAGGGGACTTGCCCTTGTTGAGGTTTCATCTAACAACACAGACGTCAAAGATATCGTTGTCGGGTCTGATGGATAATCAAGTAACTAAAATCAAATTTTCTTTAGAATACACAAATAAACTTCAATGATACCATCAAGCAACAACCTTCTTGAATTCACATAGTAGGATTCACATAAACAATTTAGAAAGGAGGAAAAGGAGCTTTTATTGTAAATCTCAAAGCATAATGCTCATTGAACATATGTTATTGCACATTATGGCATTAAAAAATCCAATAGTCACAAACCCTAGATTAAACAAAAGTTGCATCAAGAACCAAACAATAATATAAAAATTCATAATTCGACTTTCATTTGGGGCAGAAGTAAAGGACCTAGATAAAACGTAAGGTAGAGAAGTTGGGAGATAATCTAAACCAAACCCTATGGCCATCAAAATTGAATCTTAGTTTCGAATATGGGTGGGAAACGGTAAAACAATCAAACCTTAATTGAATTGGGCTATTGTGGTCAATTAGGCTTGATTTGAGAAATATCCCTGGAGTCCTTGCCATCATTGAACTTGACACCTACGCTTCTACTTCATCAGAAAACCGCCTAAGCCACGAAGGGAGGTTGAGACCTCACGACCTCTCCCACCCTCGATGCAACCCTTTCCCTTTATGGCCATCTTGCGACTGACAGTGTCATGAAACCAGCTCGCCAGTATCTTTATATCACACCTCTCTCTTTGTGTCTATGAGTCTGGAGGATAAGACACAAGCCCTTAACAAGCCCCATCCTCCCCCCTAAAAAAACAAAAGAAAAGTTAATTTTTTGATTCTTTAATTTTTCAAAATATCCTTTTTTCTTTATTTTATTTCTTATATGTTTTCCTAATTATTTTATTTACTTTATTGAAAATTTAGTTGAACTATTTTTCCCAATAGTAGGAATGTAATTTCACACCACAAAATTATAAAAGCATTAAAATTTGGAAAAAATATGAATATTTTAAGAACAGCATCAGTAAAAAAAAATATGCCAATGCTCAATAATGGTGACAACAAATAAAACATGTGACATTTTAATAACAATACCTACAAATAAAAAGTATGTTGGTATCCAATGAATATGTGTAACACCACCAGCCCCTAGGGCTAAAACCGTTACGTTTTCTTAACTTTCTACCTAAATTCTGGGACGAAACGGACAGAGTTTTCCCTAAAAAGTGACTGTTTCCCAGGCTAAAAGCCTTACAATAATCCCTGCAAATCAGCGGAAGCGTACAACATTTAAAAGAAACTCAACGGCTACATGCCGGAGTTCATAACTCAACGAGCCACTCGGTTGGAGTACACCAAACAGAATGATTCATGAAAAAAGAAGAAATGAAAGATACAACTCAACGGTTCACACAACCGGAGTATTGGGGTTTACATTCCAAAACATAACTAACTTTAACCAAGAAGACATCTAACCAATTAGATGGTCGGCTCATATGGTCATACAGAGCGACTCATAAACAATATGCATTACATGAACTTAGAATACTTGCTTAAAAACACTTACAAAATAAGAATACAAAACATGACTTCATTAAACACATGTGATCCCTTCAAATGGCACAAATGACACCTTACAAGCAAGAATAGAATCCAGCTGATTCAACGTCTTCCTATTATAAAGAAAACATGCGGAAAAGGGGAAAGAGTAGTGGGATGAGTAACCACACGCTCAGTGAGTGTCCCCCGACCCCCTTAAAACCAAAACCGTTTCAGGTAATAATATTCATATTAGTCACATATCGCATATTCATACTTTACTATCGTATTAGGCATTCATAAAGTCCTTATGGAAGGATTACTAGCCATAAACTTCATTTTAACCATTCCAACATATTTCTAGGACCCCATATGATTAAATTCCTTTACTAACAAGCAGTTAAGCACATAAATAAGCATCGACGGCTAAGCATAGGAATCTTTCTTTTTCATAATCATAACTTCTTAGCATTCTAGTTCGCAAACATAACTTCTTAGCGTTCTATTCGAACTATGCATAAAACCCTATTCACATGATGTGCACATACGGCTATCTTTTTTTATAATCATACCTTTCTTGGCATTTCATTCATATGAGGTGCATAAGACATACACATTTCGAGTCTCAATCAAATCTCATTCATAGAGTATGCATGAAATATGCTCATAAGACTTTTTTTTTTGTAAACGTATCTTACTTAGCATCTCATTCACAAGTTATACTTGGAACATGCACATAACACTTTTGATACTTCACTTAGATCTCATTGATATGATATGCACAAGTCATGCATAGTAAACTTTCTTTCTTTTCTTTGAAAACACTTCATTTAGCCTCTTGAGACTCATAAAAACTTTTCTGTTAGCCTCTTGAGGCTCATATTCTTTGAAAGAATCTCTTTCATCTTGGTCTCATAATGACCCTTAAAAACTTTCTTTCTGAAATACTGAAAAATGTGAAACGCCAACTGTTTTTCTCATTTAATAAGAAACTACTTCGAGGCATAAGATTATCATAAAATGCTGGTTGGAAGAGATCTACACTCAATTCCAGTGAGATTAACTCACGCTAAGCTCTTACTCCCGAGATTGAAACTAACTTTTGGACTTTATCCCTCGTTAGGGTCTCTAGGGACTACTCCCTAGGCTAGGGATTCCCCCATTCAAGCAGGTTCACTCCCATCTATTCTCCCTAAGCACTTATCTTAGCCATTTAAACTAGTCATAACGACTAATAAGTTTGCTACCTCTCACAGGGAAATCATTTATCCTGCAACTCACGATTTTGTAAAAATCTTTAGGGATTCCCTCGTTCAAGCAAGTTTACTCCCAAAACTGTATTCATTTAATTAAAATAGGCCATCATGCATTAATAGTTATGGCTACTATCATTTCAAAACATGAAATCCTTCTTTGAAAAACTCACCCTTATGCACATAATGCAATTCGAAGACACTGAAGGGAAGGGGGTCCATATATATCACATTTAAGCACTTCATAATCAATTCAACACAATGAGTCACACATGGCCTCGCAATCCACATGATTGTGGTAAATTCACAACCCAAACTCCCTCCTCACAAGCACCGTACCACAAGAACCTCGAACCACTCAT
>JACYFF010031956.1:28672362-28685685 GCA_017589665.1 Selenicereus undatus
AATCGAAGCTAAGCACGTTAATAGAACTTTGATTTTAATTCCGTTTTACGCATTAACTCATTAACTTGAATCGATGCTAAACACGCTAAACTAACTTCGTTTTGAATTCTTTTTAATGCATCAACTAATTAACTTGAATTGAGGCTAAACACGTTAAACTAACTTGTATGTAATAGCTAATTTAGGTCATTCAACAAGCATCATACACGAATTGAAGCAAGCCTAGGCTAACATGCATCATTAAACTGCTGAAAACGTTTTCGAAATTAATACTAATTTAGGAGGCGAGGAACACCCGCCTCGATTCCATGTTAGAGGACCCGTTCTAAGGCTACTGGGCTCAACTTTGGGTGCTCAAAACCCCAACTTTCGACTCCTTACTCTCTGACCACACGAATAGACCCCACACCAAGTCTAAATCTGCAAAATTCGAACTCCCATTCGACCCAAACTTCGCCCACTGACTCGGTGCTTTTTGTTGATGCTTGTGATGCGAATTTAGCCTCAATTTATAGAGGAATTGGAGTGACTAAGGACTGAAATGCATGCTCGAATCTGGGCACACGCTCGGCGCACCAAACCCTCACCAGAAGCGACGACAACCGGGGAAATCGGGCTCTGTTCTTGCCCAAAATTCGCAGTAATGGCTTCTAGGGATCTGAGGAAGGTTGAATTGTGAGAAATTCTACTTGGGTAGAGCAAGAATTCATGGAGTTCTGGGAGCTTGAAGCTGCGTTCATGGTGGATAGAGAAGAGGAAGAAGACGCAGAGCAAAGGGAAGAGGAGAGAGAAAGCTATACGGGGGGTGGAGGGTCGCGTGAAGGACGAGGAAGAAAAGGGGTCACACGTGATTTTACTAATATGCCCCTCCCTCTTTCTTCCTTTCATTTTGTTCCAAGCTGCTTAGGAAGCGATACCACTAGCTTAGTTCGCGACCCAAATTCTAAATTCAATAATCAATAGCTTGACCATTCATCGATTATTCGTCCCCATATATATATATAGGTTCGATTTAATAAACATCGAACTACATCTAAGGTCAACAACCTAATCGCATTTAGGAAACGACTAAATAAATCGAATAACGACTAAATTAAACTATCGATATAATTTGAAGGCGCAAATAGCACGAATTAACTTTAAAATCAATAATAGCAGTAATAATTTTTTTTTATAAAATTATAGCTCCCATAAGCACATCGATAATAATTTAACTCATACAATTACTGAAAATACGATTTCGTAACATAACAAGGCAAAACACTTAGCTTAACGGAAAACAAAAACGCGGGGCTTACAATATGCCAACAAATTACAAAAATGATAGTACAATAACAATACTAATAAATAAGTTGCTTTCTGTTGGAAATACTTGCCTCCTTTCCCGCCAAATAAAGTCCATGCTTTTATACCAATAGATATGTTTACCTAACGACAATATTTACTTTTTCCAGTAGTGACTAGTGATAACTTTTTGTTATTATCAATCTACTCGTAAAAGCAACTTTTTTCCTGGTGATATATATTAGTAATACAATTAACAGAAGTGATTGTTTTCCTTCTATTTTGATAGAATGACTAATTTATTCTACTTTTTCTCTTTGATAAAATAACTACTAAAAATCAAGTAAAGGGGAAATATGTATTTGATTTCTTGTATTGACCCATTTCACATGACAAGTAGAGAGTCCACTTCTCAGATTCATCAATGCACCTTTTGATGTCTTAAGTACAAGAAAGGTCAACCGTTGGCAACCATCAATCAACACCAAAGTAACATACCCTAGAACAAAGTTAATCCTCAATCGCGTAACAAAATGAAAACCAAATAATTTTTTGTATATTTTTGAATATAGGAGACAAACAAATGAATGAGTATGACTAAGACAAAGGCTCTGGCCATGACTTAGACTAACGATTCATCAATTGATTCTCTAAAGCAAAGCACCAAGAATTCATTTAAAAGATTCACTCGATCACCATCACATACACAAGTATTTGAAATAAGAGATAGAGATATTTTTTTGGGAGAGAAAAAGCATTGCAACTTTAATCCATTAACTTTCACCTTAAGTCTATCTCCAAGTAAATTCAAGGAGGGTAATTTATAGTCACAAAAATGAGCGCCCTTTCCCCAGGCTACAAAAAATAAGTCAATAGAAATTAGACACCTATAGGGTTAGTGTGGACCAATAGAACTCAAGCATGCATTCTAACCAATGACATTCAAATGATAATTTTAGTACGTGAAAATTGAAATTAGAAGCTTGTACTTGCTTGGTGGCACCCTCCACCATCCCAAATGGAGGAATTTAAGGGAGATGTTCAAATGAGAACTTGCTGGATACGAACTTTGCATGAAAGATTAACCCCATAATCATCCAATTGAAGGCCCAATTAATTAAGACTGATCAAAATTGCACATATGTTGGCGTTTAGCAGCAGTTGCTCGGCTTTCCCCTCACAGCTATAGATATACTTTGAATTCAGGGGTGTGCCATAGCTTGTTGAAAAATAGTCATACGGGGTTATCCAACTATAACCATAACACTAATTTGGGACCTTATTTGGTCATCCAAAGAATAGCTCAAAGTGAATTATTATTGAAACGAAACTAAAAATTCAAAGAGTAGCTCAAAGTTAACCGATGGAAATAAAAATCCTTTTAAAGAAGGGGAGTTTAAAATTAACAAGTGAATTATACACCTAATTAATTTAGGAAGGTGATTTGAAATCTTGCTTTACATCAAACTCCCATTCTTTAAAAGGATTTTTCCTCAAATCCTTGTGGCCACTTGTATCATTCCCAGAGGCCATTACCCAAGCAAAATTGATACACTCCTTTTATGTTAAGAATACCCTGGTGCTGAGAATCCTATCTATTTTGAGCACATAAGTACTTTTAAATAAATAAGGACCCAATAGAATTTGACATTCTTCCCCACTGACTCAAATACTTGTATGCTTCTTTAAATTACAAATGTACTCATCTATATCCAACTAACAATGAGGTACCACTTCATGATTAAGCTTGGATTCTTGTCATTCACATTCAAGAGGAATATAAAATGAGCCAAATGAGAATCTTATTTCCATTAGTAGAGCCTACATGACCTCAAATTTCTAGACATGAACTTGGACCCCCACATTATCATCAACTTGAGCTTGCGCTTGAAACTCTGTGGCTTTTTAAATGTGAGGATCTAGTGAGGTGGACTCTAAATTGTAAGTTTTAGGAGAGCTCTCATCAATGACCAAGTTTTCCTCATTTCTTGTTTCATCAAAATCCAAAATAGGTTCATTCTCCTCTTAGACCAAAATGAGCTTTTCTTCTTGAACCTACATCTTCTGTTTAACAAAGTGGATTTTATTCCAATAATTCTTCTTCAAAGAGTAAATCTTGATAGAATCTCACATCCATATATGACTTAAACGTCCTCTAAGTCTTAATTCTAGGCTTGTCTTGAAGATCTCTCCCCCCTCATAAGCCATTGAAACTAATACTGAGCAAAACCTTGGAGTTTGTTGGTGCCCAAATAAGACTCTCTTCATCCAAACATCCCCTTATCCTAAGGTAACCCTCAAGGACTTGACATATTTAATGTAGTGGTTTGGTCCAAACTACCTTCAAAAGAAGATGGTTCTCTCATAACCTTTTTACCGGTGTGTAATTTGACAAAGAGCCTCCTCACATGATTTTGAAGATCAAATATGCCCATATCTTCTATGCTATAGAAAAAATAAGGTGAAAATAGTTTAGGGAAAGAAAATGGCGCTACCACAAATCATTGGCTTGACCATAGATAGTCTTTGTAGGCTTTATCTGAGCGGTGTTTTTTTTCCTTTTGTGATGGCTTTTCTTATGGATTTTAGTATTGTGTTCGGTTTGGGGATTATGTTTTAGGTATTTTTAGGGGTTCTTTGTGGACCAAAAGCTTAAGCACGGTAAGAAGATAGTAAAGGTTTCCACGTGAGGATCAAAGTATGAATTTTTGGATGTGAACGGAGAAGGTTTTCATGGAGAAATCAATCATAAGTAGGACAGTTTACTTGTTTGACACATAAGGGGGCTCTCAACTGTAGGAAAGATATACCGTTGAAACCGTCAACACCAAAATAACAAGCCTTCGAGCTAAGCTAATCCTTGAGTAACAAAAGGAAAAACAATGAAGTTTTTGTGGATTTTGAATATCGAAGAAATGCAAACAAAATGGCTATGACTAAGATGAACGCTCAAGCCGCCACATAGTCTAACAATCCACTAATTAGTTCTCTGAACACAACACCAAGAATTTACTTAAAGAATTGACTTAACCATAATCTAAATACACAAGTATTTGAAATAAACAGAGACGTTTTGTTTTTGTGAGAGAAAACCATTCTAGCTTTAATTCATTAATTCCAAACTCAAGTATACCTCCAAGTAAGTACGAGAAGGCTAGTTTATAGCCACAAAAATTATTGCCTCCTTCCCCAACCTAAAAAAAAATAAGCCAATAGAAATTAATCACATAAGAGGTTAGTGTAGACCAATAGGATACAAGCACAGACTTTAGCACATACTTTAACCAATAACATTCAAATAATAATTCAAGCACATGAAAATGGAAATTAGAAGCTTCTAGGCTAGGAATGAGTTGTCTAGATGTGAGAATGGAATTTGCTATACTTGTATGTGTAGCATCCTCCACTATCGAGTAACACTCCAAATATACATAAATTACTATTTACGTTCCATCATTAGTTTCTCCAATTAGAAATGATAACCCAAATTATCAGGCATTATGTAGTCCAACAAGGACAAGACTTTGCTTTACATGATAAACTTAGCCATAATAATCAATGTATAATATCAAAAGGCATTCATAACATCACAATCCCATAAAACAATATATATATATATATATATATATATATATATATATATATATATATCAGTTCTAACATCAAAACATTCAACTAATCTAGAGTTTTCACCAAAATGCAGTAACCCTTGTAAAGTATACAACTTAACATCAAAGTATTTCACAATATAGTGCTCAAAACATTGCAGCACTATCACATCACTATTCCTTTCAGACTTTCACTCTCACTTGCCTTCCCCAGTAGGCCTGAGGGCAATTCATTGAGCCTTTTCCTAAAACAAAATATGAAAACATTTCGAACTGCGAACCGAAGCTCACTACATGTATCCTTGTATTGTTACATGATCATTGAAAAACAAACTGTTTGGGCTTGCATTTCAATTTAGTTTAATTTTAAAACAGGGAATGAGATGAATATAAAAATGCACTACTAGTTATTATCTGGTAGTGAACCCCTAGTACCTGTTACGATCTGCAATAGGCATACATTTGCTAGGTCGATTGGAGGACCTAGCCTGAAGCCGTGTGGGTAACTGAAGGGCAAAGCCTATAACTGATAATTGATGGGGCCATTTATTATGTGATAAATCAAGAATTAAATCGATTCGTTGATGTACTTACCAAAACATTATAATTTTGATAAATACGTTCTAGGTTCTAAAGATACAGGCAATAAACATACCTAAAATTTTTTTAAATGTGAACTCACTGAATAATATTATGCACAAAGATAGATTAGGCCCTAGTTCTGCTCAAAATTCCATTTTAGAAACATATAATTAGCAATTATTTTTATTATTCAAGATAATAAGTTAGTAAATAAAGAGTAAGGGCATAATAAGGGTTAGAAATAATAACTCGTAACTTAGTCCTACAATCTCTTATCAGGACCCAAAACCCTAAAATTGAGAGCTTAAAAAGTCCTAAAAAACTTTCATTTAGAATACTAAACATGATTCCCATAATAGGGTTCCCAATATGGGGCTAGAACACAAGTATGTCAGTTTTGGCCTAACCTGCCTAGTTTGGGTAAAACAGCCATAACTTTTTCCACAGAACTCGAATTAAGGCAATTCAAAAAGATTTTGAAAGCTAACACACTGAAATATCTGTCCACCTAAAATCATAATTTTTCAATGGGCCGATCATTGCCAGTTCAATCCCAAAGTCTGCCATGTTTTTCTAAAATTTTCAGCCCTCACAGTTTTAGCTTTTCCCTATCTTTTTCACACAAATCCTCAACTAAAACCATTTCTTAAAACCATGTTAAAAAACTTTGGTCCATCCTAACATCATACAAAACTACGACACTCAATTTCACTTTATAATCATAACCAATAAATATCATTTTTCAACCAAATACACACATAAACCAAGCTTAATGCTAATTTAATCTAACCATGCATTACTTGCCAAAACCCTAGTTTATGGCCAACTTGAACTCACTCCAACTCATTTCAAATCACAAAAAAAATCATCATAAACACCAGTAGGTTAGAAGATGACCAAATCAAAGATAAAACAATCATAATCCAACACTTTAACATTAAGCTTGCATGATTAAGGATTAACCCTAATCCTAGCATGATCCAAGCTGAACTCCACCATGATCAACACTAAAATAACTCTCATTTATTATCAAAACATCATGATTAACAACCATATATAGGAAAATAAGCATCAAAACTGAAAATCCAAAGAGACAAGTTTAGGGTTACTTACTTTGATCTTGAAAGAAGTAGAGATGCAGGTAATATTTGATGGTTCGAGGATGGAGGATGGTGGCTAGAGGTGTTAGGGTGTTGAGGGAGGTCGAAGCTGGCCGGAAGCTGGCCAAAAACTAGCCAGAACAGTGTTGGAACAGTGTTGGCCGTGTAGAGGGAGAGAGATGAGAGAGAAAATGGGTTTGGAGTTTTGGTTGTGAATTTTTGACTTATCAAACACTCGGCTGCATTTTATCTAGAAAAGTGACTATTTAGCTAACTATCATTAAGATTAATCATGATAATTAGTTGGGTTAAGAAGCAAACATGTTGCGCTTTAAATTGGGTTGAAAAAATTTGGATTTCGAAATAAAATGTTTTGTAGCGATAACGTTTTTGCGTACTCAAAGTTAAGTTTTCGTAATGTTACGAAAAACCAAGTAAATTTCTTAGATTAAACTTGTTAGAGCCTACTATCAACTCTTTCAAAATTTTTGTTAATAGTTAAATAAATAAATAAAACCCGAATTGCCAAGTGAGGACCCAAATAAATTTTTTTTCCACCGGGATGAATAAATGCGATAAATAAATATGAGAAAAATCGTTAACATAAGGTAATTAAATAAATAAACATAATTTAAGGTTGAGTTATTACAGCTTTCCCCCCTTAAAGAGTTTCGTCTCGAAACTTATGAACTTTACCATGTCATGCAAGATTACCTTAAATAATTGTTGGTATTTGTCTTTCATTTCCTCTTTAGTCTCCCAAGTAGCTTCTTGGGAGGTATGATTTCACCATAGCACTTTAACTAGAGGTATCTGCTTGTTGTGCAACTATTTAATCCTATAATCTAGTTTTTGGATTGGTTGCTCATCATATACTAAATCCGCAGTGATTTCAATAGGTTTAGATGCAATGGTGTGATTTGGATCTGGGATATACTTTCTAAGCTGAGAGATGTGAAACACGTTATGCACGTGTTCTAGTTCTACTAGCAGATCCAGTTGATATGCTATGGGATTTAACTTTTCAATGATTTCATAAGGTCCAATATATCATGGACTCAATTTGCCTTGTACCCCGAACCTCTTGATATCCTTCGTCGGCGATACTTTCATAAAAGCTTTATCACCTACTTAAAACTCCAAAGGCTCCCTTCTCTTGTCCGCATAACTTTTTTGCCGACTCTGGGCAACCCTAATGTGCTCCTGAATCCTTCTTGTTGTTTTCACGGTTTCATGGATCATTTTAGGGTGTATAATCACTGCCTCATCCAAATCACTCCAACATAGTGGTGTTCTACACTTTCTCCCATATAGAGCCCCAAACAGGGTCACTCTGATGGTGGACCGGTAGCTATTGTTAAAAAAAAACTCCAGGTAAATCGTCCTCCCATTTCTCTTGGAACTGCAATACACAAGCTCTTAACATGTTCTCTAGAATTTGATTCACTCTTTCAGTTTGCCCATCTGTCTCAGGGTGATAAGAGCTACTAAAGTTCAATTTGGTCCCAAAGGCCTTTTGAAGTGCTTGCCAAAAATGTGTTTGGAATCTTTGATCCTTATCTGATACTATATCTAAGAGAATTTCGTGTGGTTGGACTATCTCTTCAACATACAATTAGGCTAGTTTTTCAACTCCACGAGTATCTTTGATTGGTAAGAAATGGGCTGACTTGGTCAGCCAATTGGCTACAACCCAGATAACATTCTTCTACGAGGCAGAAATGGGTAAGCCCATAACGAAGTCCACGGAGATTGAATCCCACATCCAAGTGGGAATTTCTAGGGTCGCAGTTCACCTACAGGACGCCGATGCTCTGCTTTAATTTGCTGGTAGGTTAGACACTTGTCTGCATATTCTGCAACTTCTTTCTTCATATTATTCCACCAGAAGTATTACCTTAAATCTTTGTACATCTTGGTGTCTCCTGGATGAACCGAGTAGCGAGTATTGTGAGCCTCCTCTAGGATCGATTTCCTTAATTCCTCATTTCTGGGTACACATACGCGATTCTGGAATTGCAGGGTCCCGTCCTGATGTACTACAAACCTAGGAGACTTTCCTTTCTTTAAATTTTGCTTTATTCTTTCGAGTTTAGGATCACCTTCCTGGTTCATTCGAATTTCCTCCACTATGGAAGGCTGTAAGGTAAGTGCTGATAATTGAACATGTGCTTACTCATGGGACACTAGTTGAATTCCTAAGTCCTCAAGCTCTTTCAAGAGACTCAACTGAGTAATCACCAGAGTGTTCGAGCTATGTTGTGCTTTCCTACTCAGGGTATCTGCTACAACATTTGCTTTTCCTGGATGATATCGGATCTACAAATCACAATCCTTAAGCAGCTCAAGCCAACATCATTGCCTCAAGTTGAGCTCTTTGTGGGTGAAGATATACTTCAAAATTCGATGGTCAGTATAAATCTTACATGGTAGTCCATATAAATAATGTCTCCAAATTTTCAGTACAACGGCCACGGCTGCGAACTCCAAGTCATAGGCAGGATAGTTTTTCTCATAGAGCTTGAGCTGTCGAGAGGCATAAGCTACTACCTTATCTTCTTGCATCAGAACACACCCCAATCTGTTCTTTGAAGCATCAATACAAATGGTATACTCCTTACCTTCCATAGGTAGCGTTAGGATTGGGGTGGTAGTTAGTCACTACCTTAGCTCTTTAAGAGCTTTCTCACATTTTTCGGTCCACTTAAAGTTGTTCACTTTCTTCAGTAGATTAGTCAGGGGTGAAGCTATTTTTGAAAAGTCCTTGATGAACCTTTGATGATAGCCTCCTAAACTCACAAAGCTTCTAATCTCAGTGACGTTCGTAGGCCTTAACCATTCCGTGATTGCCTTCACCTTCTGGGGGTCAACCTTGATTCCTTCTTTTGTAACCACATGACCTAAGAACACCACTTCTTCATACCAAAATTCCACCTCTTTAATTTGCCATAAAGTTGCTGATCCCTTAGGGTTTATAACACCATCCTCAAATGATCAGCACGTTAATCTATGTCCTTAGAATAGATAAGAATGTCATCTATGAACACCACCACAAACTTGTCTAAGTAGGGTCTGAAGACCCTGTTCATAAGATCCACGAAGGCTGCGGGAGCATTGGTGAGACCAAGTGGCATCACTGTAAACTCATGGTGACCATACCTAGTTCTAAATGTAGTCTTGGGGATGTCTTCAGATTTAATCCTAAGTTGATAGTACCTTGACCTCAAATCAATCATAGAGAAGACTCCTGCTCCTTGAAATTGATCAAACAAGTAATCTATTCGTGGCAAATGATATATGTTTTTGATAGTGATCTTATTCAACTCCCTGTAGTCAATACATAGCCTTAAAGTTCTATCCTTTTTCTTTACGCACAACACTGGGGCACCCCATAGGGACACACTTGGCCTGATAAATCCCTTCTGCATCAGCTCATCTAATTGAATCCTCAACTCCTTAAGCTCATTTGGGGCCATATGATATGGGGTTTCGGAGATAGGTTGGGCACATGGCATTAGTTCAATTCCAAAACTAATTTCCCTCTGCGAGGGTAATCCTGGTAACTCCTCAAGAAAAACATCTTCAAACTCACAAACTATAGGAATATTTTCCACTTTCTTTTCTTCTGTTTGGGTGTCAATAACAAAATACCAATATCTAATACACCCTGGATATAACAGCTTACTTGCTTTTATATCAGAAATCAAGTGATACGATTTTTCTTCTCTTTCCCCGTACAAGAAGATTTCTCTCCCTTTTTCATGCTTCAAAATAACCTTAAGATCCTCACAATCAATCTTAGCTCCATAGGTAAGCAACCAATTCATTCCCAGAATGATGTCAAAATTAGACAAATTAAATTGAATCAAATCCACAGGGAAGATGGTTCCACCAGTGGTAATTGGAACAAGTTTATAGGAGATGGGGCATTCAACCATAGAATGATTGGGTAGCTTGATCCAATAATTGGTTACGTCTTCCCATATTCTAGGTTCAATTGCATGGCAGATTAGGTGTATATAAATGAATGAGTAGCACCTAAATTAAATAATACACAAAATGCATTTGAATTTAAAAAGAGAGTTCCACTGAATACCGTACTAGAGGTGACAGCTTCCTTCTTGCTCATTACATAAGCTCGTCCCACCGTTGCAGGCCCCTGGGCGAGGTGGGGCCACGGGTTTTACTGTACCCTTGTCCACAACCTTCAACCTTTGCGGACATGCAATAATAAGGTGTTTAGGGCTTCACTTATTAGTTCCTACTCGGCATTTAGGGGTGGTGTGATTTGTTCTTCTGCATTTCGCATAGGGCTTTGTCGAGACTGTAGGACAGCTCTTGGGAGGAGTGGCAAAAGGTTTCTTCTGGTGCACACTCTCACTTGGAGTTCCTCGATCATACCCCTTTCTCTTTTGGTTGATTGGGTTAAGGGCTCTCAACTATGTCTTTACTCACTCCACTTCAGCAGCTCGCTCATATAGCTCCTGATAAGTCAAGACTGGTTACCCAGCTTGCTGATTTCGAATATTAAAGGCCAAACCCTATTCAAACCTCCTCATTTCTAACCTTTCAGATGATGCAAATTGAGGAACAAACCTAGATAATTCTGTGAACTTACTCGCATACTGCATAAAATTCATGGTGCCATTCATCTTCAGCTCCATAAACTCTTTCTCCTTATGCCTTTGGACCACAATTGGGTAAAATTTGGCCCTCAACTCTCTCAAAAATTTACTCTAGGTGAATTCAGGCCCTACGAGCTTATCCTTAATAGTGTTCCACTAAATGTCAACTTCGCCAGTCAAATAGCACGTCTCAATGTTTTCTTTCTTTTCTTTTAGCACCTCTACCATCATAAAGATTTTCTCCATTCCCCTCACTCATTCCTCTAATACTACTGGATTATAATTTCCATCATACACTTTAGGGTTGTGTCGTGCTACCCTATCTGCTAATTTATCCTCTTTAGGAGGAGTTTCAGTAGATACTTGGGGAATCTGCTTCATTAGTTCAGCTAGTAAGGCTAGCCAATAGTTCAGGTCCCTAATGTCATTAGCGAAATTAGGGGGATCTGGTGGCATTTGGCCAAAATTTGGTGGCACATGATGTGAGGCTTGATCACCTGATCCCTGGCTATGATCCGAGATTTCCTCTACATGAACCTCAACATTGTTGTGCACTGATTCGGACATTCTGATCATACATTAAATGAAACAATTCTATCACTGGAATATCCAAACATGTACGATAAGCATGCCCAACAAATAGTTAGAATATCATGAAAAACAAAACCCAAAGCTTCATTATATAATTTAACTTTTTGTCTACATACAGAGCTGCTTGTTTAGACACAAGATCTCCGAAATGAAGTCACATCTAGATGATCAACTATGGTTGGCTCTTACTTTTACCCCAACTAAAACACTAGCTAGCCCCACAAACCCTAAATCCATCACATGCCTAAAAAGAGAAGCACATTAGGTCCCACAATCAGAAGGATCTAACTGACTATATACAATGTCATATACTACACAAAAGACCTCCATCCAAACTGACCATGCTATATACAAATAGGACTCAAACAAAAGAAGTCTACTGACACCAACCCTTAGAACCACCTAACGATCCCTAGATGGATCGTAATCCAGGTTGGGCTCATCATCAGGCTCTTTGCCTGAGTCAAAGCTGCTAGTCGATGCCTCTAACTCGGCATCGCCAACCTCCTGCTTATGCTACTGCTCCACTACTACTTCATCCATCTCCTGCTCCAGTTGTTGCAACACCACTGCCTCATCAATATCTTGATCTTCTTTGGGATCATCCTCCTCCTCCGGATGGCCTTCATTCTCATAACTAACCACCATTATCTCTGTTGTATCAGGTAGGTCTACCACCACATGGACCTCCCCAGGACTTTCGGGCATCAATGGGGTACCTGGTGCAGGCGGGGGATGTGCCTGATGTAATGGAAAGACACGCTAAAGAGTCTCTATGGTAATCTCCCTCTACTCAAACTCCTTTTTTAACAATAGCTCTGTAGTGATAATAGTCCATGCCCTGTGGGCCTAAAACCTAAACCCCTCCTAGCCTAGGTCCTCTGTTATCATAAAATGATGATAACGGAGCCTGAACTCTACCCACGGATCAACTGTGGGTAAGAAACAGAGCAGTCTGTGTGCACGGAACGTGATACTGTGAAACTCAGATAAAGGGTCCTGTGCATGAGCCTCTATACTAGCATATAGCAGCACGATGCGAGCAGCCATAGATGCATCCGACATCATGTTAACGGTATAAGGGTCCATCTAACAAAGAAAAACATATATGAGAGGAGACGCATACATAACCATAATTAAGGAGCATGCAAGTGTAAGCAGCTTACATTTCTAATATTGCAAGTCTTTAATAATATACGACATTCCTTACCAATAACCTTTTTCGCCCTCCTATATCTAAACTTCATACTCTATATCCCATCAGGAAAAATCAAAACCTAGCTCTGATACCAAATCTCTGACGCCCAAAATGTGCATAAATCACTGTTTGCGTTCCTTCATTAGTTTCTCCAATTAGAAATGATAACCCAAATGATAAGGCGTTACCGCTATCCAACAAGGACAAGGCTTTGCTTTACATGATAAACTTAGCCATTAAAATCAATGTATAATGTCAAAAGGCATTCATAACATCACAATCCCATAAAACTATATAACTATATATATATATATATATATATATATATATATATA
>JACYFF010031956.1:28686085-28706682 GCA_017589665.1 Selenicereus undatus
TATATATATATATATATATATATATATATATATATATATATATATCAGTTCTAACATCAAAACATTCAACTAATCTAGAGTTTTCACCAAAATGCAGTAACCCTTGTAAAGTATACAGCTTAACATCAAAGTATTTCACAATACAGTCCTCAAAACATTACAACACTATCACACCACTATTTGTTTCAGACTTTCTCTCTCACTTGCCTTTTCCAGTAGGCTTATCAGCCTAAGGGTGATTCACTGAGTCTTTTCCTAAAATAAAACATGAAAACCTTTCGAACTATGAGCCGAAGCTCAGTGCATGCATCCCTGTATTGTTAAATGATCATTGAAAAACAAACTGATTAGGCGCGCATTTCAATTCAGTTTAATTTTAAAAAGGGAATGAGATGAATATAAAACTGCATTGCTAGTTTTTATCTGGTAGTGAACCACTGGTAACTGTTACGATCTGTGGTATGTGTACACTTGCCAGGTCGATCGAAAGACCTAACCTGAAGCGGGGCGAGCAACTGAAGGCAAAGCCCTGCAACTGATAACTGATGGGGTCACTTATTATGTGATAAATCAAGAATCAAACTGATTCATTGATGTACTTACCAAAACATTATAATTTTGATAAATACGTGGTAAGTTCTAAAGATGCAAGCAATCAACGTACCTGAATTTTTTTTTAATGTAAGCTCACTGAATAATATTATGCACAAAAGTGGAATGAATGATAGATTAGGCCCTAACTCTGCTCAAAATGCCAATTTAGAAACACATAATTAGCAATTATTTTTATTATTCAAGATAAGAAGTTAGTAAATTAAGAGTAACGGCATAATAAGGGTTAGAAAGAACAAATCGCAACTTAGTCCTCTAATCTCTTAGTAAGACCCAAAACTCCAATATAGAAAGCTTAAGAAGTCCAAAAAAACTTTCATTTAAAACACTAAATATATTTCCCAAAATGGGGCTAGAACACAAGTATGTCAGTTTTGACCTAACCTGCCCAGTTCGGGTAAAACAGCCATAACCTTTTCCATAGGACTCGGATTAAGGTGATTCAGAAAGAATTCGAAGGCTAACACACTGAACTATCTACCCACCAAAAATCATAATTTTCCAATGGGCTGATCATTACCAGTTCAATCCCAAAGTCTGTCATGTTTTCTTGAAATTTTCAGCCCTCATTGTTTTAACTTTTCCCTATCTCTTTCACACAAATCTTCAACTTGAACCATTTCTTAAAAGCATGGTAACAAGCTTTAGTCCATCCCAACATCATACAAAACTACAACACTAAATTTCACTTTATAATCATATCCAATAAAGATCATTTTTCAACCAAATACACACACAAACCAAGCTTAATGCTAATTTAATCTGAACCATACATTACTTGCCAAAACCCTAGTTCATGGCCGACTTGGACTCACTCCAACTTATTTCAAATCACAAAAAACATCACCATAAACACCAATAGGTTAGAAGATGACCAAATCAAAGATAAAACAATCAAAATCCAACACTTTAACATTAAGCTTGCATGATTGAGGATTAACCCTAACCCTAGCATGATCCAACCTCAACTCCACCACGATCAACACCAAAATAACTCTTATTTCTTATCAAAACATCATGATCAACAACCATAAATAGCAAACCAAGCATCAAAACCAAAAATACAAAGAGACAAGTTTAGGGTTTCTCACTTTGATCTTGAAAGAAGTAGAGATGGAGGTGATATTTGATGGTTTGAGCATGGAGGATGGTGGATAGAGGTGTTAGGGTGCTGGGGCAGGTCGGAGGTGGCCGGAACAGTGCTAGAACAGTGTTGGCCGTGTAGAGGGAGAGAGAGGAGAGAGAAAATGGGTTTGGAGTTTTGGTTGTGAATTTTTGACTTATCAAACAATTGGCTGAGTTTTATCTAAAAAGTGAATATTTAGCAAACCATGGTTAAGCTTATATCATGGTAATTACTTAGGTTAAGAGGCAAACATGTTGGACTTTAAATTGGGCCGAAAAAAGTTGAATTCAGAAATAAAACGCTTCGTAACGATAATGTTTTTGCGTACTCAAATTTAAATTTTCTTAATGTTACAGAAAACAAAATAAATTCCTTAGATTAAACTTGTTATGGCCTACTATTAGGTCTTCCATAGTTTTCGTTAATAAATAAATAAATAAATAAAACCCGAATCGCCAAGTGAGGACCCAAATAAATTTTATTTTTCATTGGAATAAATAAATGCGATAAATAAACATTAACATGACGTAATTAAATAAATAAAGATAATTTAGGGTTGGGCTATTACAATCCTAAATAAGGGAATTTGGGTGAGACGATGATCAAGCTAGATCTTGTTGCATTTGCCCACCAAATTTCCATAAAATTTTAAACCCCCTATTACCCGTTTTATGGCCCAATGAAGCTGAAAAATCGTACATATCCAGATCTGTAGTGACCCTTTGCTCGATCTTTTTCCTCATAATTCAAGATATAATGGAAATTTAGAGCCATGCTATAGCTTGTTGAAAAATAGGCATCTAGTGCTATTGAAAATTAACTAAAAAAATGGAAATTATTGGATAATTTGAAGAGCAACTCAAAATTAACCTGCAAAATTGAATGTTCTTGATAGCTTGTGGTAGAAGCATTATTAACATAATCCACCAATAATAAGTGAACTATGGACCCAATTAGCTTAGAAAGGTGATTTGGGCACTTGCTCTGCATCACTTTTACTCTTTTCCTAAAACAAGAAATTAATGTGAAAAATATGTTTGGCTCAGGTTTTCAGAGTTTGCTCCCTTTACTATTTTGAAACTCATTTTGTCATTTGACAAAATTCAATGAGACTTCCAGACTAACTTGGCTTATGTGAAGAATATAAATATGTGCTAATAATTCAACTATTGAAGCCATCAATCTTAATCCCTTCTTTAGCACGAGACTTTGAGTTGAGCCCCCTTTTGTGTTGTAGACTTATCGATAATTTTTTTTGTTTTTGGGTCAAGGTTTGATAACTACAATCCTACTTAATCTCCTAACACATTTCAACTATGCACTATTGAAATTTAATCCCAAATTTTACGATTTTTGGGAAAGTTGCAATTGAGGGAAAATGGTTTTTAGACGTTTACCTTGAAAGATGCTATCAGTAAAGTTTGAGCACAAAGTATGTATGGCCTAAGGAAGACACGCCTGCACTAGAGTGTGGTGCAATGTGGTATGGTGATTTAAATTACATTTTTATTAAAAATTGGATTGACTTTTGGAAAGGCTTTTGATTTGTAGAATTATACTTTCCTTGGACGAAAATATTTCTAGCTATTAAAGCTTGAACTTTATCTTGGTCATTGCTGCAGAATTCCATCATAATTATTTCTGTCATTAGTTCTCTTTTATTCTTTATAAATTAAACATTTATGAGTCAATTTTATTACATAATTTTTTTTAAAATTTTTTAGTAGTCCATTGTTCTCAACCTTGGGCATTCGAACTGATTGTCTCTGCCTAATCTTCCTTGAGTACATGGGGATGGTTGAGGCTATATGCCTAAGGCCAATCGTCGGTGATCAGCTTTTGAAGTGATGGCTGCTCACTATTGATTTTTGAGCTAGTAATTCATACCATGTCATGACTATTGCTCATTTACTGCATATACACATAAGATCGTTCTAATCTCTATCCTTCTATGGTTGTTACTGTTTGTTTGATTATAAGAATAATGCAATAATTTCATTTCTAACAATTCAAAAATTAATTATTGTTGTATCATGGTCAAACATGGCTCCAAATGATTTTGTGCGTGATATGTTTGAAATGGACACTTGGATGGCAACAACTATCAGAGTTGGTCTGAAAACATGTAGTTTTACTTTGCCTATTGAGGTAGCATATGTGCTCCTGATGGAACCAAAGTCCACAAAAACTGCCACAACTGTTGAATTCTCAATCTACTAATGTTGCTAAAGAAACTATGGAAAAGACTAATGTAAACGAAGTTACTATTAAAGATCCCAGTAGAAATAATGAGAAGGGTAGTTTGGCACGTATAGACATGCTATTGCATTACATCTCTAATATGCTTTTTGGGTTTTATCGAAAGATAAATGCCCATAAAGAGACATAAGGTGTGTTCGGTAATAGAGGTTGAAGTAGAGGTTAGTAGTTTATAGTGGTTGTTATAGACCACTACTTTGAAGTGTTCGGCAAAGTAGTGAATGAGGTAGTGGCTAGAGGTTTATGTAGTATTTTTCAAAAGCTAATGAAAGTAGTTTTTAACAACCTATATCTAGTGATTGCATTGCAAATTACAAAATTCATCTTTTTATTTACTAAAAACCTTTATTTATTGTGTCACTTTTAGTCATTTTAGATAAATCTGTTACTTCAACAGCTATATTTACTAAGCGCATTTATTTTAAATCGTTAGTTGAACCACTAACTACTAGTGGGTCACTGCTAATAGCTGGTAAAACCGCTATCAGCTAGTAAAACAGATACCATTACTAAAACAGCTAATTTTACCGAACACACCCATAATGTGCCAACTCCAAAACATTCAATAGCCATATCAATATTGTTAAAGGAATTGAGAAGAAGGATACCTTATTATACTTACGCCATAAGAATGCCAAGCCATATTCCTCTTATATTTAAAAAAGCTCTCTCAAAACTATCATAATTATGCTTCATCAAATCCGTTGTTGCACCTTTGAATTTGATCTGCAACAGGAGGAACAAATTTATTGATAACCTACACCATATTCAATGATAACCTTCTAATGAAACGATGGAGGTTAGAAACTAACCCTTACCAATTACGATATATGAGGCTTATTCGATATGGTGAGGTTGTAACGCAACCTCCGATTGAACATCAAGGTCACCACCCGACAAGGATTTCCCTTCAATAACACGCACCTTCTCACTTACCTCCTTTCCCCTTGAGTCGCCTATTTGCTTTTGAAGAAGTCATTCCCAATTACAACGACTGTAGCTTCATCAATATTCATAACCATAGACACCCCTTCATCATGTTCAGTCACAACACTAGAGCCTTTGCCAACCACCCTGCTATAGCAACATCAAAATTCAGTTGGGTTTTGATATTATTATTTGCCTTACTTTTTCTAGAAAGTCATTGTAACTTCTCTTCTTATAACTCACTCTTTGCATCCTGGGCTTGGCCTTGATAAGGGTTGCACAAAGCCTGTCACCATATCGCAGCTATGATTTCCCAATTTTGTCATCATATCCCTCACACCCCTGATAAAAATGTCATATAGCAGAAGTCTAGAAGTTTGGCATATTTTAGTTTCAGCCAAATAGATCTCCTATCTATATGCACCCTTAAAGTCTCGCAGCAATGCCTTAGTTGTGTCTACATTTGCCTAGAAATTAGTGGACTTATCAGCATTATAACGCAAACTAGATTCACAGTAGAGAGCAAAATTACCAAGCTGGGACCCTAAAAGTCGTGCAGAATGCATATTTGCTGAAAAGGAGGGATAGCTTAAGTTTTAACCCACAGTCAAGCAGCATGTGTTGAATTGAACTTCAGAGGGTTGTCCAAGACCAGTAATCTCTTTAAGAAGCAGTGTATTCTCCTCAAATTCCCACGACCCTTCATTGAGACTATAAAGCTTGTCCAATGGCGAGAAGAAATGGAAAGCAACTAAATCCTGATCCATTTCCTTAATTATGACACCGTTGATAGGCTTCTAACCATTTCTGAAAACCATCTTCATTGCCCTTGCGTCAGACCCCGAAGTAACAAAACAATTTGTTAAGCACTATCAATCAAATTTTCGTCCTCGCAAACAATGACCTCCTCTTAATTCTTTCGCAGTCAGATTCAGTTTTGGCCAAGCCTCTTCCGATCCTAAACTATTGATTATACGAACTACCTTACTTCACAAGCAACATCGAGACAAAATCCTAATGGTTGGAAAATAGCCCCAAACCAAGAGATGACAAGTAGAAGAGTGATCACAGAATCAAACAAACTCGAAAGCCAACTTTAGAAGAAGTTAATTGCCACTACACCAAGCCCTATGATCATGAATTGAAGGAAAAAGAGCTCTGCATGGGACCTAGGTTTTAGAATCGCCTGGAGTTGGACAGAGAGACACCCCCAACAAGTACACACAAAGAGACGGGGGTTAGGTTGTAATTAAGTTTATTTAATTAAAATATTACGTTGTTAGATCATACGTTTTTGAATTTACAATCTGGTTACATCATAAACTTTTTAATATGCAACGTTGATGCAAACAAATATATGTATATTTGGTGAAAAAAGCAAAATGGATATAGTGCCGAATTCATTCCTTGGGTAAAAACATTTGGGGCTAATTTTGCCACATAACTTGCTGGACCTACCCTAAAACTAAAATGAAGTGCCCAATTCCATACAACCGAACATACAATATGGCTAACCTAAATTAGACCTGAAATTTGCATTGACCGGACTCAAAGCGAAAATGACGGCAGCCCAATTGTAATGAAGTAAACATTTCAACTAGCATGAAATCAACCAAGCTCAAACACAAATTGATTGGCCCTCTTGGAATTCCACGCATAACCAGCTTTCTCTCCCTCCCCTGTCTGTTCCTTTTTCATCTTCCTGGCTTACTCCTTATCGCAAATCAATGAGAAAATCTCATATTACACAACCTGACAATATTTCATGGCTCCATTGATACCCTGAAAAATTATAGAGGATTATACTCTCTCTTACATTAAAAGAATAGCGGATAGACATGTAGCAAATCAATGACGAAATCTCATACTGCAATCCAACGATGCATTTCATGGCTCCAATAATACTGTGAAAAACTATAAAAGATTGTGCACTCTCAGATTTGAAATTTTGGTGGACAAAGAAATGAAGAAACCACTACCAATAACAAAACATCCAATTGAATTTGTGCAAAGCAACCCCCTCCCCTTAAATTTTGCATTTTGGAGGTAAAATTTATGCCAATTGAGTGAAAAATTATTCATACTTTATAATATACACAGATATTTATTCTACAATATGCTTGTTGTGTAAAATGACTTTTAGATCTAATGCAAGTTATCAAACCATCAAAATGTGAAAGTTTAAGCCGCAAACTGCCATAAACTAAATCGCCTTAAAACCTCCTAAATTTGAAGCTTTACTTCTTTACAGGATAAGTCAGACTGCACTTTTATGCAAGTTTGTTCCGATGAGTTGGTTCAATCGGACTCCCTTTTAGGAATTTCCTGAAAAGTGGAAGAGATAGGTTGTCCGAAAACCATGTACAAATAGAGTGCCGCGTAGAAAAAATGGGGTTTTTAACCAGTACTCAATGGACACTTGTTAAAAAAAATATTTAATGAGGGTAGTAATTAGTATTTTTCTTAAAAAGATGCAACTTATTGAAGTTAATTTTGATCCATTACCAAAATTATCCTTCCCGAATTCAATTTGATTATAGTTTGTAATGAGATTGGTACTTTTATGATGATTTTTAGTAATAATTCACGTGATTGATAATTTATTTAGGGTGATCTAACATAAGTTATTATTGCTATTAGTCATCCTAATTGAAAAAGTCACTTCAAAATATATTATTAATCATTACAAACCTCAAAAAAGTTACTCTTCACTTCAAAATACATTATTAGTCATTATAAACCTCAAAAAAGTTACTGTTACATATTTGTCTCATAATAGCTTTTATGTAAGACAATCTTATCTAAATATTTGTTTGCTGTTTGATAGCCAAGCATACTGAAATCAGATAACAAAGTTGATATGGGAAAAAGGTGCTGCATGTGACACTTCACAGAGACATTATGACATAATCTTTTCAGTTGGAAAACTTCAAAAACATGCTGGGCTTGAAGGAAATTATCGTAATTGATCACTAGAGAGTAGGGGTGGGCTCCATATTCGGTAGCCATTGGATTAAGCAATCAACTCATTTAAAATAGGACTAAAAAGGATTGGGTTAATAATGGATTGGGCCGATAGTCCATTAAGACATATTAATGGGCCGGACCGGGCTAGCCTATTAACGACCCGTTTAGTGATCCATTAGCTTTTTTACAACCTACTTAACACACTAGTTTACATGTTCCAATTAGTTAAGTTTATTACAAACACTTTGCAAATAACAATAATTATTATACATCTTTTTTTGCGCAAGTTTTCCGTTTTTAAACGGGCCCAAAGCAGGCTGACCCAATCTAACCCGTTTATTAGCTTGGTTGTATATTTTCTAATTTTGAATTTGGACTAGTTTAGTTTAGTTGAAAAATTACATAGACATTGGTTGAAAAATTAACCCACCAAACACACTCCTTAGGTGGTAATCGGCGAGTTAGGTTCATTTGACTTGCAACCCAGACCGGCACATTAACAAATTTGCAGGGCCCTGCCTAGCCCATTTAGTTAGTAGATTGCCCCGATCCGGCCCAGCCCAATTCGTTGCCCACCCTACTAGTGACTAGTTTTGATTAGATTGACTGGATAAAGAGGATAACAAAAAGCCGGGCTGAGTAGGGTACGAAAGGTTTCTAACAACCATGGGTTCCCATCCCGGAGGAGAGAGAGAAAAAGAGAAGTTAGAAACATAAAGCTTTTGCCCACATGCAAATGAATGATGCTCCCTTGCAATCTTCCAATTCTATTCAATCAAGGTGCGCCCACATTATGAACACGGTTGGTTGAAGTTGTTTGATATATTTAACACTCTTAAGCAAAATATCAAGTTTAAGTCTTGTGAATAGAGAAAATGTATGATGAGAGAATTCTTTTCCAACATAGATTACTAATACGTAAGTTAATTCGAATAAAATAGAGACTCAAACACCAGAAAAAAAAAAAACTCCACACATCTTACTAGACCAAGTTGTGGCCTAGTTGGACCTGTATCGAGTTATATAAGAAGACCTCATCCATCAATTTTATGATTTTCCATATAATATTATCAAAGGTGTGCCAAAATGTATAATTTAACAAACTGTGAACGATCTATTCTACAATTTAGATGTAAGATTAGAACATGAGCTCTACCTTGATTCCAAAGTTACGTAGTTTTGAGCTAATACAAAAAGAGTAGTGACTCGAACAGAATGTGCAATTGATTAGATTCGGGTAGGGATTTTCAACTCATTTAGTTAAATAGATTGACACATTTTAAAATATTTAATTAATTTGTTCACGTTCATGTTCAAAATTGAGACGTTGAAAAAAATACATACATAACTAGTTTAATTGGTTAGGTTAGGTTGGTCGACCTATTTACCCAATCAACATTTATTTTTAATCAAATACTGTGATTGATGTTTTCAGGGTTGCGGTTCTTATGGATTGTCAATGACAATAACATTATACTAAACATATGAATGAGTAAATTTCTCATCAACCATTAATAAAAATAAATCAAGGTTTTCAATATGTTTAATAAATAGGTATTAAGACAGGTTATGTTACCGATGAAGTTTTAGCCTAATGGTAAAGATTGAGGTACATAGTACATTAGATCCCATGTTCAATTCTCCCCTTCCACATTGTATTATAATTGCATTGCATTGCTCTTTATGGCTCCTTTGGACCAAAAAAAAAAAAAAGACAAGTTATCTTAGGTTTAAGACTAAAATTTTTCAACCCATTTAACTTCGACATGAATATGACCTAACTTAACATGTTTGCTAGCCAGCTTTACTCATGTTACGGCATTGGCAGGATTATTATTTTTAAATTCTACGGACATTGGGAGGCTATAATGTGCACTAATTGCATGCACTAGCCAACAATCATCAGAAACTTTTAAAAGCAAAAGAACACTAGCTTTTGGAGAATGACTTTCTAGTCATGGAAAGCCAGTGAGGAATGGGACATATCGTGTCACTCTCCCTGTCCTAACAAGCAAATATAAGAATACAAAAGGAATCGGCGCATACCACACCTATCTTGTCCTCCTCTTCTTAGAAGTCACTCTCAAGCCATGCCTATAGGCCTATTCAAGTACCAATTCTGCGCTTCTCCCCACCTTAGTTCCCGTACAACATAACCTTCTCATCAGTGCGACAAGTCAATAGAGATGAAGGGAATCAAGGATAGGTTTCCTAAGAGATTTAGGTCCATCCCATCAACTTACACTTCCAGACAACATGAACCACTTCTTTCCAATGAAGACCACGAAAAATTGTCCAATGATGAAAAACTACGAAACCTACCAAATTCTAGCCTTGATCTAGGGGAAGAAGAATTGGACTCAAATCTGTGCTTAAGGATGAAGAATGCGCACATTATATTGAATCACTTAGTTTCCACAAAGGAGATTGATGTCTTTGAGGAATGTGAATATGCGTTCAATGACTCAATGCCTGAGATGGAGTCGTCTTCTTCATCTACTTCTTCTTATATCAGCCCATGTAACAAAATTATCGAGAAAATCCCTAAAGAGGTTACTAAAGACTTGTCGGAGTTCGAGGAGAAGTGCCCACAAGGAGGAACTGACAAGGTGATACTGTACACTACAAGCCTAAGAGGGATTAGGAAAACATTTGAGGATTGCCGTAACATTAAGTTCCTCCTGGAGAGTTTTCGTGTTGTGTACTTTGAGAGGGATGTTTCGATGCACCTTGAGTTCAGGGACGAGCTGTGGGAGATCCTCGGAGGCCGGATTATACCACCAAGGCTCTTCATCAAAGGAAGGCATGTAGGAGGGGCCGATGAAGTGGTTGCGCTGAATGAGCGTGGAATATTGAAGAATTTGCTTAAAGGAATACCATTGCTTACTTGTGGCACCAATCTGAAGTGCGGTTGGTGTGGAGGGGTTCGATTTACGCTATGCTCGCAGTGCAATGGAAGTCGCAAGATCTTCAAAGGCGATCAACAAAATGGAGGGAAGTTATTTGGTAGGTGCCCCAAGTGTAATGAGAATGGGCTGGTCAAGTGCCCAACTTGCTCTAACTAGTATAGCAGTACTAACAACGTGTTATTTTTTCATGCAATGGAGGTGTATGTACAGATATGATGCTTAGAACGTCATATTTTTGAGATCTAAGTGAGGCAAGAATGCTAATTTTTCTCAATTATGATGCAGCAAACTTTACTACTACCCGGCCAATGGTATGATCAATCATTAAGATCATTTGCTTACTTTGAACAGTTCATTAGTCAAATTGCTCTCTTCTATAGCCTATGGTGACATATACTTCATATTAGCAAACATGAAAATTGAAAAATGCCGACATTGCTGAATCAAACACCTGAAGCAGCTGCTTTTGTAGCGATTTTTTTTTTTTTTTCAAGCAAGTCTTTCTTTCTTCCTTCAAGTAATTAAAGATCAACCCAGATATCTTTTTGATGGTATTGTTTTCCTCAACAACGTGCTCAATGGCATTTAGTTCAGATATGAATATCTTATGTTCCAAAAAATATACAATACCACTAGTGTTTGTGCCACTTCCACAAAATGTTCTTGTCTAAAGGCCCCCCTCCCCTTGATAGCCTCACAAAAGCCTCATCAACAACCTTATTGGCAGCCATCCTCCAAAGTATGTTAAAGGGGCGGGGGGGGGGGGTACGTTTTAGCATATCCAAATTGAGCCTTATTGGTTAGTTTTTCCCTGCTAAGTCTATTTGAAATGTACAGCTTTTTATAATTTGGTTTGCTAGTATACACATTTTTAACGAAGATGGAAGGTGATGTTAATAGAGACAGGGGGACTCACATAAGCAAATTGCTGTAACACACGAGTCAATAATTCTTACATGAGACAGTCTCATGATGACCTATGTCGAAAGGCCTCTCACACATTCATCCACCACAACAAATTTCTGTGAGACCACCTCATATGAGAAATTGTTCACATGATAGTCTGATCCCCATTTCGATATTTTCGTCAAGACTATTTTGCTTTTATTTCAAGGTTAGGATAAGAGTATTAAATGTAGTTTGATTCGCCCCCACCCCTTTCCCCCAAAAAAACAATAATAATAATACTAGGTGTAGAACTATGTCTCCAACTTGATACCTAAATACGCTTCCCATATTTAGATGACACAATTACGAAAGTGCCTGCAATAATGCAAAGCGCTAAATTGGAGTGTAATCTATGTTTAGACTGCAACAAAAATTAAATTTCTATTTATGCATTTTGTCTAAACTTTGCTCATCTTACCTTTGGCCATATGCAAACGATGGAATTGTTATCAAATTTATTCTCGGTTTTGAATATGATATCATGGAATATGAATGTTTAAAATTTCAAATTTATGTATAATCAATTCTTATTATTTACAAATGATATAGTATTCAACACGTCCCTGTGCAAAATGAAACGTTAATTTAAATGCGGTTGACATGCAATGTTGAACTACTGTCTGTGTTCATCATGAATTTAGAGTCCTTTTTTTTTTGGGTAATTTTTATCTTAAAATCTACCATGTAAAAGCAAAATAGAAAGTGCATAATACTATTTAAAACTTGACTAAGATACCCGTTTAAAATTCAGCTTAATCCTTTTGGGCGGGGGGTAGATGGAGGAGTTCGGCTCCAACTTTCACATACGTAAATCGGTTTACATGCGGTATAATTCTGGGGCCAAATGTATCAAACAACTCATATTTAAGTGGACAGAATCCAAACTTAACTCATTGCAATATCTGACAAGGATTTCCATCTGTCTGAGTAGATGATCAAAACTATACTTGGGTAATTGATTACATGATTGGAAGTAACAATTGTTAGGGTGAGAGAAAGTACACGGCCCCTTGATGCAGCAACAAAAGGTATGGGGCATTGGGATCCCTATATTGCAGAAGAAAACAGCGCACTTATATAGAAGAAAAGGGGAAATGATCGTGTCCTCAGCTAATCCAACCCACCAGTTGCGCAGGAACTTTGCACCTTTTGGGACAGCTCAGCCTTCATTGATTAGCGGCTTCTCTTGATTTCCTTTTAAGAGAAAATCTATTTAATCGAATTCTTGTGGCGTAGTGTTGGGAAAAGACAGAATAATGCGGAAGTAAATTCCTTTCCCTCTTTGTGCAACTAAGATAGGCAATACAAATAAATAATATTGTAGATGGGAACACATGAATTTTAATGTGAAAAACCCTCCAAAATGAAGGTAAAAACCACGGGACTATCAGTCCAAATATACTTCCACTATTAGGATTACAAAATATATCTCCTCTTAAATAATTCAGATAGTATACATTCAATATCTCACCTACCCGGATGACACACAGAAAGATAGCTCTCACCTAATGTTGGTGGAATACTCTCACCAATTCTTTGTGGTTTTCCTCTCAAGTGTGTCTCTCACTTGATTGTATTTGCTGCTTGTTGTTGTTATGTTTAAGGATGACTATGCTTCTATTTAAAGAGGTGTTTGGACAAATACTATCATTGAAATACTTTCTCCTACAAAAACGCATCACCCTTCTTCATTCTAAGAATATTCTGAACGTTTCCTCCGTTTTCTTTTTCTTGTCTTTATTTCTCTCTCTTTCTCTTTCTCTCTCTCTTCCTTTAGTTCCTTTATGTTTTTTTCTTTATTGTAAACAACTCCTACCAATTAAGAAAGGAACATTAATAATTCTCCCCCTTCATGACTTAATTGGGGAACATCACACTGGCACCTTTGCAACAGTTTCCAAACTTTTTGATCGATAGCACCTTGGCCATCATATCTGACCAATTTTCATCAGTGTGGACTTTCTCGAGTTGTAGGAGTCTATCTTCTAATACTTCCCTTATCTAATGATAGCGAACATCAATATGTTTGGAATGGGAGTGCAATGTCGAGTTCTTGGCTAAATGTATAGCACTTTGGCTATCACATCGCAACACATATTTGTCTTGCTCATAGCCTAATTCGAGTAGGAAATTTTTCATCCATCTATCTCCTTACATGCTTCAGTAGCTGCAATATATTCAGCCTGGGTGGTTGACAGGGCAACGCATTTTTGGAGGTTAGATTGCCAAGACACTGCTCCCCCTGCAAATATAGTCAAATATCCAGAAGTTGATTTCCGAGAATCAATATCACCGGCTAGGTCAGCATCTGTGTAACCCACTAACATTGATTTGTCCTGACCAAAACACAAACATTTCTTGGTTGTTCCCCTAAGATATCGCAATATCCATTTCACCGGTGTCCAGTACTCTTTTCCTGGATTATTTAAGAACCGACTTACGACACCTACAACGTAAGCAATATCAGGCCTAGTACATATCATAGCGTACATTAGGCTACCAATAGCACATGAATAAGGAACATTCTTCATTTTTGCCGCTTCTTTCTCACTTGTTGGACTTTGCTTTGTACTTAGCTTGAAATGTCCAGAAAGTGGTGTGCTGACTAGTTTGGCCTTATGCATGTTGAATCTTTCCAACAATTTTTCAACATAACTCTCTTGGGATAACCACAATAACTTATTTGATCTATCTTGAGTTATCTTCATCCCAAGGATCTTCTTTGCTGATCCCAAATCTTTCATGGCAAATGATTTACTCAGCGCCTTCTTTAAAGTAGGTTTTTTTTTAGACCATGCTCAACAATTAAAATATCATCCACATAGAGCAACAATATGATGAAATCACCACCATCATATTTCTTTACGAAGACACAATGGTCAGTGAGTGTCTTCTTCAAATCCTGCTTAGCCATAAAGGAATTGAATTTCTTATACCATTGCATAGGTGCTTGTTTTAGACCATAGAGGCTCTTCTGAAGTCGACATACCAAATTTTCTTTGCCTACAACTTCAAAACCTTCAAGTTGCACCATATATATTTCCTCCTCTAGGTCACCATGTAAAAGTGTTGTCTTGACGTCAAGTTGTTATATTTCCAAGTCTAGACTGGTAGCTAGACCAAGGACAACTCGGATTAAAGACATTTTCACAACAGGAGAAAATATTTCTTCAAAATCTACCCCTTTCTTCTAATTGAACCCTTTCACTACCAGGCTAGCTTTATACCTAGGTCTTCGGTTATTCTCCTTATTCTTGAGTCTATACACCCATTTGTTCTTCAAGGCCTTTCTTCCCTTGGGAAATTCTGCTAGATCATATGTATGATTCTCACACAAGGATTTTATTTCTTCTTGCATGGCTTTCACCCATTTTACCTTATGGCTATCAGCCATTGCTTCTTCATAACTCTGAGGCTCCCCCTCATCTGTGAGAGTTACATATTTGTCTGGGTTACACCTGGTGGATGGTCTTCTTTCTCTGGTAGATCGCCTCAACTGGGCTTATTCTTGAAGTCTCTACTGGGCAAATTCAGCATCGGATCCAGCCGACTCATCTTGACCTTCTTCTTCATCATCGTTGGAGGAAGAGGTAGAATTAGCATTTGAGCTAGTCTCATTATTATTTTAGTTGTGTCATCCCCTGAATTATCATGAACCATAGGGGATGGACCAGTATTAGAATCTCTAACAACTCTGTGTTTAGGCTTTTCCTTTTTCAAATCATTTATGGTTTGGTCTTCGAAGAATACAACATCTCGACTTCTTATAATCCTTCTACTTAGAGGATCCCAGAGTTGATAGCCATCTCTGGGCGATCCAAGATAAATACACTCTCTTGTTTTCAAATCAAGTTTGGCTCGCTCGTCCTTAGGAATATGGACAAATGCTCGACAGCCAAACACTTTCAGGTGGCCGTATGATACCTTCTGTTTGGACCAAATTTCCTATGGAATAACACTATCCAGAGGAACTGATGGTGAAAGATTTATTATGTCAACAACAGTCTTCACAGCCTCTCCCCAAAAGGACTTAGGTAGTTTAGTGTGAGAAAGCATACATCAAACTCTTTCTTTGATTGTTTGATTCATTCTCCCAGCTAGGCCATTTAGCTGAGGCATCATCAGTGGCATTTTCTCCAGCCATATCTCATGCAACTTGCAATATGATTCAAAGGGCGGTATTCTCCACCATTGTTCGCTCGAACGCTCTTCAATTTTTGTCCAGTTTCACGTTCCACTTTAGCATGAAAATCCTTGAATGCTTCAAGGACTTGTTCCTTTCTTTTCAATAATGAAACCCAAACCTTTGTTGAATGGTCATCGATAAAAGCGACAAAGTATAATGCTTCGCCAAGCGACTTTTCAATCATAAAGCATACATCACTATGAATCAAATCAAGAATGCGCTTTCTTTTGGTGGGTCAAACATTTTTATGAAATACCACCCTATGTTGTTAGCCAGCCAGACAATCTATATAAGTCTCAATCGATTTGCCTTTTATATTAGGAAGGAGCTCTTTTTTGGCTAGGATTTGCAATCCTTTTTCATTCATGTGTCCGAGTCTTCTATGCCATAACTCCAAATTTGAATTGTCATAGGCAACATTAAGCTCCCTCTTGCGCAACTTTCCTTGCATAAAGTACAAGGACCCTTCCTTTATTCCTCTAGCAGCAATTGGACTTCCTTTGGTGAGCTTCCATATTCCTCCACTAAAGTAATTAACCAAACCGGCATCATCAAGTTTTTCTACCGATATAAGATTGAGCTGCATGCGTGGTACATGCCTATCTCTTAACGTGAGCTTACGCCTTGTGCTGGTTATCAAGGTGATGTCAGCAATACCAACGATTGTGCTCGAAACTTGATTTCCCATCTTAACATTACCAAAATCACCACTTTGGTCGAATAAAAAAAATGTTCATATGGAGTGCCATGAAAGGCCGCACCCGAATCAACAATCCATGAACAATCATTATCTGCTAGATTGAGATAATTTTCTTCTCCAATGAGGAACACATCATTTTCATCTATTGCTGCAACAATAGTAGTGGTTTTATCTTCTTTCTTATATTCAATCTTATCTGGCTTAACTTTTTCAGCCTTCTGATCTCTCTCTTGTAATATCGACAATGAGATTTCTTGTGGCCTGGTTTGCCATAGTAATAACAAACAAATTTAGGGAAAGATTTAGATCTACCATTAGACCTATCACATCCTTTATGTCTCCCACGGTTCTCATTTCTACCGCGATTGTCAACAAAGTTGGCCATAGATTGAATTGGAAGGCCTCTTTCTTTTCTTCTAACTTCTTCATTTAAGAGACTATCTGTCACAGTATCTGTAGTGAGTTTTCCTGCTGGGGCAGAGTTGCTCAATGTAACTATTAGTGTGTCCCAACTCTCGGGCAATGAACTAAGAAGTTGTAGTGCCCACAACTCGTTATCGAGTTTCATCTCGATCTTTGCCAATCGATTCATAAGCCCTTTGAAATTATTCAAGTGCTCAATCATATTTTACCCATCACTATGCTGGAGCTTCACCAATCATCTTACGAGCAATGCTTTGTTGGGCAACATCTTCTTTTGGATTAAGGACTCAAGTTTTGTCCAAAGTTCGTAGGTATTGTCAAAATTTGACACATGCTCAAACAAACTTCTGTCTAGGTACTTTCGAATTATCGCAACTGCTTTGCAATTTCACAGCTTCTACTCAATTTCATTTTTACCTTCTGGCATATTTTTATTCAAAATAGGCTCAGTAAGGTCTTTGCAAATTAGATGGTCATCCATCATGGCCTTCCAATAGGAGTAATTGTCTGCAGTAAGTTTGATCATATCACCGTCATAAGTAACAACACCCTCCACCTTGATTACACAACAATATGGTTATCCAACCTGAGCTCTGATACCACTGTTGGGAAAAGACAAAATAATGTGGAGGCAAATTCTTTTCCCTCTTTGTACAATTAAGATAGGGAATACAAATAAATAAATATTATAACAAATAAATAAATATTATAGACGGGGACACACGAATTTTAACGTGAAAAACCCTCCGAAAGGAAGGTAAAAACCACGAGACTATCAGTCCAAATATACTTCCACTATTTTTATAGTAGGATTACAAAATATATCTCCTCTTAAACAATTTAGAGGGTACACACTCAATATCTCACCCACTTGGATGACACA
The DNA here is from genome assembly GCA_017589665.1 of Selenicereus undatus. NCBI lineage: Eukaryota > Viridiplantae > Streptophyta > Magnoliopsida > Caryophyllales > Cactaceae > Selenicereus > Selenicereus undatus. The sequence continues at coordinate 28,704,026 of JACYFF010031956.1, forward strand.
CAGAAAGATAGCTCTCACCTAATGTTGGCGAAATACCCTCACCAATTCTTGGTGGTTTTCCTCTCAATTGTTTCTCTCACTTGATTGTATTTGCTGCTTCTTGTTGTTATGTTCAAGGAAGACTATGCTTCTATTTAAAGAGGTGTTGGGAGAACTATTACCATTAAAATATTTTCTCCTACGGAAAAGCATCACCCTTCTTCATTCTAAGAATATTTTGAACGTTTCCTCCGTTTTCTTTTTCTTATCTTTATTTGTCCCTCATTCTCTTTCTCTCTCTCTTCCTTTACTTCCTTTATGTTTTTTTCTTTATTGTTAACAACTCCTACCAATTACGGAAGGAATGTCAACACGTCGAACTTGCATTTTGAGACACATAATGAGGAACATAAAGATGTCAGATAAAGAAACGCATAAAATTCCCGACACTTTGTATCAGATTATAGAATGCAATGGCAAAAATTTGACCTTGGGTTTTCAACCATCAACATAAATGTTTTATTCGCCACATTGGTCTGAAAGGCATCAGAGCTCAATAACTTTGAGTGGGTTATTGCGCAATGTATGAAAGGGTCTTCGTATTATTTGAGACAAGGGATGTAGGATTGAAAACATAACAAGTAGCGCAAAAAGAGATAAAAAGCTACGAATAATTGTAAGTCTCTGACCAATTGGAAGCTTGGCAATTACATTATATACCAGTTGCCACTCACATCAAGATTCAAGACTAATAGACTGTAACAGTAAGATTGCAATATTTTGTATTCTTCATTAATATAAATACAACATCAAGGCTCCGAGTGCAGCAAGAGCCCTTGATTATTTTCAATATTCACATCATATCAAATGAGTGGGTCTGCTAATCCCTGTTCCCTCTCTTTGAGCACGTGTAGTAACCTCGGGTTTCTTTGGTGTTTTCTTCTACCTCGCGACATCTTCTCCCAAACCTAGAGTCCTTCAAGCCAAACTCGAGCAATCACGTAGTAGTCAGTCAATCCCAGTGAGGATGACTTTTGTTATGCCAAAGACTTCCTTGCCCTATGTGTAGAATTCGAAAATCTATTTGTCTTAAGCAAGCTACTCATGCTTGGTCTCATATGTTTAGTAATTGCCTCCCGGTTCTTGGCTTTACAAATAGCATCACAGATACCTCTATGTTTCTTTACCGATTTGGCACACAACTATTAGTGTTTTTCCTTTACATTGATGACATATCTTTACCAGTAACTCCTCCTCCCTTCTCTTTAGTCTTATCCATTTACTGTCCATTCAGTTTCTAATGAAAGACAATGGTGACTTGCATTATTTCCTTGGGGGGTTCAAGTTGTACGAGCATCTACTGTGAAAGTAAAAAAAGAAAAGAGGGAGAATTATTGTATATGTCGTTACAACTGATTACATGACTGATATATATATATACTAGTAGAGTTTGTCTAACTTAGGAAAGGAAATAATTCTAGACCCTAAAATTAATGAGAAAAATAATATCAATGATTTATATACAAGTTTACATAAACTAACATCCCCCCTCAAACTCAAGGTGACGATACAGAAGACAACTTGAGTTTGGAAACCAAATGATGGAAGTGCCTAGGTAGAAGCGACTTAGTAAAAATATCAGCTGTTTGTTTATCAGAGGAAATTGAAGCAAGAGATAGGTCATTATGTAGAAGATGGTGTCTAATGAAATGACAATCAACTTCTATATGCTTATTCTCTCATGGAAAACATCATTATGAGTTATCTGAATTGCACTTCAATTGTCACAATAAATTGTGTTACCTTATATTGACGCACCTCCATGTCTTATAACAACCTATGTAACCCGACCAATTCTGAGGTGGTATCTGCAAGGGCTCGATACTCTGCTTCAGTGCTGGGGCGAGCAACAACAATTTATTTCTTATTACGCCATGAAATCAAGGAATCACCTAAAAAGAAACAATAACCTATAATATAGTGTCGATCTGTAGGATCTCCAGCCCAATCTAAACCTAAATAACCTTTTAACTCTAGAGAAGAATCAAAAGGGAAGTGAAGTCCTTGAGATAGTGTGCCTTTAATATAGCGGAGTACGCACAGTACAACAGCATAATGATTAGTGCGAGGAACCGCCAAGAATTGGCTTACATGGGGAACCGCATATGCAATGTTAGGTCTTGTAACGGTGAGGTATACAAGACTTCCAACTAGTTGGTGATATAGAGTAGCATCAGTTAATGGAGATGCATCTGTAGAAGGATACTTAGCATTAGCCTCAAGAGGAGATGAGGCTATTTTGTTGTCTATCAACCTAGCACGAGAAATTAGGTCGCTGGCATATTTAGCTAGGGAAAGAAAGTACCCCTTTGAGTTAGAGGTAACCTCCAATCCCAATAAGTAGTTTAGCAACCCTAAATCTTTCATCTCAAATTCCTGGCTAAGAGACTGCTTTAAGTCTTGTATCCCTTAGTAATCATCCCCCGTAATGATCATCTCATCGACATATAGCAGCAATATGACATATCCTTTTGCAGTATAATGAATAAGGAGAGCATCATCATAAGGGTTTGAACTGTTAAGTCATAATTCATGCATTATTTTTATAATTATTTTGAGTATATTATATACATTATTTCATTTAATTTGTTTTGTTTTATATATTTTTCAAGGTTAGT
>JACYFF010031956.1:28715451-28787795 GCA_017589665.1 Selenicereus undatus
GCCACTTAATAGCTACATGTGGCTGAAAATTATCCACCCAAAAATTAGCTTTTTACTAATTAAAATTAGGTGCTAAAATGAGCAATTAGCGAAATAACAAAAGTTAGTAAGGTTTTGGCTTTTGTTTTGGGCCCAAAAAGCTAAATTGGGGCTTGAAAAATTGTTTGGAGTATTGAACAAAAATAAAAATTTGTATTGCTCGGAATTAAATTTTAGTGAAGATAAGAAAATAATTAATCACTAATTTATACTCATCGATGCCTAATATCGATTCACCCGATATTTAATCAATCAATAAAGCTTGAGTTGCAAAGTGGTACCCAAAATGAAATATCTCCCAATCGGGATGATTAAACATGATAAATGAAGGTGAAAATTTTAAATAACATGATGGAACTCGTTAAATAAATAAATGGAGCGTAATTGAATTTAATGAATATGATTTGGTTAAACAAATAACCATGAGTGATTAAGTCAATAAATATGGTAAAGTAATTGAATAAACATGATTAATGAAATAAATAAAAATGATTTAAATAACTAAATAAATAAATAAATATAGGTTAGGGTCGGGTTATTACACATCCCACCCCCATAGGCGTTGGAACTCCACCCATCCCAATGTGGTAAAGCCCAACAATTAGGCTTGCCTACTGAGTTCCATGCTCGCAGTTGTCACCGCTGAGGAAGAAAGTGACCTCTTGGTTCTTATAGGATACAAATTGATGGAACATCGGGTAATGACCAAGAAGACACTTGGATGACTCCCCTAATCCCTAGTAAAACTGCTTAGGTGAAATGGTATTAAGAGTAAGAACTCCAACTTCTCACCTGCAATAGGAGGCACTATAAACCCCCACGCTTGATTCAAGAAGGGGAACAATTGAGTCCAGTCATACCATACGGATCACAAGAGGATCCTATTATGTCTACGTTAAAAAGGACTAAGGACGACATTACCATATAGAAGCTCCTTGCCTCCTCTACTAAGCATTAAGAGGCCCTTTTGGCCCTCACGAGGATAGAAGTCCCAATACCTACTAAGTCGAAAGAATTAGTTAGGCTCTTCACAACGAAATGTCCGTTCCATCATAACTTCTGACAATGTAGACATTTCTCTTAAGGGGTTAAACATAACAAGACTTTAGATCTTACTATAACTTGTAGAAACAAGTTCAGACGCAGGATGCTAGTAGCTATGTCCCCTAACAATATCAAAGAAATTGGGTATAATTGAAACAGATAAGAAGCCATTCCACTCAATGCATACAAGCCAATGACAGTACTCGTAGGATGGTTTTAGGGACTGTCAAGTGCTCCAGAAACCAAGGCTGTAAAAAATAAAACAATAATTGGAATGGAAGACTAAAGCACTTCAAAGACAAACAAAATAACCAAGCGAAGCCTACCTTAATCACCTTTTTTCCAGAAGGCTCCTAAGGTTATTTTAGGGAAGCTCTCCCCATCCGACCAACAGGCCACGCTTATGTACTTTAGAAGGATGGAAAAGGCTGTAATGCCCCAATCAAGGTTGCCACCACACTAACATCCTCTAAGTTTTTCATCTAATGAAAATGGCACTAGTTTCCCTTTTCAGCAAAAACTGTGCAATCCAGCAAATACGCCATAAATACGCGACAAGGCTGCTCATAGAAGAGACCATCCAAAGAACCCTATAAGACCTCCTTGATCATAGAGTGCTAGATGGAGTTGGACTTGAGAGGCCATATCTCGACCGAGGACTTGAACAACTCAACGTGCTTATGCTTTTTCAATTTGAAGTCCATGTAATGTTTTAATGGGTTTGACTTGAAGGGAATCATGGTCAGCATACAGAAATATGTAGGTGTGATCATCTCACTGAAGGATAAGTGAATGCTATTAGTTATCTTCCAAACCTCTCAATCACACACCCTGAGGAGGCAACAATTGGTTGCCTTCTAGGCCCCATAGACATTAATGACATGGTGAAAGCTGGCGTGTGTTATTATTGTCTTAAAACATTAGGAAGCATCTTATGAAAGAGGCAACATCATTATATCGACTTTGAGAAAATTCAAGAATTGCCAACCAAAAAAAAAATGAATGAATGATTCCCCCACAAGACCTTTCCATGCCCTACAGAGCGATGGTAGAAACATAAGGTGCTTATCTTCTAGGTACAACAAGTTAGAGGTATCAATCCAACTGTTAGGAGTGCAAGACCTAGTCCCACAATCATCGACAAACAACCTATCGTTGCCTTAATGACGAGACGGGAAGGTTGTTTGTTGGCCATATCTACATAGAAAGCATCCAAAAATTATCTACAAGACAAAAGGTTGAAGTTCAAACCTCCTTGAACATGCGAAAATTACACAACGAAATTACGGCTGTATTTCAGCTGAAATTCAGTGGAATAAAAAATTGAAACTTACGAAAGTAGTCAACCAACAAAAACTAAGTTTATGTTTCACTCCTAATAGTTATCTGCACTCTTAAAACATATTGAACACATAAATCTGCCCATCAAATCCACAAAGATGGAGGCTCATCCAACCAAAGCAACCAAACCCTCAAATCCTAAAAAATGAGCATGAAATTTGAAATTTCAACTCAAAGTGCTAAGGATTAAGTAAAGGATTATTATCACATACCCCCTCCACATTTGGCTAAATATTATTTGTAATCCACCATTTTTGAGATTATTATTTGGCCCTCTCACCTTAGAAATTTAGTATTATTTAGTCCCCTCATATTGGTAGTTTTTGAGGCCAAATGATCATAATTTTTAAGTTGCAAAGGGTTAAATAATAATTCTAAAAAATGTGGGTTACACATAAGATTTACCTAAATGTGGAGGGAAGTATATGATAACAACTCATGGAGTCAATAATGTGAAAACAAACACGAATAGCAATTACCTCTTGGATTGGAGTTAAAACGTGATCCTTCAGAGGTTAAAGAAGCTAGCAATGGCATTTTTAGAGAGAGGGTGGATGAGTTGTGTGTGAAATTAGGAAGAAAGGCTGTGTTAGGACGTTTAAGATTCTCACCACCTAGAGGCAGACGAAATGGCCCAATGGCCCTCATAGGGTCGTACCAAATCATGTCGTTCAGTCTATGTAGCATGCCTAATCATGTTGCCACATAAACCCTTGACCCAATGGCAATCATATTCACGTCACTGGAAACTTGATCTCAAAAATAAAAAGAGGGATGATTTGTTTGCCTAGGTACAAGAAATGTCTAACATATGCATCAAACTAGGGCCTACAATCATGTAAAAATAACAAGCACTCCTTCAATTTTCTTTATGCTATCAAAGTTCTTTTTTAAGAAAAACTCTTTCCATAATTTTTAAATAGGTAGAGATCTTTAAGTCACAATTTTAAAACAAGTAGAGGACTTCAAGGTTCGATTTTTAAAATGGATGCAGACCTTCAAGCCATGATTTCTTAAAATACATGGAGACCTTCATTCTCAAAATAGTGGAGATTCTCAAGATTCGATTTCTTAAAATAGGTAGATATCTTCAATCCTTGATTTTCAGAATGACTAAGACCGTTAAGCATCGATTTTTTAAAACAGGTAGAGACCTTTAAGCTTAAATTTTTAAAAATAAGTGAAGACCTTTAAGGCTCAAATTTTCCATCAGTGTCAGGCCATCAAGCCTTGAATTTTTATCGACGCAAGACCGTCAAAGTGCAAATGTTTTTATCAGTATAATACTATCATGCCTTAATTTTTTTATTGGTGGGACAACATCAAGCCTCAAATTTTTATTTTATCATTGTGAGTTCATTGATCGTCAAACTTTTATCAGGATAAGACTATGAAACGTCAAAATCATTTTATTAGTGCGAGATCATCAAGCCTCAAAATGGTTATCTTAGTGTGAGACTGACAAACCTTAAAATGATTTTACTCTTGTGTTGATCTTGTCTATCTGATTTTCAATAGCCAAGGTCAGATAGGGACCCTAAACCTTTTTAAACCATGTTTCCTTAGCAAGAGTCCAAAAGTTTCAACTCCTTTTCCTTTAACAGGACTTGTTTTCTTTGGCCAAGGTTGAGTCCCTGAAAGTCCCCTTTTATTCAATCCTACATTTGCATACATCTTGTATGACATATGTATACATTCCCGTAAGCACCAAGTCGGTGCCCGTGGGATTCTGGACTAACTGCATGATTATATGTCTAGAGCATTGCCACTCGGCAAAGATAATTACCAAACCCACCAAGGGAAAAGCAACACTCTCATTAGATTCCTAATAATTGGCCTGCAAATCAAATATTCTCTTAGTGCAAAAAAGTTTTCTAAATAGTTTTGAAAGCATGTAACACCCAATAGTTTCTAAAATAATTGCAAATAGAACACAAAGCCTAGTTTTGTGCGATTTGTTAGCATGGGGATTTGAAACCAAGGCTTTAAGAATGACTAATTGAGATAGTAACAAGTCAGGTGAAACATTGTCTCATGATAAAACTCTCACAAACTAAAGTAGAAAAGGGAATTGTCAACATGAACAAAGCTACTGCCAGGACCTAGTGGCAAGTTTTCGCCACTTAGTGGCTACCATTGTTGCAACCAAACTAATTTGAGCATGCTAATCAATTCAATTCTACCCCATTTTACAAAATATAAAAATAAACATGATTTTGATTGTTATTCTTGAGTAATTTTTTTCTTAGGATTGTCACCTTGCTAGCATTACAAATAGAGGCACGCACTCCCCATGATGGGAGGCGGAAAAGGAGGGTAAGCTTAGGCTACCTAGTGAAACTCTACTTCATTCTTTTTTTAACCACATTTCTCATATGTCTAGTAAAACTCCTTTTTACTCTTCCCTTATACAAAACTTCTCAAGGCTTAGTAGAAACAAAACTTTGTCAAATTCTTTGCTTAAAACTCTTTAGAAAAGGCTATTCTTCTCAAAAAGGACTAGCTTGAACCTCCCCTTATACAGTTGGGAGGAAAGGAAATAACAACTATTGCTTTGTCGGTCAACTCAAATCGAGATATAACCTCAGGGCTGACCCATAAACTGAAAAGAATAATTCATTGATCATTTTCTTTAAGTTTTGCCATCTTCATCATGCTCTTCTTTGATCCTCTATGACTTAAAGTTTGATGCTTATTTTTCGACTCATAAAATAAAAAAGTGTTCATAATGAAGTGACCACCAAAATTTATTACTTTCTTGTACATTTCAATTATTTTAAGATGATTTGCTAAATAAATCGACACCAAAAACTCCTTTGCCGCTAGATGCCTCAGTAAGTTAGACAAATTGATGAATATTACCTCTTGCATGGAGCTGGAAAATAGAAGTTTGAATACATTCAATTCCAATAAAAATCGCTATTAAAGCAACTGGTCAAATGGTGGTGTTCGCCATTCATTAGATCATACCGTCACCCTCGAATTCGTTCTCATGGTTCTTAGCCAAGGATTCATTTCTATAATCTCTATTTGGAACCTAGGGAATTATAATCCTATAGAAAAAAAAAACTATTGTTTTTCTTGAAGTCGAATGCTATGTCCCTCAGTTGTTCCATCGATTTAAACGATTTAGTTAAAATAAAGAAACGAGGTATTTCGTATACAATTCTAGGTTTATTCCTTTAAAAATGTATTAGTGACTCCATAAAATTGAAATGTTATTCCATCCTACAAGATTAGCCCATGGGACGACCACTGTATGAAAGGCGATGCGATGCGTGCCACAAGAGGGTGGACCACGGGGAAAGAAAAGCCAGTTGAGCCTCAAGGAGCCCCTTCCATAGAACCATCAGTCTCTGGGTGCTTTCTTTGGTGCCCTAATTTGTGTGTGCTCCTCGCACTTCTCACCTTGCTGTTAAGAAGCGTATTATTCGCTACTTGATAAACACTACTAACCCTGGGCTTTTTTTGAGGCAAGCATTGTTTCGGGATCTTGTTCTGACCTACTTCGAAATAGACTAGTCATCTAGTGTTCCTAGTGGCAATACTCAACTGTCGTCGACTTTTACTCTTGGCAAGCTCATCACCCTTGCCATGGCAAGCCAACCTCAAATGGCTGCAGATTTATCGACCTTCTTCATCATTGCAACTCCGCCCCACCGGTTCAAACTATCACTACCAGTTTGCCATTGTGCGCTAGCATTCTGACACATGCCCAAATTTTACCGTTGCATGCTCAAAGTTTGTCATTGCTTGGTTTTCTAACAGCCACTTCTTAACCTTTTACACTGCTGCATGTTTCCTTCTTAAATTCAACCTTTGAATTTGGATCATTAAGTTGCAACTTACTACTACACAATTTTGGGGTTGAATAGCTTGTGAATGTCTTCTAGAGCTTGAACCTCGATGTTGCATTTCCCGGTAGGGAAGCTTCCACTGTAGTTAAGTTTATTCTTCCCTTATTACTTATAATTGTGAACTTAACTCAATTTGTTCCTATTACAATTACAATTATAGAGGATTTTGTACCTTAGAGCGCTCAGTTTGTTGCCATTTTAATTGGTCGCCGGTTATTAGGGATTGTTGACATGTTTTTTCCCACCTATGAACCATGTTGGGCACTACTTTATCATATTTTACGTGCCTCTTTTACCTAATTTTAGCCCATATAATAGTATAATAGTTAGGACTTTTACTTATTTTATTTACTTCTGTAGGTAACAAATTCAATCAAGAAAGTACCGTGCAAAGGAGCAAAACAAGATTAAAAAGGAAGAAAGTAAGACATCAGGGGACGGGCAACTGTCGATCACACGACAACTGCCGGAACCACAGTGCAGCACCAAGTAGCAGCTGGCGACAACCAACTGTCACTGGTGCGGTGGCCATCGTCAATTTCCAGCTGCCCTGTGTTTTCGCAGCCCGTTTTTCTTTGGGGTTCTTTTGCCAATTTTTAGGCTAGGTTTTAGCTAGTATAGCAAATAAAAATCCCATTAGGGAGATCAGATCAGGGGATGAGATTGTAAATTTGGGTGGATTATGGATTGTGGATTGAAGCTTACGGATTTCATCTTCATTCAAAGAATCCTAAGTTTTCTCTTCTTTGTCTCTATGTTTCATATCTTATTCTTGTTAAGGTTTTGTTAGTTTAATTCCTATATTTGGTTTGTTTAGTTTAAATTCTTAGTTTTCATTGTTAATCAATGCTTATTTAGATTGATTAGAATTGATTAGTTTCTTTGTGTCTCTCCTTTCAAGTTCATGTTTATGTGTTTGTTTGTTGGTTTAGTTGTAGTTAGTTTTAATTATGTTTAGTGATGATTAGTGATTAATTTTGGTTATCTTATATTGTGATTAGCCTCTTGATGGTAATTTAGTCTAGGATTAGGCACAATCACTCCCAATTTATGCTTAGAACTTATAGTTTTTTCTCATGCCCGCCAAGTGTCCGATGAAATGCTTGAGAGATCTTTTATCTATATTTTTGGACAATTGACTTATACCGAAAGGTGAGGTCCATTAGCTAGTGTGGTAGAGGGGATAGCCAGGTTCGGGATATGAAAACAGTCCCGATGCTAGATAGGGCCGAGGGTTGCTAATTTTGTGGTCTAATTGGGCCAACCCCATGAAAATAGGTGATTGGACTAATTAGACTAGCTCATGACCCTGAGAGAGGACTTCGGTGGTCTTCGCTAGCACAACCAACCATCTCTTGTTTTCAGTAGAGGTTGCGGAGGTTAGGACTCACCTCAATTACTTCGTTCATCAATTGGTCCGATTACAATTACAAGCCTCGTTTTGTATGTTTGTTAGCTTTATTTAGCTCCCCCTTCTTTCCCTTTCACTTGGCCTAGATTGAACACTCAGGCTAATCTTGGTACCTAAAACTCAACTCTTAGTGGGCAACACCCCGTGTACTCGACGATAAAACCTTGCACTTGGGGTTATAAACTTTAAAACTCGAATTCTTCCTATCAAGTTTTTGGCGCTATTGCCAGGAAGTTGGCGCTTTTCAATATTGGGGTTTACTTGAGCATTGAAGGCTAGACCCTTTTCTAAAAAAACCTAAAAAAAATTTTAAAAATGAAAAATTTTAAAAAAAATCAAAATGGCTATTTTCCATTTCCCTCAATTTGAGCATGAACCTTTTTTGCAGTACTTGTCTAGATTGAATGACTACTATGCTCAATATGTGCATTTCACGTATAAGAAATGGAAAATATACAATGTTGTGCTTGAGGGGATAACAAATGAGACCCGAGCCACTCTTAAGTCCATGTGTTATGGTGGTTTGTGCTCTTTAGATGTTGATGATATGTGGGATTTGTTTGAGTCTTTGGCTTGGTATCAATGGCACCACGAGAATGCTAGTGAGTCTTTCGTGTGCCCTTCCACCATTTCCTCTGATTCGTACGCTTATTCTCCTCTTGTGTGCTCTTATCGTCAATCTTTTCACCATGTTGCGAATTCTGGTCCCTATTATAATATGTTAGATTCATGCTATGCAAAACTTAATGCCATAATAGGGACAATGAATGAGCAACATGAATGTTTTATTGGTAAGATGAGGGCGTTTGGCCTATTGCGTGAGACCGATCCTAGTCGATCTTCTCTTAGACTTGAGGTTAGTCTTTATGATGATTATGAGTCTTCTTTTCCTCTAGAGCCTAATTTTATGATTGACTCACCATTGAGCAGCCCAAGCGGAAGTGATTGATCCTCCCTTGACATCTTTACCAATTGTCACTCCATCATTGCCTAGCACACCCATAGACACTACTAAGCGTCTCTTCAGCGTACTCATTTCTCCCCTCCTTTTAGCTCAGTGCACGGGTTTAGAGATGGGTGAGTCTGTTAGGGGTGATGCTAGCGGTGTTGCAGATGATTCACTCGATTGGTCAATCGATATTGCATTGGTAGAGCCTTCTTTTAAGGAGTTATATAGTGATGATGTGAGGGTTGGTGCTGCTCCTAGCATTAAGCATACTGACCCCGTTTGCACTGAGTCAGTTGACTTAGTCCCCATTTCATCCCCCTTCCTTCCCACCACCCCTTCTCACTTGCATGCATTTCACGAGTCCCTAAGCGACATTAGAAGGTATAATCCCTTCTTGGACCCTTATTGTGTATACCTAGAGGACATGCCTAGGAAAATCATGTGGAGTACCTTCTTTGGTCGTGCTTTCAATTTTTTTATAGCATTTGATAAGTTTAAGAGTGCACTAGTTATATTTGTTACATTTTTACTAGTGTTCTCTTACTTACATCATTATGAGATGCATACACAGGCACATGATAAGCTCTTGCCAGCTTTGACTGCATCCGAGTGGAAAGCTCAAGTCTTGAGAGATAAAGAGTGGATGATGCTCCTCAAGCCCCTGTGGCATAGTTTGGGTACATTCGGTTCCTGACCTAGTGTACTCGTTCTCACTCTCCTCCCTTCTTTTTATTTTATTTCTTTTTTGTTTTCTTTTTGTTTAGTTGTGGATATTAGGTTGTGTTTCTTTTTATTTTTATTTTCTTTCTTTTTTCTTTCTATAGTTGAGGATATTAGGTTGTATATTTATTAGTGGTCAATATTGACGTGAAATTTGGGATATTGTGCAACCGCTTGATGGCCATTATCACCTTTGTGAGCCTTTTGTTCATAGTTGTGTTTTGTGATTGGTGGTGTTGTTAGATTGGTATATATTTGTTTTTGGTGGTGTTAGTTTTGTACATATGTGTGGTATTGTTTGGTTTTGTGTTTTTGTATGTTTTTGTGGTTGTTGTGACTCCTGAGCTCCCAATGAGGACATTATAAGATTTAGGTATGGGGTAGGGAAAGTTATATACCCTTTTGTGCATTTTTTATTTTTTTTGTAAAACTTTCCAATTTTGTATAGTTTTTCTTTTTGGCTTTGGGGAACTTGTGTGCCCTCGCGATTGATTTTTGATCATTGATAGCTTGGTTGCTAGCTTGTATATAGGTTAAATATGAATGATAGAACAACTGTCTACAACATGCTCTCCGATCTTTCATAATAACCCCATTTCACATGTGCGGTTTTGTGCCTACCTTGTACACTTAATCAATGACTTTTGGTGTTAGTTGTTGAAATTTGGGTTGGGGGCATTCTACTTGGTAAATTGACTTCCAATTTTGGCTTCGTTATGAGAAAAAGAAAAAAGAGAGAGAGAGAAAAACAAGAAGTGCAAAAATGAGCTGAACTCGGGTACATCTATTTGGGCTTGAATAAGTGCTTGGCACATCCAAATAAAACCCCCAAATAGGGAAGAAGTCCCAACATATGCTAAGTTGTTCCTTCGGGAGTTCAAGGCCTAATAAGCAAAGAAGTACCCACACAGGCTAAGGGGCATAAGGAGAAAAACGGAAAAAATAAGAAAGAAAGAAAAAAAAAGAGCAAAATAAAGGGAGTCAGGATGCGTTTATAGCCTATATGTGTCTTGAATGTACGTCTTCCTTGTACGTGGCTTAGTTGCTAGGTTGTTAGGGTGATAGATCGATCTAGATGTGTACATATTTTCCCTTCTGCCTTCTATATATGGTTTATTTTGGAAAATCAAAAAATACCTTGAGGATTTTGTGGGTATATCTTTTGCAGACCCTCACGAGTCCTTACTCGTCCACTTGGGAGAACCAAGGTGTTCGAAGGGGTTGTTGCAGATGCTAAATGCAATAGTGATTCCTATGAAAGTGAGTTAGGTTCTTTGGTTAGTTTTTCTTTTGTTTTGCTCGAGGATGAGCAAAAGATAGGTGTGGGGGTATTTGTTGGGTGCTAATTTGACGTATTTTACATGCATCTTTCACCTAACTTTCGCACATATAATAATATAATCTCTAGAATTTTTACTTATTTTATTTACTTTTCTAGGTAATAAACTCAATCAAGAAAGTACTACGCAAAGGAGCAAAAGAGGATCAAAAAGGACGAAAACAAGACATCGGGGGGCGGGTAATCGTCGACTGCACGACAGTTGCTACCACCACACTACAGCACCAGGGAGCAGCTGGCTTTCGCCGGTGCGGCAACCGTCGGCAGTTTCCAGCTCCCCCGTGTTTTCGCGGCCGTTCATGTCTCCTATTTAAGGTTTTTATTTGGGTTCTTTTCGCAATTTTTAGGTTAGTCTAGTAAACAAAAATCCCACTAAGCAGATTAGATCAGGGGATGAGATTGTAAATTTGGGTAGATTGTGGATTCAACCTTATGGATTTCATCTTCATTCAATCAATCCTAAGTTTTCTCTTCTCTCTCTATATTTCAGATCTTGTTCTTGTTTAGGTTTTGTTAGTTTAAATCTTAAATTTGATTCATTTAGTTTAAACGCTTAGTTTTCATTGTTAATCCATGTTTATTTAGATTGATTAGATTTGATTAGTTTGTTTCTCTCTCTCCTCCTTAGTTTATGTTTATGTGTTTGCTTGTTAGTGTAGTTGTAGTTAGGTTTAATTGTGTTTTGTGATGATTAGTGGTTAATTTTGGTTAGCTTGGATTGTAATTAGCCCCTTGATGGATAATTAGTCCAGGATTAGGCCTAACCACTCCCAATTTATACTTAGAACTTAGACTTTTCTCTCATGTTCGCCAAATGTTCGATGAAATGCTTGAGAGAGTGTTCATCTATATTTTTGGCCAACTGACTTATGCCAAGTGGTGATTTCAATTAGTTAGTGTGAGAGAGGGGATCACTGGGTTCGTGACATGAAAATAGTGTTGATCCAGCTCCGAGGGTTTCTAATTTCGTGGTATAACTGGGCTAACCCCATGAAAATAGGTGGTTAGACTAATTAGACTAGCTCATGACCCTAGAGAGAGTGCTTCAGTGGTTTTTGATGGTGCAACCAACCATCTCTTGTTTTTAGTAGAGGTTGGGGAGGTTAGGAATCACCTCGATTACTTGAATTGGCTCGATTACAATTACAAGCTTCATTTTGTATGTTTGTTAGCTTAGTTTAGTTTGCCCTTCTTTCCCTTTCACTTGGCTAGATTGAACACTCAAGCTAATCCCAGTATTTAAAACCCAACTCTTAGTGGAAGACACCCAGAGTACTCGATGATAAACCTTGCACTTGAGGTTATAAATATTAAAACTCAAATTCTTCCTATCAAACCATATATTATTAATCAAAATGGAATTTGTAAAATTAAGTTTGTTTATTTGTGTTATTTGAGGACAAATCAAATAGTTAGACTTATATAGTTTTATGCTACTATATTTCATGATGTTATGATCAATGTGAATGGCTTGGTTTATTCCTATCAAATTTAGGATTGGTTACATTGTCATTGTCTTAGTGCCACTTTAGCTAAATCCATGGAATTGAAGTGAAAATAATATTATTAGTGCCGAAACCAAGAGTCTATAAACCTATTTTCCAAAAATCAAGGTGTCAGGCAAATCTCTTGCTAGTAACTAACACCCTTGTTACTAAACAAAAACTGATTGAACATACCCTTAACGGTCGTCCTAAGACGGATGATGTTTTTGTCAACACCATATCCTTCTTGGCTACCCGCATTACATTTAAAGATTTGTGTGGGAAATTGCTTATGTATGAGTTGGAGTATAGTCGACACCTAGAGGATTCCAGGATGTCTCGGGCCTTTGTGATTTAATCAATCGGTAGCAGTTCATTTAGTTCTTCTCAACAATCTAGACAGGTCATAAATCAAAGTAATAACAGGCATCAAAAGAATTAGAAATGCAAAGGGAAAACTCAAAATAACAATGACAAGCGTGGCGGCCATAGTACTCAGAATCAGTAAAACACTTCAACTATGATAAGTGGAATCTCAATGACTCGTGGTGTGCAACAAGCTGATAGCATGTCTAATTTTCGAAGTTTTAATGATTTGGATTCTATTGCACTTTATGTAAGTTCCATAGCTGATGAACTAACTAGGCCCTTCCATCTTTAAGTATGTGACAACATTTGCGGCACTTATAGCACTGCAAGTCTAGTTCTTCATTATCAAAGTAAGCACATCAAAGTAGGTTATGATTTTTCTCATGAATGCATTATTCATAGTGATTCAGTTATACACTATGTTCCTACTTTGCAACATTTAGTAGATAGTTTTGCTAAGGCCCTGTCGACTAATAGATTTTTATTGTCAAAGTCCAACTTGTCTATTACGGACCCCCATACAAAGTTGGACGATGTAATAAACTATAAGAATAATATTATAATCTTTATATCCTACAATTAATATAAATAGAATGCCAGGGCTCCAATGTGGGTCGAACATTTGAATATTTTTTAGTATTCACAAAGACAAATAATTATGAAATTATTAGTTTCCTAAAATCCTATTAAAAGCCTAGTAATCTCTTCAAATATTATGAAGACTGGTGACAATTCTTGGGACTTAGATTTTTTGTGCTAGTTCAAAACTAGTAAGCTACATAATAAAAATGTAGGCTATTAGAAAGTCAGTTGAGCCTAGCAAGCTTCTTTGTAAGGCAATGTGACCAACTTAGCTAATTCCGTAGGCTATCCTGCCATTAGATTGAATTCTTGACTTTGAGTTAATAGCTATAGCTTATAGATAAGATGATTTTAAGCTGAGATAAACCTATTGCTTTCTAGCTTCTTGGGTTGGCAATTGAATTAATTTCTTAGTAGAAAACTTGAAGTTAGAATAAAATGACTAGTTTAAACTATCAAATAATGCTATATGTTAAATATAAAATAGTTTTTAACCTTCAATGAGGATCAACTTAAACTCTTAGGGGGCGTGGTTCTTCAACATTGTATTACAGTGAGTGGAAAGTATAAGGTTCGATTCTCAACAGTTCTAATGATTAATGTTGAGTAAGGTAACAGGAAGCTTTTGCAAAAGTCGCTTCAAGCATAGAGGCCATTTGTGTGAGGGGGTGGTTTAGAGTACAAAACTATTCACGTACCTTCAACTATCATCTTAAGCTATTTGCTTAAATACTTGTTGAATAATGTACATAGTCTATAGTGTCACTATAGAAGCACATCAATATTTTAACGGGTGAATTCGATAGGTATCCTAACCAATAAAACACTTTGATTGGCTCCGACATGAGAAGTGATGGGCTCAAAGGTTTTCGACAGGTTTCTCCAATGGGTCCCCATCCTGTTGGGATTTTTTTCCCAACAGTTTTCTAACGGGTGGGAAGGCCCGTTGGAAAGTTGTTCACTTTTTACGAAAAATTCATGGATCTAATTTTTTAGGTTTGCCAATTGGGGGAAGAGATTGTAGCAAGATCTAGAGAGCAAGAGAGAGAGAGAGAGAGAGAGAGAGAGTGAGTGATAGAGAGGAACAATGCCACCTTCGACTTGAGGCACCGCCACCACCACCCTTAGGTATCATCCTCGCTGTTGTTTTCACCGTTGTAGTCAGAATGCTGGTGAGTGAGGTTTTTAACATTTCAATTTTTTTAAGATGCATTTGGTTGGTTGATCCATTTCTGGAAGTGTTTGTGATGGTGAGAAAGGGTGTCACTAAAGAACTTGTCATTATTGTCGCTGCCATGGTTGATAAACCTCCATTTTGACCTCATTCTAGCCCATAATTGATTTCGTTCTCACATTATTTTTGTGTCGAATCTCGATGAGAAAGCATCAAACTTGCCTCATTTGGTTGAAATTGTGCTTGTGTGGTAGCATTTCTTAGTTTTCAAAGTTTTGCCAAAAAGATGACAAATCTGTAGGTTTTTTATAGGAAGAAAGGCAACGCAAACAAATTCTGAGGAAGAATAGAGGTTAGAAGATGCCCCAGGAACCAAGGGAAGCATGACTAGAGGCTTAGACGGCAGCATGGTCGACCGTGTAATCTGGCACAATCGTGCTATAGGAAAAATCACAACCCATAGGTACGCACGGTTGGGTGCACGACCATGTGTGGTGCCCGTGCATGTGCACATAGTCGGCTTTGCGTCGCCGCGACGGTTTTCGCCACTTAGAGCTTTTCCTCAGTACTTTTCTGAGGCGATTTCTAGGTTTTGTTAAGGGTGTTTTTTAATATTTTTGGATTGAATTGCTAGCACTGAAGATTATTCTACTTTTCCTCGCACGATTAATTCGAGTTTGTTCTCTAAGCTCTCCCTTCTCTTATCTTTGTTATTTTAGGGTTTTGCATTTATCATGTTTATTGAATTGGGTTTTGTGATTGCTATTATAAATATGATTCTAGGCTAAATTTTCGAACTTAGATTAGGATTAACGTCGATTATGTGTAGTTGAATCATGATCTAGCTCAAAACCCTTACTTTCCCGAAGTTTGCATTTATGATTTCTGCTATGCATACTATGTGTTCGATAAATTGCTCAAAAGAGCATTCATCCATCTTTATTCAAGTTAGAGAAGCGTTGAGAGATGAAACCTTTACCTAGTGTGACTTAGTAGACAATTAGAATTTTGATATGAAAATAATTGAATTCTAATTGGGATTCGAGATTACCGACGTTGTAATCATCTAATTTTTAGTCCCATGGATCGAATTGAGGATCTATCCACCCATAATGCATGCTTGGGTTTGTCTGATGGGGTTAGTAATAGATTCAGCAGCATAATCATACTGTTAATTCCAACTTAGGTGTTTTACCATTCTGCTATCTTATTTAGTTCTTTAGTTGTTATCATTCTCTTAGTTTATATCCAAACCCACAGCTTTGATTTTCCTAGATTGAGTTGATTGATTAGTTATGGTACTTGAAAGCAAGTTCCCCGTGGATATGACCCGTACTTGACGGGTGCCAGTTACAGCTACATCATACGCTTGCGGCATTTTTATGTAACAAGTTCTGGCACCGTTGTCGGGGAGCTTGTTCCTTTCGATATTAGAACCGATTAGAGTACTCTAGACATGTCTTTTATTTTTTCTTTTCATAGTTTGTAGCTCTTCTTTATTCTTGCTAGACAATGTTTATGCTGGGGTAGTGTTTGTTTTGTATGCACAGGAGGAGCCAAGGGAATGAAAACCTTGTCCCATTTAAACCTGAGAACGAAGGAACCACACGACAACGAGGTGGAGAAAAAAGAAGAAAGAAGAAGGCGGAAGCTGTGATGGCTGACTGAGACAACAGAGTGCTGCGGGACTATGCCCTACCATAAGTGTTGGGCATTACTTCATCCATTGTTAGCCCTGTGATTGAGGCTAGCAACTTCGAGCTGAGCCCTACCCTTATAACTTTCATGGAGAGGGATCACTTCAGCGGACACCCCTCAGACAAAGCTAATGTGCACTTCACAAATTCCTTATGAAGTGCAATACTATTAAGCTTATACTACTGCTCTTTCCGTTCTCACTGAAGGATAAATCTAGTAACTTGTTGTGGAATGAGGAACCCAACTCGTTCACTACTTGGGAAGTTCTCTCCAAAGCCTTCCTTAACAAATACTTCCCACTTGGCAAGATTACAAAGCTAAGGACAGACATCACCTCTGTTGTTCCGTAGGGTAGGGAGTCCCTATATGAGGCTTGGGAGAGGTTCAAGGACCTTCAGCGACAGCAGCCCCATCATGATCTTCCTGACTGGCTCTTAGTCCAAGAATTCTACAATGTGTTAGAGCAGTCAGTGAAGATATCAGTAGATGCTGCAACAGGACACACACTCATGGCAAAGTTCATAAAAGTAACAAAGGCTCTGTTGGAAGATATGGCTTCCAATAATTACTACTGATCGAGTGAGAGAGCCACCCCAAAGAGGAGCGGTGGCAGGTATAAGGTCGATGTTGTGACACTTCTAGCTAGTAGGTTAGATGCCTTCACACAACCACTTGACACAGTAAGTACTCTTCCGATTCCAAACAGTTCTTCTAGGTCACTAATGGGACTTTATGCTTTTTGTGGAATTTGTGGTTTGCAGGGTCGCACATCTATTGAGTTCTACATTGTTTCCTCAACCCTTGAGCTCTCTATTGCTATGCATAGCTATAACCCCCCTCCACAAAATAATTCCCACTCCACTGCCTACAATCAAGGTTGGAGGAATCACCCTAATCCTCTCCACAAGAACCTAACCCTCATACGCAGAGTTCTATGCAGTAGCCTGGTTTTCAATATAGATATCCCTACAACCCACCCCTTCCACCTCCTCAACCCAAATCTAACTTAAGAGTCTCATGGAGTGCTTCATAGCGACCTAAACCAAGACTAATGAGCTCTTGATGAGTCGATCAATCAACTGATCTCCAAGTCTGATGCTATGGCCTCCCACCAGAAGGTGATGGATATCGATATCCCCCAGATAGCTCAGCAGGTCA
This sequence comes from Selenicereus undatus, assembly GCA_017589665.1. Lineage (NCBI taxonomy): Eukaryota > Viridiplantae > Streptophyta > Magnoliopsida > Caryophyllales > Cactaceae > Selenicereus > Selenicereus undatus. The sequence continues at coordinate 28,732,617 of JACYFF010031956.1, forward strand.
GTTATCTGTGTTGACTTCAAGGGCATGTACCAAATCAGCCTGAGACCAACCCTATGGGTCATATCAATGCCATTTCTACGATAGGGGAGGTGTTAGAGGAGAGCCTCGTGATGGTTCTCCAGGAGAGCATTTTAGTTCTTGACTTTGTAGGAACAAAAGGGGGAAGAAAAAAGAGAGTTTGAGCTCTAATGGGAAGATTAGTCCTTTGGTCCCAGCTCGCCCCTACCAACCACCTGTCCCTTTCCCCTGGAAGGTAGCATGGGCTAAGCTATCTAAGCTTGAGCCTCGATTCTAGAGATTTCTCGAGGTGCTGAGCAGGATCTATATCAATGCCCCTTTCTTAGAGGCTCTCAAGGAAGCTCCAACTTATCTGAAATTTTTGAGAGAGCTTCTTTCCTCGAAAGGCAAGCCTGGGGACGTTTCGGTGGCTCCCACTGGTGAAGCCTATAGTGCACTCTTACAGAGCAAAAGCTATGGGATCCTAGTAGCTTCTCCATCTCATGCCGCATAGGGGATATGCAGATCGAGAGAGCCCTTTGTGATTTGGGAACTAGTGTGAGCCTTATGCCTCTCTCTCTACTAGAAGCTTAAATGGCTAGACCTATCACCCACTACCATGAGCATATAACTACCAGACCACTCCCTCAACTGAGCTGTAGGTCTTATAGATTATGTTCCAGTTCAGTGTGGGTAAGTTCATCGTCCCATATGATTTCATTGTCACGGATGTGGATGAAAGCTCATAGGGCCCTATCATTTTAGGAAGGTCGTTTTTAGCTACTGCTGGGGTGTTGATTGACATGCAGGCTAATACCGTGTCTTTTGAATTGTGTAGGGAGAGGGTAGATTTCTATTTTCCTCCATACACAACATCTATAGCCCCTGCTATTCACTGATCTTCTGCAATTTCTATGCATTCTGCCTCTCCTACAACTGTTTCAAACGTCAAGATATTTGACGGGAATGGAGGGCCACATATGAGTTTTGAAACCTTTCCCGATCTTCCTCCGCCGATCCCAGCTGGCCTTGGTGGCATTTTTTATTGCACAAGAGAGGTAGTGGACACTACAATAGCACTCCATTTCTTCATCAATTCACCTCCCCAGTCACTGTTGTCTACCATCTGAGGGGAGGGTCAAGCTAAGGATCTAAAACAACCAGTTCTTGGAAGGCAATGCAAGGTATTTGAAAAAAAAAAAAGGTTATGTCATCACCTCATCCCTCCCATTTTCCCCCTTTGTACCATGAGTTTTCCCCTTCCCTTGTTCTTTTTGTGTGTCCTTTTCATCGAGGTCAATGAAAGTCTCAAGCATGGGGGTGAGCTTCCAACTCTTTAGGTGAAATTGTGGATCTTAGGGTTAGGTCGATTGGCATTACTTGTATTGGCATCATATAGATAGGACTTCACATAGTTTCACTAGGTTGCCTTCGCATTTTTCTTTTAGTAGAGCATTTATTCGCATTTTTCTTTTGGTAGGGCATTTAATTTAGAGCATATAGGCTAGATTTCGCATCACAAAAGGAGAAGTGATCGAGTTGGGTATTCATAAGTTTTACAGGTACTACTTCTTACCTTCTCTCCATTATCCTTTATATGTTTTATTGCCTCTAAAAAAAACGAATAAAAGTTTGTGAAAACCCCTCTTGTGACAAGAATACAAGGGGTGATAATCGATCAATCATGTTCATTATTTGATGAAGTGTGGCCTATCCTAGTGTGAGTTTTGTGAAATTGTTTTCGATATTGCCATCCCTAGTTCCTTTGCCCTTTGTTGCATGCCAATTGCCCTTGAGACTCATGTGGTTTGACTTGATTGACTTTGATAAGTGGGACATATCTTGGAGTATGTTGCTTGATTGTGATAGGTTTACCAGTGAGATCTTGAGCCTAATGACTATTCCATCATTACACGTAGTGGCATACTTTCTTTCAAGTGTGATTGCTCTATGATGCATCTCTAGAACTTTAGCATTTGCATATGTTGATATGATTGAGCCAATTTTTGTTTCATATAACCATATAAGGCAAAAAACTACCGATTGATGTGTATTACCCCTTTTCCTAGCCTTTTGTGCCTTTTCTAACTTTTGTCGTTACATCCCATCCACTACACACTTGGCCTATGCACATTCTCTTTACCATGTCATGGTCTAGTGGAGCAAGACTTTCATATAGAGATGGGTTGGTTTCAGAGGTTATTCCCCCTTGGGTGCTCTATTGGTGGCTCGTATTGAAGGAATTGTGAACTAATTTTGTGTTTCTCATGCCATTCACATGTATCATGTTTTTGCCTCCCAAAGAAAAGAATTAAAAAAAAGATATAAAAAAAAGAAAAGAAAAGAAAAGAAAAGAAAGAAATAGAGAAGTTGTGAATGAAGTGGTTGGCATAGGACTATGGCAATAAGCTTGTTTAATTCCTCCCTTGAGCTTTTTGTGGGGTTTGTTGCTCATTTTTCAATTGTGGTGTGAACTGTTGTTTTGGCATTGATTGTGGAAGTGTTTTTTGCTCCCTAGTCTTTTAACTAATAGCTCAACTTCTCCCAAATTTTTCCACTTCTGACCCTTAATCTTGGCCCCATGACATCCTCTTTGCAAGCCCTCATGATTAACATTTTGCTTTTTGCATCAAGTGGTGGAGAATTAAGAATTCTACCGAGCTTATAGTAGTATGCTTGTGTGGACAAAGTATTGACCGCACTCTTGTTATGAATTCCAAACACATTGAGAGAAGTGTTCCACTTTGTTCTAAAGTGAGATCCTACCCGTTCTGCTTACTCACCACTTATTGAAGAAGATCTTGTCTGATTATATGTTTCAATATTGGGGTATTTGATGTGTTGCATTCGAGTAAACTGATTTATGGATGATAGTGTTTGTGTTTTTATCAAAATGCTTTTCACAGCTTGGCTTGGCCACCTCTAATGCATGGTTGAACATGATTTGTTGATTGATCATCTCTTGTGAGAGGAGGGGCCTGGCTAGAGGTTTATCTCCCTTTTTGGTATTTCAAGAGCTAGTCTTGCTTGAGGACAAGCAAGAGATAAGCATGGGCCGACGGAGTTCATAAACCTCTATTTTGACCTCATTCAAGCCCATAATTCCTTTTTCTCATTATTTTTATGTTGAATCTCAATGAGAAAGCATCAAACTTGTCTCCTTTAGTTCATACTGTGCTTACATGGAGGTATTTCTTGGTTTTCAGGTGTTTTTCCAAAAAAAATGAAAAATTTGCCAGTTTTTGATTGGAAGTAAGGCAATGGGGTGGATTCTGAGGAAGAATAAAGGTCCAAAGAACCCCAAGGAACCAAGGGAAGCATGATTGAAGGCTTAGAAGGTAGCATGGTCGGCCATGTAATCTGGCACGACCGTGCTGCAGGAAAGATCACAACCCGTAGCTAAGCACGACCGTGCGACGAGGGATGGCCGTATGCGATGGCGGTTTTCGCGACTTCAAGCTTTTCTTCAGCACTTTTTGGGACAACTTATGTTTTCCTTAGAGAGCACTTTTCTGAGTCGATTTCTAGGGTTTCGTTAGGGGAGTTTTCAATACTTTTGGATTGAATTGCTAGCATTGAAGATTATTCTACTTTTCCTCGCACGATTAAATCAAGTTTGTTCTCTAAATTCTCCCTTCTCTTATCTTTGTTATCCTAGGGTTTTGCATTTATCATGTTTATTGAATTGGGTTTTATGATTGCTATTGTAAATATGATTCTAGGCTAAATCTCCCAACTTAGGTTGGGATTAATGCTGATTATATGTCGTTAAATCATGATCTAGTCCCAAACCCTTACTTTCCCTAAGTTTCTATTTATGATTTCTACTATGCGCACCATGTGTTCGATGAATTACTCAAAAGAGCATTCATCCATCTTTATTCAGCTTTAGGGGAGTATTGAGAGATGAAGCATTTACCTAGCGTGACTTAGTAGATAGTTAGAATTTTGTTATGAAAATAATTGAAGTTCTAACTCGGATTCGACATTATAGACCTTGTAATCCTCTAATTTTTAGTCCTATGAAAATAGGTGGCTATAGTTCTAGGATTATTCCTCGACCCTTGAAAGAGGAATGGGATGGACCTAATTGAAGATCTTTCCACTCATAATTCGTGGTTGGGTTTGTCTAATAGGGTTGGTAATTGATTCACTAGCACAATCGTGCTGTTAATTCCAATTTAAGTATTTTACTATTCTGCAATCTTATTTAGTTTTGTAGTTGTTATCATTCTCTTAGTTTATATCCAAACCTACAACTTTGATTTTCCTAGATCGAGTAGATTGATTTGGTGTGGTAGTTGAAAGCAAGTTACTTAGATATGACCTGTACTTGCCGGTTGCTACCTACAACTACGACGTGCACTTGTAGCATTTCTACATAATAATGGTTATCGCCACTTAGGTACTAGTGACGCCTTTCATTTTTAATTTTTAAAAATTTGGTTAGTTGGTTAGTAATTTGTGGACATGGATGTACATGGCAGTGCAAGGGAGTGCCATGACTCGTCATCAGTCAAACATTGTGCCTGTATCTTAGAAGGGCATACATCAAATGCTTTTTTTTTATTTATAAAAAAAATGTTGTTGAGTAAATGGCTTCATTTGTGTTATTTAATAGGCTTCATAATGATATGAAGATATACAATAGTTTGGCTAAGCAAATATCTTTAATTAGTTTGGCATGTTTAGTTGAATAAATTATTTTTGTGAATTATTGGTGATCATTTTTGTATATGATTGATTTGGTTTTCAATTAACGTGCGAAAAATATGTGTATGGATATTGTTAAGTTTATGTGTTTAGTTTTTATGTGTGCAAATAAAAATTTATATGGAGATAACAATGTAAACTCTACTTTGTCCAATTTAGTTAGGATGCATTCTGTTAGAAGGTGAAAATGGCAAGTTTGGGCTATGTTTTCAGTTTGGATTGTATGGAATAAAGAAAAATGCATCTCCAAACTTCCTATGATCTATATCTATGGAGTAGTAGGTAGTCCATGATTTGTAAATCTATGGTCAATCTGAAGGAGTTTCTCTGTAAATTTACAACTCAAGGGTAAGCCTGCTACATCAGACCGCCCCAACCCCGTCTAGGGGCGGGATGTGATTTTATTTGCAAGTAACTTTATGTAATTAACAAGATAAGTGAGATTGTTATTGTAATTTGAGCTAAAATCTAAATAAATAACTTTTAGTATTTTGCTAATTAAATTTCGTTTAATTGTGATATGAATACATTTTTGTAAGAATAAAAGTGTACATATGAATAAAAGCTAGTGAACTTATTAATGAAGTTTAGAAATGAATAAAACTTTACATGTAGTTGATGAGATTGCTTTTGTCTTATATTAATTAAATATAGGTATTGTGCTATTTACTGACATGTTATGTGTAATTTCATATTTAAGGAGCGGCCTACAATTTGTTTTATAACATTTATGACTAATTAGTAAGGGTGTAACATATTTTAAAATACGATTTTGAAATTTTTTTTTCAAATTGTAATCGTCATAAAGCTAGATTTTGAGAAAAAGATTTTTTAAAATTTGGTCTTAACCCATGATTAATTTGTTGTGGGCCTCAAGTGGGTGAAATAAGAAACGATAAAAATAACTATTGTTCATGTTCTAGTCACAAGTTAGGCCATTATTTTCGTCGATTGAAATAGGTTTCTATCACTTTTACCTATAAATATTTGTGTTCTTGAGCATCATGTTAGCATTTATGTACATATTTGTTTATATAAATTGAAAGTTTGTGATGTTTAATAGATTAGAAGCATGGTTAATAATTAAATTTGCTCATATAAGATTAGTTCTTAAACTAATTGTACTATATATAACCATTAATGCTATTAGATTAAGCAAATATAGATTGGCTATTGCATCCTGAATGCATGTATGAACGGAGAAATCTTGCTTCGCTTGGGTTTAGAGAAGACTAGTTAGAGGGAGTGAAAATGTTTGAAAGATTTCCAAAAAAGGAAAAAAAAAAAAGAGGAGTTTAAGACTAATAAGGTTTATAAATGCCCATGTGTTAACGGCAAAAACACTCAATATCATTTGCCTAATATTGTAAAATGCCATATATATAGAAAAGGGCACATCAAGTCTTATTGGTATTGGATAAGCTATGGCACTGTGGAATATTGAGAAGCACGGTGTGCAACTAGTACATACAACATGTATAACAGTGGTGATGATAGTTATAACTACGACATGTTATCCTTGAGGTCGTTGCACACCTATAAATTATGATCATGATGAAGGTAATGAGAGCCATGTGGAGAATATGCTCTTTAATGCATTTCAAGCTAATTAAGTGAACATGAATGACTCTCGTAATACAAATCTCGAGGCATTTTACACTATCATTGAATCTACTGAGCAACCCTGGTATACAAGGTATAACATACCTGAGCTTGAAACATCTGTGACAATATCTAGTATAAAATCAGGTCATAATGTGCCTTATTGTTGTTCTAATGAAGTGATTCATTTAATGAAGGGTACATGTTTTGATAAAAGTCATATCCCTTGGAATTATCATCAGCTTTTAAGAGAAGTGCAAGATTTAGGCATGGAAGTTTAAGAAATTGATTGGTACCTGAATAGTTGTATGCTTTATTATGAGCATGATGAAAATATGTATGCATGCAAATATGAGGAACAAAATTGATGTCTACTTGCAACCCTTTTAGTGGGTGAGTCGAAAATGTTGTGGAATCTTAGGGTGGATACATAAGATGTTTCAAGTGGGCAAACTTTCAAATTGCATGTCGCATTAATGTGGATCTCCATTCATTTCCCTGCTTATAGAATGTTGTCCAATTGGAGTACTTTTGGGTTGCTAGCATGTCAAGTTTGCAACGATTGAAATAGTGCCTTGCAGTTGTAGTCTAGGCAAAAACCCTCATGGTTCAATTGTCATCACCGTTTCTTGCCTGAGAGTTTTTGTTATAGACCTAGTACGCTTACTCTTTGAAAAGGCAAGAGCGTCAATAGTGGCTCTCCTCAAAGGATCTCTACTAAAATGTTTTTGATGATTTAACACCTAAGTTGTCTAACGTGACCATAAAGGTTGAACTTCAACTCTAGGGATTTCAGCAAAATGAAAATAACTAGCTAAAGCAAAGTATTGCTGTGGAGTTATCTTATTACAAAGATTGACTACTACAGCAAAACCTAGATGTCAAGCACATTAAGAATAATTTCAGTTTAGAAATTATCAAAATAGTCATGCATGTGCTATAAAAACAAAAGATGACATCAAAGCAACAATGGGTATGGCAGTTCTTTCTTGTAGAGAAGAGTTAAACTAGTTAGAAGATGACAAATTGGTCAATTGCATACGCCAAAAGCTAACTTTGCACTCTTGTTATATCAAAGGAGATTTGTTTCCTAATGGCTGTTGGAGGTTCATGTGCCTAATTTTATAGATTAACAAGGGGAATTGGGCTGAGCCATCAAATACAAAATTTTAAATACGAAAAGCCATGATTATCATGAGTTTTTGGAGAAGTCCTGCCATTGCTACTTTTCTGTAAGATGTATTGGGATGCTTAGTTAAGTTAAGTTTTTCAAAAATTCATGATCCAATGAATTGCAAGTTGGCATGCTTAAAAAAATCAAGCATAATATTACCATAATCCTTTACATATCAAAGACGATATTTACACATGGATTTTGGGATTTGCCCATTCGTTTAGCAAAAAAGGCTTTGTTAGGTAGACCTATTTAATATCACTGGATGCACCCTATTGAGCGATACGTTAGTTGGACAAAGCCAATGGCATATATAAAGCCCTTCTAGAAACCTCAACTATTTAAGCATACTTAACATTTGAAGTTAAGCATTTTTCAAAGTACTTTTAGTCATGCTTGCATTTTGCAAGAGTTGGATGTACTGATGGTATATGCCAATCCCAATCACAAAAGCCAACTCATTCGATGCTCCATCGTTACGGAACTCCATTTGTAAATGTGGAAAGAGATGCATTATTGAGGCGCAGTACCATGTCACTTGCTTTTATATCTTACTAAATTGTGATTAAGTACAAACTTGCCTTGAGGTATCTTTTACTAGAAGTTTAATTTTATTATTTATGAATTTAAATAATTAACTAATTTTAATCTTTAGTCACAACTAATTTAAACATCAACTTTAACATCATAATCCAAAAGGCATCGTTGTGCATGTTGACTAATTTATTGAGTCAAACTTTGAAAAGAGTTTTGAGTACAATGCAAGCCATTTGTGTAACTTCATATATAATCAAAACAATTTTATTTGAAATGTTCTAATCTAAAATGATCAATTTGTTACATTCATAGGTTGATTCTTACGAAGTGTTTGATGGTGTAAGGTGCACCTCTTTTGTTCAATTCTCACCTGTACCTATCATGCCAGTGGAGTGCTTTCGCTATTCTATGGTTAACAGTGTTTGGTTTCAAATGGATGGTAAGATAAAGCCACATATATTTGAGGTGTGTATGTTGAAGGAATGGGTGAGGGTGATGAGGTTGGCGATGATTATTATAGCATCCATCAAGAGATAGCCTGCCACGATTTAAAGAAATTATGATTTTCAATTTTGAGTGCTTCAACTCAGATATTCCTCGGGGTTACACCATCCTAAATTATCCCCTTCCCTCGAGGATAATCATAACTAACGATGCAGAATGTTTAACTATTTGTGTTTCTTGATACTAAAACTCAAGTAGTATATCTTGAGTACCCTGATGGGATACCCGGTAAAAAAATTGGTGGCTAGCTTTATGAAAAAAATGTCATGGTTCCCCTAAAGGTGATAATGATTTAGAAATTGTCTATCAAGAGAAAGGAATGACAAACATAAATGTGGATAATACCATTGCCATAACATTGGTCGTTGAAATGGTATTGGCTAAGAAAGTTGATGCTGATCTAGTAGATGATGAACATGATGGGAGTAAGGATGAGATTGGTGGACATGAAGAGGGGGAAACAGGCGAATAGGAGAATGATGATGAAGACACCGATCTTGATGAAGGCGATATTAGATTTCAAAGTGATGAGGATGATATCAGGTGACTAAATTTAGGCTCGTAAATTGTTGTTATGTACTTCATTTCTAATTAGTCTTAGTAAAACTATTATCATTGTAATCTTTTCTTAATCAAGTTTCTAAGTTTTTTGGACTTTTTCTTTTTCTTTTTTGTAATGTTACCAATGTTTGAATTCATATATTTCTTTTTTACATGTTTGTTGTTTGTTAGATTTCTCAAACAAATGATAGATATGGTTAATGACAAAATGTTAGAAATAATGTACGAGGAGGAGTACTGTAGCCAACCCTACAAAATCATGCAACAAAAAGTAATGAGGCAAAAACATATCCTAGCTTTTTCAAAGTTATCCTTTACTCCAACCAGCGTTTTCCAAAGTTTTTGGATTGCACTTCTGACTGGAAATATCCCCAACCACCATAATTATCTGCTGCGGGATTTGAAACGAATGTGAAGCAATTCATTTAAACTCCTAGGGGGAACCCACCTCCTCCACCCAGTCCTCACTAGTCTTTGATGGCATTTCCACTTGTCCACTTGTTAGTAAATTGTTTTGCACTTTTAGCCGACACTACATTTTTCATTTGTGTCACAATTAGCAAGGATGCCAAACCACTAATTACAAAATAAAGGGGTGGCAAGAGTAGGTATAGCATGTAATCCTACTGTGATACGTATGCTAATAATGAATTCCTACTTGTTATTTTATAAGTTTTACGGGAATACATTAATTTTGATATTGATATTTATGTACTTAGCTTTATTCCATACAACGAAGTTTAAAAAATTGTTGAAATCTTCAATGCCAAGTACCCATATCCATGTACTACATGGGGAGAAATTCCATAATTCCAACAAGACTTATGGTTTAACAAATTCAAAGTTAATTTCATTCGAGATGTTCCAAACATTATCATGAAATTGTTCGTTTCTAATCCCTTTACAAATATTGTTGACCTTTGTTACATTAATACCATTATCAACATCCAGAAAATGACCGGGTTATATGGCATAACATTGAATTATAGGCAAAGCCAGTGTTAAGGACATGCTTCTATAAGCTACGTAGTACAACAAAAAGTCATTTTGGATACTACTAAGTATTTAGAGAGGTGGCTAAGAATTGTGACGTGATGCATGGGGGGGACCCTTCATAAGAGTGATTAAACTTCAACAACCATCAATGAACGAGACCTTAACTAAGCCAGGTCTTGAATAACGAAAAGAAATATGAGGAAATTTTTATGAATTTTTTGATATGGGAGAAAAGAAAATAAAATGGATATGAGTAAGATAAAAGTTCAAGCCACCATTTACCTTAACAATCCACCAATTAATTCTTTAAAGCAAAGCACCAAGAATTAATCTAAGGGATTGGTTAAGTCACCATCCAAATAATAAAGTAGTTGAAATGAAGAGGGAGATTTTCTTTGTGGGAAAGAAAAGTATTCTAGTTTTCATTCGACAATTCCCAAATCAAGTCTATCTTTTAACTAAATACAAGTGGCTAGTTTATAGCATCAAGAATTAGTGCTCTCTTCCGCAAGCTCCAAAAATAAGCCAATAGAAATGAAGCATCAAGGGTTATGGGTGTGGACCATAAGGATTTAGGCACTTATTCAAACTAATAACATTCGAGCAACAAACTAAGCACATGGAAATTGAAATAAGAAGCTTCTAAGTTAGTGATGGATTGTCCAAATGCAAGGCTGAAATTTTGCTACAATCATACTTGCTTGGTGGCATCCTGCACCATCCCCAATGGAGCAATTTTGAGAAGATATTCTAGTGGAACTTACTGGAGATGTGTACTAAGTTCCTAGAAAATCTTAACCCCTTAATCATCCATTTGATGACCTAATTAAGATCTTAATCAAAACTGTGCATAATTAGACTTACATAGACCCTTGCTCAGTTTAGGTCGATAACTTGTTCAATATTTGCAATTTGAAGGAGATATATAGCTCATTGGAAAACAGACATTTAGGCCTATCCAATCATAACTAAACACTAATGTTGAAGTTTATCTGATATTCCAAAACACAGCTCAAAATTAACATATGAAACTAAAAATTCTCTACTTCTTCTGTTAAAAGCTTTACTTGATATATTTATCACTAACAAGTGAGTTACGAACCTAGTCAACTTAGAAAGACAATTTAAGCTTCTTCTCGACATCAAATGGCCCTTCTTCAAAAGGATTTGCCCTTAAATCCTTGTGCTTGATTCTAAAGGTTACCAATCTTGATAATTTATCGCACCCACTATGTTTTAAGAAGCTCATTCTACTAAGAATAAGAACTTCTTGAACATCTTAGAGTTGTTCCAGACTTTCCGGGATACTACAATGGGGTGAACAATCCTTTCAATATTCATAAGCCTATTGAAAATTTCAATATAGTCATCAAAACTCATATCTGGAGAGATTTTCTTGTCATTCACAAGCTTGACTTATGGAGGCTTATTTTCAAAGGAAAATGAGTCAAATGGTCTTTGTGCCAATAAGGATGAGAGTTTCACATTTGGCTTGGAAGGACAAATGATTTCTTTATAGAACTTTAACTTTTATAGGGTTTGAGGTTGAGAGGATTCATGAGATTGAAAGTGAGTTTGGTCATGGTAGTTGGCACCCTCATGAAAGACAATCTTGGAGCCAAATTTCAATGGTCTTCCAAAAAATAGATACAAGCATCCATGGAAAATTACATATATAGCCTCATTCCTAAACTTGCATATTGAAAATAACAGTAGAGCTTCTTTGTTGATGTTTATCATAATTCCCAAATTGGGACAATGATAAGCACAAGAGTAGGTTTGAGAAACAATAGGTAGCACAACCTCAGAGGTAGACTTTGATTCAACTTCTTTCTCTTCAAGATCTAAAATGATATGATTTTCTTACTAGGCTTCTTCTTCAACCATGGTAGGCTCTTGTTCTTCAACCTTCATCTTTTCTTGAGTACCAATGGATTCTTGTTCAAAGAGTTGATCTAGGTTGAATCTTACATTTGGGTATGATTTGAGCCATTTCTTAAGTCTTAATTCTATGCTTACCTTGAATAGCTCACTACCTTATGAAGCATTACGCCAATACTGGGTATAACCTTAGAGTTTTTGATTAGCTATTAAGAAGCACTCTTCACTCGAGCGTCCTTTTGCCTCAAAATGATCTTCAAGTGCTTAAAGCTATCTCAAATAGATGGCGAGATCCAAACTAATATGGTCAAAGCAAGAAGGTTACTTTGTGGCTTTCATGTGGGTCATTTGCTTTCTAAATTTCCTTACCTAAGCTTGAAGTTCAAGTATGGCAATATCTTGATCTAGAAGAAATAAGGATGGAGGGAGTGGAGACTGGTTGAAAGAACATGGCCTAATCATGCTAAAGGTAGCACGAGCAAGAAAAAAGGTAGTCTGGAAAGAGGCATAACTGTGTAGGTGGCACAGGTTGGTCGTGCCAAAGCTCTAACTAAAAATTCCAAGTGCATGAATGCACCATGAGAGGGTCATGCCAAATTTCTTGTTTAGGATTTTTTGATAGCCTTTAGCTCTTTTGGATTAGGGATTATGTTTGGGCTATGTTTAGGGTTCTTTTGTAGACTAAGAACGATTGGTTAAGAGAGACAAGTAAGATAAATTTGGGAAAATCAAAGTGCACATTTTTTGATGTGGAAGGAGAAGATTTTCATGGGGAAATAAACCAAAAGTAGGACCTTTTGGTTCTGATACCAATTTGATGAATATTCAAGACCCTTAATTGAAAGAGTGACCAAACTTCAACAAGACCTTGAACAAAAAAAAACCTTCAACAACAATAGGAATCTTTTTTGGATTTTTGAATATGGAGAAAAGCTAATAGAATGGATATGACTCAGATAAAGGGTTAAGCCACCATTCAACCTAACAATCCACTAATAAATTCTCTAAAATAAGGTACCAATAATTAATCTAAAAAACTGACTAATTCACCATCATAAAACTCAAGTATATTTAAAATAAAGAGAGATTTTCTTTATCAGAGAGTAAAGACAAAGAAAAGAATTCTAGCTTTCATTCATCAATTCTCAATGAATTCTATCTTCTAAGTGAAGATAAGAGGCTAATTCATAGTTAAAAATATTTGTGTTCCCTTCCGCAAGCTGCAAAAAATTAGCACATAGAAATGAAGCACCTAGGGGTCAGGGTTGGTATGGACCAATAGGATTCAAGCACTCATCCTAACCAATAACACTCTAAGGAGAAATCAAGCACATGAAAATTAAAATTATAAGGTTCTGGGCTAGTGATCAGTTGTCCAAATTCAAGGCTAGATTTTTGATATAATTATACTTGATTGGTGGCGTACTCCGTCATCCCAAATGGAGTAATTTAGGGAAGAAATTCTGATAAGAATTTGCTAGAGGGGTCTAGTAACTTCGTATAAAATCATAGCCCCTTAATAATCTATTTAATGACCTAGTTAAGCTCCTCATTAAAATTGTGCATATCTGGACCTATGCCCGCCCTTGCTCAACTGGAGGTCCATAACTAACTCAATACTTGGAACCTAAAGATGATCTATATCTTGTTGGAAAATAGACATATAGCTATCCAACCATAGTAAAAACACTATTTTGGGAACATATTTGATCATCCAAAATGCAAGCTCAAAGTTAACCAATGAAACTGAAAATTATGGATAGCTTTTATTCAAAGCTTTATTCGACATAATCTATCTCTAAAAAGTCAATTACAAATCTAATTAACTTAGTAAAAAGAAATGGGCTCTTGATCTATATCAAAGGAGGACGGCAAGTTTAAGAAATTGAATGATCGAAACAAAAACACCGAATGACTGATGTATGTCTCAAGGGAAGAAGAACCCAAGCTAACACACATCAAATGACAACCAAAACTCAAAGATACAATTCGGACAAGCGGAGGCACGGTCGTGCCTAGGAGCACAGGTAGGCCATGCCACTTTGCTATCAGCTGAAGGCAAAAACTCTCACTTTCCATGGTTTGAAGTGTTTTGATGTTTGCCTTGATTCTAGGCCTTTTGGCGAGGACTACGTCGTGAATATGGAGGGAAAAGAGAGTATGAAAGTATGTGAATGAGGGGATAAGTAAGGTTTATCAAGTGGAAGATTAATAACTCAAGATTAAAGCTAATAATCTCACCTTGAATCTGAATAGCTCAAACTAGGATAGGATAGACTAAACTCAAAGAATGGATACAGAAACACCACCAATCTTGAGTCTAGGGCCCTTAATCTTGATTAAGATACAGAATCACCGCTTAACCAAGGTTAAGACTCACTTGGACACCACCTTAATTGGCCTAATTAAGGATAAGCAAGCAAGAGTTTGGTAGAGAGAAAGCCAAAACCTCTCAAACTGATGTTACCATTCAAATGGAGTTATGTACTTGCTATGGCCGTGGGGTGCCTTAAGTATGTAGCAAAAATGGCCAAGCTAGCAAGCAAGCATACACGTCCCCCTTTCCTTACCAGCTAGGAAAGGTATTAAACACTGATTACATCCGGTTACAAACTAAGCTAGATACAATCATACTTAACTAAACTATTACATCCAAATCATGAAGTAAAACAATGTCTAAGCTTATTATACACCAATTAACCTCACATTTAGGCTTAATACAACCAGAAATTTAACTTGGAAGCCATGGGCACGGCCGAAAAGTAACACTGTCTTTGCGGCTAGCCAATAGGAATGGAGAGACAAGATTCTTGCTTCTTCTTCCTCCTTGGTCGAACTTCCCAAGGTAGCATCCAATCCTAGAGAGTCTTATGACGCATGCCATGTCTTGGAAGGCATGCCAATCAACTTGCAAGCCAGAAAAATCGACTGAAGGTAGTGAAGCATTCGGGTTATGCTAAACCGGGTTCAAGCCGTGTGGAGGCTAGTTTTTAGGCAAAATTTAAGTATAGCAAAAGTGATCATGATTTGGTTTTCAGCAATGGGGGGGTAACTTTGGGATGTATATAAACCCCCCCCCACCAAGAAATCAAGGTTATAATGTGTTTAAGTGGGGTAATTAAATTTACACATTAAACTGTGCAAATTCGGGTCCAATCTGGCCGGTTTGGAAAACACCTTGATCTCCCATCCTCTTGTGTGCCTTATTTGAAATCAATGCTTGGACTTGAATGTAGACTTCTTGTGGATTCCAAAATGCAAAAATTCGTGACTCAAACCACAATGTAGCTTAAGTGGTGACATGAACAAAACTGGGCAAATTCTAGTTTGCTAGCCCGTGTACACTTCCGTGGGTTTCTTGAACAAGTTGGGCTAATGCTTGTACTTTGGAGTTTAATTTGGACCTTGAATGATTTTTTGGACCTTCTTCCTTGTCAATGGTGGTGGGGACTCCATCATCCTCCCCTTGTTGACAAGATTTGATCCTCAAATCAGCAAGGTAATCATCTTCATGGTAAGCTTGTAAATCAGCTACATTGAATGTGGCTAAAACTCCATAGTCACCTGGAAAATCAACTTTGTAAGCATTGTCATTAATACGTTCAAGTACCTCAAAAGGACCATCAGCTCGTAGCATAAGCTTGTTCTTTCTCTTGGATGGAAACCTCTCTTTCCTAAGATGAATCCATACAAGATCTCTTGGTTGAAATACCACCTTCTTCTTGTTCTTGTTGGTGTGCGCTTGATATGCTTCATTAGTCTTCTCAATCTTGCTCCTTACAAACTCATGAACCTTCTTGATTTCTTCTACCCTTGAAGCTGCATCTGGATGTGGCTTCTGATCAAAGGACCATGGAATAAGATCAAGTGGGCCAAGGATATCGAGTCCATAGACCACCTTGAATGGAGAAAGACCAGTAGCCTTGTTTGGTGTCCTATTGTAAGCAAACTCTGCATAGGGTAAAAGCAAATCCCAAGCTTTGGCATGAGGCTTAATCAAAGCTCTTAGGAGAGTTCCTAAGGTTCGATTAGTAACCTCAGTTTGCCCACTAGTTTGTGGATGATAAGTAGTACTATATTTCAGCTTAGTACCTAACTTTTTCCACAAAGTTATCCAAAAATGACTCAAAACCTTGGTATCCCTATCAGAAACAATAGACCTAGGAATACCATGTAACCTTGTCACTTCTTTGAAATACAACTCAGCAATATGTGTAGCATCATTAGTCTTGTTGCATGGAATGAAATGTGACATCTTAGAAAACCTATCAACCACAACAAAGATAGAATCTTTATTTCTTTGGGTTTTAAAAAGTCCAAGAATGAAGTCCATACTTACATCAACCCATGGAGAAATAGGAATAGGCAATGGTGTGTATAAGCCTTGAGGTAGTGAATTACTCTTTGCAACTTGACACGTTCCACACCTCTTTAGGATATCCTGTACATCACGTTCCATAGCTGGCCAATGGTAATGCTCCCTTAGCATGATAACAGTCTTGTTCTCTCCATAATGTCCGGCTAGAAATCCTCCATGAACTTCTTTGATTAGAAACTCTCGTGTACTACACCTTGGAACACATAGTCGAGTACCTTTAAATAGAAAGCCTTCCTGGATTTGAAAATCTCCTTTGGGGTGTTTAGAACAATTAGCATATAATGCCCCAAAGTCTTTATCATTGTTATATAAAACCTTTAGATGCTCAGAATGAAGCACACAAGCATCTAACCGAAATAATAAGATATACCTCCTGGATAGAGCATCAACACCTTGATTGAGTTTACCTGACTTGTGCTTGATAGTGAAATGACATGATTGCATAAACTCAACCCACTTGGCATGCTTGGAGTTTAACTTATGCTGGCCTTGTATGTACTTCAATGCTTCATGGTCAGAATGTAAGATAAACTCACTTGCAATAAGATAATGATTCTAATGCTCTAAACATCTCACAATAGCATAAAACTGTTTATCACAAGTGGAGTACTTTCTTCTAGAATCACACAACTTCTCACTGAAGAAGGCTAGGTTTACATTCTTGAGTAAGAACTCCACCAATAGCTACACCAGAGGCATCACATTCAACTTCAAAGACTTTACTAAAGCATGGTAATGCTAGAATCGGTGCTTGAGTAAGTCTAGTCTTGATCTCTTCAAAGGCAGATTGAGCTTTAGGAGTCCATATAAATGATGTACCTTTGATAACTTCAGTCATAGGAGCCATGATAGTGCTGAAACCTCGAATAAATCTCCTGTAGAAAGAAGCTAAACCATGGAAAGCTCTAACATCATGAATACTCTTAGGTATAGGCCAACAACGAATGGCTTCTACCTTACCTTCTTCTACCTTTATACCATCTTCAGTCACAATGTAACCAAGAAATGTAACTTCAGGAGTAAAGAAAGCACACTTCTTAAGGTTACCAACCAACTTCTCACATTCTAAGACAAGCATAACTTGAGTTAAGTGATCTTGATGTTCATGCTCATTCTTAGAATACACCAAAATATCATCAAAGTAGACTACCACAAACTTGCCAATGTAAGGTCTAAACACTTGGTTCATTAAACTCATGAAAGTGCTAGGTGCATTAGAAAAGCCAAAAGGCATTACCAACCACACATAGAGTCCACCTTTTGTCTTGAAAGCTGTCTTCCATTCATCACCTTCTCTGATTCTGGTTTGGTAGTAACCATTTCGAAGATCAATCTTTGAAAACACTTTAGAGCCATACAACTCATCTAGCAAATCTTCAAGTCTTGGTATAGGGTACCTGTACTTGATAGTAATGTTGTTAATGGCCCTGCTATCAACACACATTCCCATGCCACCATCTTTCTTTGGCACTAAAAGAGCTGGAATAGCACATGGACTTAAAGACTCTCGAATCAAGCCCTTTTCCTGCAACTCTACAACTTGTCTTTGAATGTCATTAGTGTCCTTTGGATTCATCCTATATGCAGGCTTGTTGGGTAGGATGGAACCAGGAATAAGATCAATGTGGTGTTGAATATCACTCTTGGGAGGTAAACCCGTGGGGATCTCCTCAGGGAATAAATTATAAAAATTTTCAATGAGTGTCTTGGCAATGGGATGAGTGGGCATCAAATTTTCTGGTTCTTCTTGGATGCTTAGAATCCACTCTCTAAAGGCTTTAAACTCATGTTGAGAAGCCTTTAAGACTGATTCACTCACGGCTAGTAAATAGTCATTGTGGTTGGGCTTATTTTGAGGGGGCATTTCGTGGAGTTTGGATGGGGGTAAAGGGTTAACGTGATTTTCTTACCGTCCTTGGTAAATGAGCAAGTGTTTAGGTAGCCATTATGCATAACTCTACAGTCATACAACCATGGTCTCCCTAAAAGCATATGACATGCATCCATAGGAATAACATCACACCATTGCTCATCTTTATAGTTCTTTCCAATGGAAAATGAAACCAAACAACGGGAGTTCACCTGAATTCCCTTGCTTTGATTTAGCCACTGGATGTTGTAAGGATGTGGATGAGTCATTGTTTGCAGCCCTAGTTTCTCAATCATGCTTAGAGAAACTACATTAGCACAACTTCCACCATTAATGATCAAAGAGCATATCTTACCTTGAGTAGTACACCTAGTATGGAATATGTTCTCTCTTTGCTCATCTTTAACTCCTTTTTGATTGCTTAGAACTCTAGTTAGGACTAAGAGTTCACCTTCATCTACCTTTTCAACAACATCTTCTTGAGTTTCTTCAAGTTCTAGCTCACTTTCAATCTCGTTTTCTTCCTCTTCAAAGTCTTCTTTCACTGCTGTCCATTCGGCCAAGGTAATGACTTTTCGGTTTGGACACTCCGAAGCAATATGACCAAGCCCTTGACAATTGAAGCATCTTCTATTGCTCATTGGGTTAAGGTTAGGTCGAAATGGGGGTGCTGGAGCCTTTTCAGGTGCCGTGGTTCATTGTGGATTAGAGGGAAAGGGATTTTGTGGCTTAGGAGGTGGGTGGGAACTCCCCTTGTTAAAAGGTTGGTTCTGAATGAAAGGCTTTGTATTTTGAGGTTTTTGGGGCTGTTTAGCTTTCTTTTGTTGTTCCACTTTGTGAGCTAATGCACAAACATCATCAAAAGAAGCATAGGCTTGCAATTCCACCACATTAGAATACCTAGGATCAAGACCTTCCAAGTATCTAACTATGGTTTGCTCTTTAGGTTCTTAAATGTCACATTTAATCATCAATTTCTCAAACTCATGTGTGTATTCTTCAACATTCATGCTACCTTGAGTGAGATTATGAAATTGATAATAACAATCTTGAACATAAGTAGGTAGGAGAAACCGTGCCTTAAGCTTAGTCTTCATCTTTTCCCAAGTTTGGATTCTAGACTTTCTTTCTCTAAGCCTCTTAGCATTAAAGTTTGTCCACCATAAAGATGCATAGTTTCTGAGTCTTAAAGCCACCAATTTGACCTTCTTATCATCAGGCATATCTTTATACTCAAAGACTCTTTCAACAGTATACAACCAATCAATAAACTCTTCAGGATCAAGCTTACCTTCAAATTCAGGAGCTTCAACTCTAAAATCATTGGCATTGGCTTGAATTCGTGGCTCTCCTCTAACCATTCTAGGTACTTCCTCTTCACTTGATGAATCAACATCATGACTATAGACTTGCGCACGTGCTCTTGGTTCTGATTGAAGAGTGTCTTCATTCAACTTTTGCTATTGCTTCAACAATGAACCCAATTGCTTTCGTAAGTAGTCATTTTGTGCTTGAGCTTCTTGGTTTCTTTGAGAGTCTTCTCGGATTTTGCTAGCCAAGAACTCATTTTTCTTCATCGAAGCTTCAAACCTTTCCTCCAAAGACATGCTTGAAGAAGTCATGCTTGAATAAGGTCATTTGAACAAACGGGAAAATAAAGTTTGTGTGGAAGAGAATGAGTGAATGATTTGTGGAAGTGGAAGGGTATGCTAGGCCAAGGTGAAGCCTTTGCTCTGATACCAAATATGATGTATGTCTCAAGGGAAGAAGCAACCCAAGCTAACACACATCAAATGACAACCAAAACCCAAAGATATAATTCGAACAAGGGGAGAAACGGTCGTGCCTAGGAGCACGGGTAGGTCATGCCACTTTGCTGCCGACCGAAGGCAAAAACTCTCACTATGCACGGTTTGAAGTGTTTTGATGTTTGCCTTGATTCTAGGCCTTTTGCTGAGGACTAGGTTGTGAATATGGAAGGAAAAGAGAGTATGAAAGTATGTGAACGAGGGGATAAGGAAGGTTTATCAAGTGGAAGATTAATAACTCAAGATTCAAGCTAATAATCTCACCTTGAATCTGAATAGCTCAAACTAGGATAGGATAGACTAAACTCAAAGAATGGATATAGAAACTCCACCGATCTTGAGTCTAAGGCTCTTAATCTTGATTAAGATACAGAATCACCACTTAACCAAGCTTAAGACTCACTTGGATACCACCTTAAGTGGCCTAATTAACGATAAGCAAGCAAGAGTTTGGTAGAGAGAAAGCCAAAACCTCTCAAACTAATTTTATCATTCAAATGGAGTTATGTACTTGCTATGGCCTTGGGGTGCCTTAAGTATGCAGCAAAAATGGCCAAGCTAGCAAGATAGCATACACGTCCCCCTTTCCTTACTAGCTAGGAAAGGTATTAAACACTAATTACATCCGGTTACAAACTAAGCTAGATACAATCATGCTTAACTAAACTATTACATCCAAATCATGAAGTAAAACAGTGTCTAAGCTTATTATACACCAATTAACCTCACATTTAGGCTTAATACAACCAGAAATATAGCTTGGAAGCCATGGGCACAGCCGAAAAGTAACACTCTCTTTGTGGCAAGCCAATAGGAATGGAGAGACAAGATTTTTGCTTCTTCTTCCTCATTGGTCGAACTTCCCAAGGTAGCAGCCAATCGTAGAGAGTCTTGGGACGTGTGCCATGTCTTGGAAGGCATGCCAATCAACTTGCAACCTAGAACAATCGGCTGAAGCTAGTGAAGCATTCGGGTTATGCTGAACCGAGTTCAAGCCGTATGGAGGCCGATTTTTAGGCAAAATTTAAGCATAGCAAAAGTGATCATGATTTGGTTTTCAGCCATGGGGGGGTAACTTTGAGATGTATATAACCCCCCCCCCACCACCAAAAAATCAAGGTTATAATGTGTGTTAAGTGGGGTAATTAAATTTACACATTAAACCGTGCAAATTGGGGTCCAATCTGGCCGGTTTGGAAAAACACCTTGATCTCCCATCCTCTTGTGTGCATGATTTGAAATCAATGCTTGGACTTGAATGTAGACTTCTTGAGGATTCCAAAAATGAAAAAATCCTTAGCTTAAACCACAATGTAGCTTAAGTAATGACATGAACAAAACCGGGTAAATTCTGGTTTGCTAGCCCGTGTACGCTTCCGTGGGTTTCTTGAACAAGTTGGACCAATGCTTGTACTTTGGAGTTTAATTTGGACCTTGAATGAGTTGTTGGAGCTTCTTCCTTGTCAATGGAGGTGGGGACTCCATCAATGAGGAACCTGGAAGGTCTTAGACCTTCATTACGTACTTGTGGTTCAATTCCATTTAGGGAAAGGAAGAGGCATTTTTGGTAATGTTATAGTATATTAGTCAGCATACTCGAGGATTGCAATATACATACTAAGATGCCTGATACTTTTGCAGGCAAAAACGTTGGGAAGGGAACCCACATTTGATGTGTTGTTTAAGGATACCCACTTCAAAGCCAAAGATGAAGTGTTTGTTGATAAGAAATCCTAGAAACAATTGTTAATATTAATTTAAAACTTAACTTCTTTTATTACTCTTTTGCCTTCTTCCACAATACATTCACAATCTTAATAATTATAGGAGGAACATCACAAGAAGTGAGAGGACTGCACTGAAACTACAACACAAGGGAGCTCTCAATTGCCACCTATGACTGTAGAAGAATTGTGTAGAAAATCTTGATAATAAGGGTCTTGGGTATGATTTTCGCATTAAGGGGGCCAAGTTGAAGAAATTAGTTCAAAAATCGACATCGTGCCATTCATCAGGAGAGCACTTTGACCCTATAGAGCAAGTAGAACTCTTTAACCCAAATCTTACCCAACATGTAGAGGCCATAACCAAAATAGCTAATAAATAGGAAAAGACTAAGCATGTTCTGAAGAAGGTTTGGAGATTTTCTATGAGGTAAGCACATAGATCAAGATGACATGGACCTTGATGAATATGACTCCCAAGATAATAATAAGGGCAGCACCCATACCCTGCGTTTTGAGTAGCTTTTCTAGCTATGGGTTCAAGACGTTCCTAGTTTATTAATGAATACTTTCAAATTTGGCTTTTAGTCTGTAGACATTTATCTTTCTTCAATGTCTTGGCTAGTGTGTAGTTGCTGAAATGTACGATGTATATTATGTATCTTATTTGTGGTGCCTCTTCTTTATATACATTATTTTGTGCATTTATATCTCTCGACTTAGAATTTTAGAGTGGATAAAATGTCGATTTATGGATAACCTTTCCACATAAAATAAAAAAATATGGAAATAGAATTAGAAAATCAGTTTAGTTAGATTATTAGCAAATCCTCACAATGCGTAGGAAAATACAAGTCATCAGAGATTCCTTTGGAGGCATCATCGAAAAGTGCCTTAGACATTCCGAGGGGATGTCCATCTGAGACTCAGCTGGACCCGCATCGAATTCCATCAGAATCTATTTTCCAAAGATCAATTTTTTTCCCCGGGCATTTTATGTTGGAAAGTGGATTTTCCAAAGAATTTTTTGTATTTCCCTTGGGAAAGTCCATTCACATAGGCATACTTTTTGTAATGTGTACATAAAAATAGAGTTGTGTAATTGAAGATTTATGTTGACTATGGACGTAGAGTCTTTCCTTGTGAGGGTAACAAGAATTTTAAAGACAAGCTTAGTGTTGGATAAATTGTTCTTCGAGATTATCAACTCTAGGATTATCAATTCATTGGAAATAATTGATCAAAAAATACATGAAAATTGTGGTGGTATACTTGACATGTGCAAGAAACTTTGGGATAAATAAGAGTTGGGCATTCAAATCTCTTAATGTCAGAGTTGGTTAGATGTGAGCATCTTACTGAATCAAATCAAATGGGGACTAGCTTGTTTAGGATCTAGATACCTCGCCAAAGGATATGGTGTTGTTTATGTTGGTGAAATCGTATTTGATTAAACTTGAAATCTTAGGCAATGTTTGGTTGGGAAAATGGCTTTTCAAAAAATTGTTTACCATGAAAAATGTTCTTTAAGGAAAATAAATTTTCATATCAAATTTTGCATTGTTTGGAGGAAGATAAATCATTTTTCTAGGATAAAAGGAAAATGCCGACTGAATTGCTTCAGCATCGAATAGTGTGAACTAAATTGTTGTATTGTAGAAAAATGTTGATCAAATGAATGCATGTGCTCAAAATTCATATTTGAGCTCATTGTATTATTTCTTATTAGATAATTAAGTTTTGATCTGAAACCTTGAAGTTGTTTCAATGGTAAAAAGTATCAGATGAATTGTTTAAGTGGCAAAAAATATTGACGGAGTTGTTGTAGTGGAGATAAATGCTCTAACCAAACAAAGGAATGTTGAACTCAAAATTTAGATTTGAGCATATTTTCATCCTTCCTATTAGGTAGCCATCTTTTGATCCAAGTCATTGAAGTAGAATTATGCTACTAAGTTTTGGTTAACCTCATCATCAAAAGAGTAGAAAGAAGAAAACCAAGTTTATTTCTTCCTGAAATGAAAATTATTTTTCTTCATTGGAGTGAGAATGATATTCTTTGGAAAATAAGTTTGCATCCTTTACTACGCCAAACAATGAAAAATTGAAAAATTATTTTCCAAGAAAATCATTCTCTTCGAACCAAACAATAATTTGTAAAAATTAGTGTCTGGAATAATGAGTTCATTTTACGGTTTTTACTAGAGCCTCAACTACTATTTTTTTCCTTTTTTTTTAAGGAGGGAATCCTTATGTAAAAGACATGTTTCGGATGGTCAAACATAGAACTATCTACTTATGTTTGGATGGACAACTATGGAACTTTCTGCTAGATGCGTTGAGGTTATGAATGTCCTAAGTTTTCTTACATGCTTAATTACATGAACGTATTTAGAACAGTTGATTCTACAAAATGTTGTTGGCACTCTACACCTTCTAGGTATTTTATTGTACTTTTAGAAGGAAACTGAATTATATTAAAACACCATTGATGAATGTCATATTTGCATAGGTTTTGATAAGTGTTTGGGAGTCATCTTAGGGCATTAGTGAGCTTAATTGCACGATTTATGCCCTTATTTCTACTATTATGCTTGGTTTCGCTTGTTTCGAGAGTGTTCGCAGATTTTGACTTTGTGAGCCAAGTTGTATGAGTAGAATGATGATTTTAAGCCCTTATGGACCAAGGAAGGTAACAAAAGAGGTTCAAAGACACCTAACATAGACAAACCACAGCTAGAACCACGGTTTAGGAGGATCTAGGAGATGTAGTTGGAGGAGCAAGGAGTGGGCAACCAGTCTAGCCACCACCAAGGTCTAGCTATGGTTGGTGCCAAGGATCGTGATGGGCCTCATGGACCATGGTGGCCTCCCTTCACCGACTCGCCTTGTTTTCTTTGTGGCTTTTCGACTTTCAGGCATTTTGATATTTGGCTGATACATTTTCCACGATAAAAAACATATTTTTAGCCATCATTCTTGATTCCATCCAACACACCATCCTATATTGGTGTTTTTCCACCTTAGAGAGAGTTTAAGGAAAAGGAAGAAGAAGATTTGCAAGCAAACTGCGGATTAGGCAAGCATCAAAATATCAACTCATCACCACGAAAACTAAGCATCTCTTTCTCTATCTTTTTCTCATATCTCAATTAGATTTATTTTCAGTTTGTAATTACATTTCTTTATCATGTTGGAGTAGATTTCTTCAAACCAGGGATTTCATTGCTTTTAAATGATTTTTGCTTGTTTCTGATTCATGAATCCTTTGAACCCTTATTGATTATGTATTTAATCTATCCTAGAGGTTTATTTCGAAGTGGGTGATTTGGCCAATTAGTTAGTTATCTTATATAGTGACTGATGGACTGTAAGGTGAAGTTTGATATTGCAAAGCTAGGACCAGACTTGATTGTGTGAATTCTTGAGAAATATTCACCATTTAAGAGGCTTAATTGATAATCTACATACTCAATGAGTCTAGATTCATTAAAAACCATTATAGTAGTGGCTTCATTGATTCTAGGCTTTTCACTATAACTTGAAAAAGAGTAGTGATACATTGGATTATCGCTCTTTAAATTAATCAACTAGGTAAAATAGTTTTACAATTACTTAAAGTGGATCATTTCCCAAATCAATTCCTAGATTTTATCTTCTATGGGTTTGTTCACATTTTACTTAGGTTATAATTATTGAATTATCTACATCACTTAGCCTATCTTGAGGCAATAAAACTTGAGAGATTGACCTTGTCGTTTGTGTTGGGCAGTCCTCATCTACTCCAATTTCACCATGTGCTTGCGACCCTATCAAGTTTTTAACGTCCTTATCGGAGACTAGTCCAAAATATTGAGTTTTTCTGGATGGGTTTGGCTAAGCATTTTGTTTTTCTTTGAAGAAAAAACTCAAAAGAAATTAAATTTTAAAAAATTTAAAAATTTGAGGAAAAAAATAATGGCAATTTTCCATTTTCCCCAATTTGGGCATGAATTGTTTTGGAGGTATTTTGAGCGTTTGCATGTTTTTCTTGCTCAATATGGTTATTGTGTTGGTAAATGCGAAATTCTGGACATTGTTGACAAGGGTGTGATAGTAAAACCCATACTCTTTTAGAGTATTGGGGTTCGCTTGGTAAAAAAGTTGATGGAGCATGGTATTTGATTGAGGAGATTGCTTAGGGTTCATTTGAGTTTGAGAAGGCTAGTCTTGTTTCTAAATATTCATGCCTTGGTCCATGTGCATTCTGTACTGGATCCTCCTATACTCCTTTTTGGTGTGACTTGTGTAATTCTTCTAGCCATGCTATAAATTTATGTCTTTATTATGTATGCTATGATCAACCTGACTTTGTATCACACAAGGACAATACTGATGTTGTTATGAAGTTACCTGATTCATCATTCCCTTTAGCTTAATGCACGTGGCTTGAAATGAATAAGCCTTTTGGGTTGGTTGATAGGTTCAATGTTGCTTATGCATGTTTTAAGTCGAAAGACCCTTTAGATGAGGTGCATGATCTAGTTGGGACTCCTTTGGAGGGGTTATGCGATATGTTTGCACATGAGGCCATTCCTAGCCTTGGTTGTACTAGTGCTCTCCCTAATCCCCTTGGTCATTCCCTTATTTCCCTTATGTGTTAATAACCCTTTCCTTCCCCCAAGAATTACATTGATGCGGCCATTTATAATCCTATGATTTATGAGGCTACTATGGATTTGGGCTATGAGGATAACTTGTTTGATTTGCTTAGTGGGAATATTGATTTATTATGTGTCCCTAGGTTACTTTAGAGGGTATGAACCATACATTGACCCTTATTGTGTATACGTAGAGTACTTGCTGAGGAAGGTCATGTGGACTACAATCTTTAATCCTTTATATGATTTTTCTAAAGCCTTGGATAAGGTTAAGAGGATACTTATTGTCTTTGGTGCGATTTTGGTTACTACCTCTTACCTTGTATTTTCTAAACTGTGGTCCTAGGAGTTTGATAAGCTCCCTACATGTCTTAACGGCATTTGATTTGACTGGTCGAGTCCTAAAGTTGTGATAGAGTGGCTGAAGTTCCATTTGCCCTGTTTGCAAGGGGACCTTAGCTTGGGTGCATCGAGAACCTAACCTAGTGAGACTGTTCTCTTCTGTTTCCCCTTTCCTTTCCTCCTTTATTTTCTTCGAATAATGCATTACCTAAGCATAGAGGGAAGAGTAGTTTCTTGTTTTCCATTTTGCTTTTTAGTTTGCATACTAGTTATAGCATGTAGATTTAGGTTTCCTTTCTTTTACAATGGTGTGTTGTGTTTTAGTTTTGCATATAGGATTGCATGTAGGGATGTTGTGGATTGGTTTAAGATACCCTCGAATGATGCTTTTACTAGGCATGATGGTCTTCATGAGCTTGAGTAACTTTTATTGTGCAATTCCTTTTGGTGCTAAAATTTGTGAAGGTTTTGTGAATGTATCTTATTTTGGCCCTTGTCTTGATTAAGAACTTTGTTACTCCATGGAGTCCTTAACACTATTGTTGGTACATAAGCTTAATTTAAGAGTTAGAACAGAGAAGTTCTTCATGTCATATTTGCATAGAATTTCATGACTGTTTGGGAGCCATCTTTGGGGATTAGTGAGCATAATTGTACAATTCATGCCCTTATTTCAACTATTACACTTAGTTTCTCTTATTATGAGACTATTTTTAGATTTTGCCTTTGTGAGCCGAGTTAGGTGGTAGAACGATGATTTTGAGGCATTAGGGGTCGAAGAAGCTAGTAAAAGAGGCCCAAAAATGCGTAACACGAACATCCATTGCCGAAACCACGCTCCAAGAGGATCAAGGAGAAGTAGCGAAAGGAACAAACAGCAGGTAACCGATCTAGCCACCACCTTCTAGCTATGGTGGGTTCCACAGACTGTGGTGGGCCCTCTTCCTTGAGTCGGCTTGATTTATCCGTAGCTGTTTGACTTCCTGATGATTTTTACCCTAGGTTGCAGTACTTTCGCAATAAAAGGCATATTATCAACCTCCTTTATCATCCTGTTTAAGCCAAAAATGTGATATTTTTAAGGTACTTTTACACCGGTTTTAGGCTCGTTTTAATAATATTTTTTTAGGTTTTTAATTGATTTTATTTTATTTTGCAGATTTTGAATAAATGCGAAAAATGGGCTTAAATGGCGGAAAAAGCGAGAAAAATAGAGGAAATGTTGGAGGTTGAAGAACCGCGCCAAAAAGCAATAAAACCCGGCCAAGGAAATAGAAAAAAATAAAACCAAGTCGGTCCAGCTGAACCGGCCCCTCAAAATTGTTGATGGGTTTTGAGGGGGATGGAATAATAACTTAAAGAAAAAGGAAAGTGATACCTCAAATACTCACGATTGTCAGTCATAGTACTTAAGGGTCGGTCCACAGGAAAAAACGTGAAATTATGGTCATTTTAAAACTAAACAATTTAACTAATTAAACTAAATGGAATTATGCAAGGTAATTTAATAACCTAATTCAACAACCTAAACCTAACCTAACATTTATATTGATTAACCAAATTAACCAAACAAAACTTGAAATTAATCATGATTCAAAAACTAACATCCTAATTTCTTTATTATTCCATAATCAAATTCAAGGTAGATGATGACAATTAATTAAGCAATAGGGAAGGGGGAACGAAATTAAGCAACCTGAAATGAAGAGAACGAACACTCATAAACAGGGGAGGGGAAACAGGAACGAAAGCATGATAAACAAGCTTAGCATAACTGAATGCAATCAAACCTGCTCTGGTCTGAAACAGGGGAAAGCATAGCAACAGGATGGTAGCTTACAACTCGAATCAAATTCAGCAAATTCAAAGCCAGACATTGCAACTCTTGCTCACAATTCAACCAAACTAAACTGATTCTATTAATCTCGGCCAACACACGCAGAGTAAATCCAAGGAAAACAGTGGAATTTCGAACTAGATAGAACCCTACAAATCGAAAACAGAACTTGAAATTAAAACCTAAATTAAGCCTGAAATGGATTTTACAGAATCGAATCAAACACTTGAAAATAGAACAAACCCTAATTCTGAAATTCGCAAACAAGAGAACAAAATTGAAGAACACGAATCGAAATTGACATTAACAACGAAATTGAACGAAATTAAACAAAATTAAACCTAATCTACTCCTAATTTCTAACCCTAAATTACCTAAAACTCGAACTTGCCCTTCAATGGCGTCGCCTTAGCCTATTATACTCGAACCCATTCGACTTCTGACCGTCGATTTGTGATGATGCGTGGACGGTGGATTGAGGGTGTATGAAATGCCTTGCTGGCGTCTGGAGCGCAGTTGACGGGTGGTGGTGATGAAGATGATGGTGGTTATGCGCTGTATGGCTAAGATGAGGCCAGCGAAGGTGGTTTCGGTTGTGGGGAAAACCGTGGGTAGAGGATGGGCTTCTAGGTTTGGGAAGGGGGTGTGCTGGAGGAGAGAGAGTGATGACGAGGTAGAGAGAGAAGGGGGAAGGAGATGGAGATAGAAGAGGAAGGTTCTGGGTGTCAGGAAGCAAAACAGAGAAGTAGGGGTCTGGGTTCGGGTTAGGGTTTCTGGGAACGGGGTCGAGGAAGAGAAGACGAAAGAAGAGAGAGAAAGAGCGTGTGAAGGGGAGGGGGGTTAAGTGGAGTCGGTCCAGCTGAACCGGCCGGTCCGGTTCACTGGACCGGTTTGGTTTTATTTTTTTCTATTTCCTTGGCCGGTTTTTATCGCTTTTTGGCCCGGTTCTTCAACCTCCAACATTTCCTCTATTTTTCTCGCTTTTTTCCGCCATTTAAGCCCATTTTTCGCATTTATTCAAAATCTGCAAAATAAAATAAAATCAATTAAAAACCTAAAAAAATATTATTAAAACGAGCCTAAAACTGGTGTAAAAGTACCTTAAAAATATCACATTTTTGGCTCAAACACATCCCATTCCAGTTACCACAATCCACCATCTCGATTAGGATTTAGATTAGATTAAAGGGAAAGAGAGTGAATTGAAGTGAACATCTCGCGAGGATTCCATGTCGGGTTCGTAATCAACGAATTCAAACATGTTCATTAGCTGAGCATTTTCTTCTCTTCTCTTCTCTCCTCTTCTATTCTCTTTTCCTATTTTAAGATTTATGCTTTGTAATTTTGACTATCATTTGTTGTTTTAATTTTGGATTTATGCGAACACCTAATAATTTTCCTAATCTGGTGTTAATCTCTTTGAGTATTTTGGAATGTTTGGATTGCTCTATCGAATGTTAGACGTTTATTGTCTCGTGAGGAACTTGATCAATTTCTGGCAACTTTTGGGTATTGAGTAAAGAATTGAAAGGTGAAAATCGATACCTGAACCCCAGGATTTGACTTGATTGTGCGGAGCCTTGAGAAAGTCACTTTAATTGAGAAACCACAAATTTGATAATCGCGTGCCTAATAAAGCAAAACAAATCAAGAGCCCTTAAGAAATGGTAATTGGTTAGATTTAGGTATTTTACTTCACCATAAAAGAGAGTTGTGATACCTCGACTATCGATTTTAAAACAACTAATTAAGGAGGAAGTGTGTGATTGATACATGGATTGAGAGATTCGTGGTTTTGTTTAATTCCTTGGTTGTTTAACTATTAGATTTGACAAGTAGCATAGTTCAATTTCATATACGAATTTGGAATCGCTTAGCCTATCTTGAGTGAATATAATGCGATAGCTTGGCCTGACCTCTATGGGATTGACCTTGATTTCCTACTACACCACTATATACTTATGGCCCTATCAAGTTTTTGGCGTGGTTGTCCAGGACTAGTGTCGCATATTGGATTTATCTCAATAGATTTGACTAAGCTTTTTTTTTCCTTGAAAAAAAATTAAAAATTGAAAAAGCCAAAAAAAAAAAAGAGAAACGAACAATGACAATTTTTCTGCTTCCCCAATTCAAGCATGAATTATTTTGGAGGTATTTTAAGAATTTTCATACTTTTCTTTCTTGATGTAGTTATTATGTAGATAAATAGGAAATTTTGGCCATTGTTGACAAGGACCTTTTTAGAGTATTGGGGTTTTCTTAGTAAAACTGTTGATGAGCTATGGTGTTTGCTTTAGTGCATTGTTTGGGATTCATTTGAGTTTGAGAAGGCTAGTCGTGTTTTTGGATATTCATTCTCTAATACTTGTGCAATCGATGCTAGATGTTATTATGCCCTTTTTTAGTGCGAATTGTGTAATTCTTCTAACCATGTTATAAATTCGCGCCCTTATTATGCATGCTATGCTCAACTTGACTTTGCATCATCCATGCATAATACTAATGTTGTTCTGACTTTACTTGATTCATCCTTCCCTTTAGCTCAGTGCACGGGGCTCGAGGCGAGTGACCGTTTTGGGTTAGTAGCTAGGTTTAGTGTTGTTGATGCATTTTTTGAGTTGAAAGATATTTTAGATGAGGTGCATGCTCTAGCTTGGACTCCTTTGGACGGGTCATGCGATGTATTTGTATTTCAGGACTTTCCTAGCGATGGTTTTGATGATAGCATTCTCCCCAATCCCCTTGATTATTTGTATGCTTTCCCTCTTTTTTCATTGCCCTCTCCTTCCCCTGAGTATTATTTCGATCAACCGACTGACAATCCTATGATTTGTGATGCTAATGTTGATTTGGGCTATAAGGAGAATGTGTTAGAAGTGCTTGGTGGGAATGTTGATAATTATGTATCCCTAGGTTACTTTAGAGGGTATGATCCCTCCATGGACCCTTATTTTGTATGCCTAGAGGACTTACCCAGGAAAGCCATTCGGACGATATTTTTAGTCCTTTCTATGATTTTTCTAAGGCCTTTGATAAGCTTAACAGGATACTTATTGCCTTTGGTGTGATTTTTGTTATTGCGCTTATCTTGTATTTTTTAAGTTGTGGTCCCAGGAGTTTGATAAGGTTATGTGTCTTTTGAAGACATTTGATTTGATGGGTCGAGTCTTAAAGTTGTGATGGAGTGGCTGATGCTCCATTTGCCCCGTTTGCGAGGAGGCCTTATCTTGAGTGCATCCAACGCGTAACCTAGTGAGATCCTTATATTTTTTTTTCCCTTTCCCTTCTCTTACTTCATTTACTTTGAATAATAATGCTTTATCTAAGAATGAGGCAACGGTAGTTCTATGTTTTTCATTGCGGCTTTTAGTTTGCATACACGTTAGAGCAAGTAGGTTTAGGTTTCCTTTCCCATGCAATGGTGGGTTGCATTTCGCTTCGCATATAGGATTTTATATAAGCATTGTGTGGATTGGTTTGAGATGACCTCCTAGGATGATTCGTTAGGCAAAATAGCTTTCATGAGCTTGAGTGACTTTTGAAGGGTGGCGCCTATTGGTGTGAAAATTTGTGAAGGTTTTTGTGAGTATTTCTTGTTTTGGCAGTTATCTAGATTGAGAACTTTGTTACCCCTTGGAATCTTTAGCACTAATATTGGCACATGAGAGTCATTTCATGAGCTAATTGAGACTTTGATAGATATCCTAGGAGATTTTGAGCCTTTCTTTCATGTTGCATCTCTAGAACTTGCCTAGATTCTTATTTAAAACCACATTAGTATGTGCATAGTTGATGATGTGATAGAGGTGTTTTTTCTTTGCACACTTTAGCAACATAGCCGAATAGTCTTCATTTGTGTTACAAGTTAATCCCGTTTGCTAGCCCCCTAAGCTATAACCCTTTCCTTATTGTGATCCCTTCAAATTAACTCTTGGCCAAACATATGCTCCTATCTTTACGCCAAGTCTATGGAGTGGAGCTTCATCTATGTAATGAGGTTTTTAGAGGTAATTGAGTTTAAAGTGGCTTTGGTATATTGGTTTGTTGAGGGATTGATGTTATTGAGCATTTCATTTTTCCCCTCTTATTTGGGTTATGAAAATATGTATTAGGTTGTGTGTTGATAAGTCATGACCTTATGCCCTCAATGATTGATATTTTCATTTCATTTCTTAAAAAAAGAAGAAGAAAAAAAAATAAAAAAAAGTCGTGTTGAAGAGAAAGAAAAAAAGGGAAACAAGAAAGCAAACACCAGGAAAAAAAAAAAAAAAAGAACCTACTTAGTGATTGGCATTGGACATGTAAACAGCTTGTGTTCCTTCTTTGTCCACTCATTTCCTTCATTGAACATGACTCATTAGGATATGTACATTATGTATTGTTGGGGTTTGAAGACTTCTTGATGACTTGTTGGTTGTTCCCTAGTCATTTGGCTCATAGTTCTACACTGCCCAAATTTACTTGTTAACCTCCTTTCCCTTCACCCTTTGTAGTCCATGTTACAACTCGTGTAAGGTCTTCTTAATGGTTATGTGCACATTTCATTTTTAGTAGTGAAGAATTTGAGATCTTGACAAGCATATCATAGTTTGCATCTTTGAAATAAGTCTTGAGTGAACCTATGCTATAATTTAAAAACATGAGTGGGAGTGATTCATACTTTCCAAAACTGAGGTTCTATCAGTCTATTTACCTCTAGAGTTCCTTGTAGTTGCATGATGTGCTTTGTGATTCTTTAGGGGTTATCAAGTTTGATATATAGCTTATGGTCATATGTTACGTTGAAAGCATCTAGCTTCTTCTACTTTTAAATGTATTTTGCACTATTTGGGGTTATCATTTATTGATATTGTTGTTTGTGATGTGCAATGAGTTGCCTAGCTTGAGGAAGTTGCTATGTTTTTGAGTTCTGGATGCATCTTTCCTTGTTGGTTTAATCTAGTGTTTGCTTGAAGACAAGCACAGGTTTAAGCGTGGGGGTGAATGTCATATTTGCGATGGATTTCATGAGTGTTTAGGAGTCATCTTTGGGCATTAGTGAGCTTAATTGTATTATTTATGCCCTTATTTCTGCAATTACACTTGGTTTCACTTGTTTTGAGAGTGTTTACAGATTTTGCATTTGGGAGCCACGTTATATGAGCAGAATGATGATTTTGGGGCCTTATAGGTCAAAAAAGGCAGCGAAAGAGGCTCAAGGACACCTAATATGGACATACCATGGCTAGAATCATGGTCTAGGAGGATCCAAGATAAACAACTGAAGGAACAAAGAGTGGGCAACCGGTCCATCCACCACCACAGTCTGGCAGTGGTAGGTGTCGCGGACCGTGGTGGACCCTCTTCCTCAAGTTGGCTTGATTTATTCACGACTATTCGACTTCCATACGATTTTTACACTTGGCTGCAATACTTTTGCCATAAAAGACCTGTTTTTAGCCTCCTTCATCATCCCATTCCATTCTACCATAAGCCACCATCTAGACTTGGATTTACTAGATTAAAGGGAGAGAAAGTGAATTGAAGTAAGGATCTTGCAAGGATTACATGTCAAGTTTGCAATCAAAGGATTCATGCGCGTTCTTTGGCTGAGCATGTTCTTATCTTCTATTTTCTTATTTTAGGATATGTGTTTTGTAATTTTGATAATCTTTTCTTGTTTTGATTTTTGATTTACGCAAGTACCTACGAATTTTCCCGATCTTGTGTTAATCTCTTTAAGTATTTTGGAATTGTTGGATTGTTCTATCAAATCTTAGATGCTTATTGTCTTGTGAGGAACTTGATCACTTTCTTGCATGTTTTGGGGATTGGGTGAAGCACTGAAGGGTAAAATTCGATACTTTAACCTTGGATTTGACTTGATTGTATGGAGTCTTTAGAAAGTCACACCAATTGAGAAACCACAAATTTGATAATTGCATGCTTAATGAACCTAAACAAATCAAGAGCCCTTGAGAAATGAAATTGGTTGGATTTAGGCATTTCACTTCACCTTGAAAGAGAGTTATGGTACTTTGATTGTCGGTTTTAAAAAAACCAATTGGGGAAAAAGTACTTAATTGACACAAGGATTGAGAGATTGCTTGTTTTGTTTAATTCCTTGATTGTTTACCTATTAAATAAAACAAGTAGCATGGTTCAATTTCATATACAAATTTGGATTCGCTTAGCCTATCTTGAGGGAATATAGCCCGATAGTTTGGCGTAGTCTATGTGGGATCAACCTTGATTTGCTAAAATACCACCGTGTAGTCATGGACCTATTAAATTTTTGGTGTCGTTCCCTGGGACTAGTGTTGCATATTGGGTTTGACTTTGGTTTTTTTTCTTTGAAAAAAAAACAAAGAAAATTAAAAATTAAAAAAGCCAAAAAAAAAGAAGAGAAAAGAACAATGATAATTTTCCATTTTCCCCAGTTTAAGCTTGAATTATTTTGGAGTTATTTTAAGCATTTGCATGCTTTTCTTTCTCGATGTAATTATTGTGTAGATAAATGGAAAATTTTGGACATTGTTGACAAGGGTGTGAATAGTAAAACCCACGCCCCTTTAGAGTATTGGGGTTTTCTTGGTAAAACTATTGATGAGGTATGGTATTTACTTTAGTGGATTGCTTGGGATTCGTTTGAGTTTGAGAAGGCTAGTCGTATTTTTGCATATTCATTCTCTAATACTTGTGCATTCTATGCTAGATGTTATTATGCCCATTGTTGGTGTGACTTGTGTAATTTTTCTAACGATGTGATAAATTCGTGCCCTTATTACACATGCTATGCTTAACATGACATTGCATCTTCTGTGGACAATACTGATGTTGTCCTGACTTTACCTGATTCACCCTTCCCTTCAGCTCAGTGCACTGGCCTCGAGGCGGGCGAGCCTTTTGCGGCAGTTGCTAGGTTTAGTGTTAGTGATGCATATTTTGAGTCGAAAGATATTTTAGATGAGGTGCACGCTTGATACGCCCGCAAGCGCACGATGGTGTTGTACCAATCAATGTCGATCCCATAGAGACTAAGTTGATCTATTGTGCTATATTCCCTCAAGATATGCTAAGAAAAATTCTAATTCAAGTGGTTTTGATTAACAACTGCAAATAAACTTTTCTAAATCGAACATGGGAAAAACCCCTAGGAATTTTCGTAGTTATGAAACGGAATTGAATCAAAATGATAAACATGCGTCTTTCTCTAATTGGTTAACTTCGAGGAATTGTAATCTATACAGAAATTCAGTTTATTCTTTCGAAATCAACTAAATTTGCCTAAACTAAGCAAATGTCGCTCTTTCAAGCTAATTTCACTTAATCCAAGTTTAATATTTTTAATTACTTAATTCGAGTCCTCCCAGCTTGACAATCTCTCTTTTGAGACGTTGCAACTATAGATTCTAACAAGTAATCCAACAACCAACTGTTGTCTATCGAATGTTCACTCGATTGTTTCAAGTGTGCAAGTAAATTTGGCCAAAAATCAACTCACAACATATCAAACACTTGATAGAACGAAATCAAACCAATCGCGAAGATAAGCACAATTGAATAAACTAAAATATGATCCAATACACTTCCAAAACTACTAAATTCCTAGACAAAAATTAACTACTCATACATAATCAAGGATTAAATAACTAACTACTCTAAAATGGTAAATCTAAAGAGGAAAAGAGAAGAGAAGAGAGAAGAATTGCTCAGCCAAATTCGCACTTGAATCGTCGTGCAAACCCAGGATGGAATCCTTGCAAGTCTTCACTTCAACTCTATCTCACACTCTATCTAATCTAAATCCTAATCTACTTGAAGAGAGGAAAAGGAAATGGAATGGGATATGTGTCCTTTGCTGCGAAAAATGGCCCTATTTATAGAAAACCTCAATTAACTTCAGCCACACGATTGGGGAAAATGAACATTCTAGGAGTCACACCTCCACCACAGTCCGTGGCATTTACCACGGGCATAGCAACTTAGGGGCATCCATGGTGAGACAAAATACACTCATTTAGAGTCAAAGCAAGGGCAAAAAGGTCCAGACTCCAGTAAAACACAAAAAAGAACCATACCCAAGCGTAAAATGGGAAATGGAGTTAAAACTATAACATAAAGCACATAATTTTCCTTTAAAATGCAGGAAAATGACCCTAAAATGATATACTCTTTAAGCACTTATCAACGCTCTAGCTAGGACTCCTTTGGAGGGGTCATGTGATGTTTTTGTACATGACGACTTTCTTAGCCGTGGTATTTATGATAGTGTTCTCCCCAATCCCCTTGATTATTCATATGCTTCCCCTCTTTGTTCATTTCCCTCTCCTTCCCCCAAGTATTATTTAGATGAGCCCATTGACAATCCTATGATTTGTGATGCTAATATTGATTTGGGCTATAATGATAACGTGTTAGACGTGTTTGGTGGGAATGCTGATGATTATGTGTCCCTAAGTTACTTTAAAGGGTATGATCCCCCCCATTGGCCCTTATTGTCTATGTCCAAAGGACTTGCCTAGGAAAGCCATGTGGACTGCATTCTTCACTCCTTCCTATGATTTTTCTAAGGCCTTTGATAAGCTCAAGAGGATACGTATTGTCTTTGATGTGGTTTTGGTTATTGCCTCTTGTACTTTTTAGTTTGTGGTCCAAAGAGTTTGATAAACTTATGCGTCTTTTGAAGGCATTTGATTTGACGGGCTGAGTCTTAAAGTTTTGCTGGAGTGGTTGATGCTCGATTTGCCCAGTTTACGAGGAGGCCTTAGCTTGGGTGCATCCAGCACATAACCTGGTGAGATCATTATATTTTGTTCCCTTTCCCTTCTCATACTTCATTTAATCTAAATAATACTGCTTTATTTAAGCAAGAGGGAATGGTAGTTCTTTGTTTTTCATTTTGGTTTTTAGGTTGCATATATTCTAGAGCATGTAGGTTTAGGTTTCCTTTATTTTGCAATGGTGTGTTGTATTTCGCTTAAAATATAGGATTTTATATAAGGATTGTGTGGATTGGTTTGAGATGACCTCATAGGATGATTCATTAGGAAAAATAGCTGGAGTGACTTTTGATGGGTGGCCCCTATTGGTGTGAAAATTTGTGAAGGTTTTGCGAATATTTCTTGCGTTTGACCATTATCTAGATTGGGAACTTTGTTACCCCTTGGAGTCTTCAGCAGTAATATCTCTGGAGATTTTGAGCCTTCTGCAAACCAATTCATCATACTTAGTCTCATGTTCTTGCATGCATATGGCTCTTTCATGTTGCGTCTCTAGAACTTACCTGGATTCTTATTTAAAACCACATTAGTATGTGCATAGTTTATGATGTAATAGACGCATTCTTTCTTTGCACACTTTAGCCACATAGCCAAATAGTATACTCTTGTGTCACATATTAATCCCCTTTGCTAGCCCCCTAAGCTATAATCCTTTTCTTGTTATGATCCCTTCAAATTAACTCTTGGCCAAATATATGTTCCTATCTTTACACCAAGTCTATGGAGCGGCACTTCATCTAGGTAATGAGTGGTTTAGGGGTAATTAAGTTTAAGGTAGCTTTAGTATATTGGTTTGTTGAGGGATTGATGTCATTGAGCATTTAGTTTTTTTCCCCTCTTATTTGGGTTTGATAAATACGTATTAGGTTGTGCGCTGATAAGTCATGACTGTATGCCTTTCAATAATTGATATTTTCAGTTCATTTTCCAATAAAAAGAAGGAAAAAAAATAAAAAAATGTCTTGTTGAATAAAAAGAATAAAAGGGAAACAAGAAAGCATAACCCCCCCAAAAAAAAACCCCTTAGTGATTGGCATTGGACATGTAAATAGCTTGTGTTCCTTCATTGTCAACTTATTTCCTTCATTGGACACGATTCATTAGGATATGCTCATTATGTATTGTTGGGGTTTGAAGTATTGGTTAACTTCATGATTTCTTGATGCCTTGTTGGTTGTTCCCTAGTCATTTGGCTACATAGTTCCACATTGCCCAAATTTATTTGTTCACATCCTTTCCCTTCACCATTCTTAGTCTATGTTACAACTTATGTAAAGTCCTCTTGATTGTTATGTGCACATTGCATTTTTAGTAGTGAAGAATTTGAGATCTTGGCTAGCATATCGTAGTTTGTATCTTTGAAATAAGCCTTGAGTAAACCTATTCTATAATTTAAAAATATGAGTGGGAGTTTTTCACATTTTCTAAAAGTGAGGTTCTACCAGTCTATTTAGCTCTACAATTCCCTGTACTTGCATGATGTGCTTTGCAGTTCTTTGAGGTGATCAAATTTGATATATAGCTTGTGGTTGTATATTACTTTAAAAACATCCAGCTTCTTCTAATTTTGAAATGTATTTCACTCTATATGGGGTTTTCATTGATTGATATTCTTGGTTGTGATGTGCTATGAGTTGCATAGCTTGAGGAGGTTGCTATTTTTTTGAGTTATGGATGCATCTTCACTTGTTTGTTTTATCTAGTGTTTGCTTGAAGGCAACCAAAGGTTTAAGCATGGGGGAGTGATGAATGTCATATTTGCGTAGGATTTCATGAGTGTTTTAGAGTGATCTTTGGGCATTAGTGAGCTTAGTTGTACACTTTATGCCCTAATTTCTATTGTTACACTTGGTTCCGCTTGTTTTGAGAGTGTTTGCAAATTTTGCATTTATAGGCCACGTTATGCAAGTAGAATGATGATTTTGAGGCCTTAGGGGTTAAAGAAGATAGCAAAAGACGTCCAATGACACCTGACACAGACATACCGTGGCTAGAACCACGGTCTAGGAGGATCCAAGATAAGCACCTATAGGAACAAAGAGTGGGCAACAGGTCCGGCCACCATCACCGTCTAGCCATGGTTGATGCCACGATTCGTGGTGGACCCTCTTCCTCAAGTCGGTTTGATTTATTCGCACCTATTCGGCTTCTAGACGATTTTTAGGCTTAGCTGTATTACTTTCCCAATAAAAGACCTATTTTTAGCCTCCTTCATCATCTCATTCCATTCTACCATAATCCACCATCTAGACTAGGATTTAGACTAGAATAAAGGGAGAGAGAGTGAATTGAAGTGAAGATCTTGTGAGGATTACATGTCGGATTTACAATCGAAGGATTCACGCGCGTTCTTTGGTTGAGCATTTTCTTCTCTTCTCTTTTCTCATTTTAGGATTTGTGTTTTGTCATTTTGATGATCTTTTGTTGTTTTGATTTTGGATTTCTGCAAATACCTAATAATTTTCCCGATCTGGT
The DNA here is from genome assembly GCA_017589665.1 of Selenicereus undatus. NCBI lineage: Eukaryota > Viridiplantae > Streptophyta > Magnoliopsida > Caryophyllales > Cactaceae > Selenicereus > Selenicereus undatus. Next base: position 28,772,418 of record JACYFF010031956.1, read on the forward strand.
CTTAATCTCTTTGAGTATTTTGGAATTTTTGGATTATTCTATCAAATCTTAGATGTTAATTATCTTGTCAGAAACTTGATCACTTTCTTGCAAGTTTTGGGCATTGAGTGCAGAATTGCAAGTGAAATTCGATACTTGAACCCTTGGATTTGACTTGATTGTGTGGAGTCTTGAGAAAGTCTCACCCATTAGGGAACCACAAATTTGATAATCGCATACTTAATGAACCTAAACAAATCAAGTGCCTTAAGAAATAGAAATTGGTTGGATTTAGGTATTTCATTTGAGCTTAGAAGAGGGTTGTGGTACTTTGATGGTTGGTTTTAAAACAACCAATTAAGGAAGAAGTTCTTGATTGATACAAGGATTAAGAGATTGCTTGTTTTGTTAACTTTCTTAATTGTTTGCCCAATAGATTAGACAAGTAGCATAGTTCAATTTCATTTACAAATTTTGATTCGCTTAGCCTATCTTAAGAGAATATAATCTAGTAGCTTAGACTAGTCTCTATGGGATTGACGTTGAATTGTTAGAACACCATAGTGCTCTTGCGGGCGTATCAAGTTTTTACACATAGTCATCAGTACCACAGTACGTAAGGCTACAACAAGAAGTAGCAGATGGATCAGGAGAGAACAAGCATAGCAGTCGCCACCACGGCCAGACTATGGTGGTGGCCACGGTCTGTGGTGGCCCTTTGTCCACCAAGGATACTTGTTTTCTTCGTGGTTGTTCGACTTCCATGCATTTTTTATGTTTGGCTTATACATTTTTCCATGATAAAAAACCTATTTCAAGCTATCATTCTTCATTCCATCCAATCCACTATACTTGATTAGTATTTTTCCACCCTAGTGAGAGTTTGAGGAAGAAGAAAAAGAAGATTTGCACGGGAACTGCGGATGAGGCAAACATCAAAAGATTAACACATCATCGCGGAAACTAAGTTTCTCTTTCTCTATCTTTTTCTCATCTCTCAATTGGATTCATTTTTAATTTGTAATTAGATTTCTTTGTCATGTTTGAGTAGATTTCTTCAAACTAGGGCTTTCATCGTTTTTGAATTATTTTTCCTTGTTTGTGATTGTTGAGTGCTTTGAAGCCTTGTTGATTATGTATTAATCTATCTTAGAGGTTTGTTTCTAAGTAGGTGATTTGGCCAATTAGCTATTTATCTTAGATATTAATGAAGGATTGAAAGGTGAAGTTTGATATTGGAAAGCTAGGACTAGACTTGATTGTTTGAATTCTGGAGAAAGATTCACCATTTAAGAGGGTTTAGTTGATAATCTACATGCTTAATGAGACTAGATTGATTAAAAACCACAAAGTTAGGGTTTGACTGTTTCTAGGCATTTCACTATAACCTAAAAGAGAGTAGTGATACACTAGATTATCACTCTTTGAATGAATCAACTTGGTAAAATGCGTTTGCAATTGCTTGAAGTGGATCATTTCACAAATCAATTCCTAGATTTTTATCTTCTATCGATTTGTTCACATTTTACTTAGGTTAGAATTCTCGAATTACCTATAGTGTTTAGCCTATCTTAAGGGAATAAGGCCTGGTAGATTCACCTAGTCCTTGTGAGAGACGACCTTGATATGCTATAATGCCACCGTGTGCTTGCGGCCCTGTCAACCATCACAGTACACAAAGCCTCCCTAACTTTAACAACTGAAAACTATTAGAGAGGTAAAGATGCCGTGTTTGATAGCTTAAGCAAAGCACAAACAACAACATGCCACCAACAACTAGATCATGCACATAACAGTAAATTTGCAAAATAAAGTGCTATCTTTCCTATGCCAAAATTATAAAAATCCAACCCCATTTTACTTCCAATTCATTTATTACACACATTTACTATCAAATTCTCTCTAAATCCTTTTGTATAATTTTATTGCTTCTTTATCTTGGTCCACAACCATCTTTACATGATGGGGAGGAGTCAGGTATATCCTAACACATTCCTTTTCATTCTTAGAAATTAAAGCTAGAACTTCTAGGGTGAAGTATACTTCTGTTGCTGCATGGTTGATTTGAGCACTCTAATTTTGTATATTATAGCATTGATGGTCTGTATGGTGTAGCCTATGTTGAAGACGTCACTTCTTTATCATCAGCCATTAGCGCTGGTATTATCCCCAGTTGTTAATCAACTTCAACCTTTGTCACTCCATAATTCTAAGTCTTTACAGGAGCTTCCTTTAGAGTAATTAACTTAGCCAAATTTTTATGTTCCCCTTGAATAATAATCGTGATTCCCATGTACGATTTCATTGATGCCATCTTGATAACTACAAGCTAAATTCTTCTTCCAATTAGTTATCTTCATGCACCCTTTATTGATCATAAAGGCTGGAAATTTAGGGGGCTTAGACACTATAACTAGTGATGTCTTCAGATAATTTGGCTTATCCTGCAACATCCAAATATTGTTATCTTACGTCCTTTCCGTTCTAATTTTATTCCAAAATGTTTTTGTTCTCATACAGAGCCTTCTGAATATGCAGTCATTTCTGTATATCTATATATGCCACGAAATGGCCATGAACTTCTTTCGCCAGTTTCGTTTTTGCTCTAAACTTTTCCCTGGCCATTCTCGCAAGCTACGAATTTAAAAAAATCTAATGTTAGGTCTTGACTGTAGTAAGGAAGAAAGTAAGTCCAAGTACTTGCCGCTAGAGGACGGCCTCTCAAAGTATCAATATGCCCCTCAGCATGGTTACCATAGGTGGGGCAAGCATAACATAGGTCCTTGATCCACTTGGCATTGTTAGTGGCAAGTAGAAGTCCCTCAATGACGGGCTCACCACACCAGAAGCTTATGTTTCCCTCTAACTTGGTTTTCTATATGTATTTCCATTTAATACAGGAATCAATGTGGCTTCAATGTTTAGTTCTTATGTTGAGGTAATTATACAGATTTTTGATCGTGAATTTCCCAATTTTAGTAAGACACCATACCTCACTATCTTGATCCATATGGTCAATTTTGATCTTCTTTTTCAGTTAGTGGACTCTTCAAGGATGTCCTTCCTCTAATGGACATTCCTCCAGAAAGCATCAACTCTAGCATGTTCATATCTTATCTTGTTTTTAAGGTTATTAGAATTTATTATAGGGCATATGTTAATCCATGTATCATACCAAAAGGAATTGTTTTTGCCATTACCTATTTACAAGCCAGGTCATCCTTAAAGTGGGACAATGGTAAGGTTTTGGATCAATACTGTGAAGAAAGTGCCTGGTTTTAGGCCTAGTCTACCGATAAAGATTTATCCCTTACATGAATTTTCCATGCCAACTAGCTATGAAACATTTGCTCCAAACTTCAATAATCTTTATTCTTAAAACCACCATGCCTTTTGCATTTGATGATCTCCATGGCCACATGGGTAGGTATTTAGGAGCTTCAAATTTATTCCCAAGGAACTTCCTCATACTTCTTTCATTCTCTTCTATAGTCCTCTTTGGGATAAGGTTGGTTTGCATAAGATGAATGAGGAGAGAGGATGAAAGATATTGGACAAAGGAAGCCCTACTAGCAAGATTAATAAACTTGCTTTGCCATTTATATAGTTTCTTTTTGAATTTGAAGAGTAGTTCGTCAAAATCTCTTGGCCTAGGCTTGACACTTAGTATAGGATACATAAGTAACTACCAAATTGTGTTGAGGCAAACTTGTGAACAGAATTGGTCACAATTCTTCTCAAATTGGGTTCATTTTCTTTCAAAAAATTACACGTGATTTTTGTTGGTGTATTTACAGGCCAAATTAATCACAAGTTATAAGCATCATTTTTATTTTTCTTTTTTGTTCTTGGGGTATGAAATCATAAGTATCAAGTTGACAGCACTTGCGATTTTTCTTTTTTCTTTTCCCTCTAAATTTCTTCTGCTTTATACACATTCAGTGGGGTTATTAACATTTTAGTACCCCAACGTAAGTGACATTAATTTTTTTGACCCTGAGTTTTTTGATTTAATTGTTTAATACCTTCACATTTGTATTTCATTATAATTTAATTCAAAAATGACGACTATATCCTTTTGTCTTATTTTTCACTTTGTTTTCCCTCATGTCTCTCTTTTTCCTCAGTTCTCCTTTCTGCCTCCCTCATTAATCTCTCTATGTTTCTCTTTCTACATCTGTCATTTCAAGTGCGTTCGAAACATTGGTAACTGACCATCAGCTCGTTATCGGATCATAGTATGCTTCATTGATGACCTTTTCGTCAGAGACTGGCAAATGGGATGTGAAATATGCGAGTTACTAGCTTGATATGCAATTTTGTAAGCCTTGAGGAGTGCTAGACTTTGATGGGCACTTGGTTTGGTTTGGTTTGGGTTGGTTTGATTTGAGTTGTGGGTTGATTGCTTGAGATGAGCCTTTTCCCAGCGATAAGGTGGTTCAACACCAATTTATTTTATAAAGAAAATTTAATGTTGTGAGATAGCTTGAACATTGGATGACTTTGTCAATGGCGTCAAAACAATTTGTGCTCCAAATTTATAAAAGCCCTGAAATTCTTCATATATGAAGAATGATGGGAAACACATGATATTGCATAGGAGGGTCTTCAGTTGGTAAGGAAACCAAAGACGAAGACAAATGTACTTTAGTGAGTTCACATTCACATGGTCGTAGTAAAACATAAGGTAAGTAATAACCAAGATACAAGGACACCCATTACATTTGCTATTGTTCAACCTCATTCCTAATTGGTTTATAAAGGAAAAAATGAGGATGGTGTACTATAAAAAAAATATTGAATACAATGGCTCCATTTTACAAAAGGTCAAATACACAAAATGATTTGCATGTTTTGAGATAGTTAATAATATGCACAATAAAATAAGGATGAATTGGTCCTAATTCAAACCAGTCGCCACTAAGGCTACTGATACATCACTAAGAGAAAAAACCCAACATAAGTCTAAATGGAACATGAGTGATAACGAAATACCCCATTATAGTACACAATAATATGTAAGAGGTTAAGAGAGATTGTAGCTCAATTGTTACTCAGTCTTTAGCTCACTTGAGATATGCAACATTGACGTCCGTCGCCCACACTTCTCCGCATCGTGGAAAATTTGTGGTGGTGTAACTAGGCCAAGGCCTGGGTATGCTAACTTTGGTGCATCCCCTTTGCTGCCTGTACAAGGTCCACTGAGTTGCCCTTCATAGAGGGCCAATAAGCTTGGGAACATGCCCTTTATAAAAAAATAACAAAATGAAGTAGAAATTAAGGTTTGAACCCTAACAATCAATATGTTGCTTAAAATTAAACAACTTTTTTATTATGTGAATGCCTATGTTATGATGACGGATGATGATTTCAGCACTCCTAAGTTCATTAACATACAAGACAAGAAACCCAAAAACACTTCCACTCAATCTTTCTCTCAAAAGCTTTGAGTCAGAAAAGCGAAATTTTAAAAGAAATTAAAGACACTAAATCACTGCTCTAAATTAGAGATATAGATAAAGAAATTGTATTAGAGAGAAGTCGGTATTTTGCCTTTAATTTCATTCTCAATTCCAATCTAATCTATGCATTAAGTGCAATTGGTTTATGAGTACCCAGAATTAAGGGAATAAGTTGATACACTAGCGAAGTAAGTAGATCAATGAGATTCCTACAAAATATCTAAATAAATAAATCCAAAATCCAAAAACAATGATAAATGTCATGAGTTATAACTTTCAAGAGTTCTTCCCCATCTTCTAGGAAGATTTTAGAGAGTTGTACTCGACAAATGGGAGTATCGCCCCATGAAGCCTCTTCTTATGGCTTTATATTCGTTCTAAGCATGCAAATGACAAAGGTCACAATTGTATTTTTCCTAAATTGTGCCAAAATTTATGTAGCTTCAAAACTAAATGTTATGCCCATTGCACATAATCTAACTATTTTTCTCTCAAATGGAATCCAATTTCATTTTTCAACACATGCGCCAAAAATAGACATCTTACAAAAATAAATTGTCTTGGACTTGCATCAATTATGCACCCTTAGGTAGGAACCAAAATTCACTTGAAGTTCAGCAAAATACTGGCAAAAATTTGCAAGTAACACATATGAGATTTTTACCAAGTTGGCAAATTGAAATGCAATCATCTATTAGAATTGTTCACATATACTAGCTATAGACTCACAAATGTTTTCAATTTCTCATAGATCAACAATTTTCGAGCTCATTTAATAAGTGAAATACTAATGAAAAAGCAGGTCTATGTTTTGGAATTTGGTGTCAAATGACTTTTTGGTATATGAGACCACCTCTATATCATGGCACAACACTAAGGCCCTGTTTGATAAGTAAATGGAATGGAATAGAATTAAGGAATGATCTCTAAGGGATAAAGGGTAAAATTTGAATCCTAAACTAATGTATTTGGACCGAAAAGGAACGGAATCAAGTTCAAACTCTAGTTCTTTGGCTAAGGATTATGGAATCAAATCAAATCATTTTTATTTTAAAAAGAATAATGATGACTGATAATTATTATTAATAGTTGTAGTAGTAGTAGTAGTAGTAGTAGTAGTAGTAGTAGTAGTAGTAGTAGTAGTAGTAGTAACAGTAGTAGCAATAATGATAATTATCATAATAAGCATTATATTACTAATAATAACGGTAATTATAATAACAATAATAATAATTACTATAATAATAATTATTAATTAATAAAAATAATTAATCATAATTATAATTATTATTAATTTTAATATTAATATTAATAATTAATAATGATAACTACCGTAATAATGCTTATTAGTCTTAATAATAATATTCACAATAATTATTATTATTATTGATAATAATAGTTTATATTAATATTAATATTAATATTAATATTAATATTAAATAGTAGCATTAAGATTAATCATTATTATTAATTAATAATATTAATAATAATAATGTATTATTATTAATTGATAATAATAATTATTTATTAATAATTATTAATAATAATTAATTATAACTATAATTATTTACTTACATTACTAATAATAATTATTATTGTTATTCACAATAACAATAATAATAATAATTAATAAATTAATAATAATAACAATCAATATTATTATTAATGTTAATAATAATGATAATTATTATTAATCTTAAAAGGAACAATAATAATTATTATTATTAATATTAATAATAATAATTAATAAATAATAATACTAATAACAACAACAACAACAACAATAATAATAATAATAATAATAATAATAATAATAATTATTGTTATTATTATTATTATTATTATTTTTATTATTATTATTATTATTATTATTATTATTATTATTATTATTATTATTATTATTATTATTATTATTATTATTATAGTTAGGGATTCAAACCCCCTTAACAATGGGAGGGTTTTAAGTTCCTTAAGGTTACGAAGAATTTCATACCCCAGATATCAAATTATACCCCATTAAAATGCTCACCAATCACAAAAAGAATGAAACTTGACACCTGAGGGTTCAAGTTGCAATGCCTTTTATCTCACTAAATAGCCCCTAAGGGGTTTTAATATGTATCAAGCTCACCCTCTTCAGAAGGATTTGCCCTCAAATCTCTAGGCTTGAAATCTATTAATGCCACCCTTGAGAGCGTGTTATCACCTTTAGGATTGAAAATACCCAATGTGCTATGAACTCCACCTGACTTGAACGTATAAGACGTCTTGAAACTCTTAGGGGACTTTTCTCAAAGTGATTTCATGCATAAGATCTAACACTCATTAGCTTGTTGAAAATCCTAATGTACTCATCACAATTCATATCAAAAGAGGGTGGAGGCCGACATTCAAGGGGTACTTGATAATCATCAAGAGGCATCATACTATGAATGACTCCATTCCAAAATTCATTCAAAGGTGATTGAACTAACTAACATAGGGGTGTCACTTCCTCTCTTACATTTGAGTCAACCAAAAGTAAGGGCACTACAGGCTTGATCTTAATAATGGTTCTCTTGTCATGTGTTTTAATCATGAATAGGACTCTCTCACGTTCTTCCCTTGGTTTGTATTTGTGAGGTAAGGGTAAAGAGAAAATCCTAATGCATGCCTTTGGTGTTTATAGGAATCATGTACATCATAACTCATACAATTAACAAACCAATCATGATCCACCGACGGAAGTTTGACAAGCACTCAAACGAAACATCCCATACAAAGCATCATCTCTAAATTTGCTCACTGAGATTGAAAATAGAGTTTGTTGGGTGATGTTTGCCACAATCCCCAAATCGAGCCAACGACCAATATAAGAGTGTGGTCAAGAGACAATAGGTAGCATAACCTCCACTGTGGGTTTTGGATAATCATCTTTCTTCATAGGAATTACGACGGCCTCATCTTCTTTAAATTGAACTTGAACCTTTATGGTTTCTTCAAAAGGGGAACTAGTGAAAAATCTATTTGAAAAGAGCTTTAACGGAGCTCCCATCCTTGGCCAAACGTTCTTTTTCCCTGTTCTCATCAAAAACCAAAATAAGCTCATCACCTTGTTGCGCCTTGATCTTCTATTTATCAACAATAGAAGGAGTGGATCCAATGCTACCTCAGGGATGTCCATGGACACCACTAATTGAAAAAAGCTCTAACTAGCTATTTTGAAGGGATTCAAAGTTATAAAGATGGACACCCTAAAAAAGACAAAAAGATCTTAAACACCCTTGCATAATCAACCCACCCAATTGGTGAACTAATGATATTTTTAATTTTTCTTTTTTATAAAAAGTACAAGTGTAAATTAAATAGAAGTAGACCAGCAATAATTTCCCGTGGCCCTCTAACTCTAATGCTTTCTCCTCTCACTCTCTCTCCTCTGTTCCTATTCTCACTGTCGTTCAAAAGATAGAGCCCACCAAGCACTTTCGGACAGCCGACCAGACGAGCATCAATGACCGAGTCACCACCTGAGTCCCGCGACGCCACCAACCAGCAACACCATCGGTTGGCGTCGAGGCCACCTTCAAAGAGTGACACTTCCTCCAAGTTCGTAATCTCTATGCTCAAATCCTAACCCCTCCCCTAACCTCATTTTTTTCATTTCCAAACGAAATTTGAGCATTAAAAGGTCAATTCTAAGAATTTATGTTAATCAGAATTCTGATCCTTGATCTCTTGGTTCGCCAATTTTGTTTCGTTTGTAATTAGAGCTTCCATGTGCTCTTTTAGAGAGAGAGTGAGGCAGGGGGAGGGGTAGGAAAAGAAGCAAAATAGTTGTGGAGGGGAACAAGTGTGGGAGGAGAGATATAGTGATCCAACATTGTTCATAAGGGGATTTAGCTATTCCCATTTTAAAGCGCAAAATGCTTTCTAGTATCTCATGAGCCCCTCTTAAAATAGCACCTATTGCCCCATTGGTCGGATTTATGCGGTTGAAAGTTAGTTCAATAATTTTCTTGCTAACCAAAATTATGTGCTTACTGAAAACTAGTTTGCTATTCACACAGTCTCACATAGATCTTGTGTAATTGTGTTCAGTTTAAAATGACAATTAAGCGAATAGCATGACTTTGTCACCTTGCAATGTAGTCTTGATTTCTTAGCCAAGTTTGTCTCTTTTTTTTCAGTTTAATGTAGATCAATTTAATTTCATATTACAATGCTTGAGAAGGAAACTGCTTGAAAAAGGCAACAATGCTTGGTTTATTATATAGAGAAAGATGTATTTGATACGATTTTGAATAATTCTATCATGTATCCATTACAAAACATGGAACAAAAAAGAAAAGGACATTTGTAATGGTGGGCTATTGTAATATTTTGTATTTTCATGCACTGTTTAAACTTTATTTTATGTACACATGATGATGAATATTGGTGCGTGGGCACCGCTGATCCGAATCTCTAGATCCACCACTGAATAATAGGTCTTTCCTCCATGATTTGCTCACTACGGATTAGATCTTGGTAGAATCACACATCTGTATATAACTTAAACCAACTATAAATCTTGATTCTAGGCTTGCATTGCAAATCTCTCTCCCTTCTAAGGCATTTGAACCAATAATGGCAAAACCTTGGAGTTTTTGGGTAATTATCATGAAATTCTCTTCACTTCAATATCCTTTGGCCTCAAAATAATCTTCGAGTATGCAAATCCATCTCGAATAAATGGTGGGATCCAAACCATTAACATCAAAGGAACATGATCTTTCATGTCCTTATCCAATTCCGTCGTTTGCTATCTAAGTTTCCTTATTTGATCTTAAAGGTAAGGTATGCCCATATATTTTATGTTTGGGGAAAAAGAAAGGTGAAAATGTTATACGGAAAAAGAGTGCACTGCCATGGACTATGGGTTGGACCACTAGCAGTGCGTGGTAGGCTTTGTCCAACTAGCTTTGCAGTTTTTGTGAAGGCTTTTCTTTGTTGTGTGTTAGGGTTGCGCTTTGGTTAGGGGATAAGGTTTGAGCTATTTTTTGGATTCCTTGTGGATGAGAAAGGTTGACAAAAGGTGGATTTAGGCTAAAAAGTGGGGTTTATATTGAATAATAGAGATGAAGGTTTTGATTGAAGAACCAAACTAAAAGATAAGTTCTAGCTCCTATAAGAATTTTATGAGAGATGATGATTCCTTAACTCCCAAGATCATCAAAACACAAAAGAAATGCAAAAATAATGGATTCTTTTCCCTGGATTCAATCTTAAACATCCAAGATGATTGCGAGATTAGAGTCCAAAAATGAGATCCTTCAAAAAATAAACACTTTCAATCCAATCCCTCTATTAATGGTTTAGAGCCAACAAAGAGAAATTTTAAATGAAAGACTCCAAATCACCACTTTAAATTATAGATAAAGATGAAGAGATTTTTTCATAAAGAAGTTTGCCTCTTACCTTTCATTTCATCATCAACTCAGATATAATTTATATATTAAATCGAATGGCTCTATAAATATCAAAAATGAGGGGGAAAAGCTGAAACATTAATGAGACAACTGAACCAATGAGAGGCCTACAAATATCTTCATAAATAACTCAAAAATCCAAAGACTATGAAAAGTCATGATGTGTAATTCCCATGATTTCTTCCTCATTTTCTAGGAAAATTCTATAAGGTTGCACTAAACCAATGGGGATGCCGCAACTTGGTGCCTCTTCTTTTTTGGGTGTATATTCATATAGTGTATGAAAATGCCAAGATGATTGCTTTATTTTCTCTAAATTATTTCAAATTCTAGATTGCTCCAGACATGGATTTTATGCACATTCCACATAATCTTGGCCATTTCTATCTCAAATGGAATCCAATGTTAATTTTCATCATACGCGACCAAAATAGACATCTTGGAAAAATAAGTAAACTAGTACTTCCACCTATGTATGAGCCAAATTCACCAACAATTCAGCAAAGCACTAGCAAAAATATGCATTGGTGCATTTGACGAGTTTTCCACTTTAGGAAAATGAAATGTCAACATCCAACGGAAATATTTACATATCCTAACACCACTTCAAAGACCCAAATATCATCAATTTTGAGCCCATCGACCAGCTGAAAGGCCATGGTAAAGTATGCTTATGAGCTGAAATTTGGTGTGAAGTGACTTTTGAATAGATAAAACCATCTCCTTATCTTGGCACAAGGTTAAGGGGGTTTCAATACGCACCACTTTATGTCATTGTTACATTTTATTATATAGTGGCACATGTTGTTAATGGCCCCTTAGGGGTAGCCAAGTGATAGGATTTTTGGTTTTCGCAATTGAGATGTAACTTTATTTCTCTTTGGATTTTGTGTGTGTTTTAATTTACCCATTAAAAAACATATGATGTTGATGAGTGATGAAAGAATTTATTAGAAGTTGTACGTTGATGAGTCATTAGCGACTCCGCTAAACCTATCTTGCCACAAGCTTATCAGTAGTTCAGTCGCTAAGAAGTTTAAAGAGCTCAATTCATGGACTATTTTTGTCCAGTTTTTAGAGGGGTCACTCAAAATCTATCATCTTCAAGTAAATTTATAATACCTTGATCTCTTGAGTATCAAATTTCTTTCTGTAAAATCCTTATCCAATACTAAGGAATAGAAACTAAGACCAGAGAATTCAAGTCTCTGAACTCTTTTTTAGTCACCAAACACCCCTAAAATGATTTCTATGTTCTATCTTGAGTTGAACGTATTGTCTCTGTAATATATAGCTTATGAATAAAAATGGTATTAGGTCACCAATTCTTTTCCCTAATATGTCACTGAGTTATTGTTTTTCTACGTTAGTATTTTCTTCTAATTTGTGATTAAGTATACAACTTATTATTATGAGCAGTAAACTGGGATTAAAAAAACCAATAACTCAACGCCAAATTTAAAAGGACAAATAGCATGGTAGCGTTGTTTTCTAGAAATACTAAACGTAATGGCATTGCAAAAATGAAAAACATAGTGGCATATTTGTTGGAAATTTTATAGAAAATACCTCAAAAATCAGTGAAGAACTTTTCTGTTAATTTTGGATATAACAAAGTACAACAACAAGACCAACATTCACGTATGTACAACAAGTAGAAGCACATAAAATACATCTACTTATATGATACAACATCAAAATTAAAAATTAATATAAACAACTACTTAATGGAATGCAAACAAAGAGAATAATAAGAGTTTAGAAGTAGCCTAGGTTGAATCATGACGAAACACTCTCTTTGGAGAGAAAACGCCCCGACTGCACTGGTAAGAACTCTTCAAGTACGGTGCTCTCCTAAGTTTTCAAAACCCGTTAGTTCTCTTCAGATGCAGCAAGGAGAACTCTGAACCAATAGGTACCCAATACTCAAAATAATGATTTATGAAATAAATTCAACTTCACAAATAACCGTCAAACTGTATAAAGCGGTCTATAAAGTAGAGATGAAAATTTGAATAATTAATTTTGGCAACTATAGAAAACAAGGTACTAAAACAAAAGGGTCAAAAGTGAAATGTTGCTCTACCCTTATTCAACACCAACAAAAATTCTATGGTATATACCCATATACCTAACTATGTACACATCTATGTAAGAGGGTGTGTACCATATTAGAATACGTACGTTTGTATCTAAGAATTATTGGAACATAGTACACTCCCTTTTATATAGGTCAGGGGCGGAGCCAGGATTCCAAGCAGAGGGGACGACAATTTTTAGGAGTTATCTCAAATTGGGATTTGAGACTTAAGAGTTATGAGGAAAGCTCAGGAGGAGTGGAGGCGACTACCGGCACAAGTGGCAGCACTAGTGGCGGGCCTGGCGGCCGGCTGCATCGGCGACTGGGCTGGGCAGACTGTAGGGAGTGTGAGAGAGAGTGCGTGGCTAGTGGGCTGGGTAGAGAGAGTAAGTGCTTATGAGGAGGAAAGCAAAGCAAGACTAGAGAATCGAGATGCAGAAATTAGGGAAAATGAATGGGCAAGCCTTTAAAGAAAATAAACATACAAGGCACCGCAAAAGAAGAGTGATGAGAGCCCAACCTATCATTCCTTAAAAGAAGTAAAGAAAAGCTAACCATCCTACTAAGCACGCATTTGCAAAATTTATGTGAACTAATTAATATATATCTCTATTTTTTTTATCCACAAAAATATCCCATATTTATTTTTTTTTCCCAAAAAGCTGGTGGGTCAATTGACCCCCCCTTGCCTCAATGTAGCTCCGCCCATATAAAGGTGTGTACATAATTAGGTATATAAGTATGTACCATAGAACTACCGCAACACCAAGGCAGCACCATTTATAGAAAAAGAAAGCCTTGCACTGCTCAAACCGTGGCCATCAATTAACTGAAAACGGGGAATTTTTATCCCTCAAATCTCTCTCCTATTAGCAAGCAATTTGGAGTCATAATATGCCGCTCCTCCACAAAAGCATCAACAAAGTAGTTGGCAGCCCAAGATTCTCCTAACATTGAGATAGCAAAATTAAGGGGATTTTATGAAACTTATTTCCATAAAATCCTCTACTCAACAACTCATTTTCTAGATAAATTTCTTAATATAAAATAAATAACTTTAGTAAAAATAGTTTTCCTTTTAGGATTTTCACATCATAAATAATTTTCCAACATGATTTGAAAATCAATAAAATTAATTTCATAATAGAGAGCATATTAATACCACGTAATATAGGTGTAGGTACCTTTCAAGTTTGAACCTACACTTAGTGTAACTGACCTTCCATCCAAAGGAACAATAGAAGTATAATACCTTGAACTAGGACCTTTTAGTTAGACTTCAAACCACCACACTCAGAGCATAAGTAATCACCATAGCTCGATGGATGGGGCACTTTTACAATTACGTGCATGAATCTTGTATCATGAGTGTCATTAGGGAGTTGCCCATTTTCCTGTAGCTCACCGCTACACTAACTTAGGTGAATCCTTCAAGGGTGATCTGTGACCAAACTACCTTGCAAAATGCATGCCTTTGGACTTGTTAGGAGATATATATCCTCAACCTTGATCGTCACATGAAGGACACTTCAACATCATAGGAATAAGACCCAGTAATTCCCCGCTTTGTAAGTATAATTATAATAATTTTGTGCTCTTCCAAATCGCCCTTTTCAAACAGCCCCCATTCTACCCGTTGAACTTCGTTCATGGGATTGCGATACCTCCGAAGATGGGCTTCCACTTTTTCGACTTATTTTAGGCTCCAATCTCACTCCCCTCGATGTTATGAGTAACTCCATGATAATCTTTTCTTATGTTGGCCAACTTCATCATCACGTACCTTATATGACCTTTTATTTATCCTCTTGATGCATCAAGATTCAATAATTCAAAGTATTGTCTCTAATTTACGGTCATTGTTGTCTCCACATAGCATATATGCTTTATATAATGTGCATTTATTAGCTTCTTAAGTCTACTCGAATGATTTAGAAGTCTAGCCAGCCTCCACGTTAAAATTGATATAACTAGCAAAATAAATGTTAGAACAGAAACCCATCTTCAAGAGTCATGTCTATAGAAAGTATGATTTTGATCTTCCAGCTACAAATAATAGAGAGAGGATCCTAACATTTAATAACCTCTTTGAAAACCATCTTTTGATAATATATATGTAGCACTAAATCAAATAATAGCCTTTTCTATCAATAAATAATTATCTCCTTATGGTCCTATAAATCACCATTCTTAAGCCGTATATTTAAATGCTTATTTTCTCCCATATAAACCACGGAAAAGGAACAATATCTTGAGTACATTGAATAACTCAAATGCACTATGTTCTTTCATCAATCAACAACTAACATGGCATATCAACAACTAACATGACATATTAATAAGCATGCTACTATATGTATGTATGTATGTGTATATAATATATATATATATATATATATATATATATATA
>JACYFF010031956.1:28788195-28804616 GCA_017589665.1 Selenicereus undatus
TTATATATGTGTGTGTGTGTGTGTGTGTGTGTGTGTGTGTGTGTGTGTGTGTGTGTGTGTGTGTGTGTTTGTATTCTTTTTGGTTCCGGGAAAGCATAGGATTATGCCATCATCTAACAAAATTTAACACAAAGGATCTATTCAATACGTGAGTATAAAAATAGTCAATCACATAAGCGTCACTTTATCAAAATCTATGATCACTTCATGCACGTATTCATAGCTATCTTATACATATTTGCCGCACGTGAGTAAAATACAATCTCAAGAGAGACACATATCATGCCCACAATAATTCAAGTTAGGACATGATAGTTCAAGCATCATAAAAGACCCCCGCATTAATGAGATTCATTCCCACAAGTATATTATCATCAAATCATGCCACGGCATAAAAATTTACACGTCAACTATGACAACCACCTTTATAGGGTTACCATTAATAGGTGAATATAAACCCAATGGAAGTACTAACTACTCAAGATGTCACAATCATGCCATTGCCTTGATGACAATCTCAAAATATAATGAACAAGGGCTATACCCCTACGATGAAGGAGTTGTTAATTTACCTTTTTAGTGAATGTGTTTGTGTGATTTATCATTTATCTATTTATCGACTTTTTATTTTTTCTCTCTTTTCCTTTGATATACATATGTTAGATAATTCTGTGATTAATAAAAATCAAGTGAATAATATTGAAAAAAATGAAAAAAAAGAACCATAAGAATAATGGAATAAGATGAATCCCAGTAAGAAAATTGGCACAAAAGAGAGTAATTCAACCTTTCTAATTTATACGCGTAATATCTCTATCCTACAATACAACAAAGAGTTTATTGTTTCATTATCTTGCTTATTTAAAAATTTTATTCTATAAATATTGGATTACTCAAAAAATTATAAGCTTGTACAAATGTATAATGTGTTAATCATGAAATAAATAAATTTTAAAAAACTTTCCAGATTATATAGTTAAACATGTTTGAGTTTTTTTAATGCTATATTTAAAACAAATAGGTTTTATCGATAATTAAAATTTTTTGAAAGTAGAAACTTTTGGCGTGAAAATCCAAAAGGGTGAGAATAATAAAAATGAAAAAAAAATAATGAGAAATTACATGTCAAATTGTTCGAAAAATATAGCATGAAAATTTAAAAGGGTGAGCCCAATAAAAATAAAAAGAATGAGAGGTTACAAAGTAATGATGGAGAGAATACATATTGATATTTGATATTTAAAATTTTAATTTGCGATAATATTTGATTGTATATTGTGGATCCACTTCAGATGGAGTAAATATGGTCCACCAACCAACATCTTACTCAATGATTAAGATATAAAGTTATAAACATATAGATTGTCAACCAAATATTTCTCTAAGAAATTGTATTTTACTAATATTATAATATGTAAATATATCTTTTTGAATCCATACAACATAAATGTTGCACAGCTTATTCTTTTAAAGGGTCATTGCAAATAGTACTTTTCTGCAGAAGTTTTAAGACTTAAAAGCCAAACAATCAATATTTGTTTCAAAATCATAGAGTAATGACAAAGTCATTAAGACAACAATTTCTACTCACATGTTTTAGAAATTATTATGATTAAGCCAATTTTAAAAGCTCCAGCAGAACTAAAAGGTCCAAATAAAATGTTAAAGAAAGTATTAAAATATCAAAGTGTTTAAATATTTTAAATTTTAAATCATAAATAATAATAATAAATATTTAATTAAAAAATTAACCAATAACACTTTACCAGTTCAACAAAAACTTTTACTTGAAAATACCACCGTTGATCTCACTCTTGTCGCACCCACATGATAAAATTACACCAAAAAGAAAAATCTTGTCTTACTCCTTAATTTTAATTTTTAGCAATTTCTAATAGATAGAATAATAGAAGAAAGTTTGGTATCAATGTGATTTTTTAAAATAGAAAAATCAATATTTTTGTGCATATAAATGCATGCAATAATGAGCACTTTACATGTAAAAAAAAACCACTAATAAATTTTATTAGTAAATGAAAGGCAAATTAAACCAATAACAACTCGTCATCTCACCTTTCAACGTCACCTAAGCCATCCTCATGTCAATTCCGTATGCTATCACTCGATTTTATATATAGCTATATTATATAGATAGATTCGTAACATATCATAAATGATCAATGATGATCATGCACCTTGTTATATAGCTCTATAACTACTTTTAACCTGCCAAAATCACTTCATGCTCATAGTAGAATGCTCCCCTCTTTCTATCAGTAACGCATAGGCACAGTAGCTCCATTAAATGTAGTGATTCACTATAAGTGAAAACATTAAGGTCAGAGGATTCCTTCCGCATTTCCTCCAACAGGAAAAATGAAATTAATATAAGAATATTATCATCATTATGAGGCCACTATGCTCCTGTGTAGTTCCAGGAATGAAGATATAAGAGTATAATCCTTCCCTTCTAGATAACAATATTTTGAAATCCTGCTTCAGCCATCAGCAACTGATGACATCTTGTTCTTATTCAATGGAAGAATTCCCCAACCACAAAATAAAAAAGGTGCGTGAGAATCCATCATATAATATCAAAGTTTACATAATTAACCACCATCCGTACAAGAGAAGTTAATTCAATCCAAGTTCATCGAAATAATCTTATAAAGGACTCTCATATATGAATATATCAAGTCAGCCAATTGATTACTTGTTGAACATCTCATAATACATCAACATCAACATGTATTCACATATGATCCGAAAATGAAAATACTAACCACACTACAGCATGAGTACAGTAATCACAAGTAACGAGAATTCTACCAATACATCACAGTTTTAAATATGAAGACTCAGATCGCCCTAGGGGGTGAATAGGGTGATTGCAGTAAATTAGAATTCCAACTTAGCGAATTAAGAGTAAATGCAGAGATTAAATAAAGATTGAACGCAACAATAATTTAACGAGATTGCGCCTCAATTAGGCTTAAGTCCCTGCCTAGAGTTATCCAACTCCAGGATTCAACTCTCTACTTTTTTTATTAAAATGAACTCTTCACAACCTTTCAGAGCTACCACACTCTAGAGATCCCAAATACTTTAAATCAACCTCTTGATTAAAGTATGAGAGGAGTTGAGACTTCACACCAACTCCTAAGTTCACTCATTAATAAATTCCTGAAAATACTCTCGACTCTTGATCACAATATAATTGTAGGCACAAAAAAATTAAATATGTGTCATGTCACTAAATAATTTAAGTTAATTAATATTGGCTAGTCCAATTAATTAATTTAATTATTTGGGTCTAACCGATCACCAAGTCAACGGCCCGATAAGATTATCAAGTCAATGGCCCAGTGGACCACCAAGTCGTAAACTTAAATAGACTCCCAAGTCATCAGCCCGAGTTCAAGGCCCATCTATCTACCCAAGAGGGCTATTAATCCGCAATCCCTAAAAGAGAGAGGAAACTCCTCCCTATAAATATAGCTTCATCCGCCCTCATTCGGGGATGGAAATTCTCTCTAGAGAAGACCCTCTAGAAAGAAACAATAAGCACATCAAAACATGTCGTCTACTCTAGAGATTGAAGCACGCACTTGATCGAGATTCAAGCTACTTTGGCCCTCCATCAAGTCATAAACAAGAGATCGAATCAGAGGAGTTTAATTTGTTCATTTGTAACAAAATATTCAAAGATTGTACCCATTTTTTAATTATAAATACAAAAATTAAATTTGTTCCATATTTCTTGTCTTGATTCAATTTAGACTTGAAATTTGTGGTTACAAGTTTCTGGCACACCCAGTGGGACCACTCTGCCTCTCATCTCCTTCTCTTGGAAATCTAGAATTTTCAACCAACTCTTCGCAAGGAAGATATGGCCACAAGGAATGCCGCCTCTCTACCTTTGAATAAGAAATCTGGATCTTTCCCACGAAGATCTTCCAACTCTGACGCTACCTCCAATAAGCAAAGCACCGGAGTTGTGACAAGAAACATGGCGAAGGTTGCAGCAGCCACTACCACCAAAAGAGCAGTTGCAATTGCATCCTTGCATTCGACCGATAACGCTGACCCCGACATGCGTGACGAAATTAGTAAAGTTTCGTCTGTTGACCCTCTCAAGGAGAAATCCATTCAGGGAATGAAGACAAAGCATCAATCTCCATTTTTTGAAGCGGAAGATTATTACAGCAGCGATTCTTCTGCATCGTCACGAGAAGAGCAGCCCTTCCACAATTTGAGGCTGAATCATCCCCTATCGTCATCATGCCTGCTATGATGGTAGGAGCTGTCAGTTTTGAAGAAGAGTTCACTAGCATGAAAGCCACGTTGGAAAGGCTCTCTGAGGAGAGTGCAGAAAAAGATGTGCGCATCAAGTGCCAAGAGGAACATATTGCTAAGTTGCTGAAGAAACTAGACGAAGGGCCACGTGCATCTTCCAATAAGGGCGCAAGCAGCGATGAGGACGAAAAAGGGTCCAATCGAAGCAAGGCTTCTGAAGATGATGGCAGGTCAAAGAAGGGCGACAAGCCGCAAAATGACTTATCTCTAAGCGCAATGACTTGTGAACAAATCCAAGAGTTGATTGCCAATGTTGTCAAAACTCAACTAGGAGTCGATTCACGGAAAAGCCATCTCTACACCAAACCCTACACGAAGAGGGTTGACGCTCTTCGTATGCCTTATGGTTACCAACCTCCCAAGTTCAACCAATTTGATGGGCAAGGTAACCCAAAACAACATGTTACGCACTTCATTGAGATGTGCAACAATGTCAGTACTAGCGGTGACTTACTGGTGAAACAGTTCGTTCGGACTTTGAAGGGCATCACGTTCGACTGGTATACCGATCTTCTGCCCGAGTCCGTTGATAGCTGGGAGCAGATGGAGCAAGAGTTTCAGAACAGGTTCTATAGCACCCAGCGCACTGTTAGTATGACTGGGCTAACAAATACTAAACAGTGGAAAGATGAACCTATTCTTGACTACATCAACCGCTAGCGCTCACTCAGCCTCGAGTGTAAGGATAGATTATCTGAGACTTCTGCGGTAGAGATGTGAGCTCAAGGCATGGAGTGGGACCTACTTTACATCCTACAGATAAGCAAGCCCAGGACTTTCCAAGAGCTGGCTACTAAGGCGCATGACATGGAGATGACGATAGCTAATCGTCGCGGAAAAGTTTTCCCTACTTTTGAAGCAAGGAAGGACAAGGGTGACTTCAAGAAAAATCCTAAGTCCTCCAAGAGCTCTGCCAAAGAATCCATGTTGGTCACTACAAGCGAACCGATTCGGATTTTAGCGAAATCAAGAGTAGAGGAAAAGCAACGCCTACCTATGAAAGAAGCTGGGAAGAAACGCCCTACATTGAAAGAGCTTCAAGAAAGGAAGTACTTATTCCCTGACTCAGATCTGTCAGGCAAGTGGGATGATTTGTTGGAAAAGGGTATCATTAAGTTACTGCCATCAAAACGCCCTGAAGAAGCAGGCAAGGTGAATGACCCAAAGTATTGTCGGTATCACAGGGTCATTAGTCACCCTGTTGAAAAGTGCATAACACTCAAGGAGCGTATTATGCAGTTGGCTCAAGATGGAGCGATCATCCTAGACTTGGATGAGGTGACTGAAACCAATCACACGACAATTTTGTGTGAGCATTGTGACTTGGCTCCTGCGATGAAAGAAGAGTGCATTACCATACAATTTGGAAGCTTTAAGCTAGTAGTGCTTTCATTAATGGTTCCGGCGACACTTATGGAGGTTGTGCATGTACAAGACATTCCTGATGAAGACAGTGAAGGATGGACGCTGGTCACTAGACGAAGGCCTAGAAAGCAAATACAGGTTCAACCACCCCCACTCTGTCGAAGAAAGAGTCATGCCAGAAACAAGAAGCCTCGATACCCTAGGGGGAAGAAAAAGCCCAATTCTGGTAAGAGGCATGGAGTTCAACCGGTCGAGCTGCCTGAACAAGAACCCCTTGTCCCTGTCACATTAGAAGAATTCTTTCCAAGGGGCTTCTTTAGGAATGTTACAGTTAACATGGTTTCATGTTCTGAGGTTGAAGATGAGGATGATGATGAAGATGCACAGGAAGATCTCCAAAAGGCGTCCTCTTCAAATACAGATGATAGAGTCCTAGCCATCTTAGAAGCTTTGCTCAAATGCATAAGTTGGAAAGAAATTTTTTAGTTGCCTCATGAAATGCGTGAGTAAGTTGCAGCTGCCATGCGCCAGGCAAAGTCATATGCTGACAAAGTAAAGGAAGCCAAAGAGCCAGCAAAGCCAGTGCGTCACTTGTAACATGGCTGTGTCATTTATAGATAATGATCTATTGCTTGGGTCAAAACTCCACAATCGTCCATTGTTTATCACTGGCTATGTTCGGGGGCAAAAAGTCAAACGCATCTTGGTAGATGGTGGCTCGGCGGTCAACATCATGCCTAACTCTACTATGAATGACTTAGGAATTACTGTTGAGGAACTCTCTAAGAGCCGGATGATGATGCAAGGCTTCAACCTAGAGGGTCAACGTGTAATCGGCATGATTCGCCTCGCGTTGGCAATGGGTGATCTGTCCACAACATCTATCTTTCATGTGATAGATTCAAAAACTTCATATAAGTTGTTGCTAGGACGACCTTGGCTTCATAAGCATGGGTGGTGGCATCAACTTTGCACCAATGTCTCAAGTATTGCCGCGACGGAGAGAAGAAGATAAATGGTGATGCTAAACCATTTACGAAGGCTAAATCTCATTTCACCGATGTGAGATTCCTCGAGGAAGAAGCCCCTTTTAAGGAAGCAATGCCAGCCTTTATCTCCTTTACCAGTAAGAGGAGTGATGAAGATACTCATGTGAAGACAAACATTGGCACTAATGATAATGCCAAACAACGACGACAGTGCGAGAGGGAAAGTAGTCAAGTAACAACAGATCCTTCCTTCAAAAGGGTAGTTGTTGCAACAAAGCCTGAAGCGCCAGTATTCAGATACGTTCCTAAATCCCGCTGCAAGGAGGGTGAAGTGTCATTCAGCAAATGCATAACTCTTGAAAGCGCAACTAAGCCTATTAGCAAATTCAAGTAGACCAATTATCGTATCCTTAGAGATAAAGGTGTGCTTCCAACTCATAATGCTAGTAAAAGCAGGGTAGCCAGAGCCCCTCTCTCTGGCTTCGTTGTTTCTTCCAAGGGCTCACTTCAAGAAGAGAGTGACTTGCCGAAGGTGCACACCGATGATGGATTTGATCCAAATGCGTACAAGCTGATGAAGAAATCTGGTTATGACTTTGATAAGCGAATTTCTTTGGGACATGTCACCGAAGCTAAGCAATACGGCATCAATGAGATATAAAAGACAATACAAGAGCAAGGTGGCATGGTGGCAATTCCGAAGGTAGGTCTTGGTTATGTACCGCCTCAACCCATCCGTATTTTAAGACGACGTAAAGATAAGCAGTCATTTACTCAGTACATTGCAGCAGAAGAGATTATTGAAAATGATGATGAAGATGGCAAGAACAAACCAAAATCCTCTTTGTTTGATAGATTGCAATCTTCCACTTCACGAGGACGCGCTTCTGTGTTCAACAGAGTGGGAAATGGCAAGGTCTCAAAGTCTTCTACTTGCTGGAGGTTAAAAGTAGGCACACAACCTAAACCTTCAGTCTTCACTAGGATTAAGTCAGGTGAAGAATGGGTAAGCTCGCCATCCACACAGGAGAGGGGCTCAGTATTTGGTCATCTTGGCGAAATAAATGAAGTCCAAAGTGCCATACCTTCTCGTGTGAAATGCTTTTCGACTCTAGATGTGAAGACAGAGGGTTCACTGAGAGTCAAGAGACGCATAGTGGTTTTCACTGGCCATAGGGTTAATCCAAGCCCAAATGAGGAGCTCAAGCAAGAGGAACAAACTTCCTCCAATCATATCACAGTCCGAGAAGTTGCTAACTCAGACGCCGAAATAGAACTCGCGGAGACTCCTGAGACTCTAGAAGACGGAGGGCAAGCCACGGTAGACGAACTTAAAGAGTTGAATCTTGGAACTAGCGAGGACCCTGGCCCTACTTACGTGAGCTCATTGCTCACACCCAAAGAGGAAAGGAGTATTTTGATCTCCTGTCCGAGTACAAAGACGTGTTTGCTTACAGCTACAAAGAAATGCCCGAGTTAGACCCAAAAGTCGCAGTCCACCACTTGTCTATTAAAAAGGGCATTTCACCTAAGAAACAGTCCCAACGACGCTTCGGACCGGAGTTAGTACCAGAAATCGAAAAGGAGGTCAACAAACTCATAGAGGCGGGATTGATTCGCAAAGTCAAGTACCCAACATGGATTGCGAACATTGTCCCTGTAAGGAAAAAGAACAGCCAACTGCGTGTTTGCGTGGATTTTGGGGATCTCAATGATGCCTGCCCCAAAGATGATTTTCCATTGCCTGTGACGAAACTCATGATTGATTCTACAACAGGACATGAAGCTCTGTCTTTTATGGATTGCACAGCAGGATACAATCATATTCAAATGGCGCCAAAAGATCAGGAAGCCACAGCTTTTCGAATACCTAAAGGCATCTTTTGTTACAAGGTGATGCCATTCAGCTTGAAAAACGCAGGAGCCACATACCAAAGGGCGATGCAAACTATCTTTGAGGACATGCTACACAAGACGGTGGAATGCTACATTGACGATCTAGTGGTCAAGTCAAGAAAGAGGCCAGACCACTTGCGTGATCTCCAACAAATCTTCGAGAGATTATGAAGATGCCAACTCAAGATGAATCCACTGAAGTGTGCATTTGGCATTACTTCCGGTAAATTCTTAGGCTTTATTGTCCGACATCGAGGCATTGAAATCGACAAAGCTAAAGTCAAAGCCATTCAAGACATGCTCGCGCCTAAGAACCTTAAGGAGCTTCGCGGTTTACAAGGCCGATTCGCATATAACATGAGGTTCATATCAAACTTGGCCGGTCGTTGTCATTCGTTCATCCACCTCATGAAGAAAGGGGCACCTTTTAAATGGGATGAATCATGCAGGAATGCCTTTAAAAGTATCAAAAAATATTTGTCAAGCCCACCGATGCTAGGAGCTCCAGTTCCTGGAAAGCCTTTGATACTTTACATTGCGGCCCAAAAAAAATCACTAGGGGCATTGCGTGCGCAGGAAAATGAGGAGGGCAAAGAGAGAGCTCTTTACTACCTGAGTCGAACCTTGGTTGGGGCTGAATTAAATTACTCCCCAATCGAAAAGATATGTCTGGCTCTCTTGTTTGTTGTGCAGAAGTTAAGGCATTACATGCGAGCTCACACAGCACGAGTCATCTCTAAGGCTGACCCAATCAAGTGTATCTTATCCAAACCGGTCCTAAGTGGACGGCTAGCAAGGTGGGATGTTATCTTAGAACAATACGACCTCGTCTACGTACCACAAAAGGCTGTTAAAGGGCAGGTACTGGCAGACTTCCTGGCAGATCACCCAATTCCTAATGAGTGGCAGCTAAACGATGATCTACCTGGTGAACAAGTATTTGTCATAGACATTCTTTCCCCGTGGGAAATGTACTTTGATGGTGCAACACGACAAGATGGTGCTGGAGCAGGGGTAGTGCTCATCTCCCCTGAGAAACACATCCTTCCATACTCATTTGCGTTGACTCAGTTGTGCTCCAATAACATGGCTGAATATCAAGCACTTATCTTGGGCCTCCAAATGGTCGTAGAGATAGGCATCAGAGACTTAGATGTGTATGGTGATTCACAACTGGTCATCAATCAACTTCTCGAGGAGTATGAGATTAAGAAAAAGGATTTGATCCCGTATCACACACAGACCCTCCAAATCTTAGATAAGTTAGATACTGTCAAGTTGTAGCACATCCCTAGGAGTGCCAACAAGATGGCCGACGCGCTCGCAAATCTTGCAGCCACTTTGGCACTGGGGGCAGAAGAAGATATGGCGATTCCAGTTTGCGATAAATGGGTAATCACACCATCAGAAGACAAACTCATCCAGGGAGTTTATGCAGTCTATGTCTATGAGGTGGAAAAAGAAGATTGACGTCACCCGCTGATTGATTACCTGAAACATGGAAAGCTGCCAAATGATGCTAGGCATAAGACAGAAATCCAAATGCGAGCACCACATTTTCTTTATTACAACGATACTGTCTATCGACGCTCCCTCCTTGGTCTTTGGTTAAGGTGCTTAGGCGAATAGGAAGTACAACAACTAATGGAGGAAGCTCACTCAGGGGTGTGTGGCGCACATCACTCTAGGCCTAAATTGTATGATCACCTCAAGAGAATGGGCTATTACTGGCCACCATGGTGCATGATTGAATAGACTTTGCAAAAAGGTGCGACGCATGCCAGTTCCACGCCAACTTCATTCACCAACCTCTGGAACCACTCCGCCCAACCGTAGCTTCCTGGCCCTTTGAGGAATGGGGACTTGATGTCGTGGGGCCCCTTACTCCTAAGTCTTCAGCTGGTCATTTATACATTCTTGCAGCCACTGATTAATTTTCTAAGTGGGCGGAGGTAATCGCATTAAAAGAAGTCAAGATGGAGAATGTTCTCGATTTTATTCAAACGCACATCATCTACTGATACGGTGTGCCTCGATAATAGCAAACCATTCTTCAACAAGCTAATGACTAGTCTCTGTGAGAAACTTAAGTTCGCTCAGCGTAAGTCTTCAATGTACCATGCACCTGCAAACGGCCTCGCAGAAGCATTTAACAAAACATTACGCAACTTATTAAAGAAGGCGGTGGCAAAATTCAAGCGGGACTAGCATGAAAGGCTTGGAGAAGCACTTTGGGCTTATCGAACCACTTACAAGACACCAATGCAATCAACTCCCTATGCGCTCGTGTACGGCGCAGAGGCTGTCTTGGCTTTGGAAATTCATATCCCATCGGTTCGCATCGCTATACTGGAAGGCTTAAGTGATGACGAAAATCACAAACTCCGTCTAGCAGAGTTGGAATCTCTTGATGAGAAAAGGCTTCAGGCGCAACAAAAACTGGGGTGTTATCAAGCACGTTTGTCACGAGCATTCAACAAAAAGGTTCGACCTCACTCGTTCCAGGTTGGAGATCAAGTGCTCGCAGTAAGAAGGCCGATCATCATGACGCATAGAACAGGAAGCAAGTTTACCCCTAAATGGGAAGGCCCCTATGTTATTCGTGAAATCTACTCAAACGGTGCCTACAAGATAGTTGACATGGAAGGAGTGCGAGTAGGACCAATCAACGGCATGTTTCTGAAGTGCTACTACCCGTAAAAATTGTTTGTAAGCTCCTAAGTAAGAGCCTAAACTGCTCGTTCTTTCGAGATAAATTCCTTTGTAATACTCCTGGCCTGCAAGAGTATAAACTGTGAACGGCCAAAAAAAAAATCTTGCACTACTCCTGGCCCGCAAGAGTATAAATTGTGAACGACAAAACAAATAAATGGAGCACTGTTTGTTGAACTACATTACGGCTTGATCTCATTGAAAAATTATAACTTTTCTTGAGTATGTAGGTAGCTTGTGAATAAAACTAGCAAGTGCAGTCAAATGAAACATAAGAAAGAGGTGAAGAAGTAGCAAAAATATTACTATTGTATAAAGTGTGTCAAGAATTCACTAACATGAACAATCCAAGTGCAAGTACAATAAGTTAAGCAGCCTAATCAAATAGTGTGCATCCAGTTATCAGGGTTGAGTGAGAGTTGTAACTTTAAGACATCACACTCATGTTCCTTCAACTTCTCAACCTCGTCTTGGGACAAAGTGGGTATGGCTTTGAGGTTACCAAGAGCTTGTTTCTTCTCAAGGAATTGTTGCTCAATGGTGGCCACTAAGGTCAATTTAGCTTCAACGTCGCTCCGAAGTTTTTGCTCCTCTTCGCAGGCAACACGAAGCGCCTCTTCTAGTTGGACTACTTTTTCAATTGCACCCTTATGTTTGCCCTTAACAGCAGCTAGCTCTTTCTGCACTGCGATAAGATGGGACTGTGCTTGGTTGACTTGTTTAATGCAGGCGGTCTTCTCTTTATCCAGGTCACCCGGATGGCGAAGTGTCAAAGCTGCTTGTGTGAGTGCCAAATACGTAGATACGCCACTCACATAATCATCTACTAGCTTCCTCAGAGGATTTGGGTCTCCATTGAGACGTTCGATGCTTTTATACATCATAGGGGCGCTCTCATACACTTTTGCTACCTTATCAAATGAAGCATTCTTCAAAGCATTCAGGTAGCCAGAACATATGGCCCGTATGCTGTAAGTAATAATACTTTGAGAAGTAGGACCTGGTCGATTTCCTTTCACAACCTCATGGCTGGCAGTTTTCTCGACGACAGTAGACATTCTTTTTGCTGCCAGTCGAAGAGATGTCAGTCCCTCTACTGAGTGCTCACTATGGGTTGGTGACGTAGGAAATGTTTCGACCCCTTTCGAGACCGATTCACCAACTCCCTCTGGCGATGCCAACTTCTTTACAACTTCTATATCCTTGCCACCATGACGACTGGCCTTGGTGGCTGACAACTTGGCTGCAAGATTAACTTCCTCAAGCAACTGCTCATCTATGACAGGGGTGGCCTCCTGTACTAAGTCGAACGCGCCAATCTGCAAAAAAAAAAGAAAAAGAAAAAAAAAGATCAAGCCATTAAAAAAAAAGAAAAAAAAATAGGGGGGTTGCGATGAGTCTCGCAAAGTTTTATACAAAGAGAAGAGCAATTACATCTTCAAGTTAGGCATGTCCGAACAGCTTGTGATGCCATTGAAAAAACTATCTCCAAGAGGCGCACTGGATGTATTGGTAGCGACAATCTTGCATTTCTTATGCCCACGACGTTTAAAGTTAGCTTCTGAATCCTGGTCACTATCATCATTGTCAATACTGTCCCCCCCTCTATCAGCAATAGGAGTATCAAGAGACTCTACAGTCCGTTCAACATTAGAATCTTGGTCCTCAAACTCAGATCCATCCTTTGAAGTATTGCCCCTTTTGCTCTTCTTAGACTTAGAGGGGTCCTGCCCTGCACTCTGCTAAAGAAGACCAACATTGGCCCTGAGGTCACTTATCGTCTCCTTAGACCACCAATCCTGACATTTCTTAGTCATGAACTTGTTAAGATGTAGGGAACGACTTGGCAACGTCGCTATGGACTTGGTATTCTTAGATAGAATGGCGGTCCAAAAGTATAAGGCATCATTATAGGATGTGGGCCGAGTGCGAGGGTCAAGTTTAAGTGCACCAGGTAGCTCCTGCCAGAAACCAAACTATCTGCTGAATCGATGTGGACTATAAGGCATGATATAAAAAGTCGTTACGCGACGAAGAGGTAGGAAACTAGAGCGGAGAGCTATTAGGTAGCTGAGCTTCTCATAGCCAAGAGTTCCATCATCGTTCAAAGTCTCATATTTATTCTTGTTAAGCATGGTGCAACCCAAATCAGCAATCGTCCCTTCATGGATACACCTGCGAGCATCCTCAAAACTCTTTGCCCCTCGAAAGCCAGAATAGTGCACCATTAGAGGACCCGCAGGAACTGGATCTAGTACATAGTGGGTGCTGAAGTAACATGCGAGCCAGCCATATAGATAATGAGCAGGAAAGAATGACATGGAATTTGAGGGTTTTCCCGCGTTAAAAATACCACTGAGGCCACGATAAATGGTTGCCAACACTAGCACTACAAGACTATACGTGCATCCAACTGCCATGTTGCTAGCCAGTTCGAAGGTGCCAGGACTAATGAATCCTTTCTCATCTTCAGGAAGAGCAAAAATGCACAACCAGGATGAAAGAAAAAGCAGCTAGATAAGTGTTCTCTCTTCTATCAACAGGAATTTCAAGTGCATCAAAGACAGCGAATTCTTCTTGAGTCCACTGCAGGGCCGTAGGTTGAATGTCGCTTAAAGGATTATGAGTTGAATTAGGTCGTGACTTGATAGGATGCGACTTAGAAGAGCTTCGCCGCCTTGGGAAAGACCCATGCTTAACTTGCCTCTTGCACCAAAAATCTATCCAACGCTCAGCGCAAACCCGTCGGTCGCAGGCATTTTCAAGATGGCTATAAGCAGCAAACAAGTATCTACATGTGGGCTGGATTAATCTCTGGTTGTCGCGATGACATCGATACAATACATCTCGGCTAGGTACCACCACATCATAAATTTTCTCGTAAATAGGAAGCCCCCCAAGTTTATATAAGTCCCACAGAGATAGCAACATTTCTCCGGATATAGTGTGCAACGTGTTGGTCTTAGGGCACCAAGCCTCACAAAATGCACGAATAGCATGAGGATCACGATCATAAGTGTATAACAAAGCATACACTGCATAAAAAAGGCGACAAGTCCTCAATTGGGATTCGAAGCAGGAGAGAATGTTTTCTACCCACTCCCAATATTTCAGAATGAAAGAGAATTCCCCAAACATCTTCAATGCTGGCCCCCAACGAACTTCATCGAAAATAATTTTTCGCCCAAGCAGCGAGAAAAGGGTGATGGGGCAGCTATTGTCATGACTGGCGCTATGAAAAAGGTGGATATCATCATGCGTTCTGTCTACGGCACTAGTAGTCAACGGTGATGCGAAGTCAGAACGAGGGACAGTGGGTATCTGCTTAAACTCTAGACGAAGCAAGGATGAGTAAACGATAAATGTGCTGCCTAGCTTTGCTTTCGTCTCTTCATGTTCCATGACAAAAAGATGAATTTTATCTCGTTGCTTGTATTCCTTAAATCGTACCATGATTGAGTACCTGCTAAAAAAAAATAAAAAAAAGTGATTAGTTTTCTTAAAAAAAAGGGGGGTGAAAAGGGACAAAAAAAAAGAAAAAAAAAGTGGTTATTTTCGTGGGAAAAAAAAATCACGTCAGTTTAGTTTTCAAAGATATGAAATCATCGGCAAGCTCATCAGCATGACTCAATATTCAAGCGGCACGTCTCGCTGACATATGCAGAGGCTCTTTCTCAAAGTCTAAGGACCGAATCTGATCGCCCTCGCGCACAACGAGTCTTCAAGTGTTGCATCCCGCTGGCATGTGCAAGGGCTCTCTCCTCAAAGTCTAAGGACCGAGTCTGATCGTCCTCGCGCACAATGAGTCTTCAAGTGTCGCATCCTACTGGCATGTACAAGGGCTCTCTCCTCAAAGTCTAAGGACCGAGTCTTATTGCCCTCACGCACAACGAGTCTTCAAGTGTCACATCTCGTTGGCATATGCAAGGGCTCTCTACTCAAAGTCTAAGGACCGAGTCTGATCGCCCTCGTGCACGACGAGTCTTCAAGTGTTCTATCCCGCTGGCATGTGTAAGGGCTTTCTCCTCAAAGTCTAAGGATCGAGTTTGATCGCCCTCATGCACAACGAGTCTTCAAGCGTTATACCTCGCTGGCATGAGTGAGGGTTCTCTCCTCAAGGTCTAAAGACCGAGTCCGATCACCCTCATGCACAGCAAGTCTTCAAGCATCGCATCCCGATGGCATATGTGAGGGCTCTCTCGTCAAGGTCTAAAGATCGAGTCTGATAACCCTCACGCGCAGCGAGTCTTCAACTGCTGAATCCCGATGTCGTACCTTGTGCACAGTAAGTCTTAAAAAAAAAGAGACTCACATACAAATAGCCAAGATAAAATAAATAAATAAATAAGTAAATAAAATTTCACATCTTTATACTGATTTTTTTTTCTCATGTACCCAAAAAAAATAAAATAAAAGAAGAAAAAAAGAGAGACGTTTTATATGTTCGGTAATAAAGCATGTTATTCAAGAAAAAAGAAAAGAAAAGAAGAAGTAATAAAGCTCTTGGTTGCGTTCCAAGAGAAAGATACAAAAAAAATTAAAATTAAAATTAAATTAAAATTAATCAATCAAACGGTGAGACGACGCAATATTTCGTGACCCACGATGCTGACAAAAAGAAAGCCAATTACCTCAAGTTGTTATTTCGACAAACTTTCAGCAATATCATGTTCTCCTTCTTTATGGCAGAAAGCAACAAGACGCAAAAGCCCTGTCCACATCAATCATCACGACATCAGCTGTGTTCAAGCAGACAAAAGTCACGTGGAGAGAAAAGAGATGATGAACAAGACCGCAAGCGTATTTTGTTAATTAAAAAAAAAAAGAAGAGAAAAATAATGGAATATGACCCAAGTAAAGTCTCTGGAAAAGATGAGGAAGCAAGGATGATGGACAAAGATACATACCTCAAAGTAGAGAAGAACATTGCATAGATATCGCAAACATGGGTATAAAAGGGAGCGAACAGTCGTCTTGTACAGTGAAGGGGCATATTTAAGGAAGGAGACGTTTGTCTTGCATAATAAATCATCAAATTTTAGGCAAGAGAAATTTGCACATTGAAGTGCACATCTTATAAATTGGAAAGTGTATTTAATTATA
>JACYFF010031956.1:28805016-28815603 GCA_017589665.1 Selenicereus undatus
GAGACACCGGTCGCGCTTAAACACCAAGTCGTATACGCAACATAGTCTCGATGGGGCAATTTGTAGGCACAAAAAAATTAAATATGTGTCATGTCACTAAATAATTTAAGTTGATTCATATTGACTAGTCAGATTAATTAATTTAATTATTTAGGTCCAAACGATCACCAAGTCAACGGTCCAATGAAATATCAAGTCAATGGCCCAGTGGGCTACCAAGTCGTCAACTTAAATAGACTCCCAAGTCGTCAACTTAAATAGACTCCCAAGTCATCGGCCCAAGTTCAAGGCTCATCTATCGACCCAAGAGGGCTATTAATCCGCAATCCCTAAAAGAGAGGGGGAAGCTCCTACCTACAAATATAGCTTCGTCCCCCCTCATTCGGGGATGGAAATTCTCTCCAGAGAAGACCCTCTTGAAAGAAACAATAAGCACATCAAAACATGCCGTTTACTCTAGAAATTGAAGCAAACACTTGATCGAGATTCAAGCTACTTCGGCCCTCCATCAAGTCACAAGCAAAAGATCGAATAAGTGGAGTTTAATTTGTTCATTTGTAACAAAATACTCAAAGATTGTACCAATTTTTTAATTATAAATACAAAAATTGAATTTGTTCCATATTTCTTGTCTTGATTCGATTTAGACTTGAAATTTGTGGTTACAATAATGTTTAGTACAATATTTCAAAGTAAGCACTCAATGACGGTAATCACACTTGCTGTTTTTCTTGCTGTTATTTCTCCTTGATTTTGACCTCTATTTGTAAGCACTTCTGGACATGCACCATCAAGGAAATTCTGATCAGATTATCCTGAAGCTGATTTTTAGGGCCTTGACTTCCAGTTGACTGCTCTTGATTGGATTTTCTTACCTTCTCTCCCCCGATCTTGGTTGATATAATTCAGCTTCTTGCCTTCTTCAAAATATTTGCAAAAATTCTTTGTACAAAGCATTCTCACAATATTTTTCAAGTAATAAAAGATCATTGCTTGATTTGATTCAACATTTAAAATATTCTTCAATCAAGGAGGGATACTTGCTTAATTTTTCTTCAATGTGTATTTCCCTTATGGCAAATAATAATCTTGAAAAATATATTGTGAGGTAGCTAAATAAATTCCTTAATTGTCCTTTAAGCAATCAGTCAATTTGATAAGCTAAGATCATGCATATATATCTTTTCCTTACTCAATTCCCATGTTTTTCTTTGCTAAGTGCTTCATATTTGAATTCATTATTCATTCCCCTTTTTATATCCAAGCCTCTAATTAATTTTGTGTTTCATCAAAACTTTAGGCACTAAGGGAGCCAACAAAATATTCAAGTAGCCAAATCCATGATCTAGCTACCAGTATCGATCTTGTAAACTTCCAACCATTCATAGGAAATCTAAACGTATGAAATCCTTGTAAGAATATGATAACAACAAATAACCACTTCAATATAAATTGATCCATACAGCTGACATAACGAAACAACTTAACACAATATCAGTTATTTTGCATCTCCCAACTAATAAATATACTATCCAAAATTAACAAAAAAATCCTTGGCCATTCCTCTCTAAACCTACTGGAAATTTTGTAGAAAATACCTGAAAAATCAGTGGAGAAGTTTTCTTTTAATTTGAGATATAAAAGTACAACAATAAGATCAGTGTTTACATATGTACACCAAGTAGAAACACATAAAATGCATCTACTTATATGATACAATGTCAAAATTTAAAATTAATATAAACAACTAGTTCATGGAACGCAAATAGATAGAATAATAATAGTTTCGAAGTGGCCTGGGTCGAAGCGTGCTAAAGCACTCTCTTTGGAGAGGAAATGCCCCCAGTGCACTAATAAGAATTCTTTAAGTGCGGCCATCTTCCGAGATTCGACAACCTGTTAGTTCTCTTTGGATGCAGCAATGAGAACTCTGAACCAATGGATACCCAATGCTCAAAATAATATTTTTTGAAATGAATTCAACTTCACAAATGGCCGTTGAATTGTATAAAGTGGTCTATAAAGTATTGATGAAAATTTGAATAATTAATTTTGGCAACTAAAGGTACTAAAACAACAGGGTCAAAAGTGAAATGTTGTTCTACCCTCATTCAACACAAGGCAAAGCTATTTTTAGAAAAAGAAAACCTTTTAGTGCTCCAGACAGTAGCCAACAATTAACTAAAAATGAGGGATTTTCATCCCTCAAATCTCTTTCCTATTAGCGAGGAATTAGGAGTTCTAAGTTGCCACTCATCCACATAAGCATCAGTAAAGTTGTTGGTGGCTAAGATTCTCCCGAAAATAAGATAGCAAAAATAAGGGAATTTTATGAAACTTATTTCCACAAAATCCTCCACTAAAGAACTCATTTTCTAATAAATTTCTTAAGATGAAATAAATAAGTTTAGTAAAAATAGTTTTCCTTTTAGGATTTTTAAATCATAAATAATTTTCCAACAATCCCCCACATGATTTGAAAATCAACGAAATTAATTTTACAATAGAGAGCATATTAATACCATGTATTAGGTGTAAGTACCTTCCGGATTTGAAACTCCACTTAGTGTAAGTGACATTCCATCCAAAAGAACAATAGTGCTACAATATGTTGAACTAAGTCCTTTTAGTTGGATTTCAAACCCACACACACAGAGTACGGGCAATCACCATGGTTCTATCGGTGGGGCGCTTTTTACGATCATGCGCATGAATCTCGTACCATGAGTGTCATTAGAGAGTTGCCCATTTTCCCATAGCAGCGACCTCACTGCCACATTGACTTAGGTGAATCCTTCAAGGGTGATCTGCGACTGAACCACCCTGCAAAATACATGGCTTTGAACTCATTAAAACATATATAACCTCAACCTTCATCTTCACATGAAGAGCACTTCAACACCATAGGATTGAGACCCCGGAATTCCCCGCTTTGTAAGTATAATTATAATAACAATTGTGCTCTTTCAAGTCATCCTTTTTAAATAGCTTTCTTTCTACCCATTGAACTTTATTCATGGGATCGTCATACATCCAAAGATGGGTTTCCACTTTGGTGACCTATTTTTAGGCTTCAATCTCATTTCCTTCGTTATTATGACTGACACCATGCCAATCTCTTCTCATGTTGGCCAACTTCATCGTCACGTACCTTATATAACCTTTTCTTCATCCTCTTGATGCGTCATGATTCAATAATTCAAAGTACTCTTCCTAGTTTTCGGTCATTATTGTCTTATCATAGCATATATGCTTTGGATAATGATTTACAAGTATTGCCAGTCTCCATATTTGATAAAAACCAATAAAATAGGCAAAATAAATGCTAGAATAGAAATCCATCTTCAAGAGTCGTGTGCATAGAAAGTACGATTTTTATCTTATAGCTATAAATAATAGAGAGATGATCCCAATATTTAATAGCCTCTTTAATAACCATCTTTTGATAATATATATGCAACATTGAATTAGATCATAGACTCTTCCATCAATAAATAATTGTCTCATTATGCTCATATAAATCACACTTCTCGAGCAATATATTTCAATTGTCGTGTCTCCCAATAAACCTGGGAAAAGGAACAATAACTTGAGTATATTGAATAAATCAAATCCAGTGCGCTCTTTCATAAATCAATGACTAACAGGACATATTAATAAGCATGTTACTACATGTTGAGTTAAAAATACCGCAAGTGCACGGTGCCAATTGTAGTTAGCAACGGCAAGTACGAATCGTATTCCACAGGGAGTTGGGTTTCAAGTACCAAAGCTTGCCCAAGCGTATCAATCTAGGCCAGAGAGAGAGTGAAGGAAGAAGGACTAAACTACTAAAACAAATAAACAAAAAGGGACTTGGGATTGTGATTTCACCAAGTGATGAACTAGTTAATCAAGACGAGTCCTAACCTACCCAAACTACATCACGAACTAGAGATGATCGGTTGTACCATCAAGGACCACCCAAGCCCTCTCTCAAGGGTCATGAGCTAGTCTAATTAGCCTAACCACCTATTTTCATGGGGTTAGCCCAATTAGACAACAAAACTAGCAACCCCAGACCTAACTCGATCCGGATACTATTTTCATGTCCCGAACTCGGCTATTCCCTCTCCCACACTAGCTAATTGACCTCACCTCTCAGCATAAGTCAATCGCCCAAAAATATGGATGAAAGCTCTCTCAAGCATTTCATCGAACACTTGGCGGGCGTGAAGGAAAACTCTAAGTTCTAGGCATAGATTGGGTATGATTAGGCCAAATACAAGACTAATTAGCTATCAAGAGGCTAATCACAATCCAAGCCAACACAATCTACCAACAAAACATCACAAACACATGAAAACCTAAACTAACAAACAAGAACGTAAACTTGAAGAACAAAACAAAGAGGACGAAATAAAAGAAATCTAAACAACTAAATAACATGAATTAACAACAAAAACTAAACATATAAACTAAACAAAACAAATACAAGAATTAAAACTAACAAAACATAAACAAGAACAACATATAAACTAAATAGAGAAAGAGAGAGAAAACTTAGTCTTGAATTGATAGAAGGAACTTGAAATCTAAAGGTTGAATCCAAGATTACAATCTTCAATCCTAAACTAATCCTCCTATTGAGGCTTTTATTTGATAAACTGACCTACAATCTAACCTAAGAATCGCCAGAGAGACGCGCCAAGCGACCCCGAGCGACCCCCCGTAAAAATCACAAAGCAAGCCCTTTAAATAGAAGTCGAAATAGGCCGAAACTGGACAGGTGGCGTGGCCATGCCGCCTGGCATGGGGTGCCCATGCCGTTTTTCTGCCTGCGCGCACTTTTTTCGCTCGTTTTTGACCCTTTTTCACTCCTTTTTGCAGCACTTGCCCGATTGAAATTATTACCTACAAAAGTAAATAAAACAAGTAAAAACCCTAAAGATTACTTAATAAAACAAGAAAAATTCTAAAGATTAGATTATTACACGAGCTAAAATCAGATGAAAAAGGCATGTAAAATGCGACAATTTATCGCCTAACAAATACCCCCACACCTATCTTTTGCTCGTCCTCGAGCAAAATAAAAGAAAATCTAACCTAGGAACCTAACTTACTTTCGTAGGAATCATGGTTGCATTTAGCATATGCAACAAGCCCTTTAAACCCCTTGGTTCCCCCAAGTGGATGAGTGAGGTCTCGTGAGGGTTTGCAGAAGATTTACCCACAAAATCGTTGAAATATTTTTGGATTTTTTTTTTCTCTTTATCAGAAAACAAAACATATACACAAGGCAAAAAGGGGAAACATGTACACATCGAGATCGATCTCATCACCCTAACAACCTAGCTACGAAGCCATATACAAGCAAAGCGTACACTCAAGATACACATAGGCTATAAATGCATCCCGACTCTCATTTTTCACCCCACGTAACACAATGACACGATTAGTACACTTTGGTGCTCAGTGCAAAGTGTATTGACTCTCGATGCTAGGCTAAAATCGGGCCAAAGGTCATCCCCACTTGGCTTATGACTCCTTTAATTTTTGCTCCTCTTTTTTTTCGTTCCCCCTTTGGGGCTTTTTCTCTTCTTCTTTTTTTCCTCTCACTTCTCTCCTTATGCTCCTTCGCCCGGGTGGGTAGTTCTTGGCTTATTAGGCCTTGAACTCTCGTAGGAACAACTTAGCACATAGTTGGGCTTCTTCCCCACTTAGGGATTTTATTTGGATGTGCTTTGCACTTATTCAAGCCCAAAGAGCGGTACCGGAGTGAAGTGGGGTTTTGTTTTCCACTTCGTTTTTATTTATTTATTTATTTATTGTTAATGAAGCCAAAATAGGAAGTCATAGAACCAAACAGAGCGTCTTTAAACCCAAACTTCAACAACTAACACTAAAAGTCAATGGTTAAGTGTATAAGGTAGGCACAAAACCGCACATGTGAAATGGGGTTATTATGAGAAACCGAAAGCAACATTACAGATAAGTGTTCCATCATGCATGCTCGACCCATATACAAGCTCGCAACTAAGCTATCAAAGATTAAAAACTAATCACAACAGCACAAAAATTCCCCAAAGCCAAAAAGAAAAACTATAAAAAATTGAAAAATTGAAAAAGTTTCACAAAAAATATACATAAAGGGGTATATGACTTCTCCACCCCCACATCTAGCTCTCACAATGTCCTCATTGGGAGCCGAGTAGTCACAAGAACCACAGAGACATAAACTCAACTATCCACAACTAAAGAAAAAGAAAAAGAAACACAACCTAATAGTCACAACTATACAAAAAGAAAAAGAAAGAAAAGAAAAGAGGAGGGAGAGAGAGTGAGAATGATTATACCAGGGTGGGTACTGAATGTACCCGAACTACACCTCGCTAGGACGAGGTTGGGGAAGTGCGAGGAGCATCAGCCACTCCTTGGCAACATTCAGGACGCGCATCGCCAACTCAGATGCCGTCAACGCTCGCAGAAGTTTATCAAACACCTGAGCCAGCAACTCAGATGAGTGTAAGTAAGAGCACCCAAGCATGAATATAGGAGTGATAGTAAGTGCTCTTCTAAATTTATCAAATGCCTTAGAAAAATCCGCAGAATGATTGAATGCAATAGGGAAGATGATTTTTCTAGGCATGTCCTCTAGGTATAGACTATAAGGGTCAAGGGAGGGGTCATACCCTCTAAAAGCACCTAGGGACTCAAAACAGTCAACCACATTCCCCTTGAGCACCGCAAGAGAGTCAGTCGGTGAGAGATCACAACACTGAGGGGAAGGGGAAGGTAGTGAACATGAAGAAGCAG
The DNA here is from genome assembly GCA_017589665.1 of Selenicereus undatus. Classification (NCBI taxonomy): domain Eukaryota; kingdom Viridiplantae; phylum Streptophyta; class Magnoliopsida; order Caryophyllales; family Cactaceae; genus Selenicereus; species Selenicereus undatus. Next base: position 28,811,812 of record JACYFF010031956.1, read on the forward strand.
GAGAAATATCAAGGGGGTTGAGGGATATATGGTCAGTAAGATCAGGACTAGATGAAACTGCAGCCACAGCATCCACACAGGACCCCCCTCGAGAATCTCGTCACGATCATGCACCTCACTAAAAGTATCGTCTGACTCAAGACATAAATCATCCCCATCAATACTAGCATCAACACAAAATATCGCACTTACATCGAACTCTGTCGACTGAGCTAAAGGGAAAGGTGGATCGAGATAGGTCATAGCGTTGTCCTTAAGGGTGCTAGGTAGGGATGGAGCAACAAGAGGTAAAGTAGGCAAGGGAGGGTCAGATACTTTCTCTAGTCCGGACTCTAGAGCAAGAGAAGATGCACCATCATCATATAATTTAACATCAAGTTCAGAAAAATTAACCCTAAGGTTAGTCTTATGTGATAGGTCATACTCCCGCATACGATTAGCAAGCTTAAGTTGTTGCTCATTCACTTCCTCTATCATACTAGAAATTCTAGCAAAACCATCAGCAGAAATATGATAGGGGCAAGAAACACTATCATGGTCAGAACAAAGGCAGATCTCACACGCAAGAGGTGTATAATTAGGAACGCAGGGGGATGGGGTGGAGAAAGTAAATTGACTAATCTCAAATTCATAAGTATCCCTAGCCAACCACTCAAGTAATTCCCAAGCTTCATCAACATTTCAAGGACAGAAATCCCAATACTCCAAAAGAGCACGGGTCTCACAAGTCACACCCTCATAGGCTATGTTCAAAATTTTCCACTTCTCTAAGCAATAACCACAATGAGTAAGAAAATCATGTAATCTATCGTAATATTTCCAAAATAATTCATGCTCATACTGAGGGAAGTGGAAAATTGTCATTTTTTTTGGTTTTTTTTTTCTTATTTTAAAAAAAACCTAGTCTTGAATACTCAAGTGGGCTTCGATATTGAAAAACGTCAACTCCCCGGCAACAGCGCCAAAAACTTGTTGAGTTAAAAATACCGCAAGTGTACGGTGCCAATTGTAGTTAGCAACGGCAAGTACGCGTCGTATTCCACAGGGAGTTGGGTTTCAAGTACCAAAGCTTGCCCAAGCATATCAATCTATGCCAGAGAGAGAGTGAAGGAAGAAGGACTAAACTACTAAAACAAATAAACAAAAAGGGACTTGGGATTGTGATTTCACCAAGTGATGAACCAGTTAATCAAGACGAGTCATAACCTACCCAAACTACGTCACGAACTAGAGATGATTGGTTGCACCATCAAGGACCACCCAAGCACTCTCTCAAGGGTCATGAGCTAGTCTAATTAGCCTAACCAGCTATTTTCATCGGGTTAGCCCAATTAGACCACAAAACTAGCAACCCCGGACCTAGCTCGATTCAGATACTATTTTCATGTCCCGAATTCGGCTATTCCCTCTCCCACACTAGCTAATTGACCTCACCTCTCAGCATAAGTCAATCGCCCAAAAATATGGATGAAAGCTCTCTCAAGCATTTCATCGAACACTTGGCGGGCGTGAAGGAAAACTCTAAGTTCTAGGCATAGATTGGGTATGGTTAGGCCAAATACAAGACTAATTAGCCATCAAGAGGCTAATCACAATCCAAACCAACACAATCTACCAACAAAACATCACAAACACATGAAAACCTAAACTAACAAACAAGAATGTAAACTTGAAGAACAAAACAAAGTGGATGAAATAAAACAAATCTAAACAACTAAATAACATGAATTAACAACAAAAACTAAACATATAAACTAAACAAAACAAATGCAAGAATTAAAACTAACAAAACATAAACAAGAACAACATATAAACTAAATAGAGAAAGAGAGAGAAAACTTAGTCTTGAATTGATAGAAAGAACTTGAAATCCAAAGGTTGAATCCAAGATTACAATCTTCAATCCTAAACTAATCCTCCTATTGAGGTTTTTATTTGATAAACTAACCTACAATCTAACCTAAGAATCGCCAGAGAGAAGCGCCAAGTGACCCCGAGCGACCCCCCGTAAAAATCACAAAGCAAGGCCTTTAAATAGAAGTCGAAACAGGCCGAAACTGGACAGGTGGCATGGCCATGCTGCCTGGCATGGGGTGCCCATGCCGTTTTTCTGCCTGCGCACACTTTTTTCGCTCGTTTTTGACCATTTTTCACTCCTTTTTGCGGCACTTTCCCGATTGAACTTATTACCTACAAAAGTAAATAAACAAGTAAAAAACCTAAATATTACTTAATAAAACAAGAAAAATTCTAAAGATTAGATTGTTACACGAGCTAAAATCAGATAAAAAGGCATGTAAAATGCGACAATTTATCGCCTAACACTACACACACACACACACACACACACACACACACACACACACACACACACACACACACACACACACACACACACACACACACACATATATATATATATATATATATATTTCTATTGGCTCTGGCTAAGCATACTCTTATGCCATAATCTAACAAAATTTATCATAAGGGAGGTATTCAATACTTGAGTAAAAAATATTCAATCTCATAAGGCTCGCTTTACCAAAATATATGATCACTTCATGCATGTATGCGTACCTATCTTGTACATATTTGCCCACATGAGTAAAATATAATCTCAATAGAGACACATATCATGCCCATAAAAATTCATGCTAGGACATGACAGTTCAAACATCATAAAACATTTATGAGATTCATTCCCACAAGTATAATAATCATCAAATCATGCCGCGACAAAAGAATTTGCAAGTCAACTTAGAACCCCACGTTTAAAGGATTGCCATTAATTGGTGAATATAAACTCAATGGAAATATCAACTACATAACATGCCACAATCATGCCATTGCCTTGGTGACACTCTCAAAATATAAAAAATTCATAACATGTCAGAAATTATCATGACGGTCATGCACCTCATTATATAATTCTATAACTACTTTTAATATACCAAAGTCACTTCATGCTCATAATACTATAGCCAGCCAAATAGAGAACATCAATCAAATGCCAGCCACCATAGATCTAGCATACAATAACAGCATTTAGACTTCTCAAAATTGAATTAAAACTAAGAATACCATAATACTATCCTCTTTCTGTCATTAACACTTTATAGGCACAGTAGCGCCATTGAATGTAGTGGTTTCACTATAACTGATAACATTAAGGTGAGAGGATTCCATCAGCAGTTCCTCCAACAAAAAAAATGAAATTAATATTAGAATATTATCATCATTATAAGGTCACTATGCTCCTGTGTAGTTGCAGGAATGACGATATAAGTGTATAATTCTTCCCTTCTGGATAACTATATTTTGAAATCTTGTTTCAACCATTAGCGACTGATTACATCTTGGTCATACGGAATGGAAGAATTCTCCAACCACAAAAAAAAAAAAAAACGAAGAGTGAGAATCCATTACATAATATCAAAGTTATACATAATTAACCACCATCTGTATAGGAGAAGTTAATTCAATTGAATGTGTTGGGGAGATACAAGGAGGAAGTCCACTTCAACCAAGGTCTATGGCAACAAGTCCAAGTGAGGTTCCATCCTAAAACCAATTGGCAATAGGAGGAGTAGCCCACTTGACTTATATACTATGACCCTTCTTTTCAAACTCCCGATGTGGGACTTCATTACTCATGTGTGATATTCCTAACAATCTCCCCCTCACACATGAGTCCTTTCCACACCACATCAATGCACAAGCTCCCCCTTGAGCGGAAGCCACCAAGGTGTCAAGCCACCATCAAGAGCTTATTTACGCCATCGAGCTACG
>JACYFF010031956.1:28815613-28829117 GCA_017589665.1 Selenicereus undatus
CGATCAACAACTACGTGTCACTTCACCAAGCTCCTCCATGGGGTCCACCATGCCACACCTTTTTGTCGCCTAGCCGAACGAACCATCGGCTCTGATACCACTTGTTGGGGAGATACAAGGAGGGAGCCCACTTCAACCAAGGTCTATGGCAACAAGTCCAAGTGAGGTTCCATCCTAAAACCAATTGGCAATAGGAGGAGTAGCCCACTTGACTTATATACCATGACCCTTTTTTTCAAACTCCCGATGTGGGACTTCATTACTCATGTGTGATATTCCTAACAGAATGTCATCGAAATAAGCATACATAGCTCTCTCATATATGAATATATCAAGTACAGCCAATGGATTACTTGTGAAGCGTCTCGTAATACATCAACACCAACATGCATTGACATATGATCTGAAAATGAAAATACTAATCACACTACAACATAGAACAATAATCACATGTAATAAGAATTCTGTCAGTATATCAAGCTTTGAAATATTCAAATAGGCTAATCCATGGTCTTGCTAACAATATCAGTTTTGTAAACTTCCAACCATTGATAGGAAATCCAAACGTATGTAACAATCAGACAATAACAAGTAGCTACTTTAATATAAATTGATCCATACGGCTGACACAATGAAACAACATCTTAACACAATATTAGTTATTTGACATCTCCCAACTCATAAATATACTATCCCACATTAATAAAAAAATCCTTTGGCTCTCCTCTCTAAACCTGTTAGAAATTTTATAGAACATACCTTAAAAATCAGTGAGGATTTTTCTGTTAATTTGGGATACAACAAAGTATAAATATAAGATCAACATTTACGTACGTAAACCAAGTAGAGGCACATAAAATATGTCTACTTGTATGATAAAATATCAAAATTAGAAGCTAATATAGACAACTAGTTCATGTAATGCAAATAGAGGGAAGAATAAGCGTTTAGAAGTAGCCTAGGTCGGAGTGTGCTGAAGCACTCTCTTAAGAGAGAAAACGCCCCTACTGCACTGGTAAGAATTCTTCTAGTGCGGCCATCTCCCATGATTCGACAACCCGTTAGTTCTCTTCAGATGCAATAAGAAGAACTCCAAACCAATAAATATCCAATGCTCAAAATAATATTTTATAAAATAAATTCAACTTCACAAATGACAGTCAAACTGTATAAAGCCGGCTATAAAGTAGAGATGAGAATTTGAATAATTAAGCTTAGTAAATAGAAAACAAGGTACTAAAACAAAAGGGACAAAAGCGAAACGTTGGTCTACCCTCATTCAACAACAGGGTGTTGGTCTACCCTCATTCAACAACAAGGCAAAGTTATTTATAGAAAAAGAATGTCTTCTGCTGCTCAAAATGTGACCAACAATTAACTAAAAACAAGGGATTTTCGTCCCTCAAATCTCTCTCCTGTAAACAAGGAATTAGTAGTTATAGTTTGTCACTCCTCCACATAAGCATCAACAAAGTAGTTCGCGGCCAAGGTTCTCCCAACAATAAGATAGCAAAAATAAGGGGATTTTGTGAAACTTATTTCCACAAAATCCTCCACTAAACAACCCATTTTCTAGATAAATTACTTAAGATAAATAAATAAGTTTAATAAAAATAGTTTTCCTTCTACGATTTTCAAATCATAATTAATATTCCAACAATATTGAAAAAAATTAATATTTTAATAGCATTTTTAGTTCATTTGGTTTAATATCAACTACCCCAACGTTTATATTACCATGTTGACAACATAGGGACACTGACAAAATACTGGTTTGAATTAAGACATATAGTTAAAATCAAGATTTTTTTATGTCAGATATAAATGTGAAAAGTTTTATTTTATTTTGATTTGATTTTTTTTTTAGTTTATTGTTTATTAGTTTTCATTTGCATGCGATGCATATGGACTAATTAAATAGATAATTACCTACAAAAAAATTTTCATTATATAAGAATATAGAAATCCTACAAAGTCTTAATTGCCGAAGAGAACAGCGCACTTGCCATGTAGTAGTAGTGAGGTCAAATATACATGGTTTTGAATGGTAGAGAAGTGAGTTTTATATTTATTTCTTATACAATTGATGTTTGTTAGTACATAAAATTATCTTTTGGTGGTCAATCATCACCCCCGTATTGAATTATATTGTACAATGTGAGAGTCTTTTCAATATCAAGTATTCAACTGCAAAAATGATTAATGTGCAGGGCTATATTAGTTATTACACAAAATTCATGCGAGTCACAGAAGATGGTTTCATTGAAAGTTCAAGAATTTAAAGTTGAGGATAGACTAATCCAACTTTATCTACAGCATAAATAGATATTGTGGGTAACATGTATAGGAATGATACTAATCTTTATATGACAAATGCTAAGATGTGTAGAGTGTTGAAAATTCAGCAAAAAGCCAATCCTAGCATGTCATTCACTCCCGCCTAAAACTCCCACTCAAGTATTTCAATTTTCAAAATTTGTAAGATTAGATTTGGTAAACACCTTCCTTATCCTGCATCCCTCCCAAAGCAAAATTAAGTAACCGAACATCCACCGTTGCTCCTCAACCATATTTTTTTTTAAAAATCCCAAAATTATTATATTAGTATTGTTTAATATTTTCCATTACTAATAAAATTAAAAAAAATTATGATACAAATCCCACTCAATCACGTCTATGAGCGATTACCTAGCCATGCTTGACTTTTATAACCACTCCCTTATAATTCTCTCACTATCCTCTCATTGTTTCTCTCACTATCCTCTGATCTCACTATTCCTCTCTCCTGACTTTCCTTCATTTGCATCTGTCTACTTGATTGTCTGTCTAGGTTTCATTTTGTGAAATATGCTCAACAATTATGGCGGAATCGAAGGCTATGCTTCAATGCTGGGTAATTTGATTTCTAATTATGACCAAATTTTAATGTTTAGTTTTTTTGTTGCTGCATTCTCCTCTTCGTTTCTTAGATGCATCCTCTGTTTAATTTGATTTCTAACTGTGACTAGAATATTTTATTTTGATTTGGATTATAAGTAAGCTCTACGGTCTCACTTGCTGTTTCTACCTTGTAGATCTTTTTTTCCCTATTTTTCCCTCCCTGAAAGGTTTATGGAGCTCAATAGAACTATTTACTCCACTAATTTTTGCCACCAATGGCTCCATATGGCTCCGTTCATACCCACTTCCTTTTATGACTCCATCTATATGCTTCTCATCCCTAACTCTCCCACATTTTACTGCTCCATTCATTGAATATATAAAATTTTTTCCTAGGTCTATTAAGAACCTTGGGCAGAAGCAAGTAATGCAAGGGAATAATGATGCTAAGTTGACTTAAAAGCAAAGAACTGACAATGCCAAAATCTTAAATATTATGCTTCTATCGTATGCAATTTTTGTGCTTTGCATGACACTAGATTGATCTTTATGGCTGATTAGAAATTAAATAACTTTGGGCGTGCTATGTATTTCATTAGAATAGTTTTTTGGGGGGGGGGGGGGTTGCTTAATGGGTGTAATTTATTTGATCTTAAATTGTTTTGATTTACAAAGGCGTCCACAGCTATTTTGGTAATCTTCGACATGAATTTGTCAATATCTTTAATCATAATTTATGTCAAATCTTCTTTAGTATGTGTTCTATTCTGGTAGGATTATTGATCAAAACGATTTTGGTTGGTTTAATTACTCGACTATGATGTTCTTGTAATTCTACACAACACCTGCTATGTTAAAGGCAAATGAGAAGCCGAAAGTTAAAGGGGTCTTGGATCCATTCCTATAGGCTAAGGTAGCCACCATGTCTACTATTTTCCTCTGTTTTTCTATCTCTTATTATTTCATTTTTAGTTTCATTTGAATTTTAAAGGGCTTTTCATATGACCTATGCTACAATTGTTGTAGTAAGTATATTTCTGTCTCTCCTTTGTTATCTTGCCTTCGTTTTGTGGATAGTTTGCATGCCAATGGATTGGATTATTGATCAACAAAATTCTGATTGGAATTATTACTCTATGTCTTCCTATGAAATTAATGCACATCTCAACGTCTTACGGTTTTGTGTTGGATGATTTATTAGGGTCTTTTCGACAAATTCTTTTTGCAATTTACTTTTGTCGATGGTCTTCTTTTTTTGTTTTTTCACTGACGGGAATGGGGTATGGGAGAGGGATTGACTATATTGTGGGAAAGTTGGCTACACTATTTAGGTTTTCATCCCATACTATGTTATGTTTTGTCTTTATATTTCTTGGGGACAATTTTATGTATAATGATTGATATTTTTAAAGCAAATCATGGATTATCAATTTTTGATAATTACTGTTTGATGAGTTTGAGCTTTCCTTATTTTGAAGTTTGTCCAAATTACTGATTATTGGTTCCTGATTTTGTGATTTTAGGGATCCTCAGTTCATTGTTTTGGATTACAGTTATTTAATGGCATGGAGGTAGGAGTAAATTCAAGTGTTGTTTTATGATGTTTTGGGCAAATATGGAGCCTGAAAGGGAGTTACTAGAGAAAGAGTTTGAGTCATTACTTGGGATACATATTACAACCCAAAAGATTTAGATTCCTACATAAGATTTATCACGAATTTTTGAATTGCTCTATCATTGTATTTTTAGTGGTTGCATTACCCTTTAATTTTGGGTGCTATCGAATAATGGTCAAAATGTACTGGTAGATTTTGTTATATTGTGATGCAACTTCTCCAAAAATGGAACTTAAACTTGGCCTAATTTCATGGCATTGTCTTTGCACGGGCTCACAGCTATCAAACTTAGCTAGCTTAGCTACCCTTTGGTTCAATCACAGTGTTGAAATGAGGAGACCTCTCAAAGTATCAAACATAAATTTCCACATCTTTTGTTTCTTTATGTATCATGCAAGTTCTATTAGTTTGGTTTCACTATTTTCGTTCATTTTTTTTACCAAGTATTAGATAAAAGAGTAAGAAGAACGTAACTTTGTCTTTGTTATTTCCTTTTTTTTGAGCCTAAGTTTTTTTAAAAATTATTATTTCTTCATTTCTCTTTTTATTGTAATCCTTGCATTTCTTTTTAAATAATAATATCATATTAATACTGTGGATGGATTTGTTTTTAAATAAATTGTGTACCAGTATTATTTAAGAGCATGACCTGTTTTGCTCATCCACTGTATATTATGAAATTTTCACGATTTGAGAGCATCATCTCTTTGGCTCATCTAATGTTTATTATGAAATTTGCATAAAGTTGGATTGCTTTAGAGATCGAGTTTTTCCTCTATTTGCTTCAACAATATGATCAACTCCATCTCCATCATGAATCTCCTCTTCTGCACATGTATTTGTATTTAAATTATGTATGTGTGACTAATGTTATGTTTGAATTTTGTACATGTATATGAATATAGTTGCATGTCTCCTCAATTATTGTAGCTTATAAAGACTTATCTTGAATTAATACATACAATAAATCTTTGCTTTTTTAATTTGGAGGGTTTCGGGGTAGATTACTTAATAATTTCCATATAATTTTTTTTAAAAGAATACATCTTATTATTAAGATGCACAGTGCAATGCATAGGTCCACACTAGTTATAACTAAATTATATTGTATAATGTGAGCAAGGTATTTACAAAATTGAAGATTCAAACACAAAGACTATTAATGTGAGGGATTATATTAGTTCTTACACAGGATTAATAGAGTTATGAAAGATAGTTTCAATAAAATTAAAGAGCAAGAATTTAAAATTGAAGAAAGACTAATCGAACTTTATCAACAATATAAATAGGTATTTTATGTAACATGTACAGGAATGAGAATAGTTACACTATAGAGTAAAGAAGAAAAAATATATTATATATAGGAGAATTGTAAATTAACAAAGGGGGCGGGAGAACCTCTCAAATGAACGGACAAAAAGGTAATTTTCGACCCTTTTTTTTTGGGAAGTGGAAGGCTTGAGATCAAATAAGAATTTTGGAAATATTTTAATGAGAATAAAATTTAAATTTTCTTTCTACAACAACAACGGCAATAACACTAACAACAAAAGTTGTGGTTATAGTATGTTGGCAATAATATTATATATAATCATGATAAGAACATGGTTTGATTAAAAAAAGTGACATGCAACATAGTAATGCTAAAATAAGACATAAGTAAAACTATAAATATAATTGAAAATTAGTCCTTTGAAATCTAGTCAACTTTATTTGAATTATGAAACATTTTTGATATTACACACATCATGTTTTCTAGTAACACAAATAACATATTTTTATTAAAATGTACAACAACAACTACTACTCCTCCACCTCCTCTTAGTGTGGGTTCCACTTTATGAGGTATAGGCAGATCCAAATGTAGGTTGTCTTATCCCTACAAGCACTCATGCAAATACAGAGACCGATTCCAGGAGACTTACAAGATAACTTTCACATAAAAATATTCTATTGAGATGAAATTTTTTAATACATATTTGAAAATAGTGACATTACATAAAATACGAAGCGTCATTTAGGAATAAAAGAGAATAGTAAATAAATTACATGTAGAACTAGGTATGGCAAGAGATGAACTATAACAACAAGAATAACAAAAACAACAATAAATGTCATGTAATAAATAAAGAAAATTGCGTAGGGAAGCGATGCCTAAGCCTAAAGGATACACAACGACAAAAAACCTTCTAACTCACTAAAAAATGAGGTCCATACAATTAACAACTCAAAATCTAACCCTTTAATTGCAGACCCCTACATTCTCTTATCTCGACTCATGTCCTCTTAAAGTCTCAATTGCCTAATTGATCCATCTCTACCCCCTCTTACATTTCGGGAAATCAATCCTATCACAACTCCGTGCAGGTGCATCTATATCTCCTCTTTTGATATGTCCAAATGTTAGGATCGATTAAAACTTGAATGAATGCAACAAATAAATCACAAAGATTATATAAACGAGCAAAAATAAATCAATACCAGAATTTACATGGAAAACCCAAAGCAGGAAAGACCACGGATGACGATGAGTCACAAATCCAGTTAGAGAAGAGGAGTACAATATCGACCTTAGAACGATATGTTCTAACAGGAAGATCGATTAGAGATTACAAAACTCTCTATAACACTCTCTCACAAATCTAGGAAAGTGGAACTGAATACTCGAATGGTATTTCTGTTGGTGTATTGAGAAGGTAGGAGGCGTGCCCTTTATAAACGGATAGGATGAGCGAGGAACCCACTAGAAATCCTAACCGCCATAGCCAAATAGTCATCGTCCACCATGGGCCGTGGAGTGCAAATTGGGCAAAAACCCAACAATCTCCACCTTAGACCAATTTTCACCAACTCTAGGACAACCACATCGTCTAAGGGACCTCGAAGGGTAGTGCCCCGCCGGGCGGACCCCGAAAGGTATTAAGCAAATCGAACGTTGGTTGAGTTCAAGTGATACTTGAACTTAGCACTGGGAAGTGACTTGTATGGGATTTTCTTCATATAATCTGTCGTAGTATATCGTTGCAGGACATAGAGGTTTCCTTGTCTCAAACCCCTTAACAAAATCCGAGTGTCTTTGGAAACCTTTAGAACTCTACCTTCAAATGAATATTTGCACCCCTTGGATTCAAGAGTGCCTAAAGAAATGAGGTTACGCTTCAAGTCAAGAACGTGACGAACATTCGATAAAGTCCTGACAACACCATAATGGGTCTTCATTTTAATAGTGTCGATTCCAGTGACATTACTTTGGGCATTGTTGCCCATGTGAACAACAGTTGAGTCAACTGTATCATATGTTGAAATCCAATCCTTATGAGAACACATATGATATGTACATCTAGGATCAAGAATCCAATGAGAAACACCTCCCCTTTCAGTGAAGGTAACAAACAAAATGTCACAATTAGAATAAGATTCCACAAAGGTAGCTTTAGCAGGCTCATGAGGCTATGAATGTGAATTATCTTCTTCTTTCTTCCTCTTGTTTTTCAACTTAAAACACTCAGAAATTACATGCCCTGACTTTCTACAGTAATGACAGAATGTGTTAGATTTACGATTCTCGAACTTTGATGTAGAGGTGTTCCCTTTATCGAAGGATTCACCCCTCACTGATAATCCTTCACCTTTTTCAGCACGAACTTCAAGGTCAAATTTTTCTTTGGACATTAAGTTAGCCTTAACATCCTCAAAAGATAAAGTACCATTGTTATTGTATAACAAAATTTCCTTGAAGTGCTTATAAGTGAAGGGAAACGAGACAACCAACAAAATAGCCTTGTCCTCATCCTTTATTTTCACATCCAGATTTTCCAGGTCAAAAACAATAGAATTAAGCTCGTTAAGGTGGTTTTGAATAAGAGTACCTTCTGCCATGGAAAACGTGTACAAACATTCCTTTAGACGAGTCTTGTTTGCTAGGCTCTTGGTCATATATAACACTTCTAGTCGAAGCCAAAGATCTGTCGTGGTGGTCTTATCGAGAACTTCACGGAGACTGTGAGTTGCCGAGCACAACTGAATCGTCGAGAGAGCCTTTTCATCAAGCTGCTCCCACTATTCATCTGTCATGGTAGCAAGTTTCTTGGTTTTACCACCAAGAGCTTTCTTTTACCCATTCTGGGTAAGAACTGCAATCACCTGAACCTTCTAGATGTTGAAACTCATTTTCACATCGAACTTAGGAATATCGAACTTTGTGACTATTGCCATTCTATAACCAGGCTCTGATATATATCACTTGTTAGGGCCAGTTAAAAATTGAATGAATGCAACAAATAAATCACAAAGATAATATCAACACCAGAATTTACGTGGAAAATCCAAAGTCGGAAAAACCACGGACAACAATGAGTCACAAATCCACTACAGAGAAGAGGAGTACAAGATCGATTTTAGAACGATACGTTCTAACAAGAAGATCAATTAGAGATTACAAAACTCTCTATAACGCTCTCTCACAAATCTAGGAAACTGAACTGAATACTCGAATGGTATTTCTGTTGGTGTGTTGAGAAGGTAGGAGGCCTGTCTTTTATAAAGGGGTAGGATGAGTGAGGAACCCACTAGAAACCCTAACCGCTACAGCTAAACATCTGCCATCCACCATGGGCCGTGGAGTGCAAATTGGGCCAAAAAACAACACCAAACCATTTGAGTTTTGATTCCCTTATCATGTCATCTATAGGGTCGACCATTGCTTTCTGTCTAATAACTTTATTTCCGATCCTATCCAATGTTGTATGACCATACCCCCATCTAATCATCCTCATCTTAGTCTGTAGCATGAGCCATCATCTTATCCTCTAAAGAATAGTAATTGTAAAATATGAGAAAAATATAATTGAAAATTGTACCTTTTACATGCAATTTTTTTTTTAATGCATAGTTCAAACTATGCGATGTTGGGATATATTAAATATTTTATTTAACTGTATAACTAAGCATCAAAGTTAGATTGGATAAAGAAAAAGGGACAAAATTAAAAGGTAGATTCTAACTACTCATGCAGCTACTTAGATGGATCATAGTCCTAGGATTATAGTTTTATAATAGTGCAATTTAGGAAATTTTAAATTTTTTTCTTCCGAAAAATCATTTGTACTTTTCCATTGCAGGAAGGAGGGATTGAGCTCCACATGTTTAGAATCTTTAAATTGAAAATTATAGTATAACCACTTTTAAGAATGCATGAACAATGGAATCTATTTTAAAATTAGGCATGTCAAAAGTGTTGGCTTCCATGAAATGGAATATGGAAGGGAAGAAAGATTGCCCAAGGAAGAAGGAGGAAGTTTTAAGGAGAAAATAGGAAGAAAGCTTCTTTTTTTTTATTAAAACAAAAACAAAGAAACAAATATTACTCACGTAAAATCAAGTGATGATTTACCACAAAAAGAATCTGTAATTGAATGTTATTCAAAGATTTATAATTTTTCTGAATTTAATAATTTAAATAATTACAAAATAACAACCATATATAATGTAATGAATTAAATACAAGCTTTTCTGTAATATGAAAATTTATAGATGTGAGTTCTACCAAAACTCTTAACTTGAAGTCAATATTTTCATCCAAAAAAATTGAAAAATATATAGGAACAAAAAATCAATACCCTATTTCGATTAACAAAACCCTAATATCATATTTTGCTATTAATTAATGCACAATCTTGCATAAGTACACCACAATTAAGAGCTTATATAATATCAAAGATTCACATACAAGTGTTTATAGATATGTAAAAGGTGACAAAAGAAGAATACACAGAAATGTTGTACTACACACATATATAAATCAAAAGCATCAACTTACATACATAAATAATAGAATAAGATAGCATAGGTGAGATCCATTTTTTGAGTAAGATGGAAGTTTCCGCATTACGCAAATTGCTCATGGTATATAGACTCCTAATAACATTTATGGATTGAAATAAAATGTAAGCTAGTTTTAAAGAACTTATTTAATTTGTAAACAAAATTGTGAATAACGCTATAATCATGAGGCTAAGAATTAAAAAATTTGAATGAAACGAGTTGTGTCTTCAAGTGTTTAGAATTAAAGTTGGTATAAATATCTCAGCAAAAAAACTTTTAAGTTGAGAATTGGTTTGAGAAATTCGTTTAGGATGCCTTCTGCTGACAGTGACTTAGGTATCAATAGCATTATTAATATTGTTAATCGTAATAGTGAGATCGAGGTAGATAAGTAAACTTCAATTCAAGTGGTTTGCAATTTATTGATAACTAGTATAAACCCGTGCTATGCACGGTGTATGATGAAACAAATATTTAAAAAATATGTATCATTAAAAAAATAAAAAAATTTATCGATAAGTAGTTAGTGGATAAAATAAAAAGTTTTGAACTTCATAAATAGCAACTGAGATAAATAAAGTCAAACAAAAAATTAATTGAATCATGTAGGATAATTTAAAGGTATAGAATTAGTTGTTTATATTTAGGGATGGGAGTTCTACCCAAAACCGAAAAATCCGAAACGAACCCTCTTTATTTATGGTGGGTTCGGGTACAAAAAAATGAGGAAAAACTGGTATGGGGCAGGTGTGCCAAAAACGGGTATAGGTATGGGTACGGATCGGGTACAGGAATACCATACCCAACCCCGCCCCATATCCAAACCCGATTTTTTTAAAAAAAAATCTGGGGCTGAAGCGAGTAGGCTGTAGTGAAAAAAAAGGCCCAAATCTGTATCTAAATACATATTGTGCTATCAGATTCAGCTGACAGCTACTCTACTCTTATGCACCTACAAATTTGATATTTTGTAGGGACACAATGTATTTCAATTATGAGTATTATTTTTTAAACTTAACAAACCCGACATGTATTATTTTAATTTTGAATATGTAGGCAGAAATTTAATAAGGGGGAAATCCATGTAAAAAAAGTATTTTTCATTTAGTTTTGAACCTTTAAAAATTAAACTTAATGAACCTGATAGGTGTCAGTTTTTACAATGTATATGTACCAAAATAAAACCTGAATAACTCGAAAAACCCGATGGACATGGATAGGGTATGAATTTTTAAAACCCGATGGGTACGGGTGTGGGTATGGGGATGGTTTTAGAAAATGAGTATGGATGCGGGTACGGCTCCACTCGCCCGGAACCCGCCCCACGCCCATCTCTATCCGTATTTAATAGATGGCTACCCCGCAGATAATAGGATTATTATATATTCTTTACGATTTTTTTTTAAAAAGTCATAATAAAGACATGATTTATTTGGGGAATGTACCTTTTTTTAATAGATATAATCAAAGGCTTTGATTTAATAGGTGATTAACTTTTACGGTTGAGATTACACCAAATAAATCACTCATGTTGTAGCATTTTAGGTTTTTCCAAAAATTATAATTTTTATTAAATGTTTGAGATTTGTTTAAGATAATAAGATTATCATATAGTCTTTCTCACATATAAGTGACATTATCAGGAACTTTTTTAAAAATATAAATTATAAATGGGTATTTTACTTGAATAATGTAGTTTTTTTAACTTTAAAATCTACGGTTTAGATTTAATGAATAAATATAATTGCCTATTTTTTTCCCTAGATAATTTTTTTGATTGAATTTTTTTCCTGGATAATTGGATTGTCATTTATCTTTTATAATGTATATCCAAAATCATGGGGGATTTTTCTTGAAAAAATAAACAGATATCTGAGCTTTAAAATCAACAACTTAGATCTATTTCATAAATAATTTTTATCGTTCAGATTACACTAAATCATGCAAATCACACTTGTTGTAGCATTCTAGGGTTTTTCAAAGATTACACGTTTTTTAACTACTCGATATTTTTTTAGATAATAGGATTATCATATATCCTTTATCACATAACCGAAATTATGATGGATGGTTCTAACAATAAAAATTATAAATCTGATGCATAAATAATTTTTACGGTTGAGATTATACTAACTCCACAAGTCACACTCATTGCAACATTCTATGGTATTCCAAAGATTGTCATATTTTCTAACTGTTGAGCATTTTTTTTTGATATTAGAATTATTATATATCCTTTATCGCATATAATCAAAATTATGATTTTTTAAAAAATAAAAATTATAAATTAGTATTTTGCTTGGATAAGGTATTTTTTAACCTTAAAATCTACGATTTAGATTTAATGAATAATATAACTACTTATTTTTATCCTAGATAATTTCTTTTGATGGATTTTTTTGCCTCGATAATTTCATTATCATCTAGCTTTTATCATGTATATTTTTAAATCATGAAGGATTTTTTTAATGAAAATAAAAGGACATCTTAGCTTTGAAATCGACAACTTAGATCTAATGTATAAATAAATGTTTTATGGTTGAGATTATAGTAAATCTCGCAAATTGCACTCGTTGTAGCATTCTAGGATTTTCCAAATATTATCACATTTTTTAACTGCTTGGGATTTTTTTGAGACAATAGAATTATCATATATCCTTTATCACATATAATTGAAATTATGAGGGATTTTTTTAAAAATAAAACTATAAATTGGTATTTTAATTGAATCAGGTATTTTTTTTTAACGTTAAAATCTATGGTTTAGATTTAATGAATAAATATAACTACCTGGTGCTTTTCCCGAGATTTTTTTAATTGAATTTTTTTCTTGATAATTGGAGTATCATCTATCTTTGATCATGTATATCCGAAATCATAGGAATTTTTTAAAATAAAAATAAAGAGATATCTTACCTTTAAAATCAACAATTTAGAAGTAATGCATCAATAATTTTTATGGTTAGGATTACACTAAATCCCACAAATCACTTTCATTGTAGCATTCTAGAGTTTTCTAAAGATTACCATGTTATTGTATCTACTTGATATTTTTTTAGATATAGGATTATAATATATCCTTTATCACATAACCGAAATTATGAAGGATTTTTTTAAAAAATAAAAATTATAAATAGGTATTTTATTTGGATAAAGTAGTTGCTTTTAACTTTAAATTCGCAGTT
>JACYFF010031956.1:28842666-28873152 GCA_017589665.1 Selenicereus undatus
TAGTAGTAGTAGTAGTAGTAGTAGTAGTAGTAGTAGTAGTAGTAGTATTCAACGTCAATCTGTTTAGAATATTCAATTTGACATTATTTTGGTGCATGTAAATACAAAAAATTGACAATTTGAACCATTATGTCATAGTTTATTTTATTTTGCAAACAAACAATAAATTCATTGATTAAAAGTCATACGACACTTATAAAAAAATCAAATTCAAACAAATACATATCTAAATAACATACACTACTAGAAACTAGATTTTTAACGGCCACGTTTTAACGACCAAACATAAAATTTATCGTTAAATGTTATTAATAAGGACAAAAGTGATTATTTGTTGTTTAATTTCATCCAAAAAAAATCATCATTAGACTACAAACACTAAAATAGGCCGTTATTGATTTTACAATGTTCGTCATTATTGTCAATAGGACAAAAAGTATAAAAATTCGGGAAGGAAGATAAAAATGCAAATAAGAAAATTAAGTACAATTTCCAATGTAGTTTAAAATTGTTATAGGGAAGAAATAGGTTCGTACTAATATAAAGGCTAACCCACTTAGAATTAATGAATAAAAATAGCAATTGCAAATCACAACTCGCAAAATAAAAATAAAAATGGAATTAATGAAACTCTCTGTTGCTTCACAAATAGCAGCTGAAGCTTCAAACCTAGAAAACCCTAACATCTCGCTCATCGCAGAAACCCATAAATGCTCGCAAGTGATTCCCCCAATTTCGATTTCTTCTCACCTTTTGCTTTGATTATACCTTATTTCAGATTTGGGTCGCCTTCTTCTTCTTTCGTTCTCATTATTTTACTTATCAATTACATAGTTTGTTTAATCCCTATAGTGATTACGGGACGTCAATTTGAAGCTAACTGAACATGATTTGAAAAAATTATTCGTATTGTAGATTGCTTATTTTGCTGGGGGTTTGCCAGCTTGATAAGTGCTTTGCAGGTGGTCAATCCACTTGGTGAGTTTTTTCTCATATGAATTATCGTTAAATAGTGTTCATCAATTGGGAATTTTGGAGATTTTGTGTTGTTGAGTGGTTGAATTGAGTGATCCGTGATATACTTTTGCGTAAAGAAGCAATTTGGTTATTAATGCCAATAATTCTATTAATAAAGTTTGGGATTAGAGTACTTTGTTGATGTGCACATTACATGTTCAACAAAATGGCTACCTCAGATAGCTTAGTTTTATATAATGGGGATTGTACCCTCTCTTTTCCGTTGTTCTCCCATCCTCTTTTTTCCTGAATACTTGTACGATTTTGACTTGTTTGTGGAGAGTTCATTATGAGCAATATCAAGTACACACTGATTCCCCAAGTGGAATAAAAATTGTTGAACAACAATTGAGATTTCTATTTGTTCACCACTCCACGAAAACTTTAGGGGACTGCACCTTATGTCCTTGCTTACTCAATTCATGTTTCAAGTAATATAGAGTTTTTTAATTACTAATCTATGTATTAGATTTCGATAGTTAGTCCTTCTTTGAGCATTACACTTGGCAGTTTGGAAACAAGCAACCCACGAAGAGAGGAATTGTGGAGTTCTATTTGAAGGCGGCAGATTATCTGTATCAATGTCAGTTTTTTGTAGCAGGGTTTCGCTTTTTAGTTCATTGTTAGATGCATATTCTTGAACTAATTATTGAATTAGAACTCCTCATATTCGTAGCTTAAGTTGGAGAGACATTTCTTTGCTTTGGAATTATTACTTTTATGGTACATATATACTCTCTCCCTGGAGTATTTTTTTGAAAGGTTCACCTAGTTTGAGTTTGGCAAGCATAACTAAAAAAAATTAGCATGGAATTGCGTACCCATTTAATCCAGGGGTGTTTTGGTGTGAATCATCATTCTCTGTGGTGTGCTAATCCATAAGTAGTAAGAACACTTGTGTACATATAACCAAATTCTTCACTTACATAACCCTTATTTGTCCTGCCTTTTGTCTTTTGCATGTTTTTCAATGTTGAAGTTTTTTTTTTTTTTGAAGTAGCATGGGTTCTATGGCTTTATTGCTAAGATAGTGTATTTCGTGTTTCTCGATGCTGTGCTTGTACAGTTATCCTTATTTAAGTCAATTGGTGTATGTTTGTTCCAATCATCATGAGATAAACCATAATTGTTGCATATATCAACCAGAATAATCTCAAAGCATAAGATCTCTTAAGTATTACAAGTAGGAACTAATGCGGTTTGTTTCACGCTTGGGCTTGGTTTATATACTTTGTTGGACTTCTTTAACACAAAGCTTGCGTACTTCACTGTATTCATCTGTTAGTTTACTCTAGCCATATTAGTCTATGTCTGTTTGCTACAAACCTACCATATACTTGCAAGAATAGTCTATTTATTACAATGGCTTTAGTTTCGTGTTTCTTGATGCAGGCTAAGTGTCCACTATCACGTTTTTGAGTTCTCCATTACAAAATTGGGCCAATTATTCAGTTTTCAGTAACATCTGGAGAATTTTTGAGACTAATTTAGGCACCCATAATAATGCGTAGCTTAATTGCTGGAAATAGAAGAGTGCTCTAATTGAACACAAGCATGAATTATATTTAGCTATGTTGTACTGTGAATTCCTATATTCTGGACGTTAAACTAGGTTGGAAACAGAAGTAATATGTGTAGGGTACCAATAAGCCTTGAATCTAGAGGGGTTTGTGCCCACTTTATCCATCTCATTGGGGCTACAACCCCTATCTATAGGTGTAAATCTGGCAACTATGTCCAGGGACCCAAATCCAAAAAACGGAAAAGTGGGAAGAGGCAGTGGAGACCTTGCTTCTTATTTAGATATAAATTGAATTTTATGCCTTTTTGGTTGTTTGAATTGTGCAGTCACGTTGGATTTGAGCCATGATCCTTCTTGTCATTTAATTTTTTGATGACACTAAATTTTGTTAAAGTTCATTTTATGATTGCAATTTGTTATATTGTTGATTGATGCCCTCCTTATGATTATGCCATAGTTATATGGATTCTATCCGTAATACGTTTAAGAAACAATATTCTTGTCTTTGTTGAACTTAATCTTATGCTGGATGAGATGAAGGATTCTCAAGTCTCTTTATAACTGTCTTCTTCTCATTTTCATCTATCTGATTTGTGCTTATTGTGTCTAAGGCGGTTACCACATCCACACTCATTGTACACTTCAACTGCAACCAACTTGATTGCTGGTCAGCATATCTTAGGTCGATCTTTTGTTGTCTATTTCTAATTACTCGAGGTATGCTGACTCATATCCCACTTGATTTCCTTCTAATGTTTGCTTACAAATTTGGTTGTGGGCTGTCTGCTACATACTATTGCATACTTCTTAGTGCTATTATATTTAGGTTTGATTTACTCACTATGCTGTCTTATATAATGATTTAATTAAGTAGAAGCCGCAATAATGTGAGTAATTACTGTGCATATATTCGTTCTCGTTTGTATAGATTTAGAATTAGTTATTTTTAGTTTAGTTTCCTGCTTGGTTGTTAGGAATTTGATGGATTTGGTTTTTTTTCTAGTGAGTAGTTTTTATAGATTCTTCTGAATGTTATTCGTTGGGAACAATATATGCTGGTTTTCAGTGAATAATTACTATACATATTTTCTTATTTGAAAGGAACTAAGATACACTAAGGCTAGGTTAAATGTTGGCAAGTAGCTTTGGCTAGTTTACATATAGGATAGGACCTTAGCTAGGTGGTAAACTATCATGAATCATCAGAACATCTGTGTTGGATTCACAGCACCTTGATTATTGCATTTGAGTGGACAAGCTGGACCTCTTAAAGGCTGAAATGTGAAACTCCAGCTAGCTTTCCCCTAGACATTAGTATTATATTGCTTATGTTGACATAAAATTCTAAGCTGGCAAGATAATAATTGAGAGTATATTTCTTCCATTACTGAATTGGGGTTAAATTAAGTAAAATTTTGCTAATAATTTAAATTTTTTTAATTGCATACATATTTGCAAAGATTAGCACATCAACAACTATTTTGCTTCCTTTTTTTAAATACTAGGTACACTTTTGGCAAAATATTAATACGTTTGAGATGATGGTGATCAGTCTAGAATGCATCCATATACAGGTGATGAATGAACATTTTGGTACTCTATACTTGCACCGCAGCAATGGAAACAACTAAGCTTGTTGAACAGACAGTGGTACCTTACCGATAGGGGGGCTACAAACCGATGGGAGAAAAAAAAATCTCTAATATCTATATGCCAAGTTGGTGGGAGGGAAAATAGTACTATAGTTGGCCCTCATAAAGCTGACATGTGAACCTTATATAGAATAATTATTATTGTTCTTTTTTGTCTCATTTAATTTATTTGTGAATATTTATGGGGGTCCATTTTTAATGGACTTCGTAAAAAAGATATGTATATGTCACTGTGAACAGAAGATAATAACCACTTGTTCCCTCCGAGCAATAGTATATACAAGTCTCCTTTGCAAGAGTATTAGTGTTCAATTTAAATCCTTCCTGCATTGTATCCCGTACTTTGAGGAGTTTTATCTAATGTCAACAACTGTTTTTCCTAGATCCGTACTTTGAATGACAAACATTGATTGTCACTTAATGATTTTCTCCTTGTATTGAGGTGGTATTTATGTTGTGTTCAAAATTATTAGCTCCGTTGGGTTATCTCATTCCCATCCTTTGAAAGCATCGTATTCTCATCTGTGCCAGCAAATGGCAATGAATTCTTAGATCAAACCACGACTATTGAAGAAAGACAGGGGAATAGTTTGTCAAAAGCAAAAAGGCAGAGGGCAACCTAACTAAAAGGAATCTTTTCAAGGGTGAAGTGGAGGGAGGGAAAGGGCTTCAGCTTTACAGCTCAGGCGTAGAAATTGCATACGCAATTGTGGATTTGGAGTCCCCCAAACATCATTATGGGGGGATTAAATCATCACCTCAACCAGCTCAAGTGGTCATAGTTAGTAACCACCAGGTTTCTAGAACAAGAAGAGTAGGTGCTCCGTGCACTTGTTAATGGTTAACTATGCTATATAGATATTTACATTTTCATCTAAGGCTATCGCTATTGAAAGTGTTAACTTATCAATTAGCGTATTGGTAGAACTCTTAGATAATACCAGTATGAGATCGCACGCAATACATATACAGGTAAAAAATTAATTCAAATGAGACAAAAAGATAAATAAAGGATAAACATTGTGTTGAACGGGCCTATTTAGATTAGGCCCGACGGCCACTTAAGTCGCCTAGGGCGACAACCCTAGCTACCCCCTAACTTATATAAAGGGGTTTAAAGGGGTTAGCCTGGGGGCAAGATATAGAACACTCATCTCTCTCTCCTCACGGTTACCCTACCATCCTTGCCGGTGTTCGGGTTTAGGACGTGGACGTTATAAGGCGACTCTAGTAGCCGCTAGGATTTCTATTATTACTGAAGAACTGGTATTCTTCTTATTGTGGACTATCACCAACAGTATACTTCCGCATTCAGGTTAGTCCTGTATTTATTTCCTACAGTGGTATCAGAGCCAGGTTGATAGGTTTTAGTCCCGTTTATGTGTTGAATAATTCGAAAAATAAGCATGCTTATGACTATATGGTTGGTTATTTAATCTTTGTGATTATGCAATCAAAAGGCATGCTTCTGTGTTTTCTAAAAATCCCGCCATGACTAAAGATTATTCCTTTTTTGTCATAATAATCTGTCAAACCTTGCCAGTTCAAAGCATGCGCGTTTATTCGTTTAAATTGCTGAACTTTCGTAATGAAGCAATCCTAATATTACGCATCCAGCATCAACAAAAGAAACAGTTTTGGATATGTATGCTTTGTGGAATCCATGTACTGCTTCAGTAATCAATCTTAGAAAGACTCGTTCATGACATAGAATTGACAAAACACGTTTACATGATCAGTTCTGGCCAAAAGACTGGAAATATTTTCTTGATTCGATTATGAATATTGGAAGAAACAGAAAGGTTTCTCCTCTTGACAATAATGTTCATAGTAATTCTAATCAACTCTCCCCAGAACCCATTTTCATGGCTGACCTAGCAGCAAACCCTAACCCCAACAGAATCTCCCCAGCCCTTCCCAACTCCAAACAACCCCGAGGTGGTTACGGCGGAAAAAGACCTCAGCGGTCTGCCGTGAAAGAGCCCCATCCACTTACGCCTTTGTGGCGACGACGACGGGGCTCAAAGATCGAAACCGGGCATCACAACCAAAACGAAGGGAAGGGGGTTAAGCGAAAGGGGTTAAGGGAAGGGGCTAAGAACTCATATCCATCAGGAACCGACAACGGAAGGGTGGCGCGTGATTACATGTGCCGCCGACGAGTTTTTTTTTTTTGTCCTCTTCTTCCTTCATTAGCCACCATACATGCCGATCTATGCAACCACAGAGAAAGCACACCGAAAAACGCCGTTCATGGAGGCGCGTGCCCCCACACGCCGCCGCCTCAGTGGCGCATTGGCGCGTAAGCGGCATCGTCAGACTCGGCCTCGGCCGATCTACTCGATGACGGTGTCAATTCTCTTCAGGTTGGCGTGGATCGAAGGGTAAAGACACCCTTCTAGGGGCGACGGTTCAACATCATGTGGGTGGTTCTTTTAAGGACATGGTGGTCAGCGAACGACCGAAGGGGGCAACAGGGCTGAGTGAGCTCGGTGATGCCCAGCCATGGCGAGGAATCGAGAAACAAAGGGGAGAGACGAAGGCCATTTCGGGGACACCAGAGAGGGAGAGAGAAGGTCTCAGGTAAAAGGATGGGGGGACGAAAGGAAATGGAGGGGGAGGGGGGTGTTAGAATTAGTTCACTAATATGCCCCCCGGTTCCTTAAACCAGTTCTGGACCGTTCGTTGGGCCGGTTTTATTTCCCCCCCGGTTCATTGAGTCGTTTTGGCCGGTTTTGCTTCTTGATATGGGCCAGGCTATTTTTGACTGTTTTGCATTGAATTATTTTTCAGTCATTATTGTTTAATTATTATCATTAGTCGTGACATGATTTTAATTGAATTATAACGATATTCAAGTTGATAAAGTTTCATGCATCTGATTCATTCGTTGAATTAAGGTTTCGAATTAGTTTTAATCCTGGGTGCATGATTTAGTTATAAAAACATTAAATATGTTTAAAGCCATATATAAATTTGTTTTATATGCATCAACTTGACATTTGCTTGACCAAGTAACTTGTTATCGATTCTTTGGGTTGAAGTTATATGAATTTGTTTCATATATGAAATTAGTATGTATGACGTAAATTTGTTTTACTCGAATTCAATTTGGTCGATAAATAAATATGTTTCATAAGTTACATTAATATGTTTAAAGTCATATATAAATTCGTTTTCTATATGTGACGATTTAAAATTTTCATGTTAAGTAACTTGCTATCAAACAATTGGGTTGAAGTTATATGAATTCGTTTCATATATATGATTAGTACGTAAGACGTAAATTTGTTTTACTTGAATTTGATAAATATCTATGTGATATTTGGATCCCCTTAGTCGATAAATGAATATGTTTCATAAGTTATATTATATAAATATGTTTTATATATGATACTTAGTTACATGACTATGTTTCATGATTTAGCAACTTTATGTAAAATAAAAAAATATGAGCAATTATAAATCAGTTAATTGTTCAGTCATTGTTGAAGTGAACAAAAATGATTCATTAAGTTCTACATGAACAAGTTTCATGCTATTATTTGGATATATAGAGTATTTGATTATTTTATGAATTTGTTTCATGAAATTTAAATTTGCAATATTATATGAATGCGTTTTATATAATTTGCGAACTTTATTATGAACTTGTTTCATCCAAATTTTAATATCATATAGATCTGTTCTATGTATGATTAATTGCGATTAATATTTGGATATATTTTATGTTACAAAGTATGTTGCATTCGATGCATGAATAGGTTTCATGTCAGCCACCAATTAGTAGTATTATATAAATACGTATTATATATACGAACTACATAGGTTGCAGTAAACTTTGCTAAATTGTTTTAGCACTTGCTCCTTGCCCAAATTAATGGATATGGATTTGTTTTCATGTTACCTGCTAATTATGTAACTTAGCGGTATTTTATGAATTAGTTTCATGAAATTTAAATTCGTAATATTATAAATGTGTTTATATTTTGCAATTTACATTTGAATAAGTTTCATATAATTATATATAAATGTGTTTTATATATTGCTATTTGGGCATTTTATGAAATTCTTTTGTAACATGTTATTATTCGAATATGTTTGGCAATATAGATTCATTTTATTATATAGATGCGTTTTATATAATAATCTGAATTTCACGTTTGATATGTCATTTATTACATAAAGTTAGATATCTTTGTGATATTTCTAAAACGTTAATTTGTTCAACCATAATGTCCTCCACAAATTTTTTGTTTTATGAAAGATTGTGATAAATAAGTTATAAAAACTTCTAATTCATGTTTGTATGAGATGATTATGAGCTTAGCGAAATTTTCGATCATGCAACATGGATAATGGAGTTTTTGATAATTTATTTATTTGAAAATATGCCTAATGTCCACTTTACAAAATATATACCTTTAGCTATGGCAATTAAAATAAGGTTGGTAATTTGTTTACCAATAAGAGAACTTGATAGCGCTGACTATGATACATAATGTTAGAAGATTCAGTTTCTTCTGAATCAACGTGAAATGTTAGGACACTCATTAGGTTCTAGGTCTCATAGGATGGCAAAGATGGTACTATTAGTGAACAGTATCTAGAAAACTTAAAAGCATACCAAAAGTGGTTCGAAAATAGATCGATCAAGATATCATACTTTGTCGTATTGCATCAATGTCGATCTAGTGGGGGAATTAAAAGTCATCCCACTGTTGAGTACGCGTGGGATTAGCTTAACATCAGGTTCGTCCGGATCCATTCCCTCAAAAGATTCTGGACCTAAGATTGGTATTGCAAAAGGGAAAAAGGATAAGGAAATAAAGAGAAGCATATAGCACGTGTGAGTACTATGATTGTGGAAATTAGACATCTTATTCTTAGGATTTTCCTAAGTCGATTAAGGTACTTCCTTCCACAGCCCCTCCTGGATAATGTGCGCACTCCCAAACATTTGTTGCTAATTATGATCCTTAGTGGATTGTAGATACGGGAGAAATAAAGTACATAGTTCGGGATTGAATTGATCTTTGTGAACTTTCACTACTACCCGGTGGATTCACGAATTATCGTTTTAGGTAACGACGATGAAAAAGGTATCCTTGAATTAAAGACGAATCATTTGAGGCCCCTTGAAGGGATTGCGTTCTCTTCCCAAACACTCTTTATGCACCTAGGGTGCGATGCTTCCTTGTGTCTTCTGTCCCTAAGGATAGTTTTCTTTAATTTTCGTCTAGATGTCTTAGACATCATATGGCATGGTGATTTGTTTGGCCATGTCACACTAAAAGGTGTTTTCAATGGACGAAATAGAACATTTTCCATCCTTGTCTCATTTTTTCTGTTTTAGACGTGCTCATTTTGATCATAAGGGTTAAGATAGAGTTAACTAGCCAAAGATGGCCTTTTAAGACCAACTCACTAGACTTGGGGTGCAAAATGTGAGTTATGTCTAGCTAGTAAAGCAATAGGAAATCCTTTTTGTAAGGTTTCAAGGGCATCAAATCCCTTAGCATTCGTTCACTTTAGACATTTGCGGGTCCATGAATACGAAAGCATATCATGGAGCCATATATATTCATGATATAGGTAAGTGTACCTACTATCTCACCGTTATTAAGTACTCAATGTGTTCATATACTTTATAACGGTAGTAGGACTCAATCGGGACGAAGTATTAAAAACTCTTTGAACCAATTGAGATCATTAATATTTTCTTTGTGAAACAAAATCCCGCAATGTTGATGAGTTACTTAGCATTTGGTGAAAATTAAAAGGGCCTCAATTTGTATACGTTACAATAAGACCTTCAACCACCTCTCGGTGAGGGGGAGGATTTGAATTCTCACTAAGTCACCGAGGGTGGTACACCTTCCTTATTTGATAGGAATGGTGAAGGTTTGTCTATTAAGGAGAATGAGATTCGTCCTCAATCTCCAAATGTTGAGGAGAGTCATTCCTGAACATGTAGTTAGTCCTCACGTTCAGGATCCCACCTCCAATGGACAGTGGGAGTAATCTTCTCTCCTTAATCAGGGTTCCATACCTCTTAGAGAAAGGGGGAGAAACCCTTGGTCCCATACCTCTTAGAGAAAGGGGGAGGGATTTTCCACATAGGCAGACAAATAATGAAGGTCGCAGGGTCCCAAGAATTGAGCATGGATGAATTCCTCGACGATATTTTCAAATTGAAGAAAAAAATATTCCTATGCACATCCCTTGGGAATTGAGGGATCTACCTCCTGTTAAGAGACGGTTGGTTCACCAAATTACAAAGAGTGATTGAATGCAATAAGCGATGAGATGGACTCATCGGCAGGGTTTAAGAACTCATTGAAACTCCACCCCGATGTAAGTCTTCAAGATAAAACAACGGGTGGATAGTTCAATTGATACGTTCAGGCCCGGATATCCCTAGCCCTGGTTGCCCATTCGGACTTTGAGTTGTTCGAAATGGACGTAATGGTTGTCTTTCTCAATGGGGACCTTGAGAAATAGATTTATATGGACCAACCCATTTATTTTGTATCAAAGGGATAAGAGGACAATGTGTGTCATCTTAAAATGTCTACATGTGACCATTGTGTATGTTGAAAGATCAACATGGGGATTACGTTCCTTATGTTGATAACATACTATTAACTAGGGAACAACTTGGAGATGATCAAAGCTACTAAAAGGTAGTTATCCCATGTCTTTGAGACAAAGGACACGGGTGAAACTAGGTATGTCCTAGGAGTGGAAATAATCTAAAGCCGTCCCAAGAAGCATGCGTCGAAATGACTAGGAACGATTTTTGGGTTTATAATTCCTACCCCGGAGATACTACAGTTGAGAAGGGTCCAACCCTGAGTCTTGCTCAATGTTCTAAAACAGATGACAAAAATAGAGATAGTGAACAAAAGTCTCTAACCTCAGTATCATAGTAAGCTTATTGTAAGCCATGTTATGTACATGACCCGACATCACTTTGCGGTTAGTTTGATAAATCGTTATCAAAGTAACCCAAAACTTGTTGGTTGGCAAGTCGTCAAGAGAATCAAGCGCTACCTTCATGGTATTGATAACTCTATCTTTTGCTATCAAGGAAGAGGCCTCGAGTTGAGAAGATACTCAAATATTGATTGGGGTCGTGACTTGGATGAGTCTAAGTTAACCTCAGGACATGCCTTCAACCTGAGTGGGAGAGCGTGCAAAGAAGCAAAGCTGCACAATAATGTTATCTATGGAGGTAGATTGTGTGTCTTGTACCATAGAGTCTAAAATCATTGC
This sequence comes from Selenicereus undatus, assembly GCA_017589665.1. Lineage (NCBI taxonomy): Eukaryota > Viridiplantae > Streptophyta > Magnoliopsida > Caryophyllales > Cactaceae > Selenicereus > Selenicereus undatus. The sequence continues at coordinate 28,854,136 of JACYFF010031956.1, forward strand.
CATTGGGTATATATACATATAGACTAACAAGGTGATTATGTTCCCTTAACTAAACCCATTCCTAGTGATGTGTCCAAAACTCATTGGTTGAGTCTTGGATTTCATAAGGTTTGATATCTAGACATGTTCTGTTACGTGATGGACATGTTTCTTCTATGGGCATGATGCTCATTGTTGTACGTTAGGCATATTGAAATGTCACAGGCTTCTGATTGGCCTAGTCACACAGGCAATCACCCTAACGCTTGAGTAGCGGGCAGGATGAGACGTAATCATATTGACACTGGGTGTGCAATATTGATAACTCATACTAGAAGTGTATGAATGAGAAATAGTCACCTCAGTAAGACTAAGATGAGACTCAAGGGAGTCGAATATGAAATAAGTTTTCATATAGAAGCCTTAAAAGTCGAATCTTGAGTGTCAAGACCAACATTCAGTATGTTGATCTAGTGGCTCAGGTTAGATTTTTTAGTGAAAATCTAGACTGACGATTCGCATGGCATAAAGAGTGACGAACCCAGCTAAGTGGGAGTTATATCGTGACACACATCTCATACTGTGTGTGCTTGTAAGACGACCCATATGTGGGGTGACGATTGAATTCCCTTTCACTTGTCACTGTGTGACCCTATGGACGATGACCCTTTGACTTAAAGCTATGATATTAAGTCAAAGCTTAATGATGCTACTTTAATGTGATTCTCAAGAACCACGATGTATACGGTTCAGCGAGAACACGTTAGGAAAGCAATTAAGCTAAGATGAGATTTCATGAGTGTTTAAGGAAAATTTATCCACCATCATCATATCAGCCCGAGCGATTATGTTGAGAACATAATCATATGATATATCAGGCATAAGGGACTAAAGATGCCACTGGTGATGTTTTGGGATATTTTTGGGGTATCGTATTTCATGAAAGTGTTATGTTAGTTGGATGGTAACTTAATATAACACTACTTGTTATTTTTGGTCACACGTCCTATTCCTGGTATGAAGCGTAAGGAGTTATGATACGTAGAGAATACGTGTTTTACGGCCTAAGTGGCCGAGTGGGAGCTGTTGGACGGGCCTAATTAGATTAGGCCCGATGGCCACTTAAGTTGCCTAGGGCGACAACCCTAGCTACCCCCTAACTTATATAAAGGGGTTTAAGGGGGTTAGCCTGGGGGCAAGATATAGAACACTCATCTCTCTCTCCTCACGGTTACCCTGCCATCCTTGCCGGTGTTCGGGTTTAGGACGTGGACGTTATAAGGCGACTCTAGTAGCCGCTGAGATTCCTATTATTACTGAAGAACTGGTATTCTTATTATTGTGGACTATCACCAACAGTATACTTCCGCATTCAGGTTAGTCCTGTATTTATTTCCTACACATTGTTTGAACTTGTCCTTGTGCATAAAAGAAACGAGATTATACTATGTAAAGCAAAACAGAGTTCATAAAGCTGAAAAAGTGGAATCTTGAAAGTATAGGTTTTTTTTTTTTGGATAGAAAATAGAAATTCTCATTCAATCAACGTATAATCAAATTACAAATATCTTGAGCCACTATATCAAGGATACGATCCAAGCCCTTCTCCAACCAAACTCTAGCATTCGAGTCAAAGGGTTGGTGATGGACAAGGGTACGAGCTACCCATTTCTCGTTCTCTTTTACATGATTGAAAGCACAAAATTCAAAACAAGTTAAAATATCTTGAACCAGCAAGCCTAATTCAATATTTGGACAATCTCGCTTCTTAAGCTTTGAGGTAAGACTCTAGCAGTCACCTTCCAATATCACCGAAGAAAAGCCATGCTCCAGTGCTTGTTCCATTGCCCATTTGCGCATTTTGGCCTCCACAAACTTGGCCCCAACAGAAAGTACAGTTTATACAGTAAACTGTAGAATTATAATGCTGAGAAATATGGAAATATGAGATAAATATACCTAGCTTTAACTGAATTTTACAAAGTAATTAAATATAGTTCTTATATCCAAACCTTGACTAAAATCAATGATTGGATAGGTTCTATCACAAAAATAAATAAGTAAACTAGAAGTTAAGCCAGTGCTACGCATAAACTATTTTAAAATATCTGTTCAGAATTATATAGATAACATATTGTGTTATGTTTCTTCTTCTTAGAGCTATATGCTTGCTCCGTTAGGGAATGAAGTATTAGGATCCATGTAATATCTTTAAATGTTTTTTTACTAATTGTGAGAGGACAAAGAGTGACATATTTAAATACATTGTAATTACTAAAAGAAAATAAACTTTTCAATTTATCCTTAAAGATCCATCTCATTTAATGTATATCAAGAGCACAGCTCCAAAAAAAAAAGTACATACATGTATATGATACGACATGATTCGTAAATATGTCAAGGAGAAAGGAAATTAATATCATTCACGAAATTATTTAAATGGAGTACAGCAAAAATAAGATAGCAATTGTAAAGAAACTCATGCATGCATAAGCAATAACATTTTATCAAATAAAAATGTGTACATCTTATAACATCATAAAGATTAATTAAATTTAATACATAAAACACAGACATAAAACTTGGACATAAAAGTTGCCTTAATGCTTCATACCTCAATTTGCAAACATAAAAATGAATACGAAGAATTAAAAATTAAATGTTAAAATATGAACGCGATACAACTATTAATTTATGTTGATGAAAATGATGTAATATATATGTGTAAAGATGACAAACTTCATACCAAAATGTATGTATAGTTTTTCCATTCTAATTTTTAACTAGTACATCTATACCAATGCGAATGCATGAAAAATTTCATGAATTTTTAATTGTAGTAGTAATCATGAGTTTTTTTGATAGCATAGAAAAAGTTTTTAGTTTTACTATTATAAAACTATATATCCGAATTACAATCAATAATCGAGCAACTGTATGTAAAATTTTGGACGTTTTTTAGGTTAAAAGTTCAATAACTTTTTAAGCATGATTAATGACTTTTTAAGTTAATTAAAGCATACAAACCATTATGTATTTATTTTTTAAAAATAAATATTACATTTGTATGTAACTATGGAGAATAATCTTACATATGGATATGAATGTTAACAAATGTTGCTAAAAGAACATGATGACAACCTCTTGGACAAAATAATAGACCAATAATTCATCACAAATGTTGTATTAGAATTCACAATTTGAGCTTTTGCCTGTATGAAGTATTTTATATTTTTCCATGTGATCTTGCTTGTTAATTCAAGCCAACTTCTTGAGTCTTCCATCTCTACAAAGTCTTCTTGCATCACACCTTCTCTATCCATTGAAAAACCACATTTTTTTCTCTCCAAAAGAATTAAATCATCAAAATTATTTTTCCCTCGGAAAAAGAAGAGAATAAAAAATAGAAGCAACATTAATTACTTGAGATTGAGATTTGAGGGAATGGAGCCTCTCAAGCTCAGGCATGAGTCCGTTAAGATAATAATGCCCTTGCATATATAAGATTTATAATTATCATCATAAGTATGTGAATATTTATATCAATGTTTAAAGAAAAGGTAATAAATAAAAAAATTCAAATGTATTTATTATTATTTTTTATTATTATGATCAATGTAATAATGGTGTGAGATGAACGAGTAAATATTTTATCACAATTTTTTATTATATATATTTTCTTGAAAAAAGGTAATAATAATAATGTTAGAATCAGAATCTTTTAATTTGTATATTTTTTAAAAAAATTATAAAGCAAAAATAATAATAGAAATCATAATTTTTTAATTATTTTTTATTAGGCTTGAATTAAGTTAGGAATTAAATGTCATAGCTGTAAGAGCTTGTCATATGTCAAATATTAACTTGAAATGTTTTGTTTATATATATATCTATATATATCTATATCTATCTATCTATCTATCTATCTATCTATCTATCTATCTATCTATCTATCTATATATATATATATATATATATATATATATATATATATATGAAGGAAAATGCACCTATACTACGCATAAGGCAATGATAAATTGCAACATGATAAAAGAAAAATACTCAAGGAAAAGATAAAAGAAAAAGCAAAATGATAAGTGTCTTACTACAAGACATTTCATAAGGGTCTTGTTTTGACTTCAAAATCATACTATTATATTTTTAAATTGAAAAAAATGGTAGGATCGAATAGCAGAAACATATTACAACTTATAAATTATATAAAAATATCTTTTTATCCATAATTTATCAGATTTCTAAAATACGCATATCGTATGTACTTGCGGATAGGGTTGATGCGATTAGGGTATTATTTAATATTTTAACAGCGTAGCCGACAAATATTTAAGGTTAACAATTCATAATTAAGAGTAATCATTGAAAAATTTGTGATTTTAAATAATAAAATATCTTAATTATGAGAGGCAAGACACTTAAGAGTGCCTTGCAGCAAGATATTTAAGAGTGTCTTGCAGCAAGACATATACTACTACCCAAAGAAAAAACTCATTGATCAATAAGAAAGTATCTTTAATAACACTAGCCTCCTAGTCCCTTTCACATCTCTCTCTGAAAAACTCTAACCTACTTCTCCCCTTGTTTTTTCAGGGCTGCGATTAGCAAAAGCCAACGGCGAGCACCAATTTCTCCTTTGTTGATAATTTTTATATTTTTCTTTCCCGAATAAATGCTCATTCCCCATTTGTGAGAGTTTCTCCGTACTCTTTTTTCGGTGGAGTTGTACTATCTCTCACGTCTAGAGCAATTCCTTCACAATTTTATGTTGGTTTGCTTATTTGGGATCAAACTATTATTCAACAGCAAGATCGGTCTGCAGTGCATATCGATTCATTGAATATGAACTATAAGAGCGTGTAAATCTTTTCAATGAAAAGGTTATATAAGATTTGTAGGTCTCCTTGTTACATGTCGCATCGAGAAGCATTGATCGAATACAAGAAAGTGTTCAAAAGTGTATTAATTAGTGTTCTCAATTGAAAAGTTTTTTTTTTTGTTATTTTTGTTATGTATTTGTTTGAATTTGATGACTATTATAAATGTCGTTTGGTTTTCAATTAATGGGTTCATCCTTTAACTTAAATATATATATATATATAATAATAATAATAATTGTACAATAGAATAAACACCTGTAAAGGCTTTTGATGAACACAATCCTATGTGGAAGCTAGGGCTCAAGTCGTGCTCTTTCTCTTACTCATTACTGACGACTGCCTCCCTCTGCGATTTATTCATCCCAAAGAGAAAAATAATAAAACCCCAATTCTAGCTTACATGCTAAGAAACCGAATATTACAAGTATTAGGAAAGGTGGAAAAATAAAATGAATCTATTTTATTTACATAATATTTATTCCTAATACTCTCCTTCAAGTTGGAGCAATGCCCAACTTGCTCTTCAAGGGCTGAAGCTGTCATTTCCCAGTGCCTCTGCAAAGATGTTTGCTAGTTGCTCTTTGGCCCCAACATGTGAAAGAGTAAGAATGCCAGCTTCAACCTTCTCATGAACAAAGTCACAATCAATTTTTTTGTGCATTGTTCATTCATGAAAAACAAGACTCCTCGCTATGTGCAGCACAACTTGACTACCACAAAACAATTTCATTGGTTGCTTAAGAAACACACCCAATGATGCTACAAAAGCTTAAAACCATAATAACTTGCTTGTGGAAATGCCATGGATATGTATTCAGCTTTAGCTTATAACCTAGAAATAATGGCTTGTTTCTTGATTTTCCAAGAGATAGGTGATCCACCAAGGCATACAAAATACCCTGTCAATGACCTTTTTGAAAGTGGACAAGCCCTTCAATTTGAATCACAGTGGCCATCAAGGCCCATATCATCACCTTCTTTGAGAAGAATTCTAAATCTAGCATTACCTTTTAGATAATGCAATACTCGACGAGCAACTTCCACGTGCTTTTCCTCAGGAGGTTGCATAAATTGAGATAGAATGTGCATTGCATAAACAAGGTTAGGCCATGTAATTGTAAGATAAATTAATCGACCAACCAAGCGGTAGTATTGAGCAACCATCTTTCAACACTTCCATTTGCCAATGCAAGTTTGTGCTTTTCTTCAACTAGGAACTTAGTTGGTTTGGCGCGTAAAAGTCCACACTCATCAAGTATTTTAAACGCATCCTTGCATTGACACAAAATTACGCCCTGTGGTCTACGTGCCACCTCAATCCCCAGAAAATATTTCAACGGGTAAGGTCCTTTATACTGAATCATGCATGTAAATAATTTTTGAAATCCTTAAATGCTTTAGTGGCATTGCCTTCCAATACAATTTGTTAACATAAACCAAAAAAATAATCAATACCTCTCTTTTTCGACACAAACGAAGAATAGTCTGCATAAGAGTGAACAAATCTTTATTTGCACAACTAGAGGAGAGTTTGGCAAACCACTATCGTGGAGCCTGGCGAAGTCCAGAAGTGACTTTCTCAGTTTACATACCTTGTTTGTTCCACTAGATGAGAAGCCAGGAGGCATGCTCATATACACATATTTTTCGAGATCTCCATACAGGATGGCATTGTTGACATCTATTTGGTGTAGCTCCCATCCCTTTGCAACTATAATTGTCAGAAAACTTCGCGCATTAGTCGTCTTGACTACTGGAGCGAATGTTTTGTTGCAATAAAAACCTTCAATCTGATGATCCCCTCGTATAACCAATATAACCTTATAATGCCAAATTGATTCATCTGAGTTGTACTTGACACGGTTCACCCACTTGTAGCTAATAGGTTTCTTGCCCGATGGTAGATCAATAATCTCTCAAGTCTCATTTTCTTCCGAAGCTCTCATTTCTTCCACCATTTCTTTTTGCCACTAAGGATACTCAATAGCTTCAGAATAAATTTTGGGCTCAATAACCTTTCTAATGGTAGCTAAACAATGTTGGTGAGTAACAGAGAACTTAGCAAGTGTGACATAGTGAGTTGTAGGATACGCTTACCCGAGGACCATTTTTGAAGTGGTGCAGCAAGCGATATGGGGTCTTGAATTTGGGCATCATAACATACGAAGTAATCCAAATGGATCGATAGTTTCTAAGCCTCTCTCCACCTCTAATGCTTTAGGCCGAAGCAAGCCCAGATCTATTTAAACCCACATGATGTGTGGATAGATCAAGTTCACGAGCTACCAACCCTCGGCTTGTTGTGTCTTGCTCCATTGAATCATAATGAAGGCCCATAGTGCCTTGCTCCCTCTGGTCCAAATCTTCCATGACCTGCTGTTGTGCTACGTCAGGAAGTCCTTCATTTTGGAGACCCAAAAATTCTGAAGACTCATCGGTGTTGCCATTGTCGAATTGCTGGGATGGAGTATTTACTTGACTCAATTCCTTACCCAACTCAATAAAATGCTCAGAATCAATGCAACATTCTGTCACCCAAAGTACCATAATAGTCGTCTAAACTTTCTCTGGCCTTTTCTTTTAGTTCAAACGGAAAAATTTTATCATGGAACACAACATCTCTACTAATTAATATTTCATGGGTGTCTAAGGCATACACTGTGCACGCTTTCTCGCCAAAAGGATAGCCAATGAAAGTACATTTCCTACTTTGTGATGCAAACTTGTCCTTTATCTTCAAATAATTTTGGATAAAACATAAGCACCCAAAAAGCTCTAAGATGATCATAGGTAGGTTGTTTGTGATAAAGGACCTCGTATGGACTTTTCCCTTGCAAAACACTATTCGAGGTCTAATTGATCAAGTATGTAGCTGTTAACACGTACTTCCCCTAAAACTTTAATGGCAACCCAACTTGAAATCTTAAGGCGTAGAAATGTTTAGGATATGATGATGCTTATGTTCTACCCTACCATTTTGATACGGAGTGTCTATGTAGCTAGTTTGATAAATTATAACATTCTCAAAATAAATTTTCCATGGATCCAGATTTAGCTTTAAGTCTGTTGTCACTTCTAACGATTTCCAAGCCCTTTCCAAAATGATTTTGAGCCATGGCTACAAAACCTTTCAATGACATGGCTACCTCACTCTTTGCTTTCATTAGGCATACCAATGTAGCCTACTAGCATCGTCAACAACGGTTAGAAAATAACTTACCCCACAAGAAGCTTTCACCCTATATGGTCTTACCAAATATCACAATGAATAAGCTTAAATAAATCACTTATTTTGTTTTCACTAATGGAAAAACGACTTTTAGTGCCCCCATATAGTAGTAAACCCATCTCTTTGCTCACTCACTCCAATCGGAGTCCTCGCAGTATAGTCCTACAACACATAAGAATCTTCATAAAATGTCATAGCCTAATTTAACTCTCTACACAACTTAGCCATAAATAATATGTTACAATTGAGCTTCGGAACATATAGAACATTCTTCAAAAACATTTTCCCCAGTAGACCAACCATGCTTGGTTTTCTACCCAAGGTATGAGCACACTAATCAAAAGACAAATTGGAATGGGTCGAGTACTCTTAGCTTCATCAATTAGCTTTTTGTCACAAGTCATATGGTGAGACGATCCGCTATCAATCATCCATAAAGGTTTACCTAACTATTAGAAATAAGAGCAAACTAATAGCGGAAGCAATAGGATGAAACAGATATTCAAAAATTTAAAGAACGATAATAAGAACAAAGCAATGACACACAAGATTTACGTGGAAACCCAATGCGGGAAAAAACCACGGACGGCGACGAGCACAATCAATCTACTATATGAGTAGGGAGAGTAGAAAACGATCACAATCACAACAAGTGATTCGATCCAATAGCAGAATTACAACCTCTCTTGTAATCTCTCTCAAAATCGCTCTACCTCTAAATGTGTTTAGGGATTTAGGGATCATTTTAGATCCTAGGCAAGACCTCTTTACATAGGGTCTAGAAGTCCAGGGTTTTACCCATAGAGGAGAACCCTAGCCACCAGAAAAGTCCGCGCCCGAACTGGGAGCGGCACGACCGTGCCACGTGGCACGGTCACACCATGCCATGGTGGCATGACTGTGCCACATGGCACGGTCACCCCATGCCGTTTTTCTACCCCCCTTCAACGTCCCGCTTCTTTGGCCTGACATGTTCGCGTCGTCTAGCACGGTCCCACCGTGCCAATTCTTGGATTTTGGGCCATGAAACCCAACAATCTCCACCTTGGACACAAATCTCCAATCACCAACAATCTAACACCGTCATTGCACCTTGAAGGGTGATGCCCCCCAAAGGGCAGTGCCCTGAAGGACGCTCAAATACTGTGAATTCCAACTAAGTCCAAGCAATGCTCGAACTTAGCTATAGGAAGGGGCTTGGTCAACATGTCTACAGGATTCTCCGAAGTATAAACCTTCCTCACAACTATTTCCCCTTTAGCAACTGTATCTCTGACATAATGATACTTGACACTGATGTGCTTGGTCTTTGAATGGCATTCTTAGTTAGGTGGATGGCACTCTGACTATCAGAAAACACCATAGTAGTAGCCTGTGGAACTCCAAGATCAGTAACAATGCCCCTCAACCAAGTAGCTTCCTTCACTCCTTCAGTAGTAGCAACATACTCAGCCTCTGTAGTAGATAGAGCTGCAATAGACTGAAGCGATGCTTTCCAAGAGATAGCACCGGCACACATAGTGAAGATATACCCAGATATGGTCCTTCTTCTATCAAGATCACCAACATAGTCAGAATCAACAAAGCCTGTAACATCATATGTAGCAACTTTGTTTCTATCAAACACCAACCCCTTATTAATAGTACCCTTCACATAGCGAAGGATCCACTTCACAGCTTCCCAATGATCTTTTCCAGGATTATGCATATACCTACTTACCACACTCATAGCATGCGACAAGTCTGGCCTAGTGCATACCATAGCAAACATCAAACTACTAACAGCACTAGAATAAGGAGCATTAGACATTCTATCTATATCCTCCGCAGATTGTGGACTACACTCAGCAGACAATCTGAAATGTGCAGCAAGGGGTGTGAAAACTATCTTACAGTTATACATATTAAATCTGCCTAATACTTTCTCAAGGTACTGTCATTGAGATAAGTACAGCATACCAGCCTTTCGATCCCTCTGAATCTCCATGCCTAGAATCTTCTTTACTGCACCCCGGTCCTTCATCTCAAACTTCTCACTGAGTTGAGATTTCAACTTGCTAATCAAGGATTTATCCTTAGAGGCAATCAACATATCATCAACATACAACAACAAGTAAATAAATGAACCATCAGAATATTGTCTATAATACACAAAATTATCATATCGGCTGTGAGTGTATTCTTGTGCAATCATGAAGGTGTCAAACCTTTTGTACCACTGCCTAGGAGCCTGCTTAAGTCGATACAAGGACCTTTTCAATCTACATACCAGTTTTTCCTTCTCAGGAACAACAAAACCTTCGAGTTGCCTCATGTAGATCTCCTCCTCCAACTCCCCATGAAGGAATGCAGTCTTCACATCAAGCTGCTCCAGCTCCAGATAAAAAAAACACAACAAATGCAAGAAGCACAATGGAGGTATGTCTAACAATAGGTGAAAATACCTCATTGTAATCAATACGTTCTTTCTGATTGCAACCACAAACAACCAAGCGTGCTTTCCACCTTGCATCTTCAACTCCAGGAATGCCTTCTGTTTTCTTGTAGATCCATTTAGTAGTTAAGGTTCTCCGGCCTTTAGGTAGTTCACACAGTTCCCAAGTTCGATTCTTTTGCAAACTATCCATTTCCTCTTGCATAGTTAGGATTCAATTAAGTAAACTTGGGCAGGAGATTGCTTCAGTATAGGTTGAAGGTTCCACACCTTTAGGCACCTCTTCTATAACTGAAAGTGCATATGCTATCAGTCCCACATCATCATTATAACGAGCAGGCCTCCTGATCTCCATTCGAGGATGATCACGAGCTATAGAGTGAGCAACCTCTTCTATAGGGCCAGGTTCAGTAACCTAGGCCTCCCTGTTGGGCTGATTAGCAGCTCCACCTTGAGCTGCAACGGTCTCCACTTCTATCTACATACTGGTATCCTCCTGATCACCTGAACCAGCAGAAGAAACAACAGAATCTTTTCCAGAACATAACATAGCAGTCTCATTGAAAGTTACATCCCCATTCTGAATGATTTTCTTAGACTCAGGACACCACATGCGGTATCATTTAGATCCAAAAAACATGTATTTGACAGCCCTGGGGGCTAACTTCCTATTATTCACATGGGCATACACAGGACATCCAAATATTCTCAAACTATAGTAATCAACAGGATTACTTGACCATACTTCTTCTGGAATCTAAAAATCAATGGAGGTGAGTGGTGAACGATTCACCAAGTAGCAGACTATAGAAATAGCCTCAGCCCAGAAAGCTTTGCGATCCCAAATCCCTACATTGGAAAGCATACATCGAGCTTTCTCCAGTAGAGTCCTATTGATTCGTTCTGCAACTCCATTCTGCTGTGGTTTTCCAACCAAAGTCTTGTGCCTAGCTATGCCATTCACCGTGCAGAACTCATCAAATTCTGACTCAACAAACTCAAGACCATTGTCAGTCCTAAGCTTCATGATCTTTCTCCCAGTCTGGTTTTCAACCAGAGCCTTGAACTTCTTGAACATGGAGAATGTCTCATTTTTCTGTCTCAAGAAGTAAACCCAAACTTTGCTTGAGAAATCATCAACAAAAGTTAACATGTAGCGCTTACCTCCAACAAAAGAAACCTTCGAAGGACCCCACAGATTAGAATGAATGTAATCAAGGATCCCCTTAGTACGATGCTTCACTTTAGAGAAACTCACCCTCTTTTGTTTCCTAAAAATACAGTGATCACAAAAATCAAGCTTGCACGTACCAGCGCTACCCAGACAACCTTTCTTACTTAGAATGGTCATCCCTTTCTCACTAATATGACCCAATCTCATGTGCCATAACCTTGTATCATTAACATCTGTTGATGCTGTACCAACTGCAGCTACTCCTGTAACTGTAGTTCCTTGTAGGATGTAGAGACTGCCCTACCACAGTCTCTTCATTACTACCATGGCTCCCTTTATCACTTTTAGGACACCATTCTCCATAATAATCCTGCAAGCATTAGTCTCAAGAGTACCCAAGGAGATTAAACGAGTCATATCAGGTATGTGACGAACCTTAGACAAGGTTCTAACTATGCCATCATGGGTTTTAATCCACACAGTACCTATTCCTGCAACCTTGCACTCAGCATCATTGCCCATAAGTACAGCCCTAGTATTAACAAGATTATAAGTGACAAACCAGTCCCTACGAGGACACATGTGATATGTACAATCAGAATCTAGAACCCAATCATCACCTATCCCCTTTTCAGAGGTGGTGGCCAAAGACATGGTAGCAAGCAACACATCACCATCAGACTCTGACTCTGCTACACAATCAGCTGTAGCAGTTTTCTTCTTTTTCTCTTTCCATTTCTTTTTCTTTAGTTTCCAGCATTTAGCCTGAATATGACTCAATTTATTACAGTAATTGCAGGTCTTATTGGACTGAGGATTCCTAGACTTAGATCGGTTTTTTTTTTATTATTATCGTTCCCCTTTTGCTCAGTTGTTCTACCCCTAACAACTAATTCCTCAGCCGGATCAGCATGGATATCATGGTCAAATTTCTCCTTAGACAACAGATTAGACTTGACATCCTCAAACGATATAGTATCAGAATTACTATATAGTATAATCTCCTTAAAGTGTTTATAGGAGGGGGAAGGGACACAACAAGCAGAATAGCTTTATCCTCATCCTCAATCTTTACATCCAGACTCTCCAAATCAACAAGAATAAAGTTAAACTCATTCAAATGCTTTTGAACAGGGGTACCTTTAGCCATACGAAAGGTGTACAACCTTTCCTTCAGATGGATCTTGTTGGTTAGACTCTTCGTCATGTAGAGTTCCTCCAGCCGAGTCCACAAATTCACCGCAGTTGCCTTATTGAGTAGCTCTCGCAGGACATGTGGTGCTAGGCACAACTGAATGGCTAAAATTGCCTTCAACTCCAGTTCTTCCCATTCCTCATCTGTCAGCAATCCACGCCTCTTCTTTTGGTCTGTTGCCCATTGTTCATCAGTTATCTTCTCGGGTTTCACATGAGGTCCTCACAGAACCTTCTATAACCCATGCTGGATGAGAACTGCTCTCATTTGCACAATCCAAAGATTAAAACCAATCTCCCCATCAAATTTCTAAATATCAACTTTCATAATTGAAGACATCCTAAGCCAAAGCTCTGATACCACTTCGTAGGAATTAGAGCAAACTAATAGCGGAAGCAATAGAATAAAACAGATATTCAGAAATTTAAAGAACAATAACAAGAACAAAGCAATGACACACAAGATTTATGTGGAAATCCAATGCGGAAAAAACCCACGGATGACGACGAGCACAATCAATCCACTATATGAGTAGGGAGAGTACAAAACGATCACAATCACAACAAGTGATTTGATCCAATAGCAGAATTACAACCTCTCTTGTAATCTCTCTTAAAATCTCTCTACCTCTCAATGTGTTTAAGGATTTAGGGATCATTTTAGATCCTAGGCAAGACCTCTTTATATAGGGTCTAGAAGTTCAGGGTTTTACCCCTAGAGGAGAACCCTAGCTGCCAAGAAGACTGCACGCTAAAGCAACCCTAGCTGCTAGGAAAGCCCGCGCCCGAACACTAGCAATTTTTTATATCCACCTTGGGAGTTTGAGGAATCCATTCCTTATCATACAGTCTTCAGAATTCTGGAACTTATTCCTTTTTCTATGTGCGACATGGACATCCTAAGACCAATTTCTCATGCCATAGGACAAATAAAGTACTTGATGGAAAGATGTGATTAAAAGGTATGGACTTCTTAGATCCATCGTTATTGATAATGGAAGGCAATTCTTGGGCAAATGGATGAAGGGATACTCTAAGGATTTAGGGATTTCGTTTTAGAATACTTCAGTTGTAATACCTCAGGTGATGAATAAGCATCAAGGGAAAGTTTGGTTTACAACTTTTGAATAAGTGAGTTAAGCCCTAAGGTGACAAATTCCCATACTAGCCTCATTTAACCAACTTTAGGATAACTTTTAGGTGAGTTTGAAGTTTATCTTCCAAATAAAGCTGAAAAGGTGTGCTTAAGATGAACTCAATTGTTCATTCTATTGCATCTAGTTTATGTGTTTCAAGCCTTAAAAAAGGGAGAAAAGAGTATCAAAATGAAGAATCTACCATCATGACAAAACATAAGGAGATAAGCTTGCTCAATGTTGGTCCGATAAGTTTGGGTAAGAAAAGAAAACTTTGATCAAGTATTGTCAATTTGGATCAAACTTTAGCCAAGGGTCAAGGTCAAGGTCTAATTATCAGCCTTGGAGTTAAGGAAGAATTCGGACAACTCATTGCTTGCCTGGAAGCTCCTAATTTCAATATCTATGTGCAATTGGGGTAATTAACTTTTTATTACCTTGACATGTATGTTATTGATTTTTTTGGGCCTCATGTTTTTGGCTTAATTTGTTAGTAGTTTGAGGTCTTACTCTTCGAATTTTACTACCTTCCGAACTGTTGTTTTGATTTTTTAATACCTCTTGAATTGTTTATTTCTGCACATCCGACCCATAACTTTTTGGAAATTATGAAAAGACCCTAAAATTGGGTAAAAGATAGGGGGTTTTTTAGAAAATATGCTTATTTTTAATGATTAAACTTCTTATAATTATTTTACTAGTACTAATTATCATAATCTAATACTTACTTGTATCATAAATATTATATTTTTAATGATTGTAGGTCCACCATGCTTAGCAACATAATAAAGCTTAGTTAGATAGTTTTGATCATTACTCAAACTTAGTTGGCATTGGACCCTTGTGTTGCTCTAGCTTCCAGTTCATAGGGATTGCTAATCTCAAGCACACCTTTATTAGATCAAACACAACATAAATCCATTTCGTTTTCCACCTATGACTGTAGTCACTAATCAAGTTTTTTTTTTTTTTATACCTTTAAGGGCTATAGATCTTAATTAACAAATTATAATATTTAAGACATAAGGTTTGATTGAATAACGTCTCTTCTAAAAACTTGTTTTATACAAGAAAGGTTGAAAGTGGAGATATTATAACTGAAAGATTGAAGAGGGACTTAAACAACTGGATCATTAGAGATGTTTACTCATAAAGAAATTAAGAAACCCAGTTCTCTTTTGCTCAAGTATGCTCAAATGACAATGTCTCTTCATAGCACTCAATTTCTCCTTTTATAAAGAAGAGACGACACAGAGGATAACCTAATGACTACAGTATACTCACTGCTACATAATGTTTTCACAGGGCTACAAAAGGTTGCATTATTTTACTAACTTGACACTTGATAGAATAACACAATAATTGTGCAACAACTTTTCAGAGCACTTAATGCTGATAAGACTAATCATCCATATTGAGATTTTGCAAGTCTTTATCTCCAATAATGTCTTCCAATCCATCATTATCTGGATAATTATCAAAATCCTCATCAAGTAGAAGATGCTTTGGATACCATGTTTCAAATAATTCATGTAGAAATTTCTTTTCTTTTTCTAATAGGAATTTTCCAACTCTAACATCAAAGATATAACCAAAGATATCTTCTCAAGTAGCTCCTTCTACCTCCATATATTTGTTGAACTCTTTATGATAATTGAAAGTGGTATTCCCGCAATGCATTAGTATTTCTCCTCGTTAAATCAATGCCCACATTTGATGATAAATGTTGTAAGCCCCAATGGTTCTTGCAAAACCATTATCTCTAACTACATCTTGTTGTTCTAGAAACCATTCTTTCGTTGATCATTGGGATCTTGCAAATCAATTATTTGAACAAGATAATGAGTTGGCTTGACTTTTCCATTTTCATACTTAGCCACTGCACAATATATCTCAACATACAGAGTTCTATTATATAGAGATTTTGTCAATCCATAAGGGGATGTGAGAATCCAATAGATTATTTGGCATAAGCACTTTTGAAACATAGTTAGACTTACGAAGAACTGATACTTTGAATCTGGAATTTCCAGGACGTAAGCTACCATTCTATATACCTAAGGTTGCATGATGAGGTCATCTAGAGGGATTGAATTTGTTCGGAATCTAGCATCACCAATGCCAAATCTACCAAGAAAGAAATTGTAGTACTCCATGACTTCCAAATATCATAGGAATAATTATGATAATAGTCGATACAGGCTGCATATTATTCATTGAACCATTTTTCTTGAATATAGGAACTTATATTTGCTTGAATATCGTAAGGACACCTTAGGTGTTTCATTTGTAACTCAAAAAGGTTGAATCTTTGTACTATTAGATAGGCAAAAGACAGTTGACTGAAGCATGATCAACTTTTTGTACGAAATTCTAAAATATCTATGAGGACTCTACTAGAAGGGGAAACCTGTTCTAGTAGTAATGGCATCTCAGTTTGAATTTCCTCATTTTCCAATATGAGTTCTACTTTGGTGATCACCATTGGCAAGCTCACGCGTTAAACTATCTACTAGAGAATTCTTCGCTTAATATATATGTTCAATAGAGAAAGAAAATTGGTTAAGCCATGATTGTCAAACCAGGAGATGCCCTCATGCTTGCATATTTGATAAATTCTTTTTCACAAGACCAAGTATTCCTTTGCAATTAGTTTGAATAAGAAAAGGTTTTCGGACTAAAAAGCACTACAGGAAAACAAGCTGTTTGCGTCGAATAATTAGCATCACTTTAATATTCGACTCTATTAGTGTCTCATTATTGCTTTTAGCATTGGATAACTTTTCTATCTCTAATAGACTCCTCTTTTTAGCATCCAATAAGGAAAGCGTCTCTAATAGAATTAATTTTAGCGTTAGGCACTTATATCCAATGCCACTAGAGTCGAATTTTGATGACAAAATGTGCATTTTGATGCCATTTGCATTGCTTTTGTTTTGTGATGCTAAATATTGTACGCCAAATGAAAACAAAAGGGGGGAAAGGGCACCTCGGATTCCAGTCGACGAAAAACCTTCCCATACTCACTCAACAAAAACCATCCTCCCTGTCGCTAGTCAGCGGAGGAAGCGCCGTCTCAGTCATCGTCAGTCCAATAGGTTAGCACTGCCTGGCGTCTCCCTCTCGGCCCCCCTCTCTCTTTCTATGGCTGTCTCCGTCTTTGTCTAACAGTGTTGAAATCGTCATTTTATGGTAGGTGGGTGGTGATTTTTGATCAGTTTGGGCATTTTTCGGCAAGGGACTTTGTTAATTTAATATCAATTTTAGTATGTTTCCGCTTTCTAAGTTGTTAATTTGGACCAATTCTATTGTATGAATGTGTATGTTTCGATTTTCGGCGAGGATCTGGTTGTTCCAGATGTGTTGTACATGTATTGTGCTAGTCATTACTATTGCCACATATACCTCTCTATCAATCTATATTGCCAAATCACGGGGATACGTAACCATATTTGCAACTTGACTAAAGAAGTGATGAGAGGAATGTACATGTATTGTGCCAATTGGTTGTTCAAAATTGAGCTTCCAAGATGTACAATTTTGCTATGAGGAATGCATAGCAGTGATGAGAGGAATGTACAATTTTGTTGTTTTAATATAAGTACCTTCCTTATAGGAAATGAAATAAATAATGAGCTACATTTAGTATCACAAACAAGAAATCCCATGGAACTAACCATTCAATTACTAGTCTTAATTTCATCATTATATCGATGAACCCTTTTTTTATGAGGCTTGAAATTAATCCTTCCAATACAAAATGGGAGGCTAGAAGGGAACTTTTAGATCAATTAAACATGAAATGGTACTATATGTTTTCCTTCTATTGCTTTTTATGAGGCCTAATATACACCAAAAACACTTTAGTTAGTACTTATCATACATTAATCTTTCAAATTTACTTTTATCAATACTTGTGTTTTAAATATTTGATAGCTAATGTGCAATTCTGAGATAGGTCGTTCGTCTCTGTTTGCTTTATTGCATGTACAACTAACCTTGAAACGCACCTTGTATGCATGTAATTAATTTACATAGGCAATCACACACACACACACACACACACACACACACACACACACACACACACACACACACACACACACAGAAGTAGCGGATAGGAAGAGCAATGCGAGAGAAAACAGTGGTGTTGTTATTGTCGTTAATGGCTCCGGATCTACTTATTAAGGATGATCATGAATCATTAGCTCTCAAGTCTGTTCTATAGAATCAACGGCTGTAAAAATGCAAGGATACAAATGCAAGGAGGAGAGAAAGAAAGAAAACAGAGGATGCACCCCCATTTAGTAGGGTTTATTTACCATTGTTGTAAATTTGACATATTATTATCATCATCATTAATTTAATTTGAATATATTGTCCTGGATATAAAAAGGAAGGTATATACTATTAACCATATAGGGCACAAAATGATTCTTTTACTTTTTGGGGTGGGGATAGTGTACAATTATTTTTTTTTTGGATCAAACTGCAGGAGAAAATTAAACTGAAAGATAAATATATGGAAAGTAGTTTCATTATAAGATTGTGGATATTTTTAAAAGATTTTGTTTGTTGGATAGGAACTAATTAAGGAAAGTAGAATTCCTAGTTTGTGATATTGAAATCATGTATAGATTGGACACATATCCTCACCACTAAAATTTAAATTAGAATCATTTTTACTTAAAAAAATTAAACTCGACCGAGTACATTAATATTTGCAGTTTAGTCCTCTCAGTTTAAGCTAACAGTTCTAATTAATAGAGAGAACAATATTTTTGACGTCTAATAATAGGATGATTCCTTCTGTGCATGTAAATTCTTCTTGCCTTGATTTTAATTTGAGATCGTTACATTCTTTTTAAATCTTCCCTAATAATGGTATGATTCCTTCTTTAGTTGGTACTTATTTGTTGTTTGAATATATATATATATATATATATATATATATATATATATATATATATATTATG
>JACYFF010031956.1:28878152-28919041 GCA_017589665.1 Selenicereus undatus
AATTTAACCAAATTAGAGCATTACGTATTAGAAAAACATCATTTAACACTTTGTAACCAATTTACCAGCAAATCGATTTAACAAAGATCTAAAGCGATTACCTAATTAAAAGAGATGGGTTTGAGCCATCCATGATTAATTAGGGTGATACCTAGGCCTAAAAGATTATAAATTTTACGTATTACAATCTTCTAAACTATCAATCGAAGTTGTATTTAATCAACTAGCATGCATTCTAATCGATTTGACACAAATTTCATAAACGATAAACACTAACCGCTAAAGAATCATGAATATAATTCAACTAAGCATTAAAGCACACAACTTGTTTCAAAATTATTAATTTAGCATGGCTTCAAGAAGATTATACTAAGCATAAAAAAAATTTACTCACTCATAATAAAATTAAAATTACAATAATAACTCAAATAGTTCATGTTTAATATCAAACCTACCACAAAATAAATAAAACAAAACAAAAACTAATAATAATAATAATAATAATAATAAAATGAATAATACCAATAGTAAAATAAAACAAAGATCAGCACTACTTGAGAGGTTGATGATGAAGATGACGGTGATCGATGACGATGAAGCTGATGCTGAAGATGATGGTGATGCGTGGGGTTGAAACAGCCGTGAGGTGTGAAGCCGAGATTGATGGTGATCAAGATGGTGATGGAGGTTGATGAAGATGATGATGGGAAGGAGGAAGGAGGTAGCGTGGGGTTGTATGGGTTGCTGTGTGGGGCTGTGAAGATGAGAATTTGAAGCTGGTGCTGTGAAGAAGAAGAAGCTGCTGATGTGCGTGGGGAAGGGGAGATGAGATGAATGGGGCTGCTGCGTGGAGTGAGAAGATGATGAAGATGGTGGTGATGATGTATGCGTGTGTGGAGAGGAGGAGAGGAGGGTTGTGGCTGATGGGGAAGCTGTGCGTAAAAGGGAAGAGAAGAGGTGGAGATGATGGCTGATTGTTATGCGTGGGGTGTGTATTAATAGGGTGGGGGTTTAGCTTCTAGGGTTTTCTTCTCCCTCTTTGCTTAGGTTTCTTCTTCATCAAGACTTGTAGCTGTTTACCAATTCTTGAAATCCTAGCCCAAAATAATAATTCTGAAAATAATAATTTTCATAATTATTATTTTTGGGCCGTCTTGTAGCCAAGCGTATAAAACTCGTATTTCGACATCATATCTTCCACTCTTTATTTAATTAATGTTATTCCTGAAAATATATAAAACAAAACAAATTAAACAAAATAATATATGATATACTAAAAATAATTACAAAAATGGTGCATGATTTTCGACTTAACACTATATCATTTAAAGAAGAAAGTTGGTAATAAAGGGCGTGATAAATCATCAATATGTAATGCATACTCAATAGAGGAGATATCTAACTTTTGTATTGTATATTTTGAACAAAATGTTGACACAAAAACAAGTGATCTCAGAAGAAATGTTTGTCTTGAAGTAGAGGAGAATTATGATGAATAAATTCCAAATGTATTTTCCTGCAATGTAAGGAATGCCCCTAGTGAAGGGCACGTCAAATATCTTGACCAATGTGAGTATGATGCAACACATGCATATCTTCATTCCAATTATAAACTTTTGGAAGAATATGAAGGGCATGGTTGTCATCATTTATGGTCACCATGTTTCTCATTAAAGCTAAGTAATGATAGGTAGTGTTCCTACAATAACTTAGGCAACTTGATCATGAAATTGTGAGATTAAATCCAAATGTCAAGAAGGATGAATCTTGGAGTAAGTTTGATTAACAATTTTCGAAATGGTTTAAGAATAAGGTTAGTATATTATCATAATAGTTTGCTAAATAATTTCCACATTCAGATACATATGCTTGTTTCACTAACATACATTTTTAATTGCATAGGTTTTCCGCTCAAACGAGTGGGATGAAGTTATTATAAGTTTGGTACATGGTCTAAAAAAAGGTGTACACACTTGGAATCACTACTACATAAATAACTACAACTTTTATTCATATAAATATAGTCAAAATAAGACAATTACGAATTATGGTGTATCTGTGGAAGTGGTTAGATGGAATTGATTATTTTGGCATTCTAAGAGAGCTCATTGAGTTGGAGTATGTTGCAAACTCTTGCTCTTACAGGACAGTTTTGTCCAAATGTGAATGGTTCGACCTAATCAAAGGTGTAAATACACATGAGCAGTATAAACTAGTGGATGTTAACCATATGAAGAAGTACCCTAGGTATGATCCATTTGTATTGGCATCCCATGTAAGGCAAGTGTATTTCACCTATACTCGAGTACAAAGAGAAATAGAAGTCAATTGCGGGTACTCCTCAAAATAAAGCCAATGTCTACAATTGAAACTGCAATTGATGATACAATATTTTAAGAGGATAACAATGATGATCCTCCTACATTATGCAAGTTTCAAGGAGTACAAGGAATTGAACAACAATTTGAGGTCATAGATGATGAGGAAGAAGGTCATGACGATTCCACTGTAGGAAATGGTTCAAACACTTTGAAGGGGAAAAAGATGAGGACGATCCTTCTTTGTATAATGACAATAATGAAGATATTGTTACTATTAATGATGACATGTTTTGAAATGATTGACGTGATGTATTAACATGGATGAAATTGATGAGGACATTGTCACTTTTGTAATGTCATGTATTGAAATGATTTAATGTAACAAGGGAACTAATTACATGTTTGTAAAATTCTCGTGCATGTTCTTTAGTTTTATTTTAATTATCTTAATTTATTTTGATTGTTATTATATGTTATATGAATTACAGGAATGCCTCAAAGGGAAAAAAGGCTTTGCACTATTTCTTGGTGACTCATCTTCTGGTATGAAGGCAGATTCTACTTCTAGTTTTGGTTTCAATTAGTCTATTGTCCCCACTCAATTGACATAAGAACAAGGTTCAGGATAGAACGCAGCGTAAAGAAAGAGAGTTATATCAAAGGAGTATTTGTGGTAGGTATATATTATTGATCGAATGTAATTAGTAAAGAATTTCGTTTGAACATAAAAAAGTCATTTTATGCGTACAATTTTTATTGTAGGTTTGATGGTGAGTTGTCATAGGCTATATCCAACTCCACCAAGAGTTTCTATAATAGTCAGTGCATATGCTTGTCAAATCTCCCTCTAGAAGAACTACAACATTGGTGGAGGACATTTGAGTTAAAAGTTTAATGTCAAAATATTTGTGATGTTTTATTTTTATTTTTGTTTTTTAATTAAATGATATAAACATTTTTTTAAATCGAGTCAATACACTTGAGCTCCTGAACTTACTGAAGAACTTAAGGAAGGATGGTTAAAGGTGATTGGTAAAAATCTAAGGAACTTGGTCTACAAGGCTGGAAAACGATCAAATGATAAACTAATAGTTTGTTTAACAGAGGAGGGTCGAGAGAGATTGAAGGCCCATAGAAGCGATCCCAAATTTCAAAAAAGATCTGGCCAATGCTTGAAGAATAGGACAGAGGGGCTAAATACAACAACTGTACATTGCCAAGGGTCGATCTCAACATCACAGCTTGTAAGAAAAATGGCATAAAATCAAAATATTGGGATTATCTTTATATGCTATATAATATCATGCTTGTTATATGTTACATTTTTTTGTCTTAATTAGTTTAAGGAAGGGAAGACTCCTACTCCCTCTGCATTGTTTGCAAGGAGTCATAGTAAGGAACATGCTCAATCTGAAAAGGTCTTCATAGATAATAGGTCGAAAGCATTATGCGTATGTAAGAATGTCGTCATCTACTTTCTTCTTTATCTTGTGATAGTTTCCCCATTACTATATAAGTATGATTTTGTGGAGTAGTTGTTTTATGAATATGTTCGTTGATGTTGATTATGAAAATATGGTGTTCTGAGTTGTTGGCTTATGGAAGCCGTATTTGGTATTGGTTTTCAAAGTACAGTGTTATGAGTTATTGGCTTATGGAAGTATGTTTTGTTGTTGATTATGAAAGTATGGTGTTGTAAGCTTGTCGGCTTACAAATATGTTCTTTCATGTTGATTATGAAAGTGAGTTGTTAGCCTATGGAAGTCAACCTTGATATTGATTATGAAAGTATGGTGTTTTGAGTTTGTTGGCTTATGAATATGTCCTTTGATGTTGATTATGAAAGTGAGCTGTTGGCTTATGGAAGTCATCTTTGATGTTGATTTTAAAAGCATAGTGTTGTTTGTTTTTTGGCTTATGAATATATTCTTTGATGTCAATGAAGAAAGTGAGTTATTATCTTATGGAAGTTATCTTTAATGTTGATTATAAAAGTATGGTGTTGTGAGTTTGTTGGCTTATGAATATGTTCTTTGTTGTTGGTTATGAAATTGAGTTGTTGGCTTATGGAGGTCTTCTTTGATGTTAATTTTGAAAGTATGGTATTGTGAGTTGTTTGCTTGTGGAACTCTTATTTGATGTTCACTATAAAAGTATGGTGTTGTAAGTTGTTAGCTTATGGAAGTCTTTTTTGACGTCGATTATGATAGTATGGGTGTTGTGAGCTTGTTGGCTTATGAACACGTTCATTGATGTTGATTATGAAATTATGATATTATGAGTTGTTAGCTTGTAGAATCCATCTTTGATGTTGATTTTGAAAGTGTGGTGTTGTGAGTTGTTCGCTTATGAAAGTCTTATGAAATAAACATACATGGCTGGCTTATGAAAGTTTGATGGAAGTATAATTTGATGCTGAATATTAGCCAACTTTTTTTTGAGTTTTGTAGAATTATTCATTGTTCTTTTTAGGTAGAATAAGCGTACATTCGTGTTATCAAGGATATGTACGAGGGAGGGCGGACGAGGGTTGGGACTCCGGCAGGGGTGTCCAATGACTTTGCTATTAGTTTGGGCCTACATCAGGGCTCCGCTTTAAGCACGTTTCTTTTCACATTAGTTTTGGACGAACTCACTAAAGGAGTCCAGGATGAGGTACCTTGGTGCATGCTATTTGCAGATGACATCGTCCTTATCGATGTGACAGGCAGGGGGTGAATGACAGGTTGGAGAGTTGGAGGCATACACTTGAGGCTAGGGGCTTTCGGTTGAGTAGATCGAAAACGGAATACCTTCATTGTTGTTTCAGCGGAAGGATAGAAGAGGGGGGAGAAATCGTACTGGATGGGAGGGAAATACCGAAGGTTGCCAAATTCAAGTATCTGGGCTCGATCATCCATCAGAATGGGGACATTGACGAGGATATTAGCCAGTGGATTAGGGTGGGCTGGCAAAAGTGGAAGTCAGCGTCAGGGGTGCTGTATGACAAAAGAGTGCCCATAGGTTTGAAAGGCGAAGTCTATCGGATGCTAGTTAGACCGGCTGTTCTCTATGGATCGGAGTGTTGGCCTCTAAAAAAGGCGCAGGTCCAAACGTTGATGGTAGCTGAGATGAGGATGGTCAGGTGGATGTGTGGTTTTACGAGATTGGATAGGATCACGAATGGGGTAATTAGGGGCTTAGCTGGAGTGGCCCCCATAGAGGAGAAGATGAGGGAATCGAGGCTCAGATGGTTCGGCCATGTGAAGAAGAGAAGTGTGGCCGCCCCGGTGCGAAGGTGCGAGAGTATCAAACCCCCCGGTGGTAAGAGAGGGAGGGGTAGGCCGAAAAAGAGCCTAGAAGAGGTGGTTAGAGAGGACCTCAGAGTTGTCGGTATCACGGAGGACATGGCTCAGGATAGGAGTTTGTGGCGGGACATGATTAAAGTCCCTGATTGTAGGGGACCGACTCCGTAGGTGGCAGTAGCTTAGGCGGTGTGGGGTGGGGTGGGGTGGGTAGGGTTGTGGTTTCCTTGTTGCAGGTCGTGCTTGCTCGGGATGTCACGGCACCAAGTGCCCCTGGTTTGTTGAGGTATGTCTCCGCTCCCTATCTTTTCGCTTATCCGGAACATTTTCCCCCTTCCCCTTTCTCTTACGTCGGTCAATGCTTTTTGCAATCGTTTTCTCTTCAAACCTTTTTCTCAAAGCTGTTTTGTGGGTCTTATGGAATCAACCTCTCTATGGGTAGGAATACCGGTAGAGGTAAGGTTACCTACAGCTGGATCTCCCCAGACCCTGCGAAAGCGGGACCCACATTAGGAGTTTGTAGTGTATGTTATTGATATAATGATTGGCACATATATACTTCTGTTTTTTCATTCTTACTCAAACACATGAAAAATATAAGGCGCTTAGGGTTGAGCGCGCTATTAAAAAGGGGACATAAGAGGTTGAGAGCCTATATTATGAGGTTTTAAGTGGATGGAGTAAGAAATCCACCATCTATGGTTTGGGTACTAGTGCTACTATGTTTTATGAGAAACCAACTTCTTCTACTACCTCTAGTGGTTCCACATACATTCCCTCGACATATTCTAAGCTGCAAGCGGACTTGAAATGAACTCGTTAGCAACTTGCTGAGCGAAAGAAGCTCGTTGATGATCAGAAGCGGCAAATTGATGAGGCAATGAAACTCATTCATAGCCTTCAGTCGTAAGTGAACTTCTTATCTGGTTCTGGGTGCCATCCTTTTGAGTCTCATAGTTAGTTTAGTAGTTTCTTGTAACATATGGTAGGATTATTGAACCTATGACTCGATGGTATGAAACTTTTAGATGTTAGTTTGTGAACCTTGCCTATACGGATGAGACGTTTTAAATGCTGGTTTTTATACCTTGAAATATGTATGAATTGTGGTTTTTGTTTGCAATGGGATGCAGTTTGTATATTTGATAATGGGGTATGAATGTGAGAATGTGATGAATGGTACTAGAAAATTATTTATAGGGAAAACATAAAAATTAGCAAAAATTATATCAAAAATATTTCGAGAAATCGATCAGAAAAGAATCAGATGCTAAAAGAATTTCCTCAACCCTTTAAATTTAGCGTCAGATAACCTATTGGACGCTGTTAGCGACATAAGAAGTTGACGCTAAATACAGAATTTCAATTCTAATTGTGTCAAAAAGAATTTGACACCAATAGCGTTAACAAGGATATCCATCGCCAAATTTGCCCCATTCAACATTAATAACGTCGGATGAAATATGATGCTATCAGTGTTAGCATAGTATTCCAACGCCAATTCGGACACTATTCACATCGGATAGAGTTATCCGACGCCAATTTTTTTTAGTGCCAAGGAGTTTCGCATTAGCCTTATGTCCAACGCCTATCCGACGCTAAATAGTGGTTAGCATCGGATTTTAGTGGTTTAGTGTCGAGTTTTATCAGTCGCTAACACTAAGATTTCCTGTAGTGAAGATTAAGAACTTTCCAATTCCTCTTATGATTGCAAGGATTTCTTTTTCTATCATGGGATAGTCACATTATGTTTTATTAAGACTTCTACTGCAATATTTGTAGAGTTTTTCTCCTGCTTTGCTTTTGAGTACTACACTTTAGTGCTCATTGCAAGTAGCTGCCTTAAGACTTAAATCCTATCCTCCATTAGGAAAGTTAAGAACATGAGGATTTGTACACATCTTTTTGAGGTTTTGAACAACCTTTGAGTCCCTAGGAGTCCATGTCTAATGTAAGTTTTTCTTGAGTTTCTCCTGTGATAAGTACCTATAGAGCATTTCATTTTAGGGTCATTTTGATTCATTTTTAGGGGATTCATAAGTTTTATGCTTAGATTTTACCAAAAAAAATCCCATTTTATGCTTGGGTATAGTGCTTTGATGACTTTTGCAAGTTTGGAGACCTTTTTGATCAAGAGTTGACCCTAAAAAGTGATCCTCATGACTCACCATGGATGCCCCCAGTCATCATGCCTGTGGAAGAAAGAGAAGAACAGAAGAACACCGAGGCCGTGGACACCACGGTTGGTCCGTGGTGGACGCCACGGTCTGTGGTGTCTTCATTTCCTGCAAGGTTGTTTATTTTCTCGCGGCTTTTCAACTTCCAAGCAGTTTTTAATGTGATTTATATGCGTGGCTATTCGACTTCAAGCAGCTTTGCTGTAAAAGGAGGCTCTCACCCTTATTTCAACCCACATTATCGCAATCCATCATTCTTTCCACCATCTAGTCAAATTTAGATATCATTTTACAGTGAGGGAGAGAAAGTAAAAGAAGAAGATTCGCGAGGAAGCGGGATCGGGTTCTGCAATCGAAAGATTCAAGCAGGCATTTTGGCTAAGCAAATTCTTCTCTCTTCTCTTCTCTTCTCTTTTCTCTTTAGATTTCTCTTTTAAGAGTAGTTAGATGCTTAATTTAATCATGTGTGAGTAGTTTAATTTTTTACTAGGGATTTAGTAGTTTATGGAATTATAATTGGATTATATTTTAATCTAAAGAATTGTGCTTATTTTTATGATTGCTTTGATTTCGTTCTATCGAGTGACTATCATGTTGTGAGTAGATTTTGGCCAAAGTTTGGTTGCACACTTGAAAAAATTGGTGAAAAACTAAAAAGTGACATTTGATTGTTAGACTGCTTGATAAAACCTGACATAACGTCGTCTCCAAAGAGAGATTTGCATGTTAGGAGGACTAGAGTGTAATCGAAGAAGTTTAACTTGAATTAAGACAAATTAGTTCGAAAAAACGATTTTTGCTTAGTTTAGGCAAATTTGCTTGAGTTCGAAAGAATAGACTAAATTTTTAGAGAGATTGCAATTCTTCGAAATTAACCAATTAGAGAAAAGTGCATGTTCATCATTTTGATCCAATCAACTTTCATGACTACATGAATTCCTAGGCGTTTTCTCCTTAATTGATTCAAAATTAGTGAATTAGAAGTTGTTAAATTGAAACCCCTTGAATTAGTTATAGTTGTTTCCTTATCTTCGTATTTTTATCAATCTAAAGTTTGGATTCGCTTGGCATATTTTGAGAGAATATAACCCAATAGATCAACCCAGTCTTTGTGGGATCGACCTTGATTTGCTACAACGCCACCATGCGCTTGCGAGCCTCTCATCATGCAATGTCTTTCTCAATTTAGTAAGTCTTTATAAAATCTAAAGCATGAGCGAGACATCCAAAAATCCTTCCTAGTTACTTCATACCTTCAATCTTCGAAGGGAAATTTTATATTTTTTTTTCTAAAATATGCTTTTGTAGAATGATTTGTCTAACATTTATTTCTTGACCTAAAAGCTCAATTTCTTGTTCAGTATAAATGCATTTGTTCTTACTAGGAATAATATGATGATCAATGCATCTTTGGGTGAAAGTTAGAACGTTGTCTTTTGCAGTTCTAAGGTCTTAGAAAACACAAGAATATCATTAATATAAACTAGACAATAGTGATTAAGATGTTTAAAGATATTATCCATTCTTTTTTGGAATATTTGAAGTGCATTTTTATGGCCAAATAGCATTACTATCAACTCATAACATCCTTGAAGGACACAAAGAGTAGTCAAATGAATGCTTTCTTCATCCACTTTTATTTGTCAACATTTGCTTTTACAATCCATTATTGGGAAGCAACAAGCTTCTTGAATTATATTGAAAACAATTATTTTTGTTAAGAATGTAGTAACCATCAAAGACAGTATTATCATTAAGCTTTTTCTAATTGATTACCATTCTAGCTTTTTCTCTTTTTTTCTTCAATAAGATTTCTCATCACGAAAGCGGGACTAGTATGAAGACAACTACTGTTTATAGGGGTGTTCATCGGTCCAAACCCGGACCGGACCGAGTTGGACCGAAAACCGAATAAGAGGGAAGTTACGGACCGTGGATCGGACCGAATAAGTCAAGGACCGGACCGGACCGAATTGTAATGCTAGCAAATTTTTACAATATGAGCATCCTATATTTATTTCAATATGAACAATTTCTACATCTTTTCACAATGAAAAACAAATCAATATTCTTGAATGTTTGAAAAATTATAAGTTGCAAAAGAAAATTAAAATTTAGTAAGTAAAAAATCGGTTTTTAAATTTTTTTATTCGATCCTCGGTCCGGACCGGTGGACCGGACCGGTGGACCGGACCGGACCGGACCGGATCGAAGACCAAATAAAAAAAAATTGTGGACTGTGGACCAGACCGAATTCATTCGGTTCGGTCCGGTCCGATCCGGTCTAGGCCGGTCTTCGGTCTGGTCCAGATTTGGACCGAATAATGAACACCCCTAACTATTTATGATTAATCCTTTATCCAAAAGTTCTTTGATTTGCTCATCAAATTCTAGGATCTCTTATTGTGTATAGACCATTTGTTTAACTCAAACAATAGTGTTGGGATTTAATGAAGTCATTTTTACAAATGTCATATCTTTGTCCTAAAATTTAAGAAAATTATTAGAGTAAAGTTCTTTGCATAATTACTGTTGTTGTTTAGCAATATGTTGCTCAATAGATGACTCAAGTAGTGAGATTGTTAGTGCTATCTCACATTGTGCAAGAATTAACTTCTTGCCATGCTGGCTGCATGTGAACTCAATTTTGTGATGAGTGTAAGCACATTTTAATTTATCAATAGGAACTTAATGACCATTTAATGTGAATATTATTTGGCATAAGGTTTGTGTGCATGGAGAATATAGCCTTTGAAAATTATTTTAATAATTATCTCATGGGAGGGTTGATTAATAGCTTACGGAATTAGTATAATGCATTGGACTCCTACTAGTTATATGGATAACCCCTATATGGCTTGATTGTGGCTCATTATATTATTGTTGACTATTCTTACTTTTAAAACATTATTTGCTTTTTTCCACACAAATTTCGGAAATAGAGATCTTTTTTTTCAAAACGGACAGAACAACCACTATCAATGTAAGCACATAATTCATATCTATTATATCCCTCCCAACATACATTTATTGGGATATAAATGCTATTAGAATTAGTATTGGTAATTTTATAGCATATTTCCATAGTCATATTTTTAACGGATATTGACCGATGATATACTGTACTTTGGGGGTGTTGGAAAATAATACTTCCAACTTTGAACTTGGACGTCCATGCACCACACTATGGGCTTATTTACTGTTTATATACCAAGATGGAGTTTGGATGTTTTTTTATCAACGTAATGCAACAATTTTATAATGGTTTGCAATTGCATATGTCTAAAATTTAAGAATTTTGAAGTGTATGCAATGACATATGTTGAATATGCACTTACATCACCAACTAAAAACACATTCAAAATTGTTATTGGTATAAATACAGTAAATAAGCTCATAGTATGGTGCACGAACGTCCAAGTTCAAGTTTGAGAGTATTATTGTCCAACCACCCCAAAATATACTGTATTATAGTCCAATATCCCTATTTTTAACTAATTGATCCATATAGAATGGCTCACTAACAGTCCTTGTTTTGCACCTAATGACTTTTCTATCTAAACTCATGCTCCATTCTCTCTCTAGTGCAAGTTCAAAACTAATTCTACTCATCGAACTGACCATACTAATTGTATCATCTTCTTTAAGCACTTCTTTAGCTGTCGAATATCATTCTCCTCATTTTGATCTTGTACTCATGCTTCTTAACAATTGAGGGTTAACAATAATTTTTCCATTCTTATAAATTTTTATTATATTTTTCTTATTCATTTTTGTACGATTCACAAAGCTAGATATCCAAGATCTACCAATTTTTATCTTCTCCAGATTGATTTTGATCCTTTGTATTTTTTGTATTGGGGTAGGACTCTCTAATTTTTCATCCTCTATCATTATGATCTTAGTGTTTGGATCTATGGTATTACCTAATTTGTAAATTATTTTCTAAAATATCCTTAGTGGGTGACATCCTCTTTTCATATGTATCCCAACTATTTTTATTTTAAGCGATAGGAAGTTTTTGGTAAATTCATCTTTTAGGCTTACGTAATATCCAGGTCAACAATTTAACAATACCAATCTATTGCACAAAAATGGTCTTCATCTCAATGATAATTTGATTATGAAATTTTGTTTTTCTGATATCACGTAACAAAGCATAGAGATCAATATCTTTGCTGTAACACTATAATGGTGTAATTTGGGATTGGACACTTAAAACATAGATATACCTATACTTTCTATCTTTGTTATGCTTA
The DNA here is from genome assembly GCA_017589665.1 of Selenicereus undatus. Lineage (NCBI taxonomy): Eukaryota > Viridiplantae > Streptophyta > Magnoliopsida > Caryophyllales > Cactaceae > Selenicereus > Selenicereus undatus. The sequence continues at coordinate 28,890,194 of JACYFF010031956.1, forward strand.
AGGATGTTTTCCTAATTAATAAAATTAACTTCTCCTATATGATACTTAGAGTGTTTTATCTCTAGATCTCCCTCCACGTTTCACATACGTACTTACTCTTTAATTGAAAGATGAATTTTTTTTATAGATCATGCCTTTATAAATTATAGGAAGGGCCCAATCTCCTTTCACTTCTTCATTTTCATTATCTACAATAAATTTTTCGACTTCAAAGTAGCCAAGACTTATTGAACTACTTTTTAATCATGTGACTAGTTTCTTCATAATTACTTTCTTCATATTCACCCTCCAATACAATCTCAACAATTCTCTTGTAGTCTTTCAAAGGTAGGTCTAGTGCTTCTTCTTCACTAAGCTCAAGATAGTCTAAATTTCTCAAGGTTTCAATAAGTTTGTCATTCTTTCTATTTTGCCATTCATTTGCTTAATGCCCTACTTCTTTACATGCCCAACACTTATAGTTATTTTTCCTTGTAGGGCAATAAGTAGCTTCTCTAAAAAATCTTCATCTCTTAGGGTTTCGCTTATTATAATACTTTCTATTGTATTTTTTTGCTCTTTGCTTATTAAAGCTTCTCTTCTTATAAAATTTTCTTTTTTTTAATTATAATGCCCGCATTTTGTTTAATCTATCTAGCATGTTTCTTGATATTACAAAATCATATTTTATTATTTTAGTTAAGTTAGATTAACACTGACATGCTTGCCTTAGTGATAATTAATTTCATTAAAAACAAAATAATTATTGTTATTAGTTTTGAAATTGTACGATGATTCTTAATGGGCATTTATAAGAATTATTATTGAATACTAAATCAAGTAGAATCCCGAGTGTTTTTAGGTTGGAAAACCTTAGAAATTATTTCTTCAAGTACTAGACTGATCGAGCGTTATTAGCAGGAATGATTAAATCGACGAACGTTAGTTTTAATGTTTGAATTTAGGCTAAAGAGGTACAAAAATTGGGTTGAGCAATGTTAGATGGTTGGACAAACCCAAAACCAAAGAAAAAAGAGAAAAGGGGCCCGAGGCCCCTTCTTCCTTGTCAAAAAAAGGCAGAAGGGGGGGCTTCGAACAAAATAGAGGGGCTCTGATCCTCGTCTTACTGATCCTCAGTAACCACTTGAAAGAGAGAGAGGGAGACAAGGCCGCTAATGTGGCCCGACGACTAGTCGTCGCGCCTTGCGTGACCACCTTGCACTGCAACTGAGAAAGAGAGCGAGAGAGAGCTTTCGAGTAAGAGCGAGAGAGCGAGATGGGAAAGAGGATTGGGGCTATGCCCAAGTGTTGGCAATGGCGAGGTTGGCGGTGACAAGAAGTCTCCACCGGTGGGCTTCAGTACGGCGACCACCAGAGGCCACGAGAAACTAGGACTCGAGGGTTAGGGTTTTGGACCCTCATCCCCACCATTACCGTGACCGGTGCAGATGGGACTCGAACTCAACCTAAAATAAAGAGTTGGGTCCTTTAGTTTCGATTCGATGTGGGTTTTCTCTTCCTCCTAATTATATAAATTTCAAACGAATTTTACAATTTTATGTAGTTTGTGCTTAAAATCTGAAATTGTATCAATAAATGGGAGATTTAAGGTTGAATTGAAGTGAAAACGGTGTCGAAACTGATTTAGAGTTCATGCGTGTGAAATAACGCTCAGTTTGCTAACTAGGCGATTTGAGGAATTATAGAGCAAACAAAATCGTGTTTTAATATCGTTGCTAAATCAATTTTAGTTTGTCTAAAATCTATTTTAGTGGTTGCATGTGAATGCTACGCTTATAGACGTTGGTCTTGTGAATTAATCGATTGAATTATAGTGATATTGAACCGAGCTTGCTAGTTGGATGACCTGAGGTGAAACTAATAAGTGGTTCGAGGTTTGATGATCAGTGTTGTGTGAGGAGGGAGCCTAGGTTTGATATTAATCACAATCGTGTGGATTGCAAAGTATTTGGGATATTAGGTAGATTCTGCTGAAATTGTTCATGCGAATTGATTCGAATGTGTTATTTATGAACCCATTCCCTCTTGAATTGTTTAAATGACGCTACATGAATGGTTTGTGAACTTTAGAAATATTCAAAAGGGTTGCTAAAAGCGTTTTTTCATAATTTCAAATGTTTCTAAACGTTCACTAGTTGCATGTTCGATTGTTAAGATATTTGTAGCCTAAAATGATCCTAAATCATCGAACTACTTAGTGAATGAATCAACTGAATAGTCAATAGGTCTAGAAAGTTAAAAAGCAAACAAGTAACCAGCTTGAAAATGTTTTAAGGCTTTGGTGTGTTTATATGTCTTTCTTTGCATTTAAAAAGATTTAAACGAACTGAAAAGGGGCAATTGAAGGTGTTAATTATGAAACTTAATTTGAATTATATGCTAGCCAACTACTTTAAGTTTTGAATTGTGAGTTAGTAGACTGAACATGATCTTAAGAGGATTTCTAATTGAAAATGAACATCAATGGGGTCATGGGTTATTTTGCTAGATGAGCATAGCTAATTACATAGGCAACTATTAAAAAGAAGTGGTTGGTGACTCACTAAAAGGTGAGACTTACTGTGTGTGGCAGTGACTCCTTTTAATAAACTATAATGGCTTAGTACAATTTTAATGGCTAGGATAGTGCACATTAAGTGGCCATACCTAGGGAGCAGACCTAGAAGTGGGAACCCTAGAAGACTCTAACGAGAGTGACACGTGATAAAACCTTAAGGGAGGGGACTGGACACAGGATAAGGCGTGAGCTATTTCCCCCAAAGATAAGGTTCAATGATATGTAACGCCTGATAAAACCATGAGGGAGGAGACTGGACGCAGGATAAGGAAGGTGTGATATGTTTTCCCCAAAGATAAGGTTCGATAATATGTGACGCGCGATAAAACTTTGAGGTAGGGGACTGGATGTAGGATAAGGCTTGAACTGTTGCACCCAAAGATAAGGTTTGATGATATGTGTCGTGTCATCGAACCTCGAGGGAGGGGACTGGACGCATGATAAGGCGTGCGTTGTTGCTCCAAAGAGGACAATATTGAGGTTGAAGAGTTACTCTGCCGAGACACGTATGACCAAATATTATGTTATGTATACCCCGGGGATAACATGAGTTGTGAGTGACGACCTCCCATAGGTTGAGTGTAGATCTCCCCCTAGCTAGCACGTTATATGATCTTATGCCTGAATAAAAAGATATTTTCCTGATATATGAGTAAACCATTTGATTACTTACCATGGTGGGTGTTTCAGGAAGTTTTCAAAAGTATATGAGTCTTGAGGAGGCCAGTTTGAACTGCAAGCAATTCTTTAAATGTAAAATGAGTTACTACGTTTCGAAAATGCGTGATTGAAAGCTTTTTAACCCTATCTTCATCATTTTACTTGGCTATGTGCTTGAATGCCTGTTTCTAAGGAAGTTTGGTTATTAATTAAAGGCATAGATATGAGCTTGAGTGGCTTGGTGTGGAGTTTAGAGATGAAGTTTTTCCTTGGGGAGATTTGTTGCCTAATATGATAGTAGTATATAAATGTTGTGTGATTGCTACTTATCATTATTGCCTGTAAATGTTTTGGTTTTTCAACGAGTTGAGAAATACTCACTGAGCGCATGGTAGCTCATCCCAACTTGATTTCCTATTTTCCCTAGTTCCATGTGACAGGTAGAAGTTGAATTGTGTAAGTCGAATTGAAGTCTCCCCCCTTACTTCGAAACAAAAAGGCGTTACGCGTACACATATATAAGTAGACTTAGGAGTTAGGTGATGCAATATGATGTATCCCTAGAGTTGTAAATGTATGTAAACGAAGTATTTCAGTTCATGTAATGCATATTGCTTAGGAGTCGCTCTGTATGACCATGTGGGCCAACCATCTTATTAGTAAGTCACCTTTTGTTGCAGTTGTTTATTTTTGGGATGTGAACCCAGCACTCCGGATATATGATATGTTGAGTTGTTTCTTTTATTTCCCTATTTATTATTGAACTATATTGTTTGGTATCCTCCAAGTGAGTGGCTTGTAGAGTTGTGAACTCCGGCGCGTAGCCGTTGAAGTTATTTCGGTGTACTTTTATACTTCTATTCATTGCAGGGATTTAATGTAAGGCTTTAACCCTGGAAAATAGTCAGTTTTGAGACAAAACATTGTCTGTTTTGCCCCCGAATTTAAGAAAATGATAACATCACTAGCCCTAGGGTTAGGGCTGTTACAAAACGTCTCGGGTTCATTTCCCCATTGATAAGGATTATCCCAATAGGCTCGATGATATCCGCTTTTTCAAGCCATGCAATGTATTCTTCATTAATTATAGAATTGATCAGTCATGGTAATTTGTGATAAAACATACCAAATTTGGTTTGACTGTACGCAATTTTATAATATTATTTACTAAATTTAGCAATATATAATACTCGATGTATCCCACATCCCAAAGCTGTATGATATTAATCTTTACTTGTCATTCTCTAGTTTTTTCTTCAAAATCAAACTTAGCTCTGATAAATTCAATTTCGATTTTGTTACATTATATTTTGAGTATAGCAGCTGGTATTCAAATATATTTTTACCTTCCTCATTTAATGAGTCATACAAGTCGACGATAATGTCGGAAAAATTATGTGCAATAGAATTTAGGAAGTTTCAAGCAGTCAATGTGGTATTCAAATTCAAGGTACTATTCATATCACTTTTCCAATGTCCAAATATTTCTTTCTTATTACGAGCTCCATCGATATTTAAGATATAACCTGTTTGGCTAATTAGGTTAAGGCTAATTTCTTCTAAGAATGTGGCTTTCCTTTGGGGTGAACCCAAAGAAAAAGTTGGTTGTACGTCATGCTGAAACATATCTAGGTCTTATAAAATGGGTATCTTGTAGAAGAATCACCCAAATTTTTAGGTTTAGGGATAGCACTAGTAACTAGATTGGACTCGATTTCTTCTAGGTTGAATTCTTCTCCAATCTCATTGATTTCACTATCAACCAACCCTTTTCCATATCTTTTTATCTAGTTTTCTCATAATTTCTTCAAAAAGAATATCATTAAAATCCTCTAGTTTATTTAAGTTCATCTATTGATATATTTCTTCTTGTGCTGGACATTATTTATCCCTTCATTGTCATCAGATAATACTTCTTGCTTTTCTACTATGGCATCCATGATTTTGTTTAATTCTTTCGAGTTTTATTCTTTATTAAACATATTATATAATTCCTTAAGAGTATATTGCTCATATTCCATCCTCTTCTTCTTTCTCTGCTTTTTCTGATGATTTTTCAGTTAAGTTTTCGCCTGCTTCTTTTTTGATCTTTATATGTTGCACAGGAAGTGGATTTATATTTTTAGGTTTTGGAAAGAATATTTATGCTGAAATAGAGTACTGATACTTAAATCAATTTTTTCACTATGTCTGATTTCATTGATTAAAAAAAAAGATTACAGACAATTGGTTTCTTTATGTCTTTAACGTCAGTCTTAATTTTTGCTAATTTTGCTTTTAATTCTCGAACTACATCAGTGATATAGTTTAATTGTAGTGCTACTAAAATGGTTTCTTTTGATTACACAACATGTGAATAACTAGTAGTAGGATGAGGAATGAGGACTCAAACATTAAACACAGTCAGTTAGCTTAATTAACTAGCACTTAGCTTAATTATCTTAATTATTTTTGGTCACATGGCTATTACACCAATTGAAAGAGGACTTTGAGTAGTACTTATGAGAGAAACTTCACGTGCACAAATTACAATTTCTGAAACTAAGTTTTTAAGGATTGAGGATAAAATTTAAATTTCAAAAGTTTAAGGGGTACAGAAAATACGGAGGGTACCTAAAATTCAGTTACTAGACTTCGGGTTTGTAAAATATTCACTCGAACAACTTAGGCCTAGAATTATTAATATTGCATATTTTGGATACATGGGGATTAAGGGTCTGTTCTATTTCGCGTTTTAGATAGATAGATAGATACAAGGAGATGTAAGGAGCTGTAAGGAGATGTAAGGAGCTGCAAGGAGATGTAAGGAGCTGTAAGGAGATGTAAGAAGCTGTAAGAAGATGTAAGGAGCTGTAAGGAGATGTAAGGAGCTGTAACAAGATGTAAGAAGCTGTAAGGAGCTGTAAGAATATATATAAGGAGTTGTTGAATTGTAAAAAAGTTGTATAGTATAATTTATTTTAGATAAAAATAATAATATTAAAATAATATACTTAAGAAGCTGTATTTTGTATTTTTATTTCTTTTTATTTTTTTTTTTCATTTTTCATTTTTATTTTCTACTTTTTTTATTTCTTGTATTTTTTGTAATTTTGTAATTTTTGTTATTTTATTGTTTTATTGTTTTATTTCTTTTTTTTAATTTTTTTTATTTTTTAATTATTTTTTTTAAAATTTAAAATTTTTATTTTTATTTTATTTTTGTTTTTTTTGGTTATTTTTAAATTTTATATTTTATAATTTTGTAATTTTTAATTTTAATTTTTATTTCTTATTTTTTATTTTTAAAATTTTTAATTCATAAGTTTTAAATTTTTAATATTAAATTTTAATTTTAACTTCATTTTTAATTTTTTAATTTTTTAATAAAAATTAAAAAATTAAAAAATTAAAAAATTAAAAAATTAAAAATTAAAAATAAAAAATAAAACTAAAAATTTTAAAAATTTTGAAAATTTTTAAATTAAAAATAAACATAAAAATTTAAAATTTAAAATTTTAAAATTAAAAAATAAAAATTAAAAAATATAAAATTAAAAGATTAAAAATAAAAACTAAAAACAAAAAATACAAAATACAAAATAAAAAATACAAAAAATTAAAAATTAAAAATTAAAAATAAAAGAATAAACAAAAAAAATTTAAAATTTAAAAATTACAAAATTAAAAAATAAAAATTTAAAAAATTTAAAAAATTTAAAAAATTTAAAAAATAAAAAAATAAAAATAAAGAACAAAAAAAATAAAAATATAAAATTTAAGATTAACAATTAAAAATTAAAAAATTAAAAAATACAAAATAAAAAATAAATACAAAATAAATAAAATGAAGATGTAAGGAGATGTAAGAAGATATAAGGAGATGTAAGGAGATATAAGGAGATGTAAGAAGATGTAAGGAGATGTAAGGAGATGTAAGAAGATGTAAGGAGATGTAAGAAGATGTAAGGAGATGTAAGAAGTTGTAAGGAGATGTAAGCTCTTAGCTAAATCTTAAAAAACGCGAAATAGAACAGGGCCTAACTTCCCTTGAATTTTTGTTAAGATGTTATTGGTTAGAGTGAGGGCATGAATCTTGTTGGCCGACATTTACTCCACTGGTTGCTTAATTTGTATTGGCCCGTTTTTGTAGAATGGGGGAAGGAGGCACTAATTTTATACGTACAAAAATGTCTTCCTATAATTACTTGTAATTAGACTTAAGTTGAGAGTTAATCAATGGATGTTAGAATGCTTTTCTCTATTAAAATGAAATCTCTCTCTTTATTTTAAGAACTTGGTGTATTTGAATATTGATTGAATTGATCCTTTAAGTTAATTCGAGGCACATTGTTTTATAAATTAATTGATGGATTGTTAGGCTAAGTAGTGGCTTGAACTTGTACCTAAGTCATACCATTTTATTTGCTTTTCCTGCACATTCAAAAGTCCATAAAAATTTCCTTAAGTTTCTGTTTTACTCAAGGCATAGCTTCGTTTAAATGCTAGCTATTTTAATGTTGATTGATTGTCATTGATGTTTGATTGACACCCCCTTTTCCACATCAAAAATCACAAGTGGATAGAAGCTATGCTAGCATGTAATATCACAAAACAAAAATTCATAAATTTCCTATGGAAAGATGTGATCACAAGTTATGGACTTCCTAGATCGATCACCATAGATACTGGAGGGCAATTCCTTGGGAAAGGAATAAAGGGATATTGTGAGCATTTGGGGATTTCTTATACAACAGTTCAGCTGTAATACCTCAAGTGATGCATGAGCATTGAGGGCAAGTTTCGTTTACAGCTTTAAAATAAGTGAGTTTAGGCCCTAAGGCCTCAAATGCCCATACTAACCTATTTAAACCAACTTTAGGATCATTTTTGGGTCACTTTCAGGATTAGCTTCCAAATGAAGCTCAAAAAGTGTGGTTGAGATGAATTAAGTTGTTTATTCTATTCTAGCTAGTTTATATGGAGCAAGCCTCAACAAATGGGGGGGTGAGAAGCATCAAAATGAAGAATCTACCATTAAGAACAAAGTGAAGTACACAAGCTCAATCAATTTTGGTCTGACAAGCCTAGCCAAGAAAATCAAAATAGTGGTCAAATTTGGTCAAACCATTGTCAAGGGTCAAGACCAAGGTCCCATTATCAACCTTGGAGTTAAGGAAGCATTTGGATAGCTGATTGCTAGCCTAGAAGCTTCTAATTTCAATATCCTACGCTTGAATTGTTATTAGAATGCTATTTGTTAGAGTTAGTGGTTGAATAATATTGGACCACATTTACTTCATTGGAGCTTAATTTCTATTAGCCTATTTTGGTAGCTTAAAGGGAAGCTAATTTTATGGATATAAATGTCTCTTTGTAATCACTTATGATTAGACTTAAGTTGAGAATTAATGAATGAAAGCCACAATGCTTTTATCTCCTAAAGTAAAACATCTTTCTTTATTTGAAGTACTTGGTGTATTTGATGGTGATTGAATTAATTCTTTAAATTAATTCTTGGTTCATTGCTTTAGGGAGTTAATTGATGCATTATTACACTAAGTGGAGGCACGAACCTTTACCTTAGACATACCCATTTTATTTGCTTTTCTCCCACATTAAAAAAATCCATGAAAATTTCTTAATTTTCCTTTCATTGTTCAAGCTCTAGCTTAATTCAAGGGCTAGTATTTTGATCTTGGTTGATTGTTGTTGATGATTGATCATTCTTACAATTGACACCCCTTGATCTCCATCAAATTGGTATCAGAGCCCAGTTATTCTACTTTCGGTTAATTTCTCTATGTAAACATTCTATGCTCACACACAAAAATTTATGCTTTTATCCTCCCAAAACCCTTAACTTTTTTCTTGCCTCACTTATCCTTTTAGTCAACAATGAAACCTAATGCTAAAAGCATATCCATCCCAAGCACGTCCTAAAACTCAGCAAAATAGCTTAGCCCTGCATCGCCAAAAGAGCCATCAAAAACTTTTCTAGAAATTTAGCAAGGTTCGTGCCTTGAAGCATCCACTGTGCCACCATTGTAGCTCCCAGCTTTGATTCCAAAAATGTGACATGACCTACACGTGTCTCCTCGCATGCCTATGCCACCACTGATTCTGCTCGAGCTGACCTACCACACTTGTGCCACCTTTATCTACACTCATTCCACTACTTTTGCCCCTTATTTCACGCAGACAATGGTAGATATTATTTTAGGTGAACTTCAAGATTAGGGGAGCTTATAAAGTAAATGGCACAAGTTAAAAAGGTCATAAAAGAGCCTCCTTGCTTTAATGCTATTTGAGATTGGTTAAGATAGTTGAAGATTATTTTGAGGCGAAAGAATGTTCAAATGTAAAGAGTTTCGTGATAACTACTCAAAAACCCCAAGTCTTGCCCATTATTGGTTTAATGGTTTAGGGGAGAGAAAGCACCAAAGGACAAGTCTAGAATCAAGACTTGGAGTTTCCTCATATTAAACATGGATGTGAGATGCTACCGATATCTACTCTTTGAATAAGAACCCTTGAAAAAAGAACCCAATGTTGCTTAAGAGGAGATCAATGTTCAAGAAGATTTGATCATCACCAAGCCAGATGAAGGAAAGACCTTAGAAGAAGAAGAGCTCACTTTAGTTCAAGAGGAGGCAACGAAGAAAATGAGAACATTTTGGATCTGGGAGATAGAGAAGTTGAACCAGAGCCTACCTTGGAGGTTATGCTACTTCTTATTTCTCAACCCCACTCTTATACTCCCCATTGGTTAGATTTGGGAAGGGAGGGAAAAATGATTAAAGAAGCACTACTTTCATTTTCACTGAGCAAGTTAAGGGATGCCCCTATGTATGATATGTTTCCCATGGTTGTCTAGTATCTACTTTTTGGAAGATCATTAATATTTGGCCACAAGATTGTCCATTATGAGAAATTGCATTTCATGACGAAACTCCCATTCTCAATCTCCTAAATGCTCCTCAATCTTGAACCCATGAAAGATGAAGTTTCCGCAAACAAAACATTTATCATTTCAAACCACATGTGAAACCCTCTCTCTGGATGGAATAAAGTTTGTTTGATTCCTTTCCACTTCAAAGTGAGCCCGATAAGTCAAGTTTGTGGATGCTAAGGAAATCTCATTCGGTATGAGTAGCGGCAAGTATACTGAAATTTTCAATAGGCTCATAAATGTAGGGGAAGATTTTTCAGTCTATTTTGGCCAAGAAAGTCGAACTTTGGTCACTTATGGTCAATTCAGGTCAAACCTTGGTCAAGGATGAAGGTCAAGGTCCCATAATCAAGCTCGAGGAAAAGAAAGAATTTGGAAAACTCATCAGTGGCTAGAAGATTCTAATTTTAATTTTCATGTGGTTAAATCGATGTTTGAATGTTATTGGTTATAGTGAGTGCCTGAGTCCTATTGGTTCACACTAGCCCCATAGTTGTTGCTTTATTGGCCTATTTTTGTAACTTGAAGAAACCAGGCAAACATTTTATGGGTGTAAAAGGCCTCCTTGTAATTAGTTAATTAGACTTGAGTTAGGAATTACTGAATGGAAGTTATAATGCTTTTCTCTCACAAAACCAAATCCCTTTTTATTTCAAGTACTTGGTGTATTTGAATAGTGGTTGAGTCAATCCATTAAGCTATTTTTTGGCTCTTTACTTTAGAGAATTTGTAACACCCGCAATTTTTATTTTTCGTCAAGTTGAATGTATTGCCTTCTTACATTATAAAATTGTATTTTTAGTAACTATACGAGTTAAATTATTATCAATGTGCTTATGTGAGTAATAGTTTTATTAAAAGGAATATTCCTGTCGCTATTAATATTGTTATGAGTTCGAAAACGGTACAATGATTTTTAATAAGCGATAGTAATTAGGGTTATTATCAGGTACTAAATTGAGTAGGAACCCGAATACAGTTAGATTGTTAACCATAGAATTAGTTCGTTATTTATTAATTCAACCCCTTATATATATTTAGGGACGAACAATTGATGAAGAGTCATATTATCAATTTCGGGTTTAGAATACAAAGTGTTGAGATTAGCAAGACTGGACTGAGCTGGGTTTAGCAAGTGAGACCAAACCAGAACTAAAAAAATAAATCAAACAAATCAAAAGCGAGCCAAAGCCCCCCTTCTTCAGCAAGCAAATCGCAACCAAGGGGGGTTCTCTACCTAGCCCCACGAACCACACCAGAGAGAGAGAGAGAGAGAGAGAGAGCGAGGCAGGCGCGACGGTGCGCCACTAATACGCCGACGGCTGACCGGCAGTCGACGCACCTTCGTGCCGGCCACCATCGGTAAGCTCCCCCATATCCTCCCGAAATCAAAAAGAGGGGGAGGGAGACTGCGAGGATGAACGTAAGAGAAACGGACAAGGGGGCCGGCTGAGCATCGCGGCGGGGCCGGACCGGCAACCACCGGTTTGGACAACAGCCACAGCCTCGACACCCTAAAGTCAAGAACAACAAGGGAAGAGGTAGCAGGGTCAGGTTAGGGTTTGGCTATCATAGTGACCAACAGCAATACCAGGCATGCTTATGATGTGAATTCAGCTCGAAAATTCCCCAATTAGGCCAGGAATTGGGTCCTTACCTTGGATTCGCGGTGGGTGTTCCTCGCCTCCTAAATATTTAAAATTTGGAAAATTTTTTAGCCTTAAGTTGTGATGCAGGTCAGTTTAGGATTTGTTACATTAATTGAGATTATGCATGTTCTATTTCAGCTGAATTTAGTTTAAATCGATGTATGTTAAGTTTAGTTAATTCATGCCTGAAAGTGACTTCGAAATTACATAACAATGTCTTGAATCGATATATGTTAGTTTAGTTAATTAATGCTTGAACATGACTTCGAATCGATGCCCATTTAACTAACTAATTCATGGTTGAAAGTAGCTTTGAAACAACCCAAGAACGCTTCGAATCGATGCATGTCAAGTTAGTTGATTCAAGTTTGAAAATGGCTTTTGAAATGACATAAGAATGCCTTAAGTTGGTGCATTCTAATATGGTTAATTCATTTCTAAAATGACCTTGAAAATGACATAGTAACCTTGGTTAGTTAAAACAGATATGTAGGCCTTAATGCCACTGAGTTATGCTTTAAAAATGACATGAATTGGCCATGCTTATTACTTTGAATCAATACTTGTTAAGTTAGTTAATTCGTGCTTGAAAGTAACTTCGAAACGAACTAAGAATGCCGAAAATCGATGCATGCTAACTTGGTTAGTTCGTGTTTAAAAGCAGCCTTGAAACGACCTAAGCACGCTTTAAATCGATGCATATTAAGTAAGCCAACTCCTGCTTAATAGTAGTCCCTGAAACGACCTAAACATTCTTTGATGTATGTTGAGTTAGCTGATTCATGCTTAAAGGTAGCTCTTGAAACAACCTAAACACGCTTAGAATCGATGCATGTCAAGTTAGATGAGTCATGCTTGAAAATGTCATTGAATCAGCCGCTGAATGTTTTAGGTCGATGCATGTTAAGATGGTTAGTTATGTTTTGAAAATGACATGAGTATGACATGTTTGGTTGCTAAACGTGAGTTATGAATGTAAGTTAGTTTCATAAGTTATTAGTTCTTTCGGTTCAATGAGTACCCTGCTTAAGTTAATGAAATAAATATATGTTATATAAGCCATGTTGTGTTGCTAAATGGTTGCTGCTCGCTCTGTAAGTTTATACGTAGCTATTTCATTTCAATTTTATGATAATATGCTATGGTTATGGAATTGAAAACCGAGTTGGTAGTCGGATGGCTTGAGGATGAACTAATGAGAGTTTTGAGGTTCCTTGTGGTCGGTGTTGTGTGAGGAGGGAGCCCGGGTTGTGATTGACCGCAATCATGCATATGGCGAGGCCATGCGCGGCTTATTCTGTTGAGTTGATTATGAAGTGTTTGAATGTTTTACGTGCAAACTCCCTTCCCTTTATGTCATTAAGTTTCACATTGCGAGTGAGGGTGAGTTTGAAAAAGAAAGTTTTCATGGTTGTAACTAATAGTAGCCATAATTATTAGCCATCGATGGCCTATTTTAACTATACGAATACAGTTTTGGGAGTTAACTCGCTAGAACGAGGGAATCCCTAAGGAATTTAAATAAAAAGAGAGTGCGTTGTACAAAAAAGGATTTCGCAGTGAGAGACAACAAACTTATTAGCCGTTATGGCCATTTGCTTTAAATTGGCTAAGATATTGTGCTTAGGCACAATAAGATGGGAGTGAACCTGCTTGAATGGGGGAATCCCTTGCCTGGGGAGTAATCCCATTAGTGGGAAGCCCTAGAGACCCTGACAAGGGTTAAGGTTAAAAAGTTAGTTGCCATCCCGAGAGTAAGAGCTTAACATGAGTGATAGTATCACTTAGGATTGAGAATGGATCTCGCCCAATCAGCACATTATGATGATCTTACACCCAGAGTATTTTTCTAACAAGTAAGAAAAGCAGTCGGTGTTTTTAAGGGTCATTATAGGACCAATACGAAAGAGATTCTTTTAAAGAATATAAGCCTTAATGAGACTAAGAAAAGAGGTTTATGAGACTCAAGAGGCTAAGAAAAGAGTTTTTAAGAGCCTAAAGAGACTACATAAAGTGTTTTCAGAAAAAGAAAGAAGGATTTTTGTGCATATCATATGATTAAGATTCCAAGTACAGTATGAATAAAATTTCAGGTACAACATGACCATATCCTTGTAATGCATCGAGTATATGAGTTTGAATGTGCATGTTTAGCAAAAAGAAAGCTCCTTGCATAATCTCTACTCCATGTGTTTAAGCATCTCATATAAGTGAATCACATAGATAAGGCATAAATCACAAATTATATCACATAACCTATGAAAGAAAGTTCTTTGCTGAGCCTCGTTGATTGCTTATATGTTTGACTGCTTAGTAAAGGAATTTAGTCATCTAGGGACCTGAAAATGGGTTTGAGTGGTTACAATGAGGTTTATGGGTAATGCTCCGTCCTTGGGGACTATGTTTACCTTATGTGATAGTAATACATTGATACGTGATATGTGACTATCGAAGATATTACTGCCTGCAACGGTTTTGGTTTTAAGGGAGTCAGGGAATACTCACTGAGCATGTGGTGGCTCATCCCATTACTCTTTTCCCTTTTTCCCAGGTTTTCATTATGACAGATAGAAGTCATTTTACAAATGCTAAGTCGAAATCTACCCTTACTTGATGGTGTGTCACGTGTGCACGTACAGAAGTGGATTTATGTGTTAAACGACGTAACATGATGTATTCCTAGTTTGTAATCGTATGAATACAAGTACTCCAATTCATGTAATGCATATTATTTATAAGTCGCTCTGTGTGGTCATATGAGCCAACCATCTTATTAGTCAGTTGTCTTTTTAATTGAAGTTGTCTATGTTTTGGGATGTAAACCCAATGCTCCAGTTTTGTGAACCGTTGAGTTGTATATTTCATTTCTCGTTTATTAATGAACTATATAGTTTGATGTACTCCAAGGGAGTTGCTCATTGCTCGTTGCTCGTTGAGTTATGAACTCCAGTGTGTAGTCATTGAGCTTATTTTATAATGTTTTACGCTTTCATTGATTGCAGGGGTTTATTATAAGTCTTTTAGCCTGGAAATGGTAAGTTTTTAGGGAAAACTCTGTCCGTTTCGCCCCGAAAGTTAAGTAGGAAGTTAGGAAAACATAATGCTCCTAGCCCTAGGGGCCGGGGGTGTAACAACATGGTATCAGAGTAAGGTCCTGCAACCACAGGCCATTACCTGAGTCTTGCATTTAATGTAGTTATCTAAGAACACGGTCACGATGATGTGATATATGCTTGCTTTGGTGTGCAAATATGAGTTTTATGTGAATGCTAGTGGGTTTACCTAGTTAGGTGCAGCTTGAGTGAGTTCATTAATCGAGTGAATAAACGAATTGCTAAGAGTATAAGCCAAATATCTTGTATTCTCATGAATGAGTTAAGTGTTAGCTCATTCAAAGTTTTTTCGCTTATATGCCTTGGTGATTTTAATCGAAAGTTTAAAGAACATATGATTTGAATTCAAATGATTGGAAAATCCTTAACTCTAAGCTCATCTTTGCCGCTAAAGTACGATTTGCTCCTCGGGCCCCATAGAGGGTTGAGCATATGTACTCAAAGATTGGTAGAGAGAGAGCTAGAAGCAGATAAACTATTTTCTTTTGAAAACCTAAGGACCTTGAAAGTTAAAGTAATCCGATTAGTGAGTTAAGGTTGTGCTTTCACATTAGAAACCTTTCT
Organism: Selenicereus undatus; assembly: GCA_017589665.1. Lineage (NCBI taxonomy): Eukaryota > Viridiplantae > Streptophyta > Magnoliopsida > Caryophyllales > Cactaceae > Selenicereus > Selenicereus undatus. Next base: position 28,905,668 of record JACYFF010031956.1, read on the forward strand.
AATTGTTTGGTTGGGTCTTATTGTTGCAAACAAAGACTTGCATTTACTTTCCAATAATGGTTGGGTTAGCCCTACGAGCTTAACTCTCTGTGTGTAATCAAATGAATTTGACTGTTCACATGCCAAGGTGTATGCATTACCGGATGTGTTAATGATGATTTGTAACAAGTGATTGGAGGCAACTTTCTACAACTAAAAATCTCACTAGGTGGTACCCCCTATTTGTGAATTTGGAATTGTAAGAAATTAAATGAGATTTCGATATGCTTGGATAGAAATTAAGCAATAGTAGTGCATTTCTTTTGACCATTGCAGAGAAATTGTCTTTATTGTCTGGCGCGATGCTTGTTATCACCTGTACAATGTTCTTGATGTCCTATGTGAAATTGGTAGTGTCCTGGCTATATTAAACCGCAATACACCCAGAAAGAACAAGGTAGAAAGAACCTGACAGACCTTGGGATTGTTGTACCATCTCTATCACCTTGTTACCCCCTAGGCCGACAATGTATGCCTTAACAACACCTTCTTGAGCACAAGCACCAAGTGTAAAAGTCAAAATGCTCATAGTAAAAGGCGGAACCTTCCCATCTATACTAAGAATTCTTTGGACCTCTGCAATCACCTTTTGAGGAAAATGTGTTACAAAACCTCAATGTAGATCCGTACAAACAATAACGTCGTTGTTCTTACCCCTAGAAGTTGATTGATGACCAACTCCAAATAGTTTGGACAAACATCGACGCATAACCTTGACCTTAGGTTTTAAATGAGGGTTACACTCGCGCATACTCGTCTAGATGCCCTCCCGTGAGACACTACCGTTAGTCTATATGTTTTAAAGTATAAGCGTAATGTTATGCAAAGTGCAAAGGTCATGGAAGCCCGTATAATTTCTTAGGATCATTATACACGGTTATTCAAGTGTCTTGTGAATGATTAGCTTAGTAAATGCATATCTATGTATTTGCTTGACTTAAGTTGGTTTGGTATGTGACTTGGTTATCTAGGTGGTTTAAGTTTTGTAATTCATGACATGACATGACCTCTGACTTATTATTTGCATTCCATGAATTCCATGATTGCGTGTTATCACTGAATAATTGCGTATGCACATATGTGAAGCATGATGAGGCGACCCTAGAAACCTACATTCACATATTCTTGCCCTTATATATTTGATCAGAGTAGCGCAACGGAAGCATGTAAGCCTATAACCCACAGGCCCGAGGATTCGTCTACGAGCATAACCCTTCACTTGCAGGAATCTATAACCTAATATGCAATCAGCCCCAAGTAAGAACCTTAGGGAAAGACTCCCCACCATTAAAACCATTAACTCACATTCTTACATTAGCACCTTCTTCCCAAGTTGTTCTTATCGACATGATTATGTTAGTTCATGCTACTCATGATTCTTGGTTTTCAATGTTCTGTTGCTGACTCTACATGATATTAATCTGATCTCAAGTGCTCCTCTAAGTCCCATCATTAACAATATGACATAATGTAATGTTCCTGGTACTTTAGTGTGATGTGCTAGCCTCTTATTTAATTGATTTAACCATAGATTGATTTAACATCTTCATGTTTTAGAATGAACCTGATTAAATTAAATCGCTTTTCATACAACCTTAACATGTCTTGTCGAAGTTGCCATGAATGAAATGCCTAAAGATCTGGAAACGGTGTAAGAGGATAGGAATGTCGGTCACATATACTTTTGTTTTGTAAATTGCTTGCTATATGCGTATTGGACAGTTTCATGTTGCTTGTGATTCCTAGGCCTAAGAATTCTAAATTACTTATACTAAGCGATGCTAGGTGATGCTATTGTGCTTAAGTGATGCTATGTGGTGCTGTGTAACGTTCTTTTTATTCTAATGTGTTATAGGAATATCTAAGTTAACCATTGTGATACCAAAAGTGACTTGAATTCATGTTTTAGAATGAGACTACTAGCATATAACCTTGAGATGTCATTATCCCAGTTGTCACACCTTTAGATGCCAACCCATAGGTGCATATGCATAGAGTTGATATTCGCTATGCGAATTGAGTCTAGATATTCAAAGGTCTGTGTGCATTTTCAAAACAAGCTCAATGTGGTTTCCATGCAACTAATTTGCCTCTCTTAGAGGCGATTTGCCCTCGGCGCCTAAATAGAGTGAGTAGATGCCTGAAGATGAATGGCTAGGAGGAAACTGGATACCATAAGCCTTTTTGTTTCGACTTAAAAGATGTAGTGATTGCAAAATGAAACCTTTTGGAAACCTACCGTGTAGATTATATTTTGTGTGCATACATCTTATGTACGACCGAACATAGTTTGGAATTTCGGGGACGAAATTCTTTTAAGGGGGGAAGAATGTAACACCCGCAAATTTTAATTTTCATTAAGCTGAATGTATTGCCTTCCTACATTATAAAATCATATTTTTAGTAACTATACAAGTCAAATTATTATCGATGTGCTTATGTGAGTAATAATTTTATTAAAAAGAATATTCTTGTCGCTATTAATATTGTTAGGAGTTCGAAAATGCTACGATGATTTTTAATAAGCCTTAGTAAGGGTTATTATTGGGTACTAAATCGAGTAGGAGCTCGAATACGGTTAGATTGTTAACCTTAGAATTAGTTTGTTATTTATTAATTCAAACCCTTATATATATTTAGGAACGAACAATTAAGGAAGAGTTATATTATCAATTTGTGGTTTAGAATACGAAGTGTTGAGATTAGCAAGACTAGACCGAGCTGGGTTTAGCAAGTGAGACCAAACCAGAACTAAAAAAAACTAAACAAATAAAAAAGGGCCCCGAAGCCCCCCTTCTTTATCAAGCAAATTGCGACCAAGGGGGTTCTCTACCCAGCCCCATGAACCACACCCGAGAGAGAGAGAAAGGGAGGGAAGCACGACGATGTGCCGCGACTATGCCGGGGGCTGGCCGGCAGTCAACGCACCTCCATGTCGGCGACCATCCGTAACCTCCCGAAATCAGAAAGAGACAAAGGGAGACTACGAGAATGAACAAAAGAGAGAGGGAGAAGGGAGCCGGCTGAGCACCGCGGCAGGGCCGTACTGGCGACCGCTGGTTTGCACAACAACAACGACCCCAACGCCATGAGCTCAAGAACAACAAAGGAAGAGGCATCAGGGCTAGGTTAGGGTTTGGCTACCATAGTGACCAACGCCAATACCAGGCTTGCTTAGGACGCGAATTCAGCTCAAAAATTACCCAATTAGCCCAGGAGTTGGGCCCTTAGCTTGGATTCAAGGTGGGAGTTCCTCGCCTCCTAAATATTAGAAATTTTAACAATGTTTTAGCCTTAAGTTGTGATGTATGCCAGTTAAGGATTAGTTAGATTAATTGAGATTATGCATGTTGTATTTCAATTGAATTCAGTTTAACTCGATGTATGTTAAGTTTAGTTCATTCATGCTTGAAAGTGACTTCAAAATGACCTAACAATGCCTTGAATCGATATATGTTAGTTTAGTTAATTAATAATTGAAAATAACTTTGAATCGATGCTCGTTAAACTAAGTAATTCATGGTTGAAAGTAGCCTCAAAACAACCTAAGAACGCTTCGAATCGATGCATGCCAAGTTAGTTGATTCAAGTTTGAAAATGGATTTTGAAATGGCATAAGAATGCCTTAAGTTGATGCATCCTAATATGGCTAATTCATGCTAAAATGACCATGAAAACGACATAGTAACCTTGGTTAGTTAAAACAGATACACAAGCCTTAATGCGACTAAGTTATGCTTTAAAAATGACACGAATTAGGCATTCTTATTGCTTTGAATCAATACTTGTTAAATTAGTTAATTCGTGCTTGAAAGTAACTTCAAAACGAACTAAGAATGCCCAAAATCGATGCAAGCTATTTTGGTTAGTTCATGTTTAAAAGTAGCCTTGAAATGACCTAAGCACGCTTTAAATCGATGCATGTTAAGTAAGCTAACTCTTGCTTAATAGTAGTCCTTGAAACGACCTAAACATGCTTTGATGTATGTTGAGTTAGTTGATTCATGCTTAAAGGTAGCTCTTAAAACAACCTAAACACACTTCGAATCGATGTATGTCGAGTTAGTTGAGTTATGCTTGAAAATGTCATTGAATCGGCATCAGAATGTTTTAGGTCGATGCATGTTAAGATGGTTAGTTTTGTTTTGAAAATGACATGAGTATGGCATGTTTGTTTCCCAACGTGAGTTATGAATACAAGTTAGTTTCATACCGTATTAGTTCTTTCAATTCAGTGAGTACCCTACTTAAGTTAATGAAGTATATATATGTTATATAAGCCATGTTGTGTTGCTAAGTGGTTGTTGCTCGCTCGGTAAGTTTATATGTAGCTATTTCATTTGACTTTTATGATAATATGCTATGGTTATGGAATTGAAAACAGTGTTGGTAGTCGGATGGCTTGAGGACGAACTAATGAGGGTATTGAGGTTCCTTGTGGTCGGTGTTGTGTGACGAGGGAGCCTTGGCTTTGATTGACCACAATCATGTAGATTGCGAGGCCATGTGTGGCTTATTCTGCTGAGTTGATTATGAAGTGTTTGAATGTGTTACGTGCAAACTCCCTTCCCTTTATGTCATTAAGTTTCATCTTTCGAGTGAGGGTGAGTTTGAAAATAAAAGTTTTCATGGTTGTAACTAATAGTAGCCATAACTATTAGCAATCGATGGCCTATTTTAACTATACGAATACAGTTTTGGGAGCGAACTCGCTAGAATAGGGGAATCCCTACAAAATTAAATAAAAAGAGAGTGCGTTGTATGAAAAAGGATTTCACTAAGAGAGACAGCAAACTTATTAGCCATTATATGCTTTAAATTGGCTAAGATATTGTGCTTAGCGACAATAAGATGTAGTGAACCTGCTTGAATAAGGAATCCCTAGCCTAGGGAGTAATCTCAGTAGTGGGAAGCCCTAGAGACCCTAACGAGGGCTAAGGTCCAAACGTTAATTTCCATCATGGAAGTAAGAGCTCTAGGGATTGAGAAAAGATCTCACACAATCAGCACATTATGATGATCTTATGCCTATAGTATTTTCCTAACAAGTAAGAAAAGCAGTCGGCATTTCACCTTTTCAAGTATTTCAGAAAGAAAGTTTTTAATGGTCATTGTAGGACCAATACGAAAGAGATTCCTTTAAAGAATATGAGCCTTAAAGAGGCTAAGAAAAGAGCTTTTATGAGCGTCAAGAGGCTAAGAAAAGATTTTTTATGAGCTTAAAGAGACTAAGTAAAGTGTTTTTAGAAATAGAAAGAAGGATTTATGTGTATATCATGTGATTAAGACTCCAAGTGCAGTACGAATGAAATTTCAAGTACAGCATGGCCATATCTTTGTAATGCATCGAGTATATGACTTTGAATGTGTATGTTTAGCGAAAGAAAGCTCCTTGCATAATCTCCACTCCATGTGTTTAACCATCTCGTATAAGTGAATTACATAGATAAGGCATAAATCACAAATTATATCACATAACCTATGAAAGAAAGTTCTTTGCTTAGCCTCGTTGCTTGGTTATGTGTTTAACTGCTTGTTAGTAAAGGAATTTACTCATTTAGGGACCTAGAAATAGGTTTGAGTGGTTAGAATGAGGTTTATGGGTAATGATCCTCCCTTGGGGACTATATTTACCTAATATGTTAGTAATACATTGATACGTGATATGTGACTATTGAAGATATTATTGCCTGCAACAATTTTGGTTTTCAGGGGGTCGGGGAATACTCATTGAGCGTGTAGTTGCTCATCCCATTACTCTTTCCCCCTTTTCCCAGGTTTTCATTAGGATAGATAGAAGTAATTTTACAAATGCTAAGTTGGAATCTACCCTTACTTGATGGGGTGTCACGTGTACATGTACAGAAGTGGATTTACATGTTAAATGACATAACATGATGTATTTCTAGTTTGTAATCGTACGCATACAAGTACTCTAGTTCATGTAATGCATATTATTTATAGGTCGCTCAGTATGGTCATGTGAGCCAACCATCTTATTAGTGAGTTGTCCTTTTAATTGAAGTTGTCTACATTTTGGGATGTAAACCTCGTACCTCGGTTGTATGAACCATTGAGTTGTATCTTTCATTTCTCCTTTATTAATGAACTATATTGTTTGATGCACTCCGAGTGAGTTACTCGTTGCTCATTGAGTTATGAACTCCGACGTGTAACTGTTGAGCTTATTTTAGAATGTTTTATGCTTCCGTTGATTGCAGGGGTTTATTGTAAGGCTTTTAGCCTAGAAACAGTAAATTTTTAGGGGAAACACTGTCCGTTTGGCCCCGAAAGTTATGTAGGAAGTTAGGAAAACGTAATGCTCCTAGCCATAGGGGTCGGGGGTGTTGCCGAATTAATTGGTGAATTGTTAGCCTAAGTGGTGGCTTAAGTCATATTTTAGTCATACATATTTTCTTCGATTTTCTCCCACATTCAAAATTCCATGAAAAGTTTAAATTTCCTTTTGTCACTCATCACTTAGCTTAGTTAAAGGGATTATTGTTTGGTAATTGATTGTTATTGATGTTTCATTGTTCTCATAATTGAGGTCCCTCGTTTGGCATCATTAGGTAAATAGACAAGTAGAAGCTAGTACTAAGCAGATAATTTATGCCTAGAGGAAGAATACTAAAGATGCAAAACGAACTTGAGTAGATAAACTACTTACAATCCTATAGCCTCCCAGGACAACTGTGAAGACTTCCACATTTTACACACCCTTCATGCTTATATATGGTGTAGAAGCCCTAATATCTGTAGAAGTTAGTCAAATCAGCCCGAGGGTTGAAGGGCATGAACCATTACAAAACTAAACGAAACAAATTAAAGCACTGGATTTACTGCTAGAGTTGAGGGAAGAAACTTCAATTAGGAATAACCAATATAATGATAGGATCACTAGGACATACAATAGGAGGTGTGCTATCAACCCTTAAAGCCTGGCGTTATGTCCTCAAGAAGCACAGAAGCAGTTGGGAAGCATATAGGGAAGTGAGGCAAAATTAAGAAGTAATGTACAACATAAGAGAGGAAATGTTCTCAGCTGCTTACAAACTTCTCACACTAAGGGGCAAAGTGGTTCCAAATATTTAGCATGTGGACAATCTCAGATTGTGTTATGCGTAGATTTTTATTGCAAGGGATTCCAACTCCAGCAGGATTAATAAAAGCAGCTTTTACATCCTCATGCTTAATCTAGTATTATGAACCATATAATATGATTGTGAATATGATAACTGCATTCCAAAGCAGGAAACAAACTCCTATGGCAAGTCACTAGATTCAGTTGAAAGCTGAAATTAGACTTATAAGGATCCGAAGTCCTAAGATTGAGTCAAAATATTCTACCATGAGATTGATGACAAAAATCACATAGGTAAGAATCAAAAACTTGAGAGAAATAAAATTCCACTAGTGTTTACGCCAAAGATAGGTTACTTTTACAATACCCTTATGCTTAATTTATACTCGAAATAATTATTATTTTTAGATTTTTATTTGTTTTTGTCTAAGTTTGTATGTGTTGAATGAATTGGAAAAAGGTAAGGCAAAACAAAAAATAAAATAAATCCTAAATCTATTCATCCCCTTTGCCCACGTGCCCTCACATGATTTCTTCCCCCCTTAAATTCCTCACTTTCTCTCTCCTCTCTCTCGATCTTGAGAAAGTCAAAAAACCCAATACACACCCCCCATTTTGCTCTCTCTCTCTGACCAGACCCATCTTCCACCGTCATCACTCATGTCTATCTCTCTTGATCTAGCACTACATCAACTCCACCATTGACACACCATCACCAAAATCATCCTCATCCACTCCATTATCTTCATCATCACCCTCACCATCCACGCTATCTAAAATCAGTGATCGCAATTGAAGGGTTTGAGTATAAAGGAAGGGTTGCGGCGATTGGCTTAGGTAATCTAGGCTTTAGTCTTTAATTGTTAGTAGCTTTAGGGTAGACTTTGGGGTGTTCGTTTCTTAATTTTGGTTTAATTTCCGTTTGAGGGTTTTAGTCGAGCGTTGCTATTTTCGGTCTTCTGAGTTTTGATTGAAAATTATATCTATTTTCAGCTTTATATTGTGTGCAATGGAACCCATTTTTGTGTAGGATTTATGAACTTTCGTTTGAATTGTGGTTGGCTTCAGTCGCATGTATATCTCCTGCTTTGTTTTTGTTCTTCTCACAACCATGCTAATGCGTTTTCACCTTTGTTGGTGAGCTTTGAAGCTTAGTTCTGGGGGTGTTGGAAATGTTAAGAGATGAGCTTAGATGATTTCCTAGTGGTTTGCCTTGAACTCCCCTGCTACTCTGTTTCGATTCAAGCTTTAGTTCGATTCTGCATTCCCTGTTATCAATTTAAGCTTTCATTTATGCATTTTAATGCATTCCCCAAATCCTGTTGCCTTCCTCATTCGTTCTATTTCTAATTCAGTTCACTTGGCTTTCATTTCAAATGATTATAAGCTAAAATATGCATCTGACTTATTGCCTCCGTTTGCTTGCCATTTGTAATTTTGTTGTGGCGGATGACATTTAGTTTCATTTGCAATCTTGATGGTATTAGTTTAATTATGATGGACTATGGATTATATTTGGTCCATGGATTATACCGGTATTGATTGCGTTTAGTATTAGATTACTTCAATGTGGTTGAGTTTGGTTTTGCTATATTTAGATCCTATTAGAGTTTGTGAATAATTAGGGATTATTTAGAATTTTATTCGTTTATAATCTATAGTTTTACTTGTTTACTATTTAATTAGATTAGTTTAAATTCGTGCTAAGACAACCCTCAAGTACTACAACGATAGTCGTATACTTGTGGCATTTAAATTTACACTTGAAATTATCCTATAAGTTTTTCGCGCAGTTGTTAGGGATGGCGGGATGAGAATTGGGTCACATTTTCTTTTTCTTTATTGCTTCCTTATTAGTTGCACATGATTTATCTTGCTTTCTTTATGAATTTATTAAGTGTGACTTAGCTTTGTTATTTCTTGAAATCTAAAAATCCAAAAAAAAAAACTAGAAAAGTCAAGAAAATATAACAAAATTGAGAAACTTGAAGAATTTAAAAACAAAATGGCAAGTTTGTATTTCCCTCAGTTTGAGCATGAGTATTTTGGCAATATTTGAGTAGATTGAATGAATTTCGGACTTAATGTGTTGATTATTGTTTTAGGAAATGGGAAATTTGCTAAGTAATCTTTGACGGTCTTAATGATGAATATAGAAGTCATGTTTCGGACTTAATGTATTGATTATTGTTTTAGGAAATGGGAAATTTGCTAAGTAATCTTTGACGGTCTTAATCATGAATATAAAAGTCATGTTGAGACTATGTACCTCGGGGGTTTGGATTATTTGTTTACTAAGACTTATGATGAGATTTGGGATTTGTTTAAGTATTTGGCTCATGATATGTGGGAGTATGACAATGCTAGAAAGACCATTAGTCACCCATCTCCTGGCCCTTATATGCTGCATGCTACACCTTTAGATGAGAGTCAGTTTAGGAGTATATCTTACGAGCACTCTTATACTTCATTTGCTTCTATTTCATGTGATTATTGTGAAGCTTTGGCCATGATGTCGATACTTGTCCATTGCTTGCTATACCACACAGATTAGAGGCATTGACTGCCTTTAATAAGGAGATTTACTTATAGAGTTTACTTTAGACTTACCTTAGTTTAGGTTCTCCTATACCTGAGGTTAGGTCTTTTGATGACTCTGATGTTAGGAGTAAGGCATCGATTCCTTTTGGGCATGATGATGAGACAAACTTTGATGACCTTGAGGTTTCGAGTGATCCCTTACCACCTTTTGTATCTCCGCTTGAGACTAGCACTTCTTCGGACACCTTTGAGGATGTCCCGATTATCCCTGACCCCCCTCTTCCTTTGGCTCCCTTAGGAGAATTTGAGGAGGGAGATAGTTTTGAGACTAATGTTGACTTAGGTCCCACCCTCCCATTTCACCTATTTCTTCTCCCCTTCCCATTTTTCTTTCTTTTTCTCTAGACCCTCCCAAGTCTACATTTGTAGAGTTTGAGACTTTTGTGCTTTGTAGTCCTTGTTTTGAATCAGACCCTTGATGATAGTGACATACAGAGACTCAAGGATCACTTTAAGGTGAAGCACTTGGCCTGAGGCTACCCTATGAGCTTTGATTGTCACATTTCATTCGATTGGCCTTTCCTTGGTCCTTCCTCCTCCCCTTTTACAGATGTGTGGATTTCATTTTGATCATTCGGACCACTCTAGATGGTCTATGTATAGTCATATCATTACTAGACCATTGACTAGTGCATATGATTTTACGTATACACATCTCTTTTCTTTTTGGGCTCTGAGCTTTGATAAGCTCAAGGGAGCCTTGAGTTGCATTGTTTGTATGCACTTGATTTAGGCTCCACCTCTTGTTTCTAACTGCTTTCATTTTTGTGAGGATTATGCCTGATCGTTTGATAAGCTACTTCGAGTGTTGGTTGGTTTTGATACAAGTAGTTGCTTATGAGTTGTGATGGTGCGGCTGATGCTCTATGGTCCTCCTTGACACCTTTTGAGTGAGGTATTTAGTTTGGTACAGCTTGTATCCAACCTGGTATGATCGTTCCACCCCCTTCCCTACTCTTCTTTGTCATTTTCTTTTCTTTCTTTTTGTACATAGTTATGGGTATTTAGGATTTTTTTCTTTTCTTTTCTCACTTAGTTGTGGATACTTAGGATTGTGATTATATGGGTGATCGATCTTGAGGAGAAATTTGGGATTTGTTGAGCTATGTTGGCTATGATCACCCTTGATTATGTTATGATTTTGTGATTATTTGTTAGTTGTGGACATCTAGGATTGTAAATAGTTGTGGATATTTAGGATTGTTCTTATATATGTCCCGTGGTTTTGTTTCTTTAGTTTGATGAGTTTTATTTCTTTGGTTTTGTTTTGTTTCATACTTTGTTTTTGTTCCCTTTTTGGTGTTTTAGTAGTTTTCCTTTTGCTTTTCCCTTGTTTTGAGTCTTTTTTTGTTTCAGGGCTACTTTTCTTTTGTCTTTTATTTGGTGGGCCCTTGTTTATGTTGGATATTCTTTGTCTTTTTAGGACACTTTAGTTGTGTTTTGTGTGTTGGTGGTATGTTTTTGTGCTTTCTTTTCGTTCTATTAGTTTTTTATTTTGTTTCTCTTTTGTGGCTTGTTTTGTTTTAGGGTTTCTTTTGTTTAGTTTTGTATTTAATAGCTCATTCGTCTTGTTTTATTTCTATTTTAGTGATTATTTGTGTTCTATTAGTTTTATTTTCTTTTCTTTTGGTTTGATTTTAGTAGTTATGTTTGGTTTGGTTTTGGCTTGGTTTGGTTCGTATTTTGGTTTTGGTGATTATTTGTGGTTTCTTGTTTTGGTTTTGGTTATTTAGTGGTTTGGTTTGTTTTATAGGGTTTTGTTTTTGCTTTTCTTTTATGATTTTGACCATGGTTCTTTTATGATTTTGGTTTTGTTTTTGAGTTTTGGTGGTATCCTAGTTTGTATATACTTTTGACGTTATGTTGGTTGTACGATTGGATTGCTTATGTTCTTGCTTTTTGGCGCCTTAGTTCCCACAATGAGGAAATTGTGGTGTTTTGGTGTAGGGGTGAGGTGCCCATTTGTACATATTTTTCAAAAATTTTGAAAAATTCCAAAGGAAAAATTCTTTTCTTTGGGGTTTTGTGTGCTTTGTTTGGCAATTGTGATCCCATGTTGCTAGGTTATTGAGTCACATGTAAATAGAGTTTGCATGATGAGATGTCTAGTTGAGGATATAGATTCGATTCTTCATAATAATCCTATCTCATGTGGGTGATTTTGTGCCTACCATGCCCACTGTTCCAACAATTCTTTGGGTCTTGTTGTTAAGTTGGCATGTGAACTTTTTGTTTATCGAAGTTGCCTTTTATGCTTTTGAAAAAAGGAAAAAAAAGAAAAGGAATAGTGAAAATTCTAAAAAAAGTGAATAAAAACCTGAGCACCAATGTTCATGCTCACTCTCTTTTTTTCATATCTTTAATTGGCTTCAATATGTGCTATTTTACTTGATTTCGCATTTTTGAGCAATGAAATAAGTGCTTTGCACAATCGAACAAAACACTTTTTCAGGGATGGCCCGAACATTTGTATGTCAAGTGGGTTTGGGGTGTGTGTGTCATTATTCTTGAAACAGAAAAGGGAAAAAGAGGAAAAATGGAGCAAATAAGGCAATTAGGAATGGAAATAGGGATTGTGTCCTTGCAAGCAACTTGATTCATAAGGATTGATACACAGTTGCACATGCACCAAGGTGTACATATTGCATATCGTGTAAGGGGTGAAAAATGAGAGTCGAGATGCTTCCTTCAACTTAGTTATTTCTTAACTATATATTCTATTTGTGTATACTTTGATGATTTGGTTACTGAGGTGATGTAATTACCTGAGTTGTGTACATAATTTTCCCATTATTTATATGTATGTTCATGTTTTGAAAAAAACCAAAAGGATTTTTCTTTGTTTGTGAAAAGATTTTTTTGTGGGTATTTCACTTGAAAACCCTCACGAGACCTCACTCGTCCACTTGGGAAACCGAAGGGTTTAAAAGGCTTGTTGCATACGCTAAATGCAACCGTGATTCCTATGAAAGTGAGTTAGGATTTTCTTTTTCTTATTTCCGTTTATTTTTAGGTAGTTTAGTTGTTTATTCGATGGTGAGCAAAATCTTGGTGTTGGGGATATTCATTTGTACCAAAAATATGTTATTTTAACAATACCTTTATGTTTAATTTATGCTCGAAATACTTATTATTTTTAGATTTTTATTTTACTTTATTTGATTTTATAGGTTTTGAATAAAGTGGAAAAAAGCAAGGCAAAAACAAAAAAATATAATAAATCCTAAATTTATTCATTGCCCCTCGCCCACGTGCCCCTCTCATGATTTCTTCAGCACCTAATCTCCTCACTTTCTCTCTCCTCTCTCTCGGTCTTGAGAAAGCTAGAAAACCTGATACACACACCCCGCCATTTTGCTCTCTTTTTTCGACCAGACCCATTTTCCACCATCATCACTCATCTCTCTCTCTCTCGATCTGGCACTACCTCAACTCCACCATCGACCCACCCATCACCACAATCATCCTTATTCGCTCCATTATCTTCATCAGCCAGTGCATCATCATCCTCACCATCCACGTTATTTGAAATCAACGATCACGATTGAAGGGTTCGAGTATAAACGAAGGTTGCGGTAGAGATGTAAAACGGGCCGGACCGGGTTGACCCATTTAATAAGCGGGTCAATTTCATGTCGGCCTTGAAAATA
>JACYFF010031956.1:28952944-29057917 GCA_017589665.1 Selenicereus undatus
CTCTTATAGAAATCTAATTGAAGTTCAGGAAGGTCAATCTAAAACACACATTACATACATACTTAAACCATATCCACAATGTTCTTACATATATCCAAATCAAAATACAGAACTGTATTTATTAAACATAATCCATAACGTATACATAGAACGAGCCCTCCAAGTCCAAAAGAGTTCTTTTAATGCTCCTATGGTCCCTCCTCGCTTTCAAAACCTGAAAAATGGTGAGGTCATGAGCTCCCCGAGCCCAGTGAATAACCCTTACCTTCCCCGTTGTTACACTTTGCACATTAACCGATTAACACATAAGCACACAATACACGTATTTTATGACATAAAAACATAACTTCTCATATATCATATAGGGGGCGATAAGAGGATACGCGTACGTTTCAAAAATAAAAAAAAATACACTTATATCGTTCATATTTAATATGGTCATAAATATCACAAACGCACACACATTTCTATTATGAGGTGGGCAATTAGATTAATTTAGCCGCACATGTCCCATACCAGGTACGTTTCAAAGACCCACGTTTATACTTGAGCCCTCGAACAAGCTTTGCTGTTAGTTTATTCACTAAACTAACCATGATTGTCCCATACCAATCATGTCTTTTGGGCTCATAGTCCTCACTGGAGTCCAAAAGAAAGTAAAACCTGCTAAACAACCTAACGGCCCGCCCATAACCACAATTAGTACACGCATCAAAGCAACTTTATCACAAAAGTTCACATACAACATCAAAACCAAATCCAAACGAAACTCAATTCCATATCATATCCAAAGTCCAAAAAAAATCCAAACCAAAACCAATTGCACAACACATCACACATTCTTAACTGAATACAAAACTTTTAGTTTAGGGGAATTCAACTCATGACCCACGCAAAGAACCATCACAACACAGGGGTGACAAACACATCCTGGTGGTCCAGCTACGGCTCAAACATATGGTACCAACCAATGATGGACCAGCCGCAACTCATACATATGGTCCCAACCAGGCACCCAACGCTCTGAAGGACGCAAACTGCCCACAACACAAACCATGGAATCGCATTCATATCCTTGCAAGTTTAGGCCGAAACCCTCCTCACTAGGGACCCACATGGCTCACACACATACACAAGGCCGACATTCATATCCCAGGGGATTGGTTATAACCTATCCCACTAGGCGACCTGAACATAACGACAGTCACTACTATGGCCATAGCTCTAGAACGTTCTGTAATAGCCTCAGTCAAGACACGAATTTCTTTCCCCAAAAGCATAACTTAATGAAATCGTATAACCCATATAATTACATTCTTGTTTCTCAAAGAAGCTCGATTTCACAAACAAAACATAGTCGAAGAGAAACATAGTCCCATCCAAAATAACTTCCAACTTCCACAAGTTACTCATACTACTTCACACAATCAGAATATTTAGGAGGCTCAACAATGGCCTTTCCATATCGAATTCACAGATTAAACATACAAATAATCTATCATTACACCAAACAAGGTACTTTAACTCAAAATAATGCATAACTCAGTCATAACTTTTAGCATACCCAACCAAAATGCACAAACGTTTACAAGCAATCACCCCATATCATGAGGAAGCTACAGTAATAATTTGATAATTTATCTCCAAACAAATCCTTCAAAATAATTAAAACAGTAACCGAAAACCATGCATCCAAAACAGGGCAGTCCCAATCAAAAATTCATAACTTCTAAAATACACATCCAAAATTCATGAAACTTTACAGGAATTTTCCCGTCATACTCAGACGTTTACAGTAAAAATTTCATAAGTTTTAGCCAATCCAATAGCTTACAATAATTCAAACAGAATCTGATTTTTCGCACACAATAACAGGGCAGTTTCGATCAAAATTTCATAACTTAAAAAATACAAATATAAAATTCATACAAATTTACCAGAAGTTGCTTAATATCATGGGTAACCTACAGTAAAATGTTCAGAATTTGTCAACAATCCAATAATTCCCAGAAAATCAGAGACTACACAAGCTCTGCACAAATCCGAAAATTCAAGCCATTTTTCTCCATTTTGTTCTTTGAATACAATCAATCAACCCAAAAATCCTAATTAGAACATGTATGTGGATGAATTCAGAACATAAACATCAATTAATAACATCCAATTATTCCAAAAATCATAATCAATCATACAACTTATAGAGGTGAGTTTCTAGGGGGGTGAAATTATGGCTCTAATCTACCAAACCCTAAAACATCAAATTTAAAGCTTCAATTCTAAATTGATATATCAAATTCGAACACAAATTATCAAATTAATCTTACCCTAATCAATTTTAGTTGAAGAAAACAAGAATTACTCACCTTGAATTGAAATCAAAACCAAAAGCTTTAATCCCCTTCTCCTTCCTCTTCTTCTTCCCCCTTCCTCTTCTTCTTCTCTCTGCCCCTCTTTCCCTCTCTGCCGTGTGTGTGTGTGTGTGAAGAAGAAAGCCACACCAAAATAAAACCCCCTCCCCCTTTTTGTTTTGGATAACTCACGTGCAATTTGCAAGAAAACTCCCATCCCTTTTCTTTTCTTTTTTTTTTTTCAAACCCACCTTCTTTGACTCCCTTTTCCTTTTTTTTTTCTTTTTTTGGCACAATTACTAAATAAGACATATCTAATTATTCTCCCAAAACATAATAATCATAATAACATCGAACACACACATGCGCATAAAATAAAAGACATTCAACATACACATAATTTACATATTGCACGTAATTCAAAATAAGTAACAAAAATTTCAGGGCGTTACAATGTGGTTGTCCCAAAGTTGGTGAAAATTGATCCAAGGTGGAGATTGCTGGGTTTTGGCCCAATTTGCACTCCACGACCCATGGTGGACGGCGGCTGTTTAGCTGTGGCGGTTAAGGTTTCTAGTGGGTTCCTCGCTCATCCTACCTCTTTATAAAGGGCACACCTCCTACCTTATCAACACACCAATAAAAATACTATTCGAATATTCAGTTCTATTTTACCAGATTTGTGAGAGAGCGTTATAAAGAGTTTTGTAATCTCTAATCAATCTTCCTATTAGAACGTATCGTTCTAAGATCGATCTTGTACTCCTCTTCTCTATAATGGATTTGTGACTCATTGTCGTCCATGGTTTTTCAAACTTTGGGTTTTCCACGTAAATTCTGGTGTTGATTTATTTTTACTTGTTTGTATTATCTTTGTGATTTATGTGTTACATTCATTCAATTTTTAACCGATCCTAACACTCTATTTCTCTAATTGGCAGTGGGGTTAGAGAAGGGCAGAGGTAGGCGTATAGGGAAGGAGAAGGAGGCGAGAAGCATACAGAGGAGGGTGAGGGAGGAAGCTTATTGAGGTAGAAGTACTAAAGGAGGAAAATAGGATGAGGAAAAATTAGTTTGCTAATACTTGGCTGCCTTTTACAGAATGTCATGGGTCCCGCTTAAATCAAAGTCAAAAAGAAAATGAAATAAGACCTTCTTATTTAATTCATTTTCAATAATCTTTTTGATTCCATTCGCATTTCAATCAAGGAAAGTCTCGTTCATTCACAAGTATGGAAGATTGGATCTTCTTCAGATTGACCTTTAGACTTTAGCGTCGCCCATATGCACGAGGCCATGTTGGGTCCATCCGAAGATGCACTACAATATGGCTTCGGGGCCTTTCCCCTTTCGAAAGACATCTTTTTGCTACTCAATAGCTCTGACAATCCTTAGCCAGGCGCATGACAAATTGTTAAGATCAACACCAAAATACGAAGATGGCACAAGAACACCTTTGTTTAATATGAAATTGAGACAACACCCATTGGTAATTTTCCCAAATCATTTTAAACAGTGAGTGTCGCTCAACTCCACGCTAGGGTCTGCTGGGTCGTTGATTTTTGTTGCCTCAAGCTACTATCTCTTGTTCACTTGCTTGCACTTTCTACTATTTTCCTCTTGCTGCTTCCATTTTCATAGCTATTTGATGAAGTACCGAATTCGAAAAGACGTGTGTACATGGGAGATCATCAATTTGTGATGAAATAGATAATTTCGGATCACATCCGTGTTGGTTGAATTGTTTTTAGTGGCATTTCTCATTTCTAGTTAGGATTGTAAATAATTGGAGTAGCTCAATCATTCAAATGAAAAAGTTAAACCAAATAGACTCACAATTTTCGGTTTCTGCAACCTATATGATCGTGAGGAAGACATTTTACCTCTTTTATTATTGAGCAAAACCTAACAACTATGTTTTAAGAAGTTAGCTTCGTATATTCCAGCCAATACTTCTAGGACTGGAGCTATAGTGGGATCACGAGTGTCACTGCCACATCCGTTTATAAAGAAAATAATTTTGGTTCCTTATGAAAAAGAAATTTCATACATTCTGGTGTCCCTTAAATTTCCCAACGGACGAGCAATTGCAGGCGGGCGCCTAAAACTTGCGCTTGGCGGAATCAGCGCGTGGAACACGGGTTCGAACCTTCTTCCCAGCTTTTTCACTCAAAAGCTGTTTTTTTTTTTTTGGTAAAAAAAGAAAATTGGCCTAAGTTTTCCAATTAAACAACTCGGCTCTACTATCACCCCAGTTTCGACTTTCGCCGGTCGCCACTGCTCTACACAGAGAGACACAACCCCCCCCCCCCCCCCGGCGGCGCCCAACTTCATTCCTGCTCGCCCACGGCCCCACCCGCCTATCACGGCACCCAGCAGGCGCCCTTGACCCGCCCAGTCGCCCACTCAGCCAGCACCCCTGCCCCGCCGCTACCAGAACAACATTGTAAGGTACAATGTACAAACCCTAAATCCAGTGCCAAGCACTTAGTTTAAATTTTAGCTTTTGTTTGTCAAATTTTCAATTGTTTGGCCTTTAATTAATTGGATAGTTAAATTAATTTCAATTGTTTAAATCATTTGTCAATTGTAATTGTATGTGTTGTTCATTACATGGATTTGTGTTTATTAGTTACAGACTCTTTCCTGAAGCGAGCACTGAGTTACTTGTGGGTGTATCTTGTCTGAACCCGGCAGACTCATTGTCCAATTTTGATAAGGAAAAATTACTTCAAATGACTCAATTGTATCTAGATGATTTTGATGAGTTGGGCATTGAGGCACTTAGTTGTGAACTTGATACTTTTGTCATCAATGTGCATTATGATGGTAGCTTCTCCGACTTGAGGAGAATTGGTGAGCTTTCAAAGAAACTGCTTCAAATGAATAAGCATTTGAGCTTTCCTTGCCTATATCTACTTGTGAAGTTGGCGTTAATTTTTCCAATTTCCACTTCAGTTGTTAAAAGAGTATTCTCCACGATGAAGATTATCAAGACCAATTTGTGTGACAGAATATCAGATGAGTTTCTAAATAATACTGTTGTTACTTATTTTGAGGATGATCTTGAAAGAGTATCAAATGAAGATATAATGTATCATTTCCAAAAATGAAGGCTCATCAAGGACATTGTTTTACTCCGTCTGGGAAGTTGTGGGTTATAGTTTTCGAAACCCTTCAATCTCTCAATAGGTTTCACATGCTCAGCATTTCTTACATTCTGGAATCAGATTATGAATTAATGCCTTTTTCTGAGCGGAAGCTGGACTATAATAGGTTGGCAGTCCGGAGAAGTTCAAATTTTCTGTTTCTTCAGATTTTCCCCCTGATTTGGTTCTTTAGTTTCATCTGTTGCTCATTATGTAGGTTTCCATACTTTCTCAAAGGACGTCCTGTGTTTCTACCGTGGCATAATGTCAGAATCATCAATTTTCGATAGAATGATGATTCATTTGCGGGAAACATGCAGGTAAAGATGATTTTTTTTATTGGAGCAATAATAATTCTTGATTTTTTTTGAAAATAATCTTATGTGGTTGTCTTTTGGCTGTGAAATTACAAGGTATTATACTGGTTATCCCAAAGATTTAGGGCCTTCACGTGTAATTCACTTTACATCAGAACGTCACTTTGTCCAGCTACTTCACCAAGGCTATCCTATGGTTGTTGCATTTACTATCAAGTAATAAAACTCTGATCTTCCATGTTTTCCCCTCACATTCGCTCTAGAAAATTCCTTGTTTGCTTGGCCACAATATGACTCATTTGGGTCTATGGCTCAATGATTGTAAATATGTAGGGGTAATTACACAAAACATCTTGACAAAGTACTGGAGGAGGCTGCAGCAGAGTTTTATCCTCATGTCAAATTTATGAGAGTAGGTTCCCTTGTAATTTTTCTGCTTTTGACGAAATAGATATTTTTTTACTTGTAAATTACCACTTCTTGTTTATGTGAAATAGGTGAGAGCAGCAATTTATTACTATGATTTGATCTTCTAATCGCCCTCTCTTTTCTATCCCCTGCAAGAATTTCATGTGTCATGAAATAGTGGGGAATAAAAGAAACCTCCGCATGAAGTTTGTGTTTCAACGAACGTAAACTTTAGCATATTTAGCTTTGATTCTACCTGTTGTAACTTTTCGATCCTCTGTATGTATTGCAGGTTGAGTGCCCAAAATACCCAGGCTTTTGTTTAACACGGCAAAGAAAAGAATACCCTTTTGTTGAAATATTCCACAGCCCAGAGCAACAAGTATGTGTAATCTTTATACTCTTTCAGTAGTCCATATTCTTGTCATGGATATCAAACAATCATGTTCTTGCTATGCCCTGGACAGTGAGCTATATATAGTTTAAGTACTATGCCTCTTACATGCGGTGCATCCTTTCACCAAATACCCATTGGATGCTGGCCTCTCTCCAGTACTCATAAAATTTAGCTATAGTGCATTGCAAGGTTCACTTTTGACTTTTGCTAGGTTATAACTTGATTACTTTGGCTGTTAATTTGTTTGACATTCAAATATACAACTAGGTACGTAATCTTGTCGAACATGTCGTAGGAATTTTGTTAATAAGTGAAATTATATCTCCAGTGTGAAAAGTGATCCTCTCATATTTGTTTCAAAAACCATTTTCACAAAACTCTGTTTTTGTGAATTTTCTTTCTTAATAGACTAGAGTGATATTTTAATTGGATGAGAACAATAGCCACATCAAGAGTGGACAGAGTTCTGCGTAAATCCCTTTCATCCCTCTTCCCACCAAAATCTTTTTTGTGTTTTGTAAAAAACAGCCTACTGAACTGATCGGGTAAGGTTGTGTAGATTTGCATCTCCCCAAATGCTGCAATGGTAGGATCCGTGCTGAATCTTTTGTCATTGTTGTCAAACCCCCCCCCCCCCCTGGGGGATGCACATACGCAAAAGAGAGGGGTAAAGGATAAAACTAGTGCAAAAAGAACAAAAAGTAGCGTAAAGAAGGAGATTAACATTTGTTTTGGGTTGGTTGCTGTTTCTTTCCTCTCCTGCAGGCATCTCGTGGAAGAGTTGTTGATCCAAATGTTACAAAGTACTCAGTCAAAGTCCTACCGGTAAGCATCTGTTGATGTAGATGACTAGGTATAGCTCTTGCGGTTCCTAGAAATCTGAGTTGGCATGGCTACTTCTTTACACTTTACCCCCATGTAGCATTTGATGATATACGTATGTCTTCAAGCACTCAATGTCTGCTGGGATTGGTTTTATAGTTTATATTCGGGTTGTTTGCAACACACTTGGGTTGTGCCTTATTTCTGATCGCCTAAGATTGACAAATGATGAATCAAATGAGAAAATTCTTTGGGTTTATTGATTATTTGGAGCGAACTGTCTTCCAAGGGGACCAAAGCTGTCTTGGATTTTTCATGACATTTCTTTCTCAAACTGGCTTCTGTAATCAAGCTCATCTTATTCTTATCAGAACATAGTCTGTCTCCAGGGGAAGTTCTTAAAGCACTGTGGCGCTTTGAAGCTATGAGACATTAATATTCCCTGCATTTGAGTGAAGATGTTTGTTCAAGGAAAGGGGAGAATCTTTCATGATATCGAGAAGGGTAGTCCAAAAAACCCTAAAAAAAATAAAAGGAAGTTAATTCATGGTTGTTTCAGGTGGCATTTAACAGTTTTATGCATAGAGCATTGTACACCTTTATCTATCGGGGATTCAATCATGTCTATATTCCTATCAACAACGAACCATCCAAAAATATTCTTTTGAATAGTGAACTTTGATATATGTCGAAATAGTTTGTTTAGGCCATGTCTAAACCTGGTTGAAATGGCTGGCTACATGGATTTTAGTTCCTAAGAACGTGAAATACTGTAAGAAAATAGTGCCCTTTGTTATTGATTAGAAAACACAGAAATTGGAGCAATATCCTTTGAAGTTGTTGACAACATAATATAATTTTTGTGGGGAGCAATATCCTTTGAACTTGTTGACACCTGAGAAAGGATGTGACGATCAACTCCTTTTTACCTTGATACCTGAGCAATAAGCATTAGTCTCAGGCGAGGATTCAAAATGAGGTTTCAGTCGCGATTTCGGTTTCGGTAGCGGTATGGCAAAATCGCTCTAACATGGCAATCGCATTTCATATCGTGGCTATCGCAGCATGAAAACCCGGATTGTCCAACTCTAAAACCTTTCCAACGCGGCCGTTTCGTCGTTGTTCGGCCACATTTTGAATCCATGGTCTCAGGTATCTGTATTTTTAGATCTTTGTTTTTCTCGTCGGAGAGATATAAATGCCTTTGATATTACTAAACCAGGTGAAACTTGCATGTGAACAAGTGTCTTGTATATCAATTATAAAAGATATTTTAATAGTTTTCAGATGTGGCTATTATGGCTTAGTTCAGTTTGAAAATGAGATATTAATTTGCAGAATAGTTTGCTTAGGATATGACTAATTGACTACTTGTGATGTTCATCAAAAGAGAACTCCGTGTTTGTCTAAAGTGATTATTATAGGTCTTTCTCTTTTGCCTCATGGGGGCTGGGAGCTAGCTTCTTCAAGTCCTGAATGGCGAAAATTTCTGACTACTTCATTATTGTTGTGGGATCAATAGAAAGGGATGTGGCATGTATCGTATACTTCCTTGAAGCCCCATGTGTTGCACATGTTACTTTTCTCTTTGATCACTTCATCTTTTTAGAAAATATAGTACACATAACCTGATACTTTCTGTAGAGTTTTTGGAAAGTTTGGGATGATACATAACTGCAAAATTAAAACAAAAGGAGATGCTAACCTTTCTAAGGATGAGGCAAGGATCAAGGTTTTCACCAACTAAATAAAGCAATAGTATTAGATGTTGGAAGTGTAGCATATTTGTCTTGTGATGGCTTATGGCAGTGTGATTTGTAGCTTTGGTGAATGATTTTACTAGGCTATTCAGACGTAGATGATAAGGGAGAGAGTGGAAATCATACATGTGGATTATTTTATAAAGGGAAATTCTAATCAGTTATAGATTAGCTAGTTTGTTGACTGACTATTGATTAAGGCACTTGCTATAGTGCTGCATTTGTGGGCATAAGATGCTAGCTGATGTTAGTGGAGGATATTTTTTGGTTTCAACAATTTCCAACTCGTGTTTAGTGCTGTGAGTTTCAGAAAGCTTAGAGATTGTGAACTGAAGATGATTTAGATCTCTGTTTTTTTAAGTGTTTGCTCTGGTATCTTAGTACTGGTTTCCACTTTAAAAATACTGAGAAATTGTGCTAGAAGATAAATGAAAATTAATGCTGAAATTCCCTTTCAAATTGTCAGTGTATTTAGGCTTGGGTCTGACCAGTCACCAGAAGGCTCCCAGGATTAGGTTGAGGTTCATGTGTGCCAACCTGAGTGAGGTTTGTGTCAGGCTAGGACCCAAGAAACACTGATAAAATTGGCCTGTTGAGTAGAGCACTTGATCAGGTCTAATAACATCTAGTCAATATTCTACCGGTCATAGTAGCATGTGTAGCACTCAACATTTACTTGTACAGATCAGGTCTACATCGTGCTGCATTTGATCAGGTCTAATGACATCTAGTCAATAATCTACATGTCACAATAGCATTAGTAGCACTCAACATTTACTTGTATAGATAGGTAGAATGTATAGTTGCAGTTAAGGCAGTTCATAAAACGTCAAAAATGGCAGAATTATGTCACTACAGCTCCACCTTTGTCCTTTTTTTGGGGGGGGGGGAATTGGACCTTAGATTTTAAAGATGGAGAGTGTGTACAACTAGGTTCATTCAGCATCATAACTTCATAAGCATCTCCTAGGCTCAGTTCTATGTTCTTCCTAGAGCTGGGAAATGGGAAATGGGAAACGGGTCGGGTCGGGTCGGGTCGACCCATTTAATAAATTAGTCGATTTCATGTTGGCCTTGAAAATAGCTTAGATTTGCTCAAAACTGAAAAATAATAAGTTTTCACACTAAACAGTCAAATCGTGTTGACTTCGGGTTGAAATCGGTTCGGTTCGGGCCAGGTTCGTGTTTCTCTCAATAAGTTGGGGTCGGATTCGTGTCATGTTATCGTGTCGGATTAGACTTTCCCAGCTCTAGTTCTTCGTGTTCTTGAGCTAAAATGGAAATTCTATAAGCGTCATTAAGTTGTCATGGCTTTGTGCCTAAGAATTTGTTTCTTCTTTTGCATTTGCAGTTCAATTACGACCTCAGTGCCTATGGATTTAGAGAATTCTTCAGGCGGCATGGAATTCAAATGTCTGAGCCAGAGTGAGCCTCAGTGAAGTTGTATGTTACTTTCTTTTCAGATTTGTACGAGCTCGGGCTATAGTTTTCCAGCTATTTCTAGTTGTACATGAGCTTGTGTGGAAAGGTGATTAGATGGGGACAACCGTGGTCTCGGTGTGCAGCAGCAGGGAGCCTGAGGTGAAATTGCTATATTGTTATTCCTAGAACTTGACTGAAATTTTCCTCCATTATTTGTGCTATGAAAGGATAAAAATTTCTTTTATGTTGATACTGCCTGTCACTAAACCAGAGCTGTTGTAGCTTAAATGCTTATGTATTCACTTGCTTGTGCTCAGGTCCAACCGTGATCCCAATCTGTTGGCTCTTTGATGTATTTGGAATGGCTCTATGTAGAATTTGTTGCTTCTTCCACTCCTCATTATAAAGTCGTGCCCCCCCCCCCCCCCCAAAAAAAAATAAAAATGTGGAGGACTGCATCCAGATGTCTTACATTGTCAAATCCTTTGTTGACGTGGTTTAGTTGAATTTGAGGATCTAAAGAAAACTGACTATGATTATGAGATTTTCATCCCCAAGAAATAACATGGATACGATAATTTTCTATTTGTATTGTACTATTTTTAAATTTAGCGTTTTCCTATAATTTGATCTGACAAACCAGCTACTGCAGCACTGTACTTGAATATATTGACTCGGAAATCAGACTCAAATCCATAATTAGGTTGAGCAGTAAGGTCAATTATTTGCCCGCCCCCATTTGTGTCTACGGGGCGGCTTCCTAGTTTGTCATCTGTTTCTATGTGCCATCCTGTAGGAATATTTTCATCCGCTGAAAGTGAAGCCCAACCAAAGTCATTCTCAATTGTTTGTTTAAAGGGCTGTTCTGGTGCGTGGTTCATACTGGATGATCCTCTAAAAACAAAAATCATTCCCAGATCTTATTTCTAAAAGAAGTGCCTTATAATTGTCTACTGTTCCTCATGAAACTATCATGATTATTCTTTTTAACTATACGTTGGCACTATTTGTAGCTATATAGAAAGGCCACACAGTTCATGTCATGGATTTATTACTTCAAGTCACGAGTTTGGATTGATGGCTTTCTTGCTAAAGAAAAGAAATTTAACCTTATATAAGAAAGATCATGATGAAATCTAAGCAACCTGAATCAAGGTAGTATGAAGCAATTAGTGGGAGCAGCTTCTCTCATCCTATGCTTTATTATATTAACTCATTCTGATAGCTTCATCTTGGCCACGAATCGCCTCCCACTTGGCTTTGAGTCACAAGAACTTGAGCAACTTCAAGGTGTCGGGCCACAGGAACTTGAGGTGCAAAACCTTGAGCCACCTCAACTTGTCAAGGTCACAGGTAAACTAATAAAAGAAAGAAATCTCTTCTTTTTCAACAATTAATTGCTACTACACAGGGCACTTATGACGTAGCGAAAATACGGCCATCTATCCTAAAGTAAATCGTGATTTGAGAGTATATCTATTAAACAAATCCCAAACTAAGAGATACCTCTTTGGAGGCATGCTTATACAACCGTCTTTCAAGCAACGCCACTGATTCAAGCGTTTTTCAGGTCAAACCGAGGATAAACTAACATGTATCTCAATGCCCAACTTCAGAAAGGAAAGAGAGGGCCAAACCTGATCGTATATATGGCTCAATTCTGAATTGTCCAAAATTCAGCTATTGATTAATTGTATACTACTGTGATAAGCCTGTTACTCAAAACTGATAGCAAACTGAATACAATTCAAACTAGTATGAGCTAGATCTAATCTAACCTAGATGACATCAACAATTCCGATTTGGTCCAGCATAAACCCAAGAATGTCCTATTGGCTAACAACCATGAATTTAAAATGCGGCCGAAAAACAATCGCATTAAAAAGGTTTTGGAGTTGAACGAACCGCGTTTTCATGCCGTGATAGCCGCAAAATGAAACGTGATTGCCGTATTAAAGTGATTTTGTTGTATCACTACCAAAACCGAAATCGCGACCAAAACCGCATTGTAAATCCATGCTAACAACTACAACGACAACACCCAATCTGGGTCCCACTTTAGTGGGGGATGTTCTATTGGTCAAATCTTAATTTTCATGAGATGACATGAAGCTGATTTCTCTTGCAACAGGTTGCAACAACGACTGTGATACTGCATGCTGTTATTGCGTCATCATAAAACAGCCGCCAGTTTGCGTGCAGTGCTGCCGAGAAGACCCTTGATCTCTATCTGCTACAACCCTGAGGTAAACATGCACTCAGATTCTAGACCACCAAAACAGCGAGCGTGGAGTTCAAAGATCGTGCATATTACTCGAGGCCCAAAACAAAAAAAAAAAAAGATCACACATACTGACATTCATTCTAGACCATCAAGCTACATCCCACACGCACTACATAAAGCTCTCGGGAATTCCATTTTTGGATCACGATTTTACTCGGGCCACAAACAAGGAATCAAAATTCATCGCAAATCAACATAAGATCAAACCCTAAAGCCACAACATACATTTCGAGGGTGTTATGATCAAGTATTGGACAATATACATGTACATGGTGAAGCAGATCATTATTACTCAGCAACGTCTGCAAAGGACTACAAAAATCTTGTCATGATGCTATTGGTTTGATGACAAATTTCGCTGGCTATACTATTAGATGATTGGATTCAAAGCCAAGCTATGCCACAGTGCTGACATTGACTTCAAAAATGGGGATGCTCATGTCCTCCTAGAAAGCCCCAAGAATACTGTAGCTGATGAAATCTGCACCTTAAGATCAGCAATATCAACATCATGACCGCCCTCAACAAGACCCCACTTGTCAACCTGCAGCGTGGAACAAAAAATTTAAGTTGATTAAAGCAGTGAGACTCCTTTTTTTCCCTTTTTTTTGTTTTGTTCTTTTTTTTTGGGGGGGGTGGTGTTGGGTGAGAAAAAATGAAACACTCCATGTCCTATGACTTAAACCTGCAGATCTTCTTCAAGCCGAATCAACTCAATGGCCTCCTCAATGTCCAATCTACCCCGGACAATGCCAATGGCAATAGTTAAAGAGTGGGCTGCTGCTGTCAATGCATCAATTGCAGCTAGTTCACAGTCATCAGCTTTCTTCAATACATTTTCTGCAGCTTTTGTGAGACCCTCCGCCTGCGTCCCACCAAAAAAGCTGGTGTACACAACAGGCTTGTACCCAAATTCTGCCTCCATCCAATTGAGGAGGGGATCCACCTTTTCAACTTGTCGTTCTGCACAGAAATTCTGAGAGATTAGTACCTAACCAGTGATTAGACGCATCAATGCTAATATATGATCAAATACCAAATAACAACAATCACATTTTTATGTTATCAGCCAGAGGATCCACAAAAAAAAACAAAACATGATTTGGACGGCGTCCCACTGTCAGGACACATTTCCGTACAGGTTTAGCTAAAGCATGTTCACCAGAAGATTCCACCAAACAAACAATGCAGTACAGCTCAAATAAGATTTAACAGAGACCAAGGTAGACAAATTTAAATTTCAGTCTAAACCTAATAATACAGATGATGCTGCATATGAAGTGTGAATAAGCAAGATAAATTACTTTTTAACTTTGAGTAACAATCACTGGGCTGAAATAGAAGTCATATTTCATAGTCAAAACCGGTAGTAGATACACATCACAGATGCCCTTTCTCACAGATAACTTTGTCATTGGTTTTAGAAAGCGCACTAGTTCAGAAACTCAGAAAGGTTCTGCCCTTTGCACCCCAATATGCTACACAGCAATTCAATGAATCAATCAAAGTACAAGACCTAGGCAAGGCAAAAGTGAGAGGGGGGGGGGGGAGAAAGGACGACCCCCTGGACATTGGGGGGGGGAGCCGCAGACCAACAAACCCCCCCCCCCCCCCAAAAAGGAAAGATTGCCTGAAATTGATACTTAGCCTGCAATTGCATGAAATATGTTAGCACTATACGTTCCACTGAATAACTTTGTCAACCAGACCCTGATTTTCAAACTGCATATTTCGTATGACAATGTATCTAGCCCAGCCTTCGCTTGGACAGACAGGCACAGTCCCTCTCCAATCATCACCAACAGCGACCCTAGGCCGGTGTCATGTTATAAACTTCCTCTTCATTTTCTCCCCCTTTACTAGTTCTCTGCTTCCAGTTCTTTAGTATGCTTTTTTTTGGGGGGGGGGGGTGTCGATCCTCCCCCATCTCTTTTCCATAGTTTCAAGTCCAATTCACCTTCTTCTTTAATTCAACATGAGAGGTGTGAGGGGGAGTTGAAATAGAAGCTGAATTCGGCAAGGAAATTGCAGCGGAAGACAAATGGCGACAGGAGGAGGGCTTTCACATCCTATTTAAAGTTTGTTCCTTTCTGTTCCATTTGCCCCCCTTAAGAGAAGGGTGTAAACATATAACTACTGCATACATTAGAGATTTTACACAGTTTAAATTTGGTAATGGATATTAAAGATTAAGCACTTTGGGTAAAAAAATGTGCACCCCAGTCACATTTTGTTGAGTGCACAATTGCACATGCATCCAACCAGAGGAAATTCAGAAACTCAGGCACACACCTTCTTGACAAGGGTATGGCAAGCACTATTTTGACATATCACCAATGGCCCAACTTCACAAACACAAACAACACAAACTCATGACTCCTGGCAGTCACATTTGTATGGCAGACGTGTTTCATGGTTTTATAGTTGTACAACATTATGGTTTCAACCCTAAATAGACAAAAACTTTTAAAAAGAAAAAGTCTAAGGCATTGTGTAGATCGTTTCCATCTAGTACCAAGGAAAGGTTAATCAAGATCAATAAGTATCTTTTCAAAAGAAAACAACAACACCTCTCAGTGTGGGTCCCGCTTTCGCGGGGTCTGGGGAGATCCAAATGTAGGCAACCTTACCTCTACTAGCATCTCTGCCCGTAGAGAGG
Source organism: Selenicereus undatus (assembly GCA_017589665.1). Classification (NCBI taxonomy): domain Eukaryota; kingdom Viridiplantae; phylum Streptophyta; class Magnoliopsida; order Caryophyllales; family Cactaceae; genus Selenicereus; species Selenicereus undatus. Next base: position 28,968,511 of record JACYFF010031956.1, read on the forward strand.
CTGATTCCACGAGACCCACAAAAACAAGATTTTTGTGCAAACATACTTTTAAAAAGAAAAATAATCAATAAATATTTATGGGCCGTGCATCAACAGCACGTACAGAAAGCAGGAGTAAATCAGTGGGCGAGGGTGGGGGGGGGGGGGCAGGGGGAAGATCGATAATAGGATCATACCATAGACACCTCTTGTCAAAACGTTGTCCTCTGGTGCACGACAAAAAACTAAGTCTTGATCAAACTTGCTCATCAAATTATCAATTATCCTCGACCGAACGATGGGGACTCTCTCCAATGCAGTGCAGGCAAGTTTCATCAGGGGCATCGTGAAAGGCCTAATTCCATCTATTTGCTACAAGTCAATTTTAAATCATCACAATGTAATAGACATGAACATCCAAATGAATCAAATACAGAAACAACTGACCAAAGGACATCATTCTAATTAACAACAAACCCAATGTAGAACCCCGTTCAAAATGCGGCATACACAGGTTGAGATGCATGCAATCGTACTACAAGCTAGTTTATAAAAGACCATCTAAGTCTACTTCTAACTTCTAAGGATTGAAATAAATGCACTACTAACTTTCTAAAGCAAGTTTCTGTAAAACTAAAATTTTTTTAAAAAAAAAAAAAAAAAAAAAACTTGCACCAATGGTCTTGCAAGATGCTGAACTCACAAAGTTCTAATCTAGAAACATCACATTCTTTTCATAAAAATTAAATTAGAAAGATCAAAATTTTTAGGCCAATAAAAGGGAATAGATAAGCTAAACCCGAAACAAAACTCTAATATCCCACCTAGGGCTTGAGTTAACAGTCTAACTCTCAATTGAAAAAAGGCTATTTTTTCACCAGGTTGGTTACAGTTACCCACTTCTCTTCCAGGAGTTTCTGCAGCTGCTCATAATAGAAACTTTGCATATGATGTTGGGCGTTACTCCTCAAGCTAATCTCTTTTTGTTTTCAGTACACAAGGGAACATTTCCTCATCCCCTCTTCACTAATGACACCATCATTTTTTGTGACAATATGTTAGACAGTAAATTAGAATGAGAACTAAGTGGATTACAAAAGGGGAATATCCGGGAAAACACTGAGAAAAATTAAATCAGAGCAATGAGTCAGCAGAATAATAGCCAATGCTTGCACCAAAAAGACCGCATTCAGCTAAGGTTCAAATGATTATAATCCAGAATTATGGATTTGGTGATTTTCAAGAGAAATGTATTCATTCCAGTCTCTATTATGAACAGGGTGTTAATAGAAAATGGAAGAATTGGGATTTGATTTTGATTCACCATTTACACAAGAACAAACAAAAGCATACAACACAAAACAAAAAAGAGATCTAGATAAGCAAAACTCAGCTTTCCATGCACCTTTTTTGTTTGGATTGGCGGTGGAGGAAGGTGGTGGAATTGGTGGCATACAAACGGGATTACAAGGAATAGTCTTCTTTTCTTAATCAATCAATTATGAAACTGAAGAAAAGTAGGTTCTATGTAACTGGTGGAATCTTCTCTGAACTCAAAACAATTTCAACTAAACTAAAGCAAGATGACTTCAATTTACATAATTAGGGCTTCTCAACAGTAATTTAAAAAAAAACACCTACATATCCATTCCTATATTAAAATGGTGATTACCAGATCTACGAGACACTTATTGAGATACTAAAACCTGCAAAAAGAAATTAAACTCACTTGTAAAGCAAAACTTAGCAACAATCACTCCGTGTTGACAGTAATATCTAGATACGAAGTTGTCCAGCAATAACTCATGCAGCAAAAATTATACAGCAACCCACCACAATAAGCATCAATGCGCAAAAACTCAAACAGCACCGCAGCTCAAAAAAGTTGGTTAATCAGATATTTGATGCTATAAGAATTCGACATTCTCAATTTACTAAGGAATACGGACTGAACAATTCAGCATTTAGATATTAACAGACAAAAACACCCAAAATGGAGTACACCCAACCGAATTAACGCTAAAAGTTAGATGCCCATGTTACAGAAAAGCCAAAAAAAGAAATCACCTGGTATTCCCACTCAGCGGCTATGGCCTTAGCAAGAGAGTGAGTGGGGAGCTTAAGGGGTCGTTTGGATGGGGTTTTCAGGGTGCGATAATCAAGCATAACAGTCCAGCCATTACCATCATCAGCTTGCCTAGTAGTAACCTGCCTGTAGAATCGCCTTCCCACTATTGACCCTGTCATGAAGGACATCGGCATAGTCACCGATGAATCCGCCTTTTTAGGCGCCTTCACATATATGGGGTAGCTGCTGTCTCCGCCATCGGAGGAGAAGGTGAAGGCGGTGGAAGATGCGCCGGATTCTTCGGCGTTGGCGTAAGCCACGGTGAAGGCCCGGCGGTGGTGGGACGTTAGGGTTCGTAGGGTTAGTGAGTGGATTGATTTGACGGAATTCCGCACTATGTTGGCCGCCATTGGTGGGGAAGAAGCTGGATTTTCTTGGTGGATTGAGAGAAGCAGAGGGGGAGGGGTTGCAGATGGAAATCTGGATTGGAAGGCGTTGGGTTTCAGAGGGTTTAAGGAGTTATGGTCAGTCGACCATCATTGAAGTTGCAAAGAGGAAAAGAAATTACACCAAGAAAAAATAGAAAAACAAAGATAACGAACTTAACATGAGCAAGGATGCGGATTTTTTTTTTTGCTAGGTTTTTTTTTTTTTGGACAAGTTGGTTGCTGGATGAGTTTAAACTGTATTAGAGCTCAAAAATAGGTTACCTACATTGAGGACATATTGGAAGGCGTTGGGTTTCGAAGGGTTTAAGGAGTTATGGTTAGTCGATAGTCGTTGAAGTAGCAAAGAGAAAAAGAAATTACACGAAAAAAAAAAAGAAAAACAAAAGATAACGAGCCTAACATGAGCAAGGATGCGGACTTTTTTTGTTTTGGGGGGGGGGGGAGGCAAAACAAAGTTTCTTTTTTTTTTGGACAAGCTGGTTGCTGGATGAGTTTAAACTGTACTAGGGCCCAAAAACGGATTACCTACATTGAGGACATATTGTTTTCAACTTATTGTAGCAATATATATTGTTTCTAAAATTGAGTAAGAACGTAGGAAAACTCTAATGAGAGTCAGTAACTCTAGAGAGAGAAAAAGAGAAGGGGTCTTGTCTACTAATTTGCCCAGTTTTCAGCCTTTCATTTGTGTTTAATCTCCAAACCTCCACCTTTTGTTCTTTAACAGGAAACCTAAAATAAAAAAGCCTCCAGAACCCCTTTTCCTACGCCTAAACTTATCCAGTCTGGGATTTATTTCTGCTTTATTTTATTAATTTCCCTTGTCCTTCACTATTTGATTGTCCCTGACCTGAATTGAGTTTCGAATTCAGCTTCACCATCATGCTTAGCCACCATTTGTGTGCACAGGGGTGTGGTTTTTCTCAAGACCATTGTTGTGACTTCATCACGATTTGGTAAGGAGTTCCTTGATATGCTTCTCTTTTTTATCATTCTCTGGTACTATGCGGCTACCTACTTCGTCCTCTCGCTTAGATTTAAGATATGCTACTGTGTATGTGAGAGCTTGACATTAATTGGGCATATTTTCGAAGCCTCCATTATGATGATTTTGGTTAACATCCGAATTTCTAATTGTTTTGAGATTCCAGATTTTTGATTTAAAATTGGGATTATTGTTAGTCGATTGAAATGTTTAACTATAGAATTAATATACCAGTATGTCACTTATCTGTTTTTTCTATTTTTGTGAGTCATCTCCCCATGCCTTCTCTTTTTGCTTGGTTCAAGATTTTTAATATGGGTTTTCTATGGGATAAAGAGGAGATCTATTCTGCCCCTTCAAGAAGGCTACTATCTGCTTGTACTTGCAATTGTGTATGTGACGTAAGTCCTACTGTTGTTCTCCAATGCTTATGTTCATTGAGGTCTTCCAGATCCTTTTATGCTCTACTATTTATTCCCAAGCCAATTGCTCCCTTATAGCCAACTATCACCAATCTGTCCCTTTTAACTTCTTCTTTTCGTTAATGTCCAAAGTTCCCGTTTCTTACTCCTCCTCTTCGAACCAAAATGCCAGTTTGCTCTCTACTGATGAACTTTCCAATGTTGGTTCTGGATCAGGACATAGGCTTCTATCTGACTTAGCTGGAAGCCATGGTTTTGATTAAAGCAACCAGGCTATGCCCGCCTTACCAATCTACTCCGAGGCTGTTATGCTCAGATTGTGAGGTGATAGCGCTACTTCGAATCCCAGAAATCAATCACAAACTCCCTCTGTTATTCCCCAGGGTGACCTTCACCAAGGAGGTAAGGTAGTCTCTCCAGTGTCTCACCAATTGCCTAATGAGTCTCACCCACCAATCCTTGATTCCTCCACCCATCAGTTTAGCATGTCCACTATGTCTCTTCTTTGGAAACCTTGGGGTGATCCTCTTCTATTGGCGCTGATTGTTTCTAAATCTAAAAGGGATTCGGTTTTCATTAAGGGTCAGGTTGGTTCTATTCGAGCTACGTAATGGGGTGCATTTTGTTCAGGTTTTCTAACCTCCAGGATATGCCTCCTATCTGGGAAGGGCATCCTTGGCATGTCAGCGGTCTTAACTTGGTGCTAAGAAAGTGTGAACCTTATTTTGATCATTTCTCTGTGACCACTCAACGGGTTGATCGGTGGGTCAAGATCACTAGACTTTCCTTTGAACTTTGGGATGAGGATATTCTTAAGGTCCTTCTTAAAGATGTGAGAACCTTTGGCTCACATTTTGAAATGTTTGTTATGTTTTGTTTTAGGTAAATGCTCAGTGATTGCCCTCATGCTAGCAACTAGCTAATGAAAGTGAATGAGCAAGGGAATATGGGTGGATGAGTAAGATGTTTGTTCAAGAATATTTTGAGAACTGTACTTTGAGATCTTCATTTGATGAAGTTGTAAGCTTTAGTGAGAATTGCTCTATTGCGGTGTATAAACCTTATGGTGGTTAGCAGCTTTTTGTACATGGTGTGATAGTGTCTGAATGCATTTGATTGTGCACCTGCTTAAAGCCTTATCCTTCTAGACGATGGTAACACCCCAGTCATCGGATTTATCAGTTTTAATTAAGGGTTTAATTAAAGAGTATACAAACAGTGAGACATATGCATTGGGGGCGTTAAAATTGGTATGACATCTTCCTCCTCATTCAACAATCTACAAAATTATGAATTCAAATTTTTCCTCTAATGATTTCACCCCTTAGAATTCTAGGATTCTAATTTCCCAGCATTTTAGCAAGGAGTGAATAAGAGGTTATTTTCTTTTTGCCCTTCTTTAGGTTTTGTTATCCTGTTAAAAAATAAAAAATGGGAATAAATTGCTACATACAATTGATCTAGAGGTGGGAGTGGCAGAGTTGGCTAAAATTATTTTTACGAGCGGTATACCTAACAAAAAGGATAGAAAAAGTGTAGCGGATTTTTTGAATAATATAGAAAGTACAACGACATGCGATCTAAATGGCTCATGTAGAATCACCATTTTTTTAATAGCCAAGTGGCCTTGAAATCAGCTAAACTCTCCCGCTTTTCCAAACACAAAACTAACAAATAGTTTCACTCATTCAAAGTCAACCAATACAGCAAATGCATACCCCCTTTCTTGATAGTGTTAGGTTGTATAACATCAAGCTTTAATAAATCAAACAATATATATAAGTTCAAGTGTTGTTCCAATCCAAAATCAATTCGCTTTAGGTAGAGTAACTCATTGACTTTTTGTAACGCCCCCAAATTAAACATATTTCACTGTTTACATTCTTCTTAATAAATCACTCAATTGTAATATGATGAATCCAATGATAGGGGCATTACCGTCGTCCAAAAGGACAAGGCTTGAAATATAAGTGTTGTATATAACATAGTTAAGCATGGCTTCAATCATACACATACACACTTGATCAATCCATATATACTCAACTGCTAGCCAATATAAGGTTTTTACACTATAGTAAAAACAATTTACCGTGTAATCTGCATCTTCATCCACTGAAGAATTCAAAATACAGCTTTAAAGTATGCATATGCTGCATTACTTCTGATCCATCTGGATTCTCTTGCTCAACTTATTCTCTTCTGCTGGTTTACTATCTTGAAGACGATTCTCTGAGCATTTTCCTAAAACAAAACATGAAAAACATTTTGAACTGTGAGCCGAAGCTTAGTATATGCATTCCTGAATTGTTAAATGATCATTGAAACACTGATTGGGCATGCTTTGCAATTCATTTTAAGTTAAAATAGTGAATGAGATTATTGTAAAACTGCATTGCTAGTTATTATTTGATAGTGAATCCCTTGATGCTGTTACAATCTATAGATAGGTGTACACCTGCCAAGCCGATCGGGACCTGGTCTGAAGCCGCGCGGGTAACTAAAGGGCTATGCCCTGTAACTGATACTTGATGTTTCACTAATTAAGTGATAAATCACTTATTAAACTGATTTATTGATGTTTCACTTGAAAATACTTGTGCACAATGGAAACGATAGACTAGGCCCTGGTTCTACGAAAGAAATGTAATTATCGGTAAATGCAGTTAGTAAACAATATTTACTCCCGAAATTTATAACTTTAATGGAAATTGATTAATTAAAGAGCTTTCACAATTCCAATATTCAATATAAGATAAGTTACAACAAAATGATTTGAAAAATAAATTAATTAGGGCTATTGAACTTGAAATACAACAAACGGAAACAAAATATACCAAATTGGAATGATTGAGGTGATAATGAAAAATTTTAATTGATATAAATGAAATATGGGTTTTTGATATTTCCGAAATGGATAATGGAAAGTGTAATGCCTCTGAAATGGATAATAGAAGGATTAATTCCAGGAGAGGTATTGAGAGGTTCATAAAAGCTCAAATAACCCCAACTAAGTCCAATAGGCACTGATTTGAGTCATTACTCTGCCCACTTCTCAAATTTCATTTTCATGCTCATTTAACTCAGTTTTCCAACCCAAGTAAGCTTCTATACATAATCAAACTTGTTGAACTCACTACACTTTGTAATTTCCTTGCAATACCAATAATTATATAGAAACTTCTGAAAATATTTCCAAATGTTACGATTTCTGTATTCACCCATGTTACCGATTGATGGTCTGCATTAGAAAATTCATATCTTTCACTCCCGACCTCCAACTAAGATATAAAACCCCAACATGAAAATTTCATAATTTTCACTAAAACTTTAATTTAGGACACAAAGCATGATTCACATAGTAAGGTTCCCAAAATTAGGGTAGAACACAGACGTGCACAATTTCAATTCAATCTACGCAGTCATAGAAAAAAGACCATAACTTTTTTCACAGAACTCGGATTAAGGTGATTCAAAAGGCATGTGAAAGCTAACTCATTGATATATACACACACCAAAAATCACAAATTTTCAATGAGCCAATCAAAACCAGTTTTTTCGTAAATTCCACTGTTCAAAACTGCTCTCAGTTTCGATGTATTCTGCGCAGTCTTCAGTAAAGTGGCTATAACTTTGTCTACACATCTTGAAATTAAGTAGTTCTTAATCCCATTGAAATCTAACTCATTGAGCTATCAATCCGCCAAAAATCATAATTTTTCAATGTGCAATACAGTACCAATTTAATCCCGAAGTGGCCCTTGTTTCAGGTCTGTTTCCCAGCTCTAACTCACATATTTTCAATCTTTTCTTCACATAAATACCCACTAAAATCACTCTTTAACTCATCTAAATCAACATACACATCTTGATATTCATTACTAACACCAAATATCACAAAACCTCATTTAAAACAATCATCACAACCTAAACTTGCATGATCATGAATAACTTCAATCATTACTTGCTTTCAAGCATAATCAACAACCAAAATATCAAAATAACACTTGTTTCCATATAAATAACATGATCAAAAATCAAAACCAAGAATCAAAATCCAAATCACAAAGAAAAACAATAAGATAGGGTGAGGTGTTACTCACTTGATGCTTGAAAAAGAGAGGTGTAAGTGATGCTTGAAGGGTGGGGGAAGTGGCTGGTGGCTGGAGGGGTGTTGGGGTGGCTGAATGGTGGTGTTTTTGGTGGTGTTTGCTGGCAGAAAAGGGCAACAACAGGCAGTAAAGGGGACTGCAGCAAGGGGCCAGCAGAAATGAAGAGAAAGAGACGAAGAATAAGCAAAGCTTGTGTGTGGTACATTTGCTTGCTTGGTTGATATTTATTTTGCCTTGATTGCTTTACTTGGCTGAGATTATCTCTAGCAAAATGAGCTTAAGCCAATGAAAATTCAACACACACAATATTACTTAGCCAAACAAAATGAAGTAGTAACTTGTTGGGGCGGAATTGGGCCTAAATGAGCTTAGGCCTGAAAAATATACTTTATGCGAGTGAATTTTTTTTTTTGTAGCTCGAAATTAAATTTTTATAATGTTATGAAAATAAATTTAATTACTTAAATCATAGTTATCGAGACCTACTATCAATTTTTTTGAAATTTTTCGGTAAATGAAACTCGAATTGCAAAGTGCGGCCAAAAATGAATTCTCCCAATCAGGATAATTAAATGAGATAAATAAATGTGAAAAATGAATTACATGACTTAATTAAATAAATCAACATAATTTAGGGTCAGGCTATTACAACTTTTATACAAGTTAAAGGCTCTAATTTCATTCATGTGACATAACACCTACTTTCGTATTATTTACAATTCGGCATCATATTCTAATTACATAGCATTACAAAAGTTAGGGAAGCCATACATTAGATCCTAATGCCTCCAGATGAGTTGGACAAAAAGCTTCTTCAACTAAGTTGTCTAACTCAATAAAGTCGGTATATTTTTTAAAAAATAGAATCCCACTTCCAGCTTAAAAGCATAGTTTAAAACTTCAACACTAAGATACTCAATGAACTGATAGTGGTTAACTATATTCTTTAACCGTATATGAACTCATCTTAGCAACCAATTATAGTGCTTGGTTGTTTTCTCTATAAGCACGGTTAAGTAAACATACATAAACTAAGAGAAAGTGTTAGATGAGGATGACTAGCTGGAATTATGGTCATGCAAGGTAAAATAGGATCAAGAATGAAGTAATCAAAGAGACACTAAGGCAGCACCCATAGAAGATAAATGGAGAGAATAAGACTCAGATGGTTTGGTCATATCAAAATAATAGACATAAGGCATTGGTTCTCTCTCTCTCTCTCTCTCTCTCTCTCTCTCTCGGCACGTTTAGCTTGGTTCGCAATTGTGCACTAACACCATGGTAAAGGTAAAGGGGGAAGAGCTCTTCGTCTAATGTCAAAAAATGCTCAACGATCCTTGGAACTGAATCGCTTGCAATCAGAAGCTCATCTATATCATCGCAGTCCAATCTCAAATGGAACAATGCTATCTTTCATGGAGGATGTGGATCATAACTTTGAGGAGGAAAATTTATGATGCCCACCTGTTAGATCTACAATTGAAAATGAGATTATAACTATAAATGATGTTGTTCCTCTAGCTGAGAATGATTTAGAAATTAATACACCTATGAATTCTGAGGTACATCATTCTAATTCATTAGAAGCTGGAAAGATCATGTTATCAAGAATTAGTGGGGAGATTTGCTAGGTTTTGAATATTGTGAGATAAACCTAAAATTGTGCTTGAAGTCATACAAGAAGATGTTGAGTATTGGAAATTCTTAGTAATGGGTTATGTTTTGGGTTCAAACCCCCCTATTCAAATCCTAAAAGGTTTTTACCATGGAGTTTGGGTTCAATATGAATTTGATAAGTTTCTAGTGATGGATAAATGGATGTTCTTGATCTAATTTACATCCAAAGAACAAATACAATTGGATTTAGGCAGAGCTCGTTTATTCTTTGATAAAAAGCTCATCATTCTCAAACAGTGAGAGCCTGATTTAGAACTATCTAAGGAGGATATATAGATAGATGTCTGGGTTCAATTTCGAGGTCTTCATGTCAAGTATTGGGGTAACCCCAGTTTGAGCAAAATTACTAGTCAACTTGGGTTCCTAAACATAACTAACTATCTCACAACTATTCCTATAAGATTAAGATATGCTTGGGTGCTAATTGAAGTTAAGGTTGATAAAGATTTTCCAGAGGAAGTTGTCTTTGAAAATGAGAAGAGGTATGATGTTTACCAACTAGTAGTCTTTGAATGAAAACCATTCAAGAGCACATCCTGTTGGTGTTTGGAGACAAGTACATGGAGAGCAGAAAATACATGAAAGTGGTGTGATAGTAAAATTGCAAGTGTACAACGTAGCTGTAGCTAGCAAATGACCAGGATGAGTCGATCACACGAGTAACTTGCTTTCAATTATCAAAACTAACTAACCTACTCAATCTAGCCAAATCAAATCTAGTGATTCAATTAACAACTAAGAAAATGATCATAGCGAAGAATACTATTTAGAAATCAAAAGATTGAAACATTCGGGTTGGAATTAACACCATAGTTATGCTAGCAAATCATTTGTTAACCCTGTCAAACTTGCTTAAACATGCAACATGAATGGTTAGACCGTCAATTTAGCCCATCCCCTCCATCTTTCAAGGGTCAAAGAGTAATATAAGGACTATAGTTGCCTATTTTCATAGGATTAAGAGTTGAATGATTACAAGATTCACAATCTCAAATCCCAATTGGAATTTCAATTATTTTCATTTCAAAATTCTAACCATCTCGTAAATCATGCTAAGTAAAGGTTTCATCGTTCTATGCTCCCCTAAACGCAAACAAAAATAGATGAGTGCTTTTTCACTCAATCAAACGTGTGGTAAGCAAAGTAGATTTCAATAACGCAAGCATAGAGCAAGTACGATTTGAGGATAATTCATGATTCAAATAGGCATAAGTGGCATTAATCCTAGTCCAAGTTGAGTGATTTGGCCATTAAACATAGTGTAAAATGACAACGCAATAACTGTAAAGCATCACGCTAACAACTACTAAAGAACTAAAACAATGAACAATAGTGTTAGGAGAATATTTGTTAAATATTTCCTAGAGTATTTCTGAATTGTATTAGCATTGGTATATCTCCTAATTATGTTAGAAGTAATTGTGTGGTTTCCTTGAGCAATAAGCTAGGTTTAGGTTTGTGTATATTGCATTGTATTGCCCCATAATTTTCGAACAAATAAAGTGAATAAACACATAAAATTGTTCATAAATTGCTTTCCAAGCTCTTTAATTTTTCTTGGTATTAGAGCCATGAGGAGGGTAGCAATTTGCAATTGAAAGCCAATCACCTTATTATTTGCATCCATCTAAAGGACTAGGAGTAGCAATTACTTCTATAATATTCAACACAAAGAATTATAATTTGTGGCAAAAGGCAGTATAAACTGTAGTGAAGGCAAAGAATAAAATCGGGTTCATAGACAGAACCCTAACATGACCAAAGCCTAATGAAGGCGATGACTAGCGTAAATTGAATGCCTGGGAGATTGTCAACATCATGATTTGTTCATGAATCGTGAACATTATTATTCCTGAACTACATACTAACGTTGCTTACACTAAAATGACACAAGCAGTGTACGTAAATTTATATAAGAGATATGTCATAGTGAACGTCCCCAAAATACACCAATTAAATACTGACCTAGCCTGTTGCAAGCAAGGAGGACCTGAGGTGGTCGCGCTTTACTCAAAATCAATGGGGATGTCATGTGAATTTGAGAAGTATGCTAAGACACCGCATTGGACTTGTGGGAAATGTGAGTTTGGAGTTGGAGATAAAGTTGTCAAGGTGGTGGATGAAGACAAAACCCATCAATTTTTGATGGGTTTGAATGATTACTCTTTCTTAGTCATTCAAAGCCAAGTTCTTGTGCTTGGCCCATTACCTCCACTTGATACAATTTTAACATGATTTAGCAGGAGGAAAATCATAAAAAAATCATATAAGGATGATAACATTGTGGCAAGACAACCATTGTTTTTAGGGTGGAGGAGCAAATAGTGGGAGTTGAGAAGCTGATATGAAAGCACCGTCAATGATATGGGTATAATGAGTCTAGCTATTATGAGATTATCGGATACCCATCCAGTTAGGGGAGCCGAGGAAGAGGATGCAATAGGTGTAATGGGAAAGGAGGCCGATGAGGCCGTATGACAGTCAAACGAGGTAGAGGTCCTAGCCGAGAAGCAGCCAAATGCCACTATACACATAATTCTAGCACGACAAGCAATACTCGTGCAACAATCCCAGGCCTTTCCACTGAGCGAATTGATAGGCTTTTAAATCTCCTTGAAGCCCCAAAATCTAGTGAAGAAACACTCTCAGGTAAGAGTGTGTGGTTGCTGGATAGTGGGGCATCGTGTCAAATGGTGAGTGACTCAACAAAGTTGAACAACCAAAACCAAATTCCAACCATCTCTATTGACTTGCTAAACAGGGCTGATGAGCCAATGGCAAGGCAACAAGTCTCAATGGCCTTAGGAGCAAATTTCCAATAAATGAAGTTTTATGTATTGCTAAATTAAACTGCATCAAATGATTAGGCTTTTGCAGTCAAGTCTAGCAATTTATAGCATGAGAAAATGAGGTATCCATCTAGTGAAAGTCTTATCATCACTTCCTCTCACTTTAGGTGTCAAACTTTGTTCTAATCAAAATAAAGTAGATGCTTGCAAGATATGCTTTCGTGTAAAACAAACATGTAGTCAATTTCATGATAGTGAAGATACAACATAGAATTTATTTGACCTCATACACTGTAATATTTGGGGTCCTTATAAAGTTCCTTTTTCATGTGGAGCACACTAATTTTTGTCTGTAGCTGATGATGCTAATATAGTTGTTTGGGTGTATCTCATGAAAGACAGAGGTGAAATGAGTCAACCACTTAAAAGTTTTATTATCATGGCCAAGAATCAGTTTCAAGTAGGTGTAGGTGTAAAGTGATTTGTAGTGACATTGGGTCCGAATACATCTCTGATCCCATGCAAAAATTCTATTAAGAACATAGATTATTGAATCAAAGTAGCTATGTACATACCCCTCAACAAAATGGTCGAGTGGAAGGGAAACACCATCATATTTTGAATGTGGTAATAACATTACTATTCCAAGCAAAATTGCCCTTGAATTTTTGGGGAGAATGTGTGCTTATAGCAACACACTTAATCAACAGGACACCGAGTAAGCTTTTGAAAGGTTAGACCCCATATGAGTTACTTTTTCAAAGAGAACCATTGATAAGTCCTTAAAGTACACCCAATTTTGAGGTCATTTTGTACCATTTTTTGGGAGAATTATGAGTTTTATGCTATATCATGCACTCATTTTTCTGTTTTACGCTAGGGTATGTTTCTTTTCTGTGTGTTTGCAGGTTTTTGGATCATTTTACCCCAACTTTGACCCCTAAATGAGTGTAGCTTGACCTGCCACGGACACCCCTAAGTCACTAGGCCCGTAGAAGGAAGAAAGAATAGAAGAATGTCAAGATAGAGCTCACCATGGACAATCCGTGGTGAGTCCATAACTACAAGTCTCTTCGTTTTTAATTTAGATAGGCGAATAAATGGTAATGTGGTTTCAAGAAGAATAAATTCTTCAAAAATTCCTTGAAATAAATATAACACATATTAATAAAAGAACAAGAAATATATCCGTAATAACTTTTCATACTTTTTTTTTCTTTTTTCAAGACAAGAATTTGTTTCATGTAATGAGAGCAAGGTACTGTAATGTGATCATTAATAATGAAGAAAATATATACATGAATAAAGTGAAGAGGCTGGTAAAGGAGTTCTATGATAAACAAGAGGCACAAACGTGTACAAATGGGAACCAAAATCCAATTCCATAAGCATATGCAAAGAAACTTGAGATATGATCAAGTTCTTGCACACTAACATTGCTTTGCTTAGGCTAACTTTTGGAACTAATGTAGATAATACTATCATATGCACACTAATATTGAATACTTCATATCTTTTAGTATGCCCTAAATTAATGATGGTGAAGTAATATTTTGTAGCATTGAATATTCAAAAAACCAAAAATATGTGTAACTTTTAGTGAGAAAGGAGGTAAAACAAGTGAGCCGCAAGGATTCCATAGTGAGCAACAACATAAACTAATATAGAAACTAATACGATATAAACTTACAACTAATATTAACAAAGTGCTTCATATATTGTAATGTGCACAATCTCATTATCAACAAACACTATTCTGTTGTGTTAAATCACTAAAAAAGGCATAAATAGTTTGATGAGTTCTAGGGAGCTAAAGGATGAAACTAGTGACCTATGATATTTTTGCAGTGAGCAACATATTACAAACTTTAAAACTATTCCAAATGATTGACTAAATTAAAAAGGATATATAAATCTCATCACATAGCAAAAACAAAAACAATTTAATAAAAACAAAACACAAATTTATTCAGAATTATCATAGCGTTAACAAAACATCATAACAAAGGAAAATAAACGTTCATAATGTATTAATCCAATACAAATTTAAAGTTGAATTACAAAAAGAAACAAACTGTTGTATATGCTGTACCCACAATCTTCAACCCTGTATAACACACATGACTTCTAATGAGCAAAATATTATTTTTAGAAAGTAGAAAAGGAAATCATAAAACAATACAAGATCGAAGCACTACAATCATACCAAAATAAAAATCAATTACTAACAAAAATTTCATATGGGATTCATGCTAACCTGTTTTAAATAATAAATTAAAATATTCATTTATATTTGTATTACCATAAAAAGACCTACTCACACAAAAAAATCATCTCTTACTGGAGCAACAAACAGGCAAGAAAAAATTACCCTTGAATGTTAGGAGATTCAAAAAAAGGATTAAGCTAATTGGCAAGAATGCTAGCCTCAACCTTTCATCAAAAATCAAGCTAAACACTCTATACATTTCATTAAAATCTACTGCTAGATTAGATGCACTATGGGATTAGATGCTCCAATAGAAACAACCTAAACCATCATAGGAAAAATATATTTTTAGCCAACATATCCATGTGTCTAGTGAGCCAATGTACCAATTTAGTGAGTTAAACCAGTACAACTAACATTGTGGGCAGGGAAAAATGTTGTGAGCTAATGTACACTTTTAGTGAGCAGATAAACAATATTAGTGAGTCTATCAACATTTTTAGTGAGTCAAAACACAATATATTTTTAGTCAGCTTATCAATAATTTTAGTAAACTGCAAGAGATATTATTATGAGAAATATAACTTATTCACTGAGATTGTGGAAAGAATTTAACCCGAGGATGTGATGCATCCCCTCAATTCCTTAAACAAAACCTGGTCTTCCTTGATCTTACAATGTTTGACATCTTCTCTAGCGTACTCTTCCTCCTTACATTCCTTTGACATTTATTTCTAGAACCCTTAGAGTTCTGAATGATTTGATTACCATTGTTGGCCTGTTAATCATTTTCTACCTCACAAACATAAACTGAGCCCACAACAACACCGACATCAACCTTTAACTTGCCAAAAGCTTCTTTACATAACTTTCTTGCTTGGAGACTAGCTTCACTTGCAAGAAGAAGAGACTCTTCTACAGCCCGAGGGGTCTAGCCAGCCTAATCTATGGTTTCAGAATATATTGATCAAGGACTTTAGGTACATAATGAATATTGAAAATATACGAATAGCGACAACAAAGAATACCACTCTCAGTGCAATTTCTACAATCGCCAATAATAATTTGATCTGGAAGATTGAACCTAACCACAAACCCAAACTTCTTCTATAATCGATTCTCATGGACAACATATATATGCTCTATATTATAAGGAGTCTCAGTTGATCTTAGCACATCTTAACAGCACATTTCCCCTTTAATGTATTCATTCTCAAAAACTTTGTACAAGTTATTTGAATAGATTTTATAAATTTTCGAGCATACTGCACAAGGTTAACATGTCGCTAATACATCTAAGGGAACCCATCCTTATTCTTCTCATCCTTCTCCTTAATGCTCCAGTCAGCCACAACATCATAGAATATGTTGTAAAAATGAAAAAAACCACAAGTAGCATTGACTCACTTTGATAAACAAGCATTTGTAGACTCACTTCTCCGTGACGATAAGATGCTACTAGAAAAAACAACCTTGCAAATAGTTAGATACCATTTTTCTTTCAACCGATACAGTCTAGCCAACCAAGTATTTTCAATACATTTACACTATTCAACCAGCCTAAGACAGTAAAAACAGTGAGCAGAAAGTAACAAGTTAGTGAGCAGAAGCATGTAACCTTGGTGAGCAAAGAATAAAAACAGTGACAGAAGGGGCTCACCTGTTCCAACAAAAATTACACTGTACTTTTGTATCACATCTCATTAAAACATGGTCAAACTTATCAACAAATCTAGCCAAAACCCTAAGATAATCAATATTCTTTTTTGAATTCTCCAAGACATGCCAAGTACACAACTTATGCTTTACCAAAGGGAAGACCTTTTCAATAGCATTTGTCGTAGAAAATGCTTGATCTGTCATAATAGTTTTAGGAAATATTTCAAACAATCAAAAAAAAATTTCAACGTTCTCGTTCTTCAAGAATCCGCATCCAACCATAACATTCTTCGCATGGTGATTCATACAAACAAAAGGTGTGCAGATCATCTCATAATGATTGGTTCTATATGTTATGTCAAATATAAAAAGATCATCAAACAACAAATAGTTCGATTTCATTTATGAATCTCTCCAAAAGAAACTCATCAAACAATCATCCTTGTCCAATTTAAATTTATAGAAAAAATATTGCTCATTGACACGCCTATTTTCTAAAACACACGTCAAATGATCGGCATCACCCCCATCTAAAGTCCTTTTGAGTTTATTTGTAACACCATTGTATGCCTGAGTAATGGGGACCTTTAACCTCATTTCTTAGAAGCCGGTAAGTATGACAAACTTTCACACCATTTCTTCTCATCTTTAAAAAAAAATCAACATAAGCTTTCTCCACTTTTTTATGCGACCTCAACTTATGAACCTCATCTTCTAAAAGCATTTCATGATTATGAATCATCTCATGCTTCTTACAAACCGATTCACCATTAGCTTCAATCTAAAAAAATACCCCTCAATTGCACCTAATGCTCCATTTAGCAAATGTCTTGTCTTTTTTCCCAAAACACCTTTTAACACCTTGTTTGCTGCAACAAAATTCTTGAGAACACACCTCTTGTGAACCCTCTCTCCTCTTCAACTTATCACATCTTGCAGAAAAACCCTTACAAAAAGCATACTCATTACATACCTCAAATGCTTCATCTAGAGAAGTGACCCTTTTGCTAATCATTTCTGATTCATCATCCTCCTTCACTTTAACAATACATTCATCATTAATAACTACACATTTTCCCTTATCAACCACAACAAAATTAGACATGGCATCCTCAATATTACCATCATCATGCACAACACAAATGCACTTAGAAACCATGCACCTCCCTTTCAAAACACCAACAGGACTAAACAAACCTCTAACATACTCACCAACATCAATGACCTCAGTAACATATTGATCTAATGTAGATAGCAAAAATGAAGAATCATCTGCAAAAACAAATATAATTTTGTTGAGCTAGATTGCATAATTAGTGAGCACAATCTTAATCCTAGTGAGATGAACTTTTTTTTTCTAGTGAGCACATAAATGCCCTGCGAAAACAAACATAATTTTTATAGTGACATGAAGTGTATTATTATTGAGCACAAACTTAACTTACTGAGCTAAACATATTTCTATTTCTAGTGAGCTGACAACTATCTTTAGTGAGCATATAACTGCTTATAGTGAGCTATTGTTTTTCCAATTAGGCAAACATCATTGACTACTACACATTTTATAATATTGATTAAAGGTATTCTTTGTGAGCTAAATTCAGTTTGTAGTGAGTTAAATGTTTTATATTAACCATTAATAAACCATTAGAAATAAAAAAATACAACCCAAACCTAAAGACAATCATTCCAACGAACATTGCAAATCAACTAATAACAAAACCACATATATATTCAAACCTCCAACTACATTATATTTTCAAAACACATAATCATAACAACGAACACAATCTAATTCAAAAATCTCGACATTAGGACATCAAAACACAAAATTGAAACACAAATTCCAAAATCAAAAATGAGAATAAAGATCGGCAAAACCATAATCAAACCTTAAGATGAACTCGCGTTTGAAGAATCTTCAAGATCGATAGGCACATTGAAATCAATGCCAGACATTGAATCATTACCCAAAAAAGAAAATAAAGAGATCGAAATAGTAGAGTAGTATGGTCAAACTGAACAGTGCAAAAACGCGAAAGAACAAACACAATAAGCTTGATTTTAGTCACAAAAGATTTTTTTAAATACAAAAACACAAAGCGAAAGCCAAAACGTGAACGGAAAACAAAACATAGAGGGCCCGGTTGGACAGATGAAATGTCCAACCAGTTGCACCCAATAATTTGCGGTGCTTATATTATTTTGGGTGAATGAATTCAACTTAGAAGAATAGTCCAAATTTAAGATTTGAGACATTAGAGAAAGAAGAAGATAACTGATTGCTAATTCAACTTGGGGTTGAGTTTTTGAAATATGAAATCAAGAATTTAGAAATAAAGAATACAAATAATGGATTTCAATGGAATTCGAACTATCAAGGTGGTACCCAAGTAGATTCTCATGGAGGTTTTGTAGATTGACATCGGGAGTTGACAAATGCGAGAATTTTATTTTATTTATGAACACAATCACTCTTTTAAACTCATAAATGAGTAATTTTAAATTCAAGGAGTAATTATTTTTTGGAGCAAATGATAACATACATACTTGTTTAGGAATGATACCTTTCATGATTTGTAAAAAGTGAAAGGAAACAAAATTTTGAAGATTATAGTAGAATATATAAACTTATTTATGACTTATTGGTCAAATATGCAAGAGTTCAAAGCTATCTTTGGGATGAATGAAATTAGTTACCGACATCTTTGAGAGGTTCGGAAATGCTAAGGTTTAGTGTTGGCAAAAAGTTATCGGATCCGAATACCTGAATTGGTTCGACTTGAAAAAAATTGGGTCCGGTTATGAATTTTTCGTCCAAATTTTAAATCGGGACACATCATTTTTTATATTTCTATTGTCCAAACCCAATTTTGACCTTAATTTAGCCTTGTTCGGATTGTTCGACCTAAAAAAATGGGTAACAGACACTAATTTCTTGTTTGAATTTTGATGTTGTTCAAATTGTTGGACCCGAATTCGAAAACTTGAAAATTTTCCAGCTCTACTTAGGTTATTCAAGAATAGAAATTAGGTGGCCTACAATCTTTTCAGTTCAAGAAAGTATTATGGTCTAAACAAATGTGAAGGGTCGGTAGTAAGTATAGATTAATCTACTCCTTTTAAAAAGGAAAAGGGGAAAAAGATAAGTCTAGTTAAAGATACTAATTTCAATTAATTTAACTTAATCATTAAATATTCAATTATTAAGTGTTTGCGGTCAATAATGAACAAAAAGAACGCTAGTGTAAAAGTTCAAGAAAATAGGGGAAAACGTCGAATGAAATAGGAGCAAATTATCTGAATAGTAAATAGCGAATAAATAAAACAACCAATAAACAATCAAGATCAAACTAAACAATAGAATTCATATTCATGCCTAGCAGCCAAGCCAAATTTCCATCTAAATAAGGTTCAAAGAATCCTATATTATTTAGGGTGTCAATATGATAAATAAATAAATAAATTCAAGTGACTATGTAGGTGTTAAATTGACTTATTAACTTAGGGAGAAATGTTGATTTTAAAAAAAAAAAGAAGAAGAAGAAAGTTCATTATTGAAATTATTTGTGCGTGTACTTGTGTGCAGCAAACTCATTAATTGGACGACTATATAACTTTATTAACCATAGAGGCACCATTTAAATCCGAAAATGAGGCCATTTTATCTCTGTCAACCGTGCGATCAACTATGCATTGCAGAAAGAAGGGGTAAGACTTCAGGTTAAGGTATGTTTACTGTCTATACCTTTCACAAATTTACATATTTTTAAATATCAAATCTCACAATGTACAATTATTTAATGAATAATTCTCAAGCATTGTTTTCCCACATAATCAAGTGCACCCAGTTATCCATTATCAGGGCTTAAGCCCTTTAGTTCACTCGCGTAGCTTTAACTCATGCTTCCCAATCA
Source organism: Selenicereus undatus (assembly GCA_017589665.1). NCBI lineage: Eukaryota > Viridiplantae > Streptophyta > Magnoliopsida > Caryophyllales > Cactaceae > Selenicereus > Selenicereus undatus. The sequence continues at coordinate 28,988,774 of JACYFF010031956.1, forward strand.
GCCTGGGAGATGTGCATCTTACGCAATGGTTGCATTATACATATGGACTCATCATTTTGGGTTCCATTTTTAGATAATAACTAGTAATAGTTTTAATATAATTCTCTTTTCCCCTCTTATTTCGAACTAAAATGAATTGAAATGCAAGCATCCACAAAAAATGTTATCTATTTTTATAATATGGGGGTAAACGTATGAAGCTTTAGCTATCTTTTTGAAATTTTGTGTTTTCATGTGTTTAGATAATATTTGCGAGTCTACCCTCAACTAACTTGAGACTATTACCTTAAAGTCATGGTGAAGGTGCCTAGCATGCTCACAATGATTGTGTTGACGACTTGATGGGTTGTTTATGTCCATTCCACTGTTAGTAGGATTTGAATAGCCATTTCAAACCACTTAAGAACGTTTCATAGCATTATTCTTATTAGAGCTCCCAACACCTAGTCTTGTTTTAGCGGGATGGGAGTAATGTTCTAACTTCAGTTGCATTGGTACTAAGGATTAGTAATGTTAATTATACTAATAAGTTATTTAGAGTTAGGATGTTACAATTTCCGAGCTAAAGGTTTATAGGAAGGCTATAAGTATTACTCATTTGCTCTCTACGGATGATTTTTTTTCTTTTCTGTAGAACGGGAGTGGGGGAAACCTGAAAGCTGAAGGAGATGTTAGAGGCCTATGGGAAAGCCTCCAGCTGAGCGATCAAGTTCCGAGCACTATGAAAGAGGTGAGTGATGAGATTTTGAGGGATTTGGGCATCTTTAATCCATTAGGACAGGAAGTTTCTTAGGTTGCCATCTATGATTGGTAGGAAAAAGAAGGGGGTGTTTCAATATTCAAGGAAGAGAGTTTGGCAAAAAAACGTCGTGGTGGCAAACAGTTTATCTATTTAGGCAGGAAAGGAGGTTTTCTTAAAGGTTGTGGTGTAATCTCTTGCTAATTACATTTGGGGCAAGGATTTTTTTTTTTTTTGCCATTCGGTTCCTTTTGTGAGGAGTTTCAGAGGGTGATGAAAAGTTTTAGTGGGATTTAGAAGAGAAAAGGAAAAGGTGGATCTCATGGGATAAGATGTGTGCACTAATAAGATTTAGGGGACTAGGTTTTAGGACACTCCATTAGTTTAATTTGTCTCTTCTTGCTAATCAAGGATGAAACTTGGCAAGGAGGTTGGAGACTCTACTGTCTAAAATTTTGAAGTCCGATTCTTTTCCTCAGTGTGATTTTTTACAAGTTGAGGAGGGGCAAACACCAAGTTTTTTGTCGAGGAGTATCATCAAAGCAAAGTGGATCCTAGAAGAAGATCATAGGTTGAGTGTAGAGTTAGAGAATAGGATTCATCTGTGGGGTGTAAATTGGCTGCATAGCTGACAAATCATGGGATGGGGCCTAGTATGCCAGCAGTGGAACCACCGAGCAAGAGCGAGAGAAAAGTTTCAATTAATTTGATCCTGCCTTCATTCATTCATTAACCAAGCATATGTGCAACCCTAATTTTATATCTTAAGCACAAAATAAGGAAAAGATATGATACAATCTTATCTAAAGATATTACAACTTCCTAATGGAATACAACTTCCTTAACAGTCCCCCTCAAGTTGGGGCATGCAAGTTCACCATGCCCAACTTGCTCCATACGTATTGAAACTATCGTTAGCCGAGAGCTTTGGTGAAGATGTCAGCAAGTTAATACTTCGGAGCAATGTAGGATAAGGTAAACTCACCGGAGTGAAAACGTTCATGAACAAAGTGGCAATCAATCTTGATGTGCTCCGTTCGTTCACGGAAGACAAGATTTTTAGCAATATGCAATGTTGCTTTATTATCACAAAACAGGTGCATGGGTTTGTGATGAAACACATTGAGAGAAGCGAGGAGAGATTTTAACCATACCAATTCGCTCGTAGTGGTTGCCATAGAGTGATATTCATCTTCGGCAAACGATCGCGAGACAATCATTTGTTTCTTAATTTTCCATGAAATTGGGGATCCCCCCAAGCATGACCAAGTAACCCATCAAAGATTGTCATGTGAGTGGACAAGCACCCCAATCTAAATCACAATAACCCACTAGGTTAAGCTCACTGGAGCTCTGGAGGATAATCCCACAATTGGGTGTCCTTTTGATATATCAAAGAACGTGACACGCATCGTTCATATGTTCTTCCCGTGGATCCTGCATAAACTGGGAGAGTATGTGGATGGCCTAACACAAGTCTAGACGTGTGATGGTGAGATAAATCAATTAGCCCACAGACAACGATAGTGCCCAGCGTCACTCAAGGAGCGTCTGGTAGCTAAGGCAAGCTTATGACTTTCTCCCATTGGAAATTCAGTGGGGTTGGCTCCCAAAAGACCACATTCATCAACCACATCAAGAGCATACTTACGCTGGCTAAGAAACAGGCCCTTTGGGCCACGAGGAACTTCGAGCCCAAGAAAATATCTCAAAGGTCCAAGATCTTTAATACTAAAAGATGCAAACAGATAATCCTTGAATTGACGTGAGGCATGACTGTCATTACCGGCTAGCACAATGTCATTAACATATAGCAACAAAGCCATAAAAATGTCCCCCTTCCTGTAAGTAAATAATGAATAGCCGACGTAGGATGAATAAAACCAAACTCTTACACAATTTCGAAGACAATTTGGCGAACCATTGGCGAGGTGCTTGGCATAGTCCATATAAGAATTTTTGGAGGTGACATACTTTGATGGGAGTGCTGCACGTAAAGCTAGGACACAAATTCATGTAGACTTCTTCGTCCAAGTCCCCATGGAGGAATACATTGTTCACTTCTAACTTATGTGACTCCCATCCTTTAGAGACGACCACAGAAAGAAAACAGCGAACAATGATCATTTTGGCCACAGGTGCAAATGTCTCATCGTAATCAAATCCCTGTACTTGATGATCACCACGAATCACCAAATGCACTTTGAATCATTGAATAGTGTGAGTTATACTTCACATGATACACCCATTTGCAACTGATGGGTTTCTTTCGCAAATGCAAGTCTTGGAGAACCCAGGTGCCGTTTTTCTCCAAGGCTCAGATTTCTTGCTCCATAGCTGCCCTTCAATGAGGATCTTTGTTGTCTCATGATACTATTTGGGCTTTGTGACTTTGGTTATGGCACCTAGAAAACTATGATGTTAAATAGAAAAGTTAGCACAAGTGACATCATTGACGATGGGATAAGGCGTACCTAAGGATTCTTCTGGAAGTCGACGAGCGATCGAGAGATGGTCTTTAGGCCACATGTTGTAACACACATAGTCTCTAAGGCGAGTAGGTGGCTTCGGGTTCGAGTTTCGCGGGAGACACTTGGGCTCGAAACTGCACTTGGCTGAGAACGTTCTTGTGACTGTGGGTTGGACGTCCTTAGCAACTTATCCAGGTGCTCTTGGGCTAGCCCTGATACTGGATTGGAAGGACAAGTGGCCGACTATGGCACACCAAACTCCTCAAGTGGCGAGCTTGTTGCATTACGGGCTGGACTAGTTTCAGCAGTGAAAGATAGGTTATGGTCCGTGGGAACGACTAGGCTTGTGTCTTCTGCTTGTTCCCTGGCATGGAAGGTTGCTGAAATGGGCCTTCAGGGAAGGAGATCATTGGGCCCAGATTTGAGCTCCCCTTGTCGGGTAGGCCATCTGGGTATGGCGAAGGACCCTCAACCGCATCCAACCTAGCAGTGTTGGAACGACGTCCAAATCCTCTACCTCAGGCCCATCATCATTATCATGTAAGTTGTTGGGAAATTCATGGTGATGTCTAGAGCTTAGGCTTGCATCCTTCGCAAAGGGAACTCATTTTCTTAAAAGATCACATCACGACTAATGAATATGTCCTGGGTTTCCAAATCATACATTCTTTAGCCCTTCTTGCAAAATAGGTAGCCAAGAAATACACACTTTCTACTTCTTGAGCCAAACTTGTCCTTTTGTTTTGGGTCATTCCAAGCAAAACATAACGTCCCAAAAACTTGTAGTGCCTCATATGACGATTCAAATTGGAGCAAGGCTTCATAAGGAATTTTCCCTTTTAGCAATTTTGAAGGAGTCCAGTTAATGAGATAGGTCGCCGTGAGGACACTCCCCCCCCCCAAAACTTAATAGACAAGTGTGCTTGAAATCGAAGTGCTCTTGCTACATTAAGAACGTGGCGATGTTTGCGTTCAACCCACCTATTTTGTTGAGGGGTGTCCACACAGATATTTTCATGTAGGATTCCATGTTCAAGATAGAATTCTTGCATCGGCCCGCAGGTAAAATCACTCCCATTGTCACTCCGAACTACCTTGACACCTTTGCCAAATTGATTTTTAATCATAATGATGAAGCTTTTGAGAAGTTTACTGGCTCGGTTCTATCTTTCATTAAGTAGACCCGAGTACGCCTACTAGCATCATCCACAATACTTAAAAAATAATGGGCACCACAAGATGAAGGAGTTCGGTATGGACCCCAAATATCACATTGAATTAAATCAAATACATCTTTGGAATTGTTCTTGCTAATGGGAAATTTACTATGAGTTTGCTTGGCCTGCAAAAATCTCTCACAAAATTCTTCTTAATTTTTATTCAAGCCACAAGTTACTCCTAAACTAAGAGAAAGCAAGGAAAGTGCTCACTTGATCGATGTCCAAGGCGCTTGTACCACAAGCACCTTGTGTTGACTGCATTTACTTGATTGAGTGCTGATCTCTTATAGTAGTAGAGGCCTTCTCGTTGCTCACCCGCTCCAATTAGAGTCCTTGAAGTGCAGTCCTGAACCACACAACAATCATCAAAAAATGTCACCGAGCATTTTAACTATTTACATAGCTTTGATACAGACACAAGGTTGCAATTTAATTTTGGCACATATAAGACGTTGTTCAACTCCAATCAATACTTTAAGACCACCAAGCCTTGTTCACTAGCCATAGTGTATGTCCCCATTCGGGAGCCCACTTGTCTCTGGAGATATTTTTTTTAAACTTTTTAAGCAAGGCTACATCACCTTCCATATGGGTCGAGGCGCCACTGTCGAGCATTCAACTAACACTATCTAACAGTTTTTCATATCCTCTAGCAGGCCTGTCTATCAGGCTCAATAGGCACTGGACTTGCTCAGCTTACAGCCCAGGAATGTTGATTAGGCCAACGTCACACCCAGTCCCTGCGCTAGGCCCACCAGGCGCTGAAACCATCTTGTGGCCCACGTCTTGCTGAACTGCGACTGCTGTTTCACGGATTGGGCCTTCTACCGTGACTTCTTGATCTGCTGCCTCCACCCAAATTACGCCCACCTCGGCCAGTTCATCCACACCCATGAGATCTCCAATTTGGGGCATACCTGATAACTTCATAGCAAGTTGCTTCTTCATGCCCAAATCGACCACATATTTTGCAAGCTTCTTTTTCAACCATGTTACCGTATTCCTTTGTTGCTAACGCCACTCTAGTCTCACTTCAATTATCTCGAGCAACCATGACTCTCTTATGATTCTCTTCTTATTATGTAATATTGAAAATTTTGTCAAGAGGGGGCAACGGGTTGAGAGCTAGAATTTGACTTCTAATTGTTGAGTATTGCTCATCATTCAAGCCCATCAAGAATTGATGTGCCTTGTCCAACTCATACATTGCCATAATCTTATTTACTGCTCCACACTTACATCTAGTGCAAGTGCACACGGGTACCTTTACAAGATTTGAGAGTGTATTCCACAAATTCATCAATTTAGAATAAAATTCACCAACATCCAAATCGCCTTGCTTGCTATTTGCAATGTTGGCTTTTAATTGGTGAGTTTTCGGTGTGTTTGCCATCGCATAATGCTTCTTCATATCTTCCCATATAATCTGGTCTGTATCATAGTAAGTAATACTCATTTGCAATTTTGAGTCAATTATATTAAGCAACCATGGGCATAAGATGGAGTTGGCCATGTCCCTTGCATCTACCTCTGAGAATTCTTCTCCTTCCTTTGGCTCGGGTCTAGTCAATCTTCCGTCTATGAACACCAACTTGTTTTTCTCTTTCAAGGCCGTTCTCATCGCTCGCTCACAAATCATAGTTCTTTCCATAAAAAAATCACCATCATGATCATCACACTAGGCCCCTATGAAGGGTAAAGATAGTATGGTGAATGAGGTTCGATGACGAACCTTGTTTTTTTGTTGCCAATCATTATGTGATGTTGATGGATGTGTTTTGCAACATGAGGCTCTGATACCATGACAAATCGTGGGATGGGGCCGAGTATGCCAGTCATGGAACAACTAAGCAGGAGCGAGAGAGAAGTTTGGATTAATTTTGCCTTGCCTTCCATTCATTCATTAACCAAGCATATATACAACCCTAACGCTATATCTTAGGTACAAAATAAGGAAAAGATATGATACAATCTTTTCCAAATGTATTACAACTTCCTAATGGAATACAACTTCCTTAATAATGGGATAGAGGAGATAGAGGTTCAATCACAGCTAATGGAAGGTTAGAAGAATCTAATGGTAGAGATTTGATTGGCTGGGGTGAAAAACGAAAAAGATGGGACCTAAGTGTTTTTAATTAGATGCTTGTCCAGGAGTAGGCAGAGGAAGTGTTGAGGATTCCCTTTTATAATTATGCTACTCAGGACACTTTAGTTTGGGATCTTAGTTATAGGGGGTATATACTTTAAAGGAAGGATGTTGGCATGACATAAAGGATAAGGTAGATGAGGTGCAGGCTCTAGAGGGGGAAGAGGTGTTTGGAGGAGGTTGTGGAACTTGAGTATTCAAGTTTTGGAAAGAACTTTGCTTGAAGGGGATGTAAGAATACCATCCCAAACAAACTTAACCTAGCGCACAAGCATATTATTGTGGAAACAGAGCGTGAATTCTACATGACGTGTATTGAACATCTTATGCATGTGATTTGGGAGTATTTGTTTGCTCAAGACTTATGAATACATGTGGACTTTGCTCAAAATTTTAATGTTGGATGTTATGAGAGTCTCAAACAATGCCTTCATGTTGTGTTAACTAAACTGAATGATGAGGGTAGGGAATATGATGTGATGCATGCATGCTTGAAGTTTATGGAACAATTAAAATGACTAAACTGAAAACTGAAGTAGAGCCTTTCTTGCAGCAATGTTAGAGAGTGGATGATGCCGAATTGAAGAGAAAGGTGAGGAACAAATCAAGAGACATGTAAAGATGGTGTAAACCACCTGGTGGTAGCTACAAGAGTAGAGGAGAGATAAGCATTGGTGATATCCTCTACGACCCTAATGGCATCGTCATTGCATGTTTCATGAGGGAGAGTACAAGAGCTAACGACAGTCATATTGCTAAACTTCTTGCACTTGGATGGGCTATCATGTGGGCGCGGGGAAGTAAGGATGCATGAGGCATGTTTGACACTGATTGCTTTTAACTATATATGGCCATAATGAGAGATGATGAACCTTTGACTAAGTCTGACAAACTTTCTGAAGAAGCATTGAAGTTTCAGCATTTCAATGTCTAGATGGGTGACCATCCTAATTGTGTTAATGACATTGTTTGGAAGGAGATATAATAAAAGTGTTTTTTTGGTGCAAAAATATGCATGGTACGTTCCGTTTCTTACTACGCCAAAATCAGGAATCTAATGTCCCCATACTCAATAGCACTACTATTAAAGTAACATAAAACCATACACTCAATTGTACATCATTTACAATAATTACATAAAAAGCAACCCACTCATCGCACGGGTTCAAAAAAAGTTAAGATATTAGTTCAATTTCATCAAATTTCTATTCAATTTAACGCTTTCGGTTTTCTTGCACACTCAGTTGGACCATCATGACCCAAGCAAAGTTTTTTCCTTTGTTTTAGGGGGGGTTGTTTCTGCAGGCTGGGCCATTGATTTGCAACATACAATGCGAGCCAAACATATTTTAGACGTGGGGGTCCAAGGCAATGACTCTTACTCACGTTCATTGAGATATGCACCTGAATCACTCGTTAATTCACATCGTTGACTGGAACCCACAAACGACCATATAGGCAAATTATTATATTTATCTATGTGTACATGCTCTTACATCCAATTTATATATATTTTCTTAGGATATATTTATCATATATTCTATTTTTTAATATATATTATTTATGCGTCAAATGAGATTATAAGAATACATGCTTCCAAGTATACAATAAAGGCTTTGGACCATATAAAATTGAGAGAACCCATAGCCACGACAGACGAACAGTGAACAAATGAGTCCTTAGATTCCTCTACCACCCACATTTCTATTTTATTCATAATTACCACTTACAGTTTTTTTTTACTCAAGTCTACCACCAAGTTTTTTCTTTAAGTTCAAGATTACCACTCTAAACCCCTTGACTGACTACTGTAGGTTTTTGAATTTTTGAATTTTTTATTTAAACTGGTGGGGCCCACAATAAAAAAAGCAAGGAAAAGGAAAAAATAAAAAATTTACTGAAGTTCCCTCCAAAGATAATATCATGCTGATTCACGCAAGATTGCCTTCTTAGCTTCCAAAAACAACCCTAATATCTCACCCTCTCTGCAGACCTCAAGGATAGCTTTTTTGTATGTGGGATTTAGAGAAGAAATTGTTACTTTTGATCAATTGTCATCATCATGGTTGATCAAGGAGCCAATGGTTGCTTATAGCATTGCTAAAACATCATAGGGTATGTGTTCAAATTCTGGGGAGAGAAAACAAAGGGAAATTGAAAGTATTTGAGGGCTACGTTTGTGTATCTATTGTAAAGTTCAAAAAGAACAAGTTTTATTCTTTTCCTTTGAATATGCAGAATGTTGATGATGGCTTTATTACATGTGCATCACGGTGGATATTTTCAAAAAGTGCCTCATCTTGTGTATGGTTTGGGAGAGATGAAAAAGGTTGAACGTGATGCCGATTATTTAAGTGTTGGTAACATTAAGGGGATTGTTATCGAGTTAGGGTATAATGCAAGGAGGATTAAAAAAATATACTTTAGCAAGCCTGAATTACCATTTGAAGAGAGCTTGGTATTAATTGAAAGAGACAAAGACGTGCATGAATTATTAAGGTTATGCAAAAGCATAGAGCATGCCAATCTACATGTTGAGCATAATGATGAAGTTGACTTTGTTGAATCTAATAAATCAAATGAGGATCATAGTGATTGTATGGTTGATTATGAGAATTACGAGTATGGATCTGATGTTGAAGATGAGGAAATTGCTCGAATTAGAGAGAAAAAAAAGAAGATGCATAAGGAAGTACTTGCAGGCTTAAAGGGGCTGAGAGCAGAAAATGGAGAGGATTGGGAACAAAGCAATGCATTGGATGATATTTATGCACATTACCAAGATTCTGACGATGTGGATAGTCCTATAACTAGTGACACAAATGACGATGATGGTGATGATAAGCAGAGGAAGAAAAATAAGAAAAGGACAATAAGATACCCTCGATATAACGCAAGCTCATCAAAGGAAGGAATTGAGCTACAAGTAGGCCTCATGTTCATTAATAAGGAGCAACTTAGAGATGCCGTGGAGGACTATCGTATAATGAAGGGGTACGACATTAGGATACAACATAGTGACCAAAAGGATTTCAGGCATTTTGCAATGCAGAAGGATGTGAATGGAGTTTGTGGGCATCTAGACCACAACGTGAGCAATCTTTTCAAATTAAAAAAATGCCTAAACCTCATAGTTGTGTTCCTTGCAGCTTTGAGAGAGGAAAGAGGAAGATGTCAACTAAATGGTTGTCACATAAATATATGAAGACTTTGAAGTTGCAACCAAGCTTAAGGTTGAGGGAGCTAAGAAACTTGATTGAAGCCGATCACAATTACAAGCCTACTATGTCTATGTGTTTCAGAGTTCGAGCAAAGGCTTTGACATTAATCTTACGGGATTACAAGGTTCAATTCAGCATGATAAGGGCTTACGCTAAGGAGCTTCTTAGGAAGAATAGAGATTCTACCGTTAAGATTGATGTGGAAAGAAATGGAGATGGCAAATGTATGTTTAAAAATCTTTACATATGTCTTGGTCCTTTAAAGAGAGGATTTTTGGAAGGATGTAGAAGAATATTGAGCATTGATGGATGTTTCTTGAAAGGGCCATGGAATGGACAACTTTTGGCTGCAGTAGGTTGAGATGCAAACAACCAAATGTATCATGTTGCATGGGGTGTAGCGCAGAGAAAGGACAAGGAAACATGGCTTTGGTATATTCAGTTCCTGGTTAATGACTTGGAAATCGAAAATGGGCACAGATGGACTATCATTTCATACCAACAAAAGGTAAACTTATATATATCACAATAGGCTCTAGTTATATTATCTCCAATAGATGTTCAGTATTTCTCATAAAAGCTACATTACGACCATGAAATACAGTTTCTTCTTATTTTATAATTTATTTATTTTTTTTGTGTTGGTTAAGGGGCTGGTTGATGCAATCTCAAATCTGATGCCAAAGGCTGAACATCGACTATGTGCAAGACATGTGTATGCTAATCTAAGGAAGAAATGGAAAGGTTTGAAATTCAGATACGTGTTTTGGAGAATTGCAAAGTCATCAAATGAAGTCGATTACAATAAGCACATTGAGGAGATGCAAGAATTGGATGTTCATGCTTGGCAATTCTTGGAAAGAAAGGAACCTAAGCATTTTTGCATACTTTTCTTCAAGCCATATGCAAAATGTGACTCTGTCAATAACAATATGGCTGAAATATTTAATGCATTCATCATCGAGGAAAGGTTTAAGCCTATATGGACCATGCTTGATGAAATTTTCAAGAAAGTCATGTCAAGAATTGCTTCTAAGAAGCAGATAGCAGACCATTTGCAACAAGATATATGTCCTGTGATTTTGAAGAAGCTAGAGAAAGCAAAAGATACATGTAGATGGTGGCAAGCAAGTAAAGCTGGCCATGGTATGTATAGTGTTAATCATGGAAGTGACGGTTTCGTAGTTGATATAGTGGCCAAGACTTGTACTTGTAATGCATGGGAGTTAAGTGACATTCCATGTCATCATGCTTTAGCAGTGATGAGAGAGGAAAAAATGAATCCGACTCAGTTTGTTCATAAGTGTTATAGGACTAAAATGCTTAGAAGGACTTATGCGCATACCTTACAGCTTATAAATGGACCAAATTTATGGTCTCCATGCGAAGAGGAGCCAATTGTTGCCCCTGTTTTCAGAAAGAAGAAAAACGGGAAATATCAATTTAAAAGGAGGCCAGAAGAAGGGGAAAGAAGACCTCGCGGCCAATATGGAGTTGTCCCAAAATCAGGCGAGACAAATGTTCAATATGTAAACATTATGGGCATAACAAGATGACGTGCAACGAAATGGTAATATTATTATTCAATTTTCCTATTTTGTAATATTTTTTTAACATTACTATTCACCTGTACCTCGCATTCTATGTGCAACCTTCACTTTACCATTCTTCCAATGCTATTGTTAGTCCCCCAATTGATCTTGCATCAGCACCCCCTATTTCTTCATATGTTGCTTCTGGTTCTGCTACTTCAGCTTCTGTACACACTGCTTGTGTTACTTCTACTGCTTCATTCTTTGTTGATACTGCACCTGAAACAGTTGCCACTTCCTCTGCACACGTCTTTGATGCTCCTGATTTCCCTTTTACAATTGACTTTCTTGATGCTGCAACTAAACACCCTGGTGCTGTTGAATTTGGCACTACTACTGCTGCCCATGATACTGCTAACATCTTCATCAATTACATACCAAAAGGCAAGCTTCCTGTGAGGAGAAACCGAGATGGGGAGGTCATTCCTACCCACAACAGTCTCACATTTGCAACATTAGATGAATAACTTGTAAGAAGTATTTTGAGTTGTGTATACGATGGCGCGAAAGAACAGCTTAGGGCCACTCATTTTTTGGTCTGATTAGTGTTTTGGATTATTGCGTATTTGTGAGAGGATATTACTTTTAAAGGCTCAATATTACTTGTTTGCCATGCTTTATTCAAGAATTATAAGTAAAAAATCTGCCCACTAATATAAGCTTCTTTGCTCGTTTCTGGTAGCTTCACAACTGCATTTATCAGAAAAATCACACCATATTGCATTAGCATACAACATAGCAGGGCATGCCAGCAATTGAAGATGTAACCCTTTAGAATCAAGAACTCGAGTAATTGCCACATTGCCACATACAGAGGCAATTTTTACTGTCAATATGAGTTATTGTCATTTTGCATTATTTGATCACAGAAACAATACTCAATTTTGACCTAAAACACTACTCAATATGAGTTATTGTCATAAAGAGGCACCATTGCTCATCCACCACTCAATTTCGACTTGAAACAATACTCAATTTCAACCTGAAACAATACTACATTTATCAGAAACATTGCCACATACAGAGGCACCATTGCTCATATGCTGAATAGTGTAACCAACTCATATTGATAGTAAAACTTGCTCATCCCCATTTTCAATCTCTGTGGACCAACAACTGTCAAATTTTTAATAAACCATAATGAAACATTCCCAACATGCTATAACAATAACCTACGCATATAGCATCATCCGGGAGAGCTTAGTTCCTAGCACAAAATTAGCTATAAAGAGGTCCTTAAAATAAAGAACAAGACTAACCCCTTGAACATAAATAATTAGGCAATGTTCCTGTGGAAAAAATATATATATTTAATACTTGTACAGAAGCCACAAGGAACAACATCTTTAGATAATAATTCAACATTGAATTAACTTAGTCTTGAGTTCACCTTTGACAACAAGCTGACAGATGCACCCAATAATAGCAACAACAAAGGAGCTATCAGCACCATCAGAAAGGGGAAACAAAAATTGGGAAGCTCCACTTCTTCTGAAATAGCCCCACAGCCAGCAAGCAAGTCCAAAGTCTATTTCTTCCTCAGGTACATGATACTTGATCCTTCAGACTACTATTTTCTTCTGTAAAAATGCTCATCATCGTTGCCAATCCTTCAGACCACTGAGCTATTCAATTCTTAGTTTTGGCTGGGAGAATTTGGGCAAGAACATAACCAGATAAGAGGGGAAGAAGATGTCTTTGAAAATATGTTGATTTGTGAAGAACATGAAGAATAGATGAAGAACACGAGATGATTTCTAGAGAGAAGTAGCAAATTCTCCCTCTAACTTTCTGTGTATATTTCTGTGCATGTATAAGATAAGACCAGTGGAACCTACTAGAGAACTGTATCATGACATCAGTGGATTTTTTATTAAAAAAAGAAAATTGAAAATGCCGGCTACAGCCGGTAGTACAAACCAGTGGTGTCATTTTTGAAAATGGAAAAACGTCTAAGCGGTAGATTTAGACAAAAAATATTGTGGGTGGCAGGTTTGAACAGAATGAAAACGTTGGTGGTATAGTAATTCAAGGACTCGTGAACAAATACAGAAACCTGGTATTTCGGTGTGTCTGTGGACTGTGCGCCAAGAAAAAGAGGAGAGAGAGAAGGGAAAACATGGGATGGGTGTGGAGAGACGACGACGATGAGTCGTCCGATTCTGGTTCGTTCGGCATGGCGGGTTTCCAAAACCCTAACTCGGGCTACGGCGATCATTGTTCGACTAGGAGAATCGTTCAAACCAAATGCAACACCGAGGAGGTCGAGCCTGGTAAATTTGTCAAAAAATGTGAGAAAACTGAGCAGATTCTCAGGGATTGCGTTGGCAAGTACGTCTCTTTCTCTAATCTCTATCTCTACTCATGATTTTGTCCCCCCCCCCGGGCCCCTCCAAAAATAGGAAGTTGGTTCTTGATATTAGTTGTGATTGATTTGTGATTCTCATGTTGTTTCATTCGATTAATATATGTGCTTTAGGGATTTAGTAAGTCGATTGATTTCGTCCTAATGCGCCATAATTGAATTATGAGTAAATTTTATTCGTGTTGCTGGTAATTGCTGATTTTTGAATTTAAATCTGCTGGTAATTGCTGATTCTTGAATTAAAATCCGCCGCTGTTGGCTACCTGGGTCAACGACTCAACGGCAGTGCTAAAGCTTATATTAGCATAATGCATTCAAGTTTGGGTCCATGATTTTGATTGGTTTTGGTTGGTCTAGGTAGTTGTGATAAAAATTGTGGGCTTGATTGGCACATTTGGGGGGAATAGGAGTTTATTTCCCAAGATTTGACTATTGATGCATATGAATATGATTTCTCGTTATCCTTTCCTAACTATAGAGATTGGGGTGATCAAGTACTTCACTTTGTGCTGTTACACTATTATTTTCATTTTACCTCTATAGTTTCTAATATGATAATTGCTAATTATATGTGTACACACATTGGGCTCAAATTGGCTCAATGTGAATTTGTCGGCATTGTGCAGCTGAAGACTGGAGAACTTTTAGAGTTCTTGGGTGTATGGCAAATCAAATTGTTTGATTGCAGAAAACGCCATTTGTAGTGACAAAGACTGGAAAATTTGCTTGCTGTGCATGGTTTAGCATATGAGCTTGTTGAAGGTCATGTAGATATTCACTTTTCTTCCAATCATTGTTTGTTATTATCAAGATTAGAGTCGATGCAGGAATGTCAACCGTGTCGAGGACATGTCTCATATAGCTCAAGTAAAATAAGCAAATATGTGACGGCGGTGCAGGCACAAATATACGTTGGAAGTTACGCAGAGGCTATATACCATCTAGATATTCTACGGGAGAAATTGATTAAAGGTGCATTTAAACTGTCTGCTATCGAGTTGTTAGTACAACAGGAGAATTCTTACATGTTGTAAGAATGGGCTCATGTTGATGGCAACATAAATACATAATTATGATGCTTTTGAGATTTTTCATTATGCTGAAGAATGCAGTATATTCAGCTAAATTGTGGGAGAAAGTAGCTAGGATGAGATGCACAAACAACAATTATCGTAGGATGACACTAAGAGTTCTCTTCTTTGCCTCAAGAATGGTGGACGACCTTAGTAATTCTGGTCATTCCAACTTTGATGGAGGAGATTGACTACAAGAGCAATAATTGTGTGCATTTCAAACATGATTTGAGGAAGACTACTGTGATTCCCGTGGGATAATGGAATTTGGAAGTGCCCTTAGTGCTAAAGTAATATCTATTAGGGTTTGATATACTGCATGGTAATGATTTCAAGAGGGAATGCATCAGTTGGCACTTGGATCATGAGTTTGGTTGAGAAGTTGTCATGCATTACTGTATATGTCACCTCATTGTAATTAAACAATCTTTTCCTTTGTTTCTTTTTATGGGCAAGGATTTTTGGGCGGGGGGGGGGGGATGTCTTATTTTTAATAGATGGGATGAAGTAAAGGCGTGCTAGCAGGCGGGGTTTAATTTTTGCATGTAGTTTGCATGGCTTTTTCTAAGTTTGTATGACCACAGCATATATGGTGGCCTCCCTTTTTTAATGTTCTGTTTGCCAGCCAATGGGTCTTTGACTAGTCTTTCTCGAAAAATATCACTTGCATTCTTAATCATAATATTTCTGAATTTTTTAATTTGCTGCTCTTTTCCATGCGCCCCCCCCCCCCCCCCCGCGGGCGGGTTTTGCACATGGTGCAATAGAGAGAGTGTTAGGTATAGATATGTCAAAGCAGTGTAATTGATTTGTTGTAAAGACTCTTTTCCCTGTCATTTTTGTTCGTACATGGTTCAGTAGATATAGAGTTCAATAAAACCTAGTTTAGATATTACACGGATCAATGTCTAAACTTTGCAATTGGTTCGTTGCAGCGGCTGTAGTTTTCAACTCGTATCCCAAGGGGGAGAGAGTTTATGTGGTACCATGGTTTTGAGGTGTTTTTGGGGATACTTTTCTCTTGGATACCTCCCCTTCCCAAGTTCATGTTACTACTCACTACCAAAACAAATGTCCCTTTTCCAGCACCTACACAGGTGTCCCCAATTTTTAAGATTGGGATCATACAGAGCTACATGACAGATGGTGACTCTGTAACTATATTTGCTTGGATGTGATTGTCAGATTCGTACATTACCCTAGCATAGGCACAGTGTTGCACTCTGGTACTGCATTGTGGTAATTTTTCGTCAAGTAAGATATTTAACTGGCAGTCAGTCTACTACAAATCAAATCTAGTTTGAAGCCATTCCCTAAATTAGGGACATTAATTGTGTAACGCAGTGCATATGTACATTACATGTTCTAGTTGTTACAAGAATAAATACTTGGTCCTTAGTTTTTAGAGAACAGTACAGGGATTGTTGAAGACCACAATACTCAGCTGCAAATTCTCCTTCTCCTCTGCCCTGTCTATTTAGAAGGAAACAAATAATTTCAACTGTTCTGCTGTTAGTTGCCCCTGCACTCAATAATGTATTCTATGTTTAACAGGCCTGCTGAGATTGTGCAATCAAACAAGGAATACACTGAAGAAGATGTAGCTCATGACATTATGAGAAGGCCATCCTTCCCAGGATCTTCTGATGTTCGACCCTTTGAATTCCCTGGTCTTCGGAGTGATATAGAGGGTATTGAGCGTAACTTCTTTGGCGGCATCAACCGTTTCTTCGAAGTTGCTGATGAGATGAGAAACAGCTTTTTCCACTTGATGAATGATCCATCCTTGTTTGGCGGACACTCTTCATCGTCAGCAGCAAGGAGACAAGGGGTGCCAATTGAAGACCACATTCGGAAGGAACGAGAAACAGGCCGAGACGAATCCAAGTCTGGCAGTATTGATCTTTCTGGACTAGCCAGAGATGTGTAGCTTCAATGAGATCTGATTTTTTTTGCCTTCATCATCTGTTTCGCTATTCTATCGGCATGAACATATGCAATTCATGTTTTGTAACGCTGCAATTTCATGTGCTTAAAACCCCCGTGGAAAGAAAAACTGAAAAAAAAGGCACAATTTCAATTGTAATATCTGACAAGTTATGAGGGGGTAAATATTGCAGTTTAGTTTCATGCTGAAGGGGTTTTTCCCTCGATGCATGCCGTTCGCCCTCTCTCACTGTCTCTCTCTCTGTCTCTCCCCCTGTGTCGTATTTTCCCTATTTTACATCTTTATGAACGTTTATGTATCTCTGTTGCTGTTCTTGTTTCTTTCTTAGTTATCTTCTGTTGTCCTCGTTTTGGACTCGATCTTCTTTGCCATCCATCCCCTTTCTCCTCTTTGTTCCTGTCTGACGACTCCATTCTCTGTTTTCCGGAGCATATCCTTACGTGAGGTGGACGGTTGTAGCTTTGTGGGTGATATTTAAAAATAAAAATAAAAATGTATACATATAGTTGGCGACTAATGATGTATCTTGGGTTTACTGAATCATTTTGGGTGATTTTTAACCTTCTAGTAGAAGTTACTGCAAGCAAACTTCCACTATTTACTGTATTAAACAAATTTTTGAACATCCATGCGAATTGTCTTTCCTATAGCTTAGATGGCCTCAAACCATCCGAGCGAAGGAAATTTGACGGATCAGCTTCACCTGATATTGCAAATTGCATGCTGTTGTCCTTTTGGAGCAATTAGACACTTAATACTTTGTAGGTTGGAGACAGCTACACAATAGCCTTGGGACTAGGAGTGGCAATGGGACAGATACGTGGCAGCTTTCGCCGTACCCTCACTCATACCCATTTTCAAAATTAATACTCATACCAACACCTATATCCATTGAGTATTGTAAAACTATACCCATACCCATACCTACTCGATATAGTGGGTATGCTTGTTCTATTTGGGTACATATAAAACAAAATAAATTAAATCCATTTTATACTCATATTCAACATCAAATAGTCAATATGCCATATGAACATCAAGTTTCCAACAAAAATGTCATATCCACCAAATACAAGCAAAAAATTAACACTCGATAGTTATTGTTTCTAACAAAATGTCCAATCGAAGTCTTGAATATAATACAATTCAAAACAACTAACAAAATATCTAAGTCTAAGTAACAAATTAGAACTTCGAATAAACGGATACGGATTTTACATGGGGAAGATATGGGGCGAGTATTGATAAACTGTGTATGAAGTGGGTATGGGGCGGGTGGGAGCTATACCCATACCCATACCCGTTTTATCAATACTCACCAAACACCCATTTTTTTTCATTTTCAATAACCATACCCATACCCATACCCATTGGGGCATGTGTTTGCGGGTTTTAAGCGGGTATGAATTTTTTTTTCGCCAGCCCTACTTGAGACACGATCTCCAAGCACAATACCAAGTGTAGTAGTCAAAATGTTCTGTATCATTAGCAGTAACATGATCCAACCAAGGCTGTTAGAATCAAGATCCTAGTTAGAGTCTAAGGAGGATCTTTAAAATCGGAATCATAGAATCGAATTGAGGATCATAGGATTCTAATCTTTGTATAGAATAGTGAAGATTATTTTTATAAGAACAAAAATTTTAATAAACATCCATGATGATTGTAGAAATTCAACTTAACTTTATTTTATGGGCAATTTTGACACAAAATATATAATGTTAGAATAATTCCTCAATCACAGTAAAGTGTGCTCTTGACAAAATTTATTTAGAATTGAGGATCAGATCGCATGATCATAGAATCGTATTATGATCTTACCGTATGTTTTTTTGAACTAAATTAGAATCCTAAGATCCTAGTTTACTTTAAAATTCTAGTGAGAGTTGGATCGATGAGGTGTTTTTGGATCGTAAAATCGTAGGATCATAGAATTTGGGTCGAGCGTTTAATAACTGTGGATCCAACAATTTGAATCTGATGAAAACCTGAAACCACTGATTTCTATCAACCTAAGAAGAGGGGCGGGGGGTTACTTCTGAGTAATTCAATGGCATTGTGAAAGAAGTTGACCTGGTAAAGCTAACTTTGAGGTCTTCAGCCCTGGAATTTCGTTCTTTTGGACGTGCTTCCATGTCTGGTAGTTCTTTTTTATTGGTCAAACCAATTATTTGAAGAAGTCTACATAAGTGGTATATAATGATTAACCCAATAAGCCAAAAGAAATTAGGTCAAATAATGTTAGCCACAATGCCAGTAATGTTAGCCACAATGCCAATCAAACCAAACCACATTAAGTTGACCTATTCATCCAAAATCGTATTGAAATAGACTCTCCTATAGTAATATAATACTTGAACTTAAGTTCTAAAAATGTTGACAATGTAATTGAGATAATAGTTTAATAGCTCAAATGTATAAGAGTACTGTAAAAAATAATAGAGGCATTTTTATCAATGTGAATGTTACCTCCCACAAGCTATTGTGGCATTGAATTTAAAATTTTACAATCTTTCTTGTAAGGGAGATTATAAGAGGACGATATGATGAGTTTAGTCCAATGTATATTTGCATAATTAACCAATTTTACAATTAATTTTCTCCGTAAAATGTTTTCACAAAATCATTCTATAAAATATTTTCACAAAATCTTATTTTTGTGGGTCTCTTGGAATCAGGCTCTCTACGGGCAGGATTGTCGATAGAGGTAAGATTATCTACATCTAAATCTTCCCAAACTTCGCGAAAGCGGGACCCACACTAGGAGTTATTGTTGTTACTACTATTGGTCTTTTGAGCCCGTAACAAAAACATATATAGTTAAAAATAGCGAAAAAAAAGCAACTTGTGGGTCTTCAAAAGTCGACAGAATATGATGACTGTCAACTAAAAGTTAAGGAACACCACCAAGAAAGGCAGTAGGTACTCTTTCCCAATACAAGAAGTTTAAGGTGTAAATTTCACTTAATCTAATGTTTGACCACTTTATATGCAAGACTTATCTCATTAGCTATAGACTCTTCATGATTTCAGATTTACGAACTCTTTTTTTGGGGCGGGGTCATATGGCTACGTTTCACAACAAAACAATCCAAGACACGAGTTGCTTAAGTAACCATACAAGTTGTCACCAAAATTAATAAGATATACCTTTAAATTACAACTTTGCTACCCTATGCATATGCTTTTAACTCATGCATGCCCGAATTTGTGGACAAAACATAATAGGTAAACTGCTTTATTGTAAACAATGAAAGAGTCAATACATTCAACCAATTGTAAATATATCCTGCAACCTTTACGATTGTGATCCAATGAGCACGCACTATTTAAATGTGAACACCTTCGAAGTGTAGTGGATGTGGAAAGGCATAGCACTCATAATACATGACATAAAACCTCTATAAAGAATATTTAGTGATACATTCGTACGTGCTCGTTGATAATCCATAACAGGCCATTCAAAAAGTAAATTTCTTCCAATTTTTGTGGAGTAATACCTAAAAGTCCCCATTTTTCTTATCCTATCATTGATGCTATTTTTTTTTTTATTCACAGAAACGCACAAGTTCCTAGTATTATTATGTGATCTATTATTTAATTAAATTTTTTTCTTTATGAAAGAAGTTCAATTAAAGCGTGAATTATTAAATTGTTATATTTAGCTCAAAAGTTAAGTTCATTTCAACCAAAAAAAAAAACTATGAATTAAGTTCCGTTTGAAAAACATTTACGAGTTTGCACACTTCTCCTTCCATGTCGAAAACCTAAAATCAAAATTTCATTGCTCTGTAGAACTTCTTGCATCATCTTTGTTGACTCAAGAAAGCCCTTGTTTAAAAATTGAAGGGAATGGAAAGATTGTTGTATGTTAAATTTAAAATTGAGGTTTGTGATACAATTTATCACAATTTTCTTTCTCGTTAAAACTTTTATCGCAAACTTGACTTCTGGTGTATATGAAGTATCATAATATTAATTATCTTTGTTGTAGTACAATACAATACAATACAAATGACAATAATAGTAAGGAAAAGAGAGAAATCAACCCTCAAGCCTAGTATAAAAACTCTCATTTAACTATCATATATATCTAAGGGCATGTTTGTTTCAGCATTTAAAATTAGTGTTTATTGGCGACCAATTTGTGTTTACGAGTTATTGTAAATAGCGGTTAGTGGTTGTCAGCATTTATCAGCATTTACTAGTGGTTACTAGCAATTACAAATAGCGTTTAGAGATAATAAATAACAATTAACCAATGATTACTAGTAGGTGGCAATAGTTAGGATTAACGATTAACGGTTAATAGTCACTGGGGGTGGTCAGAAGATTAGCGGTTACCAACTCCTTCTAAATGATGAAATGAGTAGGTGCTAAGCGCCAAATGGCATGCTTACTCATTAAATAAACCTTTTTTATATAAAAGATTTAGACCGATGTGATCAGATGTAACTCAAATATGACAACTATTGCTTCTGGGGACTTATTGAACCATTTTATACGAGTAAGGGCCTCTTCTTTTTGTTGGTAAATCCTAATTATCAACATCGATCAACTTCAATTCACTTCAACCCATTTCAACCAACTTCAACTCACTTTAATAAAAAAAATACCAACTTCAACTTATCATATAAAAAAAATACCAGCTTCAACCCACTTCAACTCATTTCTATCCACTTCAACAAAAAAATACTAACTTTAACCCATCATATAAAACAATATACTAACTTCAACCGACTTCAACTTATTTCTACCCACTTCAACAAAAAATAAGAACTTCAACTCATTTCAACCATTCTCAACCTACTTCACCAATTTTCCAACGGAAAAAACAGGCCATAACTTTACTGGTTCTCCTTAAGGAGGTTCTCGAATTCGAGTCTTTTGAATAGAAAAAATTTGGGATGCAGAAGCTTTACTTCTTATTGGGCCAACAGTAGTTCGACTACAATAAAATGGAGGATCTAAGACAAAAAAAAAGACAATTTGTTTCCAATTTTCTAGTAATCCTGTGAATATTCTAGGAAGACAAATGACTAAGGTCATTCGCAACGCACAACTTGCGGAGTAGAGGGTGGGGCTTGCGTGTGACACGCTTGGCACAAGGCCTCTGTCTGCCAGCGAAATGGGGGAGGGAAACGCATGGGAGACCGGCCCAACATTCTCCCCCGCAAGGTAAATTTTGGCTTTTTTTGTTTTTTCTTTTTTTTTGGAGGAAATATATAGTTTTTAAATAATTTAAAAAATAAGTAGTGTGCTATGAGGTGGGTTCATGCTAAATATTTTTATTGGAAAATTAAAATTGAGTTCCATAGGTTGGAGAAATATTGAAATATAAGTTCCAAAATTGTGAAATTTTTGTTGATGTGGCAGGTTCAAGTTTTAAAAATTGGAACTCTGACTGAAAATGCTCTAAAAGCCGACATTTTTTACGACGACGCGGGGCACTATGTGGATACCTGAGTCAAATCAGGCCAAAACCAAAATTCAAATGGCCAAAAAATAAAAAAATCCAGCAAAAACATCATCCATCTTTCAAACCCCAGAAATCGTGACCGTTGATCCCCTCACAGTGCCATGCCAATGCATTTCTGTCAACGATGTTGATCATAAAAAATAACACCTATGCCTCTGTGTTGGAATTTGAATGGCATTATCAGAAATGGTGCTGTTCCTGTAATTCCTCTCTCTCTCTCTCTCTCTCTCTCTCTCTCTCTCTCTCTCGCTGGCTTTCTCTCTCATCCCTCTTGGCTTTGACATAGGAGCGACTAAGTGTTAGGAATTCTAAAACCTTTCCTGTTGGCAACGTAACAATTTTATGTGATTCTTCTTCCATACACATGCATGAGATCTTGTCGCCTAATCCATCCCAAGTTTCTTTTCATATCTTTTTTCCATTTGTCTTATGCGAATCTAATCTTTCCTAGAGTGGCGATTTTCTCTATCTGGGGTGTCGGGAATTCGTCTTATTTTCCCACATTATCATCATTTCGTGAATGCCCATCAAAGTGATTTTCGGTTAAGATTGTGCAAGATTCAGTTTTTCCTTAAGCGGAGCTTAAATTTGATTAAGGGTTGAAATTCTTGTATTTTTAGGGAAATTTAGTGCCCTGCATTGTTGAATCATCTGCTTATTTGTTGAGATAATTGTCTAAGGGTCTATTAGTGAACGGCCTCTTGGCTCAGGGCTAAGAGGCTACTTACATGTGGATCTTCCTAAACCCATTCCATTAAGGGGGGTTTGCATATATCAGTTGGTTGATATATTTTGTGTATCTACCCTGATATAAAAGGTCATTCATATATTACCATGTTTCAGTTGTGGGCTGAATGGGTTTTCTGGTGACAGCAGGGGAGGATAGCTACAATTTTGGCTGTCTTAGAATAACAAAGCCCTGAACCCATTTGGGAGAACAGAAGCTAAATGGGTTCAGGGTAATGATTTGTGAACATGCTGAAAGAAGCTGAAGACATTTAGACAAAGACAAGTTTGGTATGAGATGGGAAATAATTGTGTTTCAAGGCTTGGCTTCTTTGGGTGTAAGTCAACGAATCAGGCTGTAGCAGATAGTTCAAAACTTGATGTCAAAAACAAATCATCAGCTAGTAAGAATGCAGATGGATATGCAGATGTTCAGGTTAAGGCACCTGAGGTGGTGAAAATTGGAGGTAAATTGAACAGGCAAGAAAGCAGATCAGTAAGGCAAGGAAGCAGGTTAGGGAGACAGGGGAGCCAGTTAGGGAGGCCAGAAAGTAAGTTACTGAGGCAGGAAAGCCGGTTGAGGAGGCAAGAGAGCCAGTTTGTAAGGCAAGAAAGTAGATTAAGCAGGCAAGAGAGCCGAGTACTTAATAATCCTAAGCCGTCTGCACATGTGAGGCGAGTCTCAAGTGCAGGGCTCCAAGTAGAGACTGTTTTGAACAGAAAGACAGGCAATTTGAAGGACTATTACACTTTGGGAAGGAAACTAGGACATGGGCAATTCGGGACAACTTTCCTTTGCATAGAGAAAGCAGGTGGCAAAGAATATGCCTGCAAATCGATTGCGAAAAGGAAGCTCGTTAACAAGGAAGATGTGGAAGATGTGAGAAGGGAGATTGAGATTATGCATCATTTGAAAGGGCATCCTAATGTGATCACCATTAAGGATGCTTATGAGGATGCTGTGGCAGTTGATGTTGTCATGGAACTATGTATCGGAGGGGAACTCTTTGATAGGATTGTCAGAAGGGGTCATTACACAGAAAGGAAGGCAGCTGATCTAGCCAGGACGATTGTTGGTGTTGTTGAAGCCTGCCATTCGTTAGGAGTAATGCATAGGGACCTTAAGCCTGAGAATTTCCTTTTCGTGAATGAAGATGAGGAATCACCTCTTAAGACCATAGACTTCGGGCTGTCTATATTCTTTAAGCCAGGTATGATCCTGGAGACTTTGATCTGAATAAAACTTTAGTATTGTTCTTGAAAACGCATTTTAAAGGATGGCTGTTCCCTTGACATCGTGATAACCACATCTTTTCATAGTAGATAAACTAGTCATATATGTGGTATAAACTTTGTGAGACCTTTCTGTCAATACAAAGCCGCTTTGGTTGCTTTTCCTTTTTTAAAACTAAAACAGGCTAATATAGCACTTATTTTCTTGTCATTTGCATGTACCCTTGTTTTGATTCTAATCAGTTTTCTTGTCTTTTGTCTTTGTCATGTATGAGTATGCTGTTATGATCTACGGTAGTCATACCACTAAACTAATATGCATATATGATACATAGTGAATCTACTTTAGGTTTCTGGATTCGATAGTCGATGCATTGATCACTAGGAACAACAACAACAACAACAACAAACTCCCAAAGTGGGTCCCGCTTTCGCGGGGTCTGGGGAGATCCAGCTGTAGGCAACCTTACCTCTACCGGTATTCCTACCCATAGAGAGGTTGATTCCATAAGACCCACAAAAATATTTTTGAGAAAAAGGGTTGGAGGGGAAACGATTGCAAAACCATTTTCCGAAGTAAGAGAAAGGGGCGAGGGAAAGGGTTCTGATACGCGAGTAAAGAGGGGGTAGAGACATACCTCAACAGAATCGTAGGTGCTTGGTGTCGTGACAATTCGTAACCGCATGACCTGCAAACAAGCAAACCAAAAACCCACCCCACCCCACCCCCCACCGCCTAGGCTGCAGCCTCCTACGGTGCCGATCCCCTACAATCAGGGACCTTAATCTTGTCCCGCCACAACCTCCTATCCTGAGCCATGTCCTCCGTGAGTCCGACAACCCTCAGGTCCTCTCTGACCACCTCTTCTAGGCTCTTCTTCGGCCTACCTCTCCCTCTCTTACCACCGGGTGGGTTGATAGTCTCGCATCTTCGCACTGGGGCGGCCACGCTTCTCCTCTTCACGTGGCCGAACCATCTGAGCCTCGATTCCCTCATTTTCTCCTCTATGGGGGCCACTCCAGCTAGGCTCCTAATGACCCCATTCGAAATCCTATCCAATCTTGTAAGACCACACATCCACCTGATCATCCTCATCTCAGCTACCATCAATCTCTGGACCTGCGCCTTCTTTAGAGGCCAACACTCCGATCCATAGAGAACCGCCGGTCTGACTACCAACCGATAGACTTTGCCTTTCAAACCCATGGGCACTCTCTTGTCACACAACACCCCTGACGATGACTTCCACTTTTGCCAGCCCACTTTAATCCGCTGGCTAATATCCTCGTCAATATCCCCATTCTGCTGGATGATCGAGCCCAGATACTTGAATTTGGCGACCTTCGGTATTGCCCTCCCATCCAGTACGATTTCTCCCCCCTCTTCCATCCTTCCGCTGAAACAACAGTGAAGGTATTCCGTTTTCGATCTACTCAACCGGAAGCCCCTATCCTCCAGTGTATGCCTCCACCTCTCCAGCCTGTCATTCAGTCCCTGCCTGGTCACATCGATAAGGACAATGTCATCTGCGAAAAGCATGCACCAGGGCACTTCGTCTTGGATACCTCTAGTGAGTTCGTCCATAACTAATGTGAAAAGAAACGGGCTTACAGCAGAGCCCTGATGCAGACCCAAACTAACATCAAAATCATTGGAGACCCCTGCCGGAGTCCTAACCCTCGTCCGCCCTCCCTCGTACATATCCTTGATAACACGAATGTACGCGGGCGACACCCTTTTCTCTTCCAAGCACTTCCACAATACCTCCCTTGGGACTCTATCATACGCTTTCTCCAGGTCAATGAACACCATATGGAGATCCACCTTTCTATCCCTGAACACGCTCATGAGCCCTCTGAGTAGGTAGATTGCCTCAATGGTTGCCCTGCCTGGCATGAAACCAAATTGGTTTTCTGAAATCTCTACTTCCTCTCGCAGTCTTCTCTCAATCACCCTCTCCCACAGCTTCATAGTATGGCTGAGCAGCTTGATGCCCCTAAAGTTATTACAGTCTTGGATATCCCCTTTGTTTTTGTACAGTGGGATGACTGTGCTGGCCCTCCACTCTCGGGGCATCTTGGCGGTCCTGAAAATAACATTGAAAAGCTCTGTAAGCCACTCTAGTCCCACTTCCCCCATGTACTTCCAAACTTCCACTGGTATCTGGTCCGGGCCTACTGCCTTCCCCTTCGCCATCTTCTTCAAGGCCTCCCTAATCTCCTCCTTTGTTATCATGTCGCCCGCACGCTGATCCCTACACTCTCCGCCCCTACTACAGTCGTCTCCCCGCCCTTCCCCATTGAGGAGTTTAGCAAAGAACCTCTGCCATCTCTCCCTAATATCAGCATCCTCGGTCAACACCTTTCCCTCTTCATCCTTGATACACCTTACCACCCCCAAATCCCGAGTCTTCCTCTCCCTCGCCCTAGCCAGTTTAAGAACCTCCTTCTCCCCTTCTTTCGTCCCCAATTTATGGTACAGTCTATCAAACGCCTGACTCTTTGCTATTGCCACCGCCCTTTTGGCTACCTTCTTGGCCGCCTTATATCCAACCCTCTTATGCGCCCGCTCGTCTTCTGAACTGGTGCTTATGAACTCCGCGTAAGCCTCTTTTTTTGCCTTGACTTTCTCCTTTACCTCTTCGTTCCACCACCAGGCGCCCTCCATCCTACTGCCGCCTCCCCTGGAAAGGCCTAAGGTCTCCTTAGCCGACCTACGGATGCAATCCGCCACCGCATCCCACATCGAGTCGGCGTCTTCTGCCCTCCTCCAAACTCTCTCCTCAACTAGTCTCTTTGCTATTAACCCTGCCTTCTCCTTTGTGAGAGTCCACCACTTAATTCTGGGTTCTTCTGCTCTCCTCTTGGACCTCTTAGGGTACTTGAACTCTACATCCAAAATCAGCAACCTGTGTTGAGTTCCCAACAACTCGCTAGGAATCACTTTGCAGTCCTTACACGATCTCCGAGTTTCTTTCCTCGTTAGGAAGTAGTCAATCTGGGTCTTGCAAGAATTGCTCTTAAAGGTCACCAGGTGGTCCTCCTTCTTCTTGAAGAAGGAGTTGGCTACCACCAAATCAAAGGCCACCGCAAAGTCCAGCACAGTGACCCCAGCCGCATTTCTCTCTCCGAAACCGAGGCCCCCATGGACCCCATCGTATCCTGCTGCCTCCGCGCCGATATGGCCGTTAAAGTCTCCTCCTATGAGCAAAATCTCACTTTGAGGTACTCCCTGGGTGACCTCATCTAGGTCATCCCAGAAGAGCTTTTTAGATTCTTCCGGCAGGCCTACCTGGGGCGCGTACGCACTCACCACGTTCACGAAAACTGAATCCACCAAAACCTTAATGGCCATAATCCGGTCGCTCTTTCGGTTTACTTCGACCACCTGGTCCACCAACTCCTTCCTGACTAGGATGCCAACTCCATTTTTCGCCTTGGCTGACCCCGAGTACCACAGTTTGTACCCATCGATCTCTCTAGCTTTCGCCCCCACCCACTTCGTCTCCTGGACACAGGCTATACTAACTTTACGTCTACGCAGAGACTTAACTAATTCTATCGACTTACCCGTGAGGGTCCCGACGTTCCAGGATGCTAAGCGAACCTTCCGCAACCCTAACCCCCTCCTAACCCCAGAACTCCCCGGAGGACAGGCTGAAGCAGCTACATGGCCCGCCACAGACGTCGACGTCTACGGGGCCAACGACCACCCTAAAGGTCTACAAACTAAAGGACAACCGAGAAAGGTGGTCCACTACCCTCCCACCACAAAAAGAAATAAAAACAGCAAGACAAAAATGTAAACAACAAAGAAGCTAATATAAAAGTAGGGCAATCCAACTAGACGAACAAAAAAGAAAAGAAAAAAATAATAATAATAAAAAATAATAATAAACGAATAAGATCACACTCACTCGGCGGACCCAACTAACAAGGATGCTATTGAACAGAGGCTAGAAACTCAAAAGGAAGCTAGCTTGAAGGCCCAATAAAAAAGTCACAAGATGCTATAGACTAGACAATAGGGATACAGGAATAGCACTAACAACTAGTCAGAAATACTAATAATACAATTAAAAGTGTTAGTTATAAAACGAACAATAACAATGATGATAAAAAACCCGAGCTATAGGGAAATAAACGATCTAAAAAATAATAATACTCTACTATTAGAAAACGCTCAAATAAAAAGTCACTAAAACGAGGCTTACGAACTAAGTATACAAAACAACCAATAAAAAGAAGAAACAAGTTATGAGATACTAAAATCAAATTAGAAAAGTTAAGGTTTCTGCGTCCAGTAAGGAACAATTGGAATTCAACAATAACTTAAATTTCTGGGGAAGAGGGGCTAAGACACTTTTTCCTCCTAGTAATGTCGGAATCTATGGATTCCATAGTTATTTTTTCTGCTTCTCCTGTCCTATGATATGATTTATGAAAACTCCTAGGCAGGGTTTCTTTTTCTTAAAATTGAGAAAAAAGCAACTTGAATATTTCTTAATGCAGGAGATATTTTTGATGATGTGGTTGGAAGTCCATATTATGTAGCACCTGAGGTACTACGCAAGCGTTATGGCCCTGAAGCCGATGTTTGGAGTGCTGGAGTTATCCTTTACATTCTTTTATGTGGAGTACCGCCTTTCTGGGCTGGTAAGAAATAACAATTTTTTCTTCTTTGACTATGCTAATTTTAGCACTATTGTGTTCATTATCTTTATAATCAAATTGTGTTGTTGCTCCCATCACAAGCAACTGTTTCTCAATCCATCCTGCATTGGTACAGAAACAGAGGAAGAAATATTTGAAGAAGTCTTACATGGTGATCTCGACTTCACCTCTGATCCATGGCCTAATATCTCTGAAGGAGCAAAAGACTTGGTTCGGAGAATGCTCATTAGGGATCCAAAGAAGAGGTTGACTGCGCATGAAGTTCTATGTAAGTGCTTGAGATCATATTTGTACTGCTGTTGTGCCACATTTGCAGAAATAGATGTGCCACTTCAATGCTGGAATTAGTCCCATATATATAGCTCTGGTCAAATGAGTGGCTTCGCTCAGTCTAGGCTGGGCTCAAAATCAGGTGCACTGACCTGTTAATGACTACGTATGCTGGTCTGGGCAAGCATATTGGCCACTGCTACATATTGATTAGAGTATTTTTAGATAATATAATTGTAGTTGTACAGTTAATTTCCTGGATTGGTAAATCCTTCCTGATGGACACCGAGATGTGGTATGCAAACTCTCATTTCTGGTTTCTTGCAGGTCATCCCTGGATTATGGCTGATGGCTTGGCTCCTGACAAGCCTCTTGACCATTCAGTATTGTCTAGATTGCAGCAGTTCTCTGACATGAACAAGCTTAAGAAGATGGCCCTTAGAGTGAGTATTTCTCCCCTGACACTGGTTAATAATCCCCGGTCATGACTCAGAAGTATGTAAACTGCTTTGTGTTTGCGAAATGTAGGTTATAGCTGAGAGACTTTCAGAAGAGGAAATTGCAGGGCTTAAGGAGATGTTCAAGATGATAGACACAGACAATAGTGGGCATATTACTTTTGAAGAACTTAAGGAGGGACTCAAGAAATTTGGTGCTAACCTTGATGAGTCTGAAATTCAACATCTAATGAAATCAGTAAGTATCCTCATGTATCATTTTAAGGTCTCCGTGGAGGACACTGTTACCTGGCGTGAAATAAGGCAACCCATTTTCGGCATGGACCTAGACAGATTTAATCTGAACAGAGCCAACTTGAAGTTCACATGACTGTCGTCTATTTCATTTTCTTTAGAAGCTTATGTTGACAAAACATCACCATACAGTTATATGACCCAAATCTGAAATGACCCACTCAGAACTGTATTCTCTCAAGCATTCAACAGCCATCTGACATGAACCATAATTGACAAGACTAAAACCAATTTTTACCCAAGCCTACTTGCTTGCTACATTGAAGTTCTGTGCATCCTGTTGCAATATGGAACCATGATCAGTATATGTTTACTTTTGGAATTGGATATGAGCCAGTCACCAACACTATACTTAAGGTTGGCCTTATATTCTTGAATTTTTGAAACTGCAGGCTGATGTCGACAATAATGGGACTATTGATTACGGTGAATTCGTAGC
Organism: Selenicereus undatus; assembly: GCA_017589665.1. Classification (NCBI taxonomy): domain Eukaryota; kingdom Viridiplantae; phylum Streptophyta; class Magnoliopsida; order Caryophyllales; family Cactaceae; genus Selenicereus; species Selenicereus undatus. Next base: position 29,019,125 of record JACYFF010031956.1, read on the forward strand.
TGCTATGTTGCAGCTCCACAGAGATGATAAAGAAGATCATCTCATTGCTGCTTTTGCCTACTTTGACAAAGATGGAAGTGGCTATATCACACGTGATGAGCTTCAACAAGCATGTCAAGAGTTTGGCGTCAAAGAAGATCATTTGGAAGACATTATTAATGAAGCAGATCAGAATAAAGTGAGTCTCTTTAATTCTTTGATAAAAAATCTACTTGCTGCTGGCCAGATCCTAGAATGGGCTTTAGACCAATCCACCAAGCTAGAACTAGACCAGTTGCTATTGAAAGACGAGATTTCATCTGTCCTCTCAAGTTGTCTGATTTTTATTGCCTAATCAGAACATATTGTTCCTTTCGTTGGCTTTGATCCTGTTGTATACTAGTACTGGGTAATGGTTATTTTGCTATTAAAATTTGCAGGATGGTCGTATAGATTATAATGAGTTTGTTGCGATGATGCAAAGAGGAAATGTTGAGCTTGGTGGAAGAGCTATGCAGAAGACTTTTTGTCAGGTTCGTTGCCAATGTACTGCTTTCTTTGCTTGGTGATGTCTTTAATTAAGTATTCAGTAGTAATGGTGATGTTATTAATGAAGATGAAGTATTTCTCTTGGAGACAAGGATGCCAAGCATGGACAGTTCTTTAGGTGCTTTGTGTACTGGCTATATCACTAAATCTCAGTTATATGTTGCCTTCTAATGTGTAATTTAAGTGTTTAACTAATCCTAAATTCCTAATGGAACTGAAACATCACTCTTGGATTCCTGTGTAATGTGGCCTGGACAGTTTGCATGTACACACCTTACCTGTACTATAAAACTATAAACTAGGTTCTTCATTGGTTGGCCCTGGATTGGAAGAGTGTTGATAGCCTATTACTTCAGCAGCATAGGAAAGTTTAACAAGACATTTTTGCTTTAATGCACCACAATACAAAGCTATGGAAGAGCGTTGATAGCCTATTACTTCAGAAGCATAGGACAATTTAACAAGACATTTTTGTTTTAATGGACCACAATACAAAGCTAAAGGGAATTGTCTAATGACAACTCTTCCAGCTACTTGGAGATGTTAGACTCACCCATTTTCTAAAAATTCTACGTATTTGTGGTCAAATGAAGTGTCAAGTACTCAAAACCCATGTCTAAGTGTCAAGTTGCGGAAAACCCAACTTATTACGACAAGCTATTCCCCAAATTTTGCTGAATACTCAATTTGGCCTCACCATGAACTGGCTTTTTTGACAGTAGGGGGGATAAGCAGGAGGATTGTCAGAAGACTCAGAACAGGAAAGAAGCTCCTTTGTAGTATTGCTGGAGAATGATTCTTCATTGCTATTTTGCGATCAAGGTTTGTGCAGGGGGAAAAAGAAGGTTCTTTTTCAATCACAACATTTTTTGATACAGATGAAATTTATTAATTGCTAAAACCGGAGGTCTCAAATGCATAGATAGTTGAAACCAAAAGGTGAAACTCCACCAGATAAGAGGGGACCCTCCAGTCCAACTGTGTCGTCAACTAGTTCTCCTTGCTGATCAACTGATCATGAGTATTGATCATTCACATGGGAAATCACAGCCAAGGAGTGCAATTTCAGGACCGATGAGTGATATGCAGAAGGATTGCATTTTTCCATCCACTTCTAGGCCCCCTTGTAAAACTCTGGTCTCAGATACGGCATAGAGGAGGATCAAATGTTCACTTAGTCAAGCTTGCAAAAGTGGAAAGATTTGTGTGGCGATGTAGACTTTGATTGTAGAAGGTGACTCCAAGATAATGTATACTTAGAACGTCAAGTCTCTTTTTTCACTGCTAAAAAATCCTTCAAGTGGAAAAGTATTCAAGCCACTGAACCAGGGTAAATTTTGATAGCTTGCTTGAGACTGCGGATGGATTTGTACTTTAGATTAGGAAATCTCGGAAAGCAAAAGGCGATGAGATGCTACATACTGAGCTAGATGAGGATGCAATGTTAGAAGCATTTTTAACATCCATTTGACGTCAATATGAATACTTATTATTCATCCGTCTGAACATACCACACTTTAATAAAATATGGCTGGTCTCTTTTTAACTTAATTTATCCCCATTTACGATAGTTCTAACTCGTTATTTTATAATTTAATTTATCCAAATCATATATGCTCTTAATCCATTACTGTCTATTTATCCAAATTTATTCCAAATTTATTCTGATCTATTTTGGGTTGATAGTGTGAAATAAGTTAAGGCTCTAACCCAATTTGGGAGCCTGACACTGTATATATATTATTCAGGGATTTAAAAAAATATATATTTAACCTCTGTATACTATTAGGCACCCTCAATTTATTGAGGAGAAACATACTAACAAATTGTCCTTGAAAATATCAAACTTTGAAGATAACCCTTTTGTAAAAATGTTAACTCACAGCAGCTTAGTGGGAATATAACAAACTACAAAATTCCCATGAACAACATGCTCACAAACAAAATGATAGTCAATCGCTATGTGTTGGCTACCATCATGCTAAACCGGATTCATAGCCATGTAAGAGGCACTAATATCATTACAATACACCTTTGTGGGAGAGGAAAGACAAATGCCAATATCATGAAGAAGCTAGCGAATCCATATGGTTTTAGTTGTAAGCAATAACCCTATACTCAGCTTCAGTTGAAGACTTAGACACTGTAAGTTGCTTCTTATAGCACTAGGAAATAAGATTTCGGCCAAAGAACACTACATAGCCTATCCTAGAACAGCAAGAATCCTTACAACCGTCCAATTAGCATCTGAGTAAGCAACAAGGACAGATGGAATGGTAGCAAGACCAAGCTGCAAGTCAAAACTCAAAGTATCCTACAAGTGCCTGAAAATACGCTTAACAACGTGTAGATGAGTAGTACGGGAAGCATGCATATATTGGAAGACTACATGAACAATATAGGCAATATCAGGTCTCATCATAGTCAAATATTGCAATACACCTACCATACTTCTGTACTCAATGAGATCTACAAGTAACTTTCCATCTGCAAGGGTCAAAGAGGTTCTAGGAAGAGATGGGGTACGAATAGGGTTAGTAGTGTGCATGTGAAACTTATTGAAGAAAATCATAGACATATTCGTATTGGGTCAAAAATATGCCCTAAGGAGTTCGTACCGCCTAAACACCTAAGACATAATGTAGGGAGCCGAAGTCCTTCATAGCAAACTAATGTGAAAGAACAAAAATAAAGTTAGTTATAACAGATAGAAGAGGAACTACCAATAAGGATAATATGATCAACATAAAGAAGCAAAATCATAGTGGCAGAACCATAGTGATAGACGAACATAGAGGTGCTAGAAGGAGAACAAATAAAACCATGAGACAAAAGAAAAATGTTCAATTTATGGAACTAGGCCCTGAGAGCCTGTTTGAGCCCATAAATCACTTTCTTAAGCTTACAGACATGATAAGAGAAATAAGGATGAATGAACTCAGGTGGTTGTCTCATGTAAAATTCCTCAGTAAGGATGTCATGAAAGAACACGTTCTTGACATCTAGTTGTCATATAGACCATCCAAAGGTGCAGGATAAAGAGAGCACATGGCGAATGGTGGGAGGCTTCACAACTGGATTAAACGTATCATGGTAATCAATGCTAGCCTGTTGGTGGTTGTCAAAAGCAACCAATCATGCCTTGTACTATTCCAGAGATTTATCAAAATTAAATTTGACTCTATGAACCCATTTACAATTCTCGAGATTTTGATCTGATTGAGGTGGAACCAACTCCCAGGTCTCGTTAGCAACTATAGTATTATATTCCTCAGTCATAGCCTCCTACCACTGAGAATCTTTTGACACTTGTTTAAACGTTGCAGGTTCAAGACCAACAATGTCTGTTTCAAGCGATAAAAAATGCTTGGGTTTATCCACTGAAGCAAAAATAAGAGGTTCTTCCCATTTTCTGTGCTTTCCAGAAATTGGTGAAAAATCTGTTTAATACCAAAATCAAAATGTTCTAAAGTGACACTAGGCATGAATTTGATAACAGTTCTCTTGGTGCTCATTTTTTACAAATGACATCTATTTTCGGAAACTTTGTCCTGATACTCAGGCACAAAATGGCAAAGTTGAATGCAAGCATATACACCTTAATGAACTCAAGCCTTTTCTCATTGAGGCACACTTGCATGATATCTTTTGGTTTGATGCTATTCAAATTGCCGTGTTTGTTGCTCATAGGCTTCCCACACCTAATCTTCAAGGAAAATCATCTTTTGAAAAAGTGTTTCAAAAATCTTCTAATTACAATTTTCTCAAAACTTTTCATTGTACTTGTTTCCCAAATAATTAGCACAAAGATCAACTCGTTGCATTTTCCTTGGTTATGCCCCCCATTATGAAGGATACAAAAGTTTGATCCTCTTACAAGTCATAGTTACATAATTCGATAAGTTGTTTTTAATGAACATGAATTTCCTTATTTGGAATTTTTAGAACATCCAAACTCCACAATATTCCATATTGCTAGTTCCTTCCCGGAATGTCTCATAGAGTTGTCTCTGCCCACTCCTACGACTAAGTACCAACTCAACAAAAGTTTAAGCTGATGGTTGAAGGCTCAGGAGTAGGTTTATGCTATAGCACATCCCCTCACACGAATGCCCATTGGGCTTAAAGTGTGGATGTTGCAAAGGCTCCTCATACCTTGCGCAACAAATCATGATGGGGGTCACTAAGATTCGAACTCGATGTTTGTCGCTCATAAAAGCCATGATATCATGTTCAAGAACCAACTCAATCAAAAGTTTAAATTGATGGTTGAATGCCCATGAATAGGTTTATATTCTAATAGTAGTGGTGGCGGTGGGAAGAAAGTGGACGATCCAACAACTGAGATGGGTACCATGGCAGCATCACTCGACAACAGTTCACAGCCAGGAGAGGATACAACTGGCACCGTGATAGTGAAAAGAGGAATTGACTAGAGTGTTAACCTCAATGGTCGTAGCGGCTGGTCAACAGCGGTTGCAAGCGGCTAGGGTTTTAGTGAGTAGGAAAAAGAGGAGCACAAGATCCGACTTTCTTGAAGAAGAAGAAGAAGAGGAGGAGGAGGAAGAAGAAGAAGAAGAAGAAGAAGAAGAAGAAGAAGAAGAAGAAGAAGAAGAAGAAGAAGAAGAAGAAGAAGAGGAAGAAGAAGAAGAAGAAGAAGAAGAAAGCAAAACAAAATCAGGTTAGGATTTATGGCTCTGATGCTAAGTGAATATAAGACAAGGCTCTGGCTCAACTAGGAAGCCTGACATTATATGTATAATATTAAAAGATTACAAAAATTATATATTTAACCTCTGTACACTATCAGACATGTGTCAAGGACAACCAAACAAACTTTTTCTCTTGTCCAAAGGCCAACTAACTTCCAAACATTATACTAATCAATAAAACATTGGATTCTTCCATTTTTCTAGGTGACTCATGTTTGTAAGTCAAAGAGAGTTCAAGAAAATGAGAAGATACAACGTTTTACAAATGCCCTCCCCTATTGTTATTAGGCTGAGTGGGGGTCTTATACATTCGTGGAGGTGGATACATCAGTAGTGCTATACACAATAGTGTGGACAACTCATCTAAGGTGATGGTAAATTGCTGGGCAAATTTAGCCGTAACATGGAGTTTTGGCTAACTTCCTGTATTCTGTAAGGGCCCCAAGTGTAGGGATGGAAAATTGGCAAAGGTTATAGTGTTTGCTAGTAAAGCAAACCCCGATTTAATTTAAGCTCAAAAAATATTCTAATCTAAATCTTATCATAATTAAATCGATCTAATTGTGATCCAAATTCAACATGATAAAATTATTTTTTTAAAAGTGTGTAATCCGTTAAAATTTAATCGGTAACTTAGAGAAAAGTGAAAGAAGAGGTTGACAACATATGCGATGGTAAAATTAAAACTATACACTTAAAATAATGTACACTTAAAATAATGTATGTGTGTCAATTTATGGCCATATCAATACTTTTGTTGATGAAATTATATGCTATTAACCGAACACCCTGATTACTCTCAAATTATTACTTAGAATGACTTTTAGAATTAAAGAGTATAAATTTAACCCTATTAATCATCACAAATCTTTCTATTATATTTTGTCATGACTCACATGGTATATAACTGTTAACTTCCCGTAGTATCAATCCATCCCAGAGTGTTACAAGTCAAGCACGTATAATTGTAGGCTTTCTAAAAGTCGGCTTCCTAACAAGAAAGGTGTTTATTTAGTGATGTTCTTACATGACTAGAGTGAATAAGAAGTCAGTGATGGCATTAAGGTGTTAATTAGGGTTGGTATATGCAAACTAACAGGAGTAATTAATGGTGAAAGTTTAAAGTAAATAACACGTGGATAAAGGTAGGCACTTACATAAATTGCTTGTCTTAATCCAAATAATTTTTTTTATTTCGTGCGAATGAGACACAAATACTGATTTAGGTGAAATTTGAATCCATATATCCGATAACAATTTCTATTCGACTTTATCATTTAAACTGACTGAGACCTACTTAATCCAAATGAACTAAACACGAACTTTGACATTAAAAATAGCTATTATATGGTGCCAGTGACCCACATTCTGAGTCCCCTGTCGGTGTGCCAAATGCTGCCTAATTAAGGTGTCAAAAGTACCACTAATGTTCTACAACTTACGTCGCGCGAGTGCAATTCAATGAGCATGAGTAAGCCTATTACACGGGCATGTTATTCAAAAGTTCACTTAGTTTTGCATTTTATATATTACTCCATAGTAAAGTAACATATGACCAAAAATAACTATTGACTAACTCTACTTTCACACAAAGACCATCATTTAAAATCCATTGTGCCCTCTTTAGCTAGACTTGATGATGGTGTTACAATGGCATATTGCCATGTACAGTACAGATGGTTTGGGAGTTTGATATTTACAATGCACAATGCATTTAATTGTTTTATTACTCCACATATTTGATAATTTGATTTATCAAGGGTTATTTAGGGTCCATCCCGATTAACAAATGAAATTAAAAAAAAGAAAAGAGACTATTGGTTTTTTATTTGGCAAGTCACGGATTTCACTTGGCATCAAAAAGGAAGTTTTTTGATGATAATGGCTTGATGTTTAATCTAACGTTGGACAAAATCAACAAAAAAAAGGAAGGTTTTCAATTTTTTAGGTGGTGACCATGTCTTGTCGGTTGAAATGCCAACTTTACGAAAAATTGAATTAAGGCAAGTTGTGCCTTGCTAGCCAAGCCAAGGAGCATTGTAAATTAAGGCCTTTCGTGGCCTTGAGAATCATCACAATCACAAGCAAATTAATCACGGAAAGGTGAATTGTGAGAGCCTAAGTATATGTGAGAAGGGCGTGGTAGAGGTATGCAACGAGGTGGTGATTACCATAATTTGGGTGGTTGTCTAGGCAGTGTAGAACCAATTGGTGGTGCTATTCAATTGTGTTCAACCCTAGAGGTAATTTATGTTATGTTTCTGAATTCTTTGAAGAAAAATAGCACTTATGATTTAGCGGAGCTTCCAAAAGGAAGAAAGGCACTCAGAAAATGATCAAGTTGAAGAAAGATGGCGACCAGATCATAAAATATAAGGCTTGAGTGGTGGTAAAAGGATGCGCTCAGAAAAAGGGTGTTGATTTCAGCAAAATCTTCTATCATATAGTGAAGATGAGTTCTGTTCGACTTGTATTGGGATTGGCTACTAGCTTGGATCTTGAACTTGAGCAATTGAATGTGAAAAATGCATTCTTACATGGAGACTTGCAGGAGGAAATCTACATGTATCAACCTGAGGGTTTTGAAGTTTAAGGAAAGAAACACATGGTCTGCACGTTGAAAAAGAGTCTGTATGGTTTCAAGCAGGCTCCTAGACAACGGTACCAGAAATTTGACTCATTTATGATAAGCCAAGGCCATAAGAGGATAGAAGTTGACCATTGTGTGTACATTCGCCAGTTTTCTTGTGGCAATTTCATTATCTTATTGCTTTATGTTGATGACATGTTGATTGTTGGACAAGATGCTAATATGATTAGCAAGTTAAAGAAGGAGTTATCTAAATCTTTTGACATGAAGGACTTGGCTCCGACGAGGCAAATTTTGGGTATGGACATTACCCAAGATCGAAAGAACAAGAAACGGTGGCTATCATAGGAGAAATATGTTGAACTGGTGCTTGAAACGTTCAACATGAAAAATGCCAAGCTAACTAGTACTCCACTTGCCACTCGGTTCAAGTTGAGTATGACAGATTGCCCACAATCAAAGGAGGAGAAATTAGAGATGTCTACAATACCTTATGCTTCTACTATCGGTTCACTTATGTATGCTATGGTCTATACCCGACTAGATATTGCTATGTTGTTGGTATTGTGAGCAGGCTCCTTTCCAACCCAGGGAGGGCTCACTGGGAGGCTGTTAAGTGGATCTTGAGATCCTCACGGGGAGCAACGATACTCTGTTTACAGTTTGGTGGGTCTGATCCAATTGTTAAAGGTTATACTAATTCTGACATGACAGGCTGTTTAGATGGAAGAAAGTTCACATTTGGCTATGTATTTACTTTTACAGGGGGAGCTCTATCGTGGTAGTCCAAGTTGTAAAAATCTGTGGCCATATCTACAACTGAAGTTGAGTATATAGATTATTGAAGCAGGGAAGGAAATGTTGTAGATGCAGCGGTTTCTTCAAGAGTTGGTGTTAAAACAAAAGCAATATGTGGTGTTATGTGATAGTTAGAGTGTCATTGACTTAAGTAAGAACTCTATGTATCACTCCCACAAGAAGCACATAGATGTGAGATACCATTGGTTGCAGTCTGTTACTATGGAGAAGCTAATGGTGTTGAATAAGATTCACACTGATAAGAATGTTGCTAGCATGTTGACTAAAGTGATTCCTAGTGGCAAGTTTGACTTTTGTACCCATTTAGCCGAGTTAAGCTCCAAGTGAAATGATGAGAAGTGGAAGCCTCTTCCTCCCCTGGGCTGGAGGGGGAGATTTATTAGTTTAGGGTCCATCCCAATTAACAAATGAAATAAAAAAGGAAAAAGACTCCTGGTTTTTTATTTGACAATTCATGGATTTGACTTGGCAACAAAAAGGAAGTTTTTTTATGATCATGGATTGGTGTTTAATCTCACGTTGGACAAAATCAACAAAAAAAGGAAGGTTTTCTATTTTTTGGGTGGTGATCATGTTTCGTCGGTTGAAGTGCCGACTTTACAGAAAGTTGAATTAAGGCAAGTTATGCCTTGCTAGCCAAGCCAAGCAGCACTATAAATCAAGGCCCTTCGTGGCCTTGAGAATCATCACAATCACAAGCAAATTAACCACGAAAAGGTGAATTGTGAGAGCTTAATTATATGTGAGAAGGGCATGGCAGAGGTGTGTAACGAGGTGGTGATTACCATAATTTGGGTGGTTGTCTAGGCGGTGTAGAACCAATTGATGGTGCTATTCAATTCTGTTCGAGCCTAGAGGTAATTTATGTATTATTTTTGAATTGTTGTGCGCCTCGAATTAGGGTAATTAATTCGAGACGATTACTCGTTGTACTGTTTACTATTCTTATAGTAGAATATTTCTGTCAGTTTACCCTGTTGTTTTTCCGTCTACACTGGAGGGTTTTCCATGTTAAATTTGGTGTCCTATTTAATTATTTTCTACGTTTAATTCTGTATATTATTGGCTTGTCAGTGTTACATAATTACTAGGTTGCAACTAATTGTTCCTGTGAGTAGTCTTGGACCCAACAAATAGTATCGGAGCTTAGGGTGGTATAACTAATTATGAGAACTACGGAGAGTTCAACTAGTACCTCAACGATTAAATTAGTTGCTAGTAATTATTCGATTTGGAAGCTAATGACGGAGGACTTACTTTACTGTAAGGCCTTGTATGACCCCATTGAATTAAAAGATACCAAAACCTGATAAGACAGGGGCAGAAGAGTGGAACAAATTAAATAGGAAGGCTGTTAGGACAATTAAACAATGGGTCGATTTCAGTGTCTTTCATAACATAGCCAATGAGACTGACGCTCATAACTTGTGGACTAAGTTAGAAGGTTTGTACCAAAGAAAAACTACCAAAAATAAAGCTTTCCTGATCAAGAGACTTGTTAACCTGAAATTAAAAGGATGAAGTAATATTGCTGATCAATTGAGTGAATTTCAAGATATTGTTGATCAGTTGTCTACTTTGAAGCTTGTTTTGGGTGAAGAGTTGCAGGCGTTATTACTCTTGAGTTCTTTGCCAGATAGTTGGGAAACCCTAGTGGTTACTATTAGTAACTCAGCTCCACACGGTAAGTTGTCTTTGAGTACAGTCAAAGATTTCTTGCTCAACAAACAAGCCCGTAGAAAGGAGATGGATGCTGATATCAACCAGACTCTTGTTACTGAAGGAAGAGGTTGAAGTAAAAGCAGAGGACTGAAGGGAAAAGGAAAGGGTAATAGCAGATCCCAAAGTAAGGGGAGAGCTACATGCTGGAAGTGTGGAAAACAAGTGCATATCAAAAAATATTGCAACTCAGAGAAACAAGACAAAGTGATGACAAGAACTAGAAAAAGGTCGATAGTAAAAATACTGTAGTGGTTGTCTCACATGATTGTTCAAATGATAATGTTGTTACACTAGTTTGTGCAACCAGAGAGTTTAACCATATCATTGATTCTGATACTGAGTAGGTTGTCTATTCAGCAGCTTCGTATCACTGTGTTCCCAAGAGAGAATACTTCAGCACTTACAGGGATGGAAATTTTGACAGTGTCAAAATGGGCAGCAATAGTGTTACTGATATTGTTGGGATAGGTGATATATGTATTCAGACCAATGTTAGCTGCATATTCATTCTTAAGAATGTGAGACACATTCTCATATTCCAAACTTGCGCCTGAATCTGATCTCGATGAGTACTCTAGATAAGGAAGGTTACAAGCATCAACTTGGTGAGGGCATTTGGAAGCTCTACAACAGTTCTTTACTTGTGGCTAAAGGCAAGCTTTGTTGTATGCTTTACAAGACACGTGTGAAGGTGTATGGTGGGCAGATTAATGCAGCTGAGGATGATGCTTCACCAAATCTCTGGCACCGTAGGCTGGCTCACATAAGTGAGAAAGGGTTGAAGATTCCAGCTAAGGATTCCCTTATTTGTTTATCAGAAGGTAAAATTCTTAACCCTTGTGATTATTGTTTATTTGGTAAGCATCATAGAGTTTCTTTTTGCAAGCACCTAAAGCGAAAAGAAAACAAGTCAGAATTGATACATTCAAATGTGCGTGGTCCCATTGAGGTGGAGTCATTGCATGGTAATAGATATTTTGTCACCTTTATTGATGATGCTTCATGTAAGACCTCGGTGTACATGTTGAAAGCAAAAAGTTAGGTATTCCAGAAGTTTCAACACTTTCATGCCATAGTGGTGAGGGAGACAGGCATGCCATTGAAGGCTCTCCGGATAGACAATGATAGGGAGTACACCTCTAATGAGTTCGAGGAGTAAATCAGGAAGCATGTCATTCGCAGATTGAAGTGCTGACTTTACGGAAAGTTGAATTAAGTCAAGTTGAGCCTTGCTAGCCAAGCCAAGGAGCACAATAAATTAAGGCCCTTCGTGGCCTTGAAAATCATCACAATCACAAGCAAATTAGTCACGGAAAGGTGAATTGTGAGAGCTTAAGTATAAGTGAGAAGGGCGTGGTAGAGGTGTGCAACGAGGTGGTGATTACCATAATTTTGGTGGCTGTCTAGGCAGTGTAGAACCAATTGGTGGTGCCATTCAATTGTGTTGGAGCCTAGAGGTAATTTATGTTATGTTTCTGAATTCATTGAAGAAAAATAATACTTATGATTTAGTAGAGCTTCCAAAAGGCAGCAAGGCATTCAGAAACAAGTGGGTGTTCAAGTTGAAGAAAGACAGCAACCAGATCATAAAATAAAAGCCTCGAGTGGTGGTAAAAGGATGCGCTAAAAAAAAGGGTGTTGACTTCAGTGAAATCTTCTCTCCTGTAGTGAAGATGAGTTCTATTCGAGTTATATTAGGATTGGATGCTAGCTTGGATCTTAAACTTGAGCAATTGGATGTGAAACCTGGATTCTTACATGGGGAATTACATAAGGAAATCTCCATGTATTAACCTAAGGGTTTTGAAGTTGAAGGGAAGAAACACAGGGTCTGCAAGTTGAAAAAGAGTTTGTATGGTTTAAAGCTTGCTCCTAGACAACAGTACAAGAAATTTGACTCATTTATGATGAGCCAGAACTATACAAGGGCAAAAGATGGCCATTGTGTGTACATTCACCAGTTTTCTGGTGGCAATTTCATTATCCTGTTGCTTTATGTTGATGACATGTTGATTGTTGGACAAGATGCTAATATGATTAGCAAGTTGAAGGAGTTATCTAAATCTTTTGACATGAAGGATTTGGGTTCGGAGAGGCAAATTTTGGGTATGGACATTACCCGAGATCGAAAGAACAAGAAACTATGGCTATCATAGGAGAAATATGTTGAATAGGTGCTTGAAAAGTTCAGCATGAAAAATTTCAAGCTAGCTAGTACTCCATTTGCTGCTCACTTCAAGTTGAGCAAGAGAGATTGTTCACAATCAAAGGAAGAGAAATTATAGATGTCTAAGATACCTTATGCTTCTACTGTCGATTCACTTATGTATGCTACGGTTTGTACCTGACTAGATATTGCTGATGTTGTTGGTGTTGTGAGCAGGTTCCTTTCCAATCCAGGGAAGGCTCCCTAGGAGGCCATAAACTGGATCTTGAGACACTTGCAGGGAACAACCAAGCTCTGTTTGCAATTTGGTAGGTCTGATCCAATTCTTAAATTTTATACTGACTATGACATGGCAGGTTGTTTAGATGGAAGAAAGTCCACTTCAGGCTATGTCTTTGATTTTGCAAAGAGAGCTATGTCGTGGTAGTTGCAAAAATGTATGGCCCTATCTATAATTGAAGCAGAGTATATAGCTACCGTTAAAGCAGGGAAGGAAATATTGTGGATGAAGCGATTTCTTCAAGAGTTGGGGTTAAAACAAAAGGAATATGTGGTGTTCTGTGATAGCCAGAGTGTCATTGAATTGAGTAAAAACTCTATGTATCACTCCCGCATGAAGCACATTGATGTGAGATACCATTAGCTGTGGTTTGTTATCGAGGAAAAGCTAATGGTGTTGAGTAAGACTCACACTGATAGGAATGTTGTCGGCATGTTGACTAAAGTGATTCTCAATGGCAAGTTTGACTTTTGTACCCGCTTAGCCGGGTTGAGGTCCAAGTGAAATGGCAAGGAGTGGAAGTCTCTTCCCTTGCGCTAGAGGGGGGGATTTGTTAGTTTAGGGTCCAACCCAATTAACAAATGAAATATAAAAAAAAGGAAAAAGACTCTTGGTTTTTTATTTGGCAAGTCATGGATTTGACTTGGCATCAAAAAGGAAGTTTTTTTTATGATCATGGATTGGTGTTTAATCTCACGTTGGACAAAATCAACAAAAAAAGGAAGGTTTTCTATTTTTTGGGTGGTGAACATGTTTCGTCGGTTGAAGTGCTGACTTTACGGAAGTTGAATTAAGGCAAGTTGTGCCTTGCTAGCCAAGCCAAGGAGCACAATAAATTAAGGCCCTTCATGGCCTTGAGAATCATCACAATCACAAGCAAATTAATCATGGATAGGTGAATTGTGACAGCTTAAGTATATGTGAGAAGGGCGTGGAAGATGTGTGAAACGAGGTGGTGATTACCACATTTTGGGTGGTTGTCTAGGCAGTGTAGAACCAATTTATGGTGCTAGTTAATTGTGTTCGAGCCTAGAGGTAATTTGTGTATTGTTTTTGAATTGTTGTGGCCTCGAATTAGGGTAATTAATTCAAGACAGTTACTCGTTGTAATGTTTACTATTCTTATAGTGGAATATTTTTGTCGGCTTGCCCTGTGGGCTTTCCCTTTACACTGGAGGATTTTTCACGTTAAAATTGGTGTCCTATTTAATTATCTCCTACATTTAATTCTGCCATATTATTGGCTTGTCGGTGTTATAGAATTACTGGGTTACAACTAATTGTTCTTGTGGGTAGTCTGGGACCCAACAAAAGGAGTTTCACTCATAGTGGACCTTTTTTCCTCGAAATTTCACGTAGCACACTTCAGCTATGTTGTTGATAAAATATGATCTTCCATATTTTTTTATCCATTCGTTGTATTTTTAATTTCTTATCCACTGTAACAAACTTGTGTATACACCTTCATAAATAAGAGCTATGCAAAAGCGTGTAAAATCAACCATAGAAAGCATCATTCCATTCTCTTCCTTTTATGGTATTAGAGCTTGCCAGGGACTCATAGCCCTTTCGATCCTTTATCTTGGCTGATTAGCAAAATACCTATATACTTTTTCATGTGCAAAATATCAACACTCAAAATTCAACATCCTTACTACCTTCTATGCCAGTTAAACAAATCGTGAAAATAGTACTCTCTAGCAATCTATAGCTTTGCCAGCACTTGAAACTTATGATTTGAAAGGCTTTGTCAATGGGGATATTACAGAACAACCTCAATTTCTCAAAGTTAATCCGGGCGAACAACCTCAACTTAATCCACTTTATACTACGTGGGGGAAAAAAGATAGATTGATCCCTCTTAGTTCAAGTATTGTTGGACTATGAAAAGTGGGTATTGTCCCACATTAATGAAATATAAAGATATGAAAGTGGGTGCTGTCCCACATTGATAAATTGAAGGGCTTGAGCATGTATATAAGCTTGTGAGTTACTCCACCCATTGCCAATTGGTTTTGGGATGGAACCTCATCTGAGCTTATGTGCATGACTCATTATTGAAAGCCCAATTAATATAAAAATTTAACATGGTATCAGAGCAATCGATCCAAGGAGATTCGTATTAATAAACCATGGGAGGAGACAAGAAAAGCTTCATGATTGAAACACATTCACCGTATTTCCTGCACCCATCAGAAGGTCCAGAAATACTAATCAGTGCAGTTGTTTTCAATGGGAAAAACTACGAATTGTGGCAAAGAGCAATTCGGAATGCACTTAGGGCAAAGAACAAATTAGGTTTCATAGAAGGAACCCTTAAACGACCTGAGAATGAACCAGACAAAGAATTTTTCGAAGCAGATGCATGGGATTTAGTAAACTCCATGCTATGCTCATGGCTTGTTAATGTTATCAATCCTAAGCTGCAACTCAACGTAGCTTACATAGACAAGGCTTATAAAATATGGGAGGATTTAAAGAAAAGATACTCGACTGCAAATCTACCAAAAATTCACCAACTTAAAGCTACAATTACAAATTGCAAACAAGGAAATCTTGATGTTGGAGAATTTTATAACAAGTTAAGCTCTTTGTGGAATGAGCTAAACAATCATGTCAAGTTACCCGTATGCACCCCTAAAGGATGCAAGTGTGAAGCCGACAAGCAACTTATGAGCATATATGAAGAACATAAAGCCCATTAGTTCCTTATGGGACTGAATGATGATCAATTTTCATCCGTGCGAAGTCAATTGCTGGCTCAAGAATCACTACCTTCACTTGACAAAATCTTCAATATAATAATGCAAGAAGAAAATCACCGAACGGTGATGACGTAGCATGATAACGCTGCCCAGAACAAAGCTGCGTTTGCCGTCAACGTAAGTCGTTCATCATCTCAGCGTCCTACTTGCAACCACTGCGGCAAGATGGGGCACGATGCCCAACAGTGCTACGAGATAATAGGATACCCAGTCAGATAGGTACAGCGGGGCGGCGGACTTGGCCGAAGCAGAGGCTGAGGAGCACGTGGTGGATGCAGCAGCTCAGGCCGAGGGCGTGGTCAGACAGGGGCATACGTAGCCCACACCACGACAGAATTTGGGACAACTGCTGGACAAGAGTGCATCAAAGCTGAGAAGATAGGGTCACAACACACAATGCCAGGACTCAGTGCTGAGCAAATTGAGAGGTTATTGAGTCTTATCGAAACTCCAAAACCAGGTTATGACAAGCTATCAGGTAAAGGTGATTGGTTGCTCGATAGTGGGGCAACTTGTCACATGACAGGCGACCTTAAAAAATTAAACATGGTTCATAATGTTTCTCCAATTCTGGTAAAAATGCCTAATGGGCAACATAGTGTTGCAAGAAAACAAGGAATGGTAAAATTAAACACATCCTTTATGATGTGTTATTTGTTCCTGGACTGACTTGCAATTTGATATCAATTGCACAATTGATCAATGATTTGATATGCAATGTGACATTCACTCCTCAATTATGTGTGATACAGGACCATACTTTGAGGATGCCAATTGGAGTGGGTGAGCAACAAAGAGGGGTCTATCTGTTTAAGGAAGCATCACCAAAAGACGTTGCAGTTCATCAAGTTGTGACGTGTGATAGTTGGCATCAACGATTAGGTCATCTGTCAAAGGAAATTATGTCTTTATTTTCTAAGAAAATAGATTTTGAGAATAAGAATGATCATATCCCTTGTGATGTGTGTTATAAAGCAAAGTAAACTCGGCTACCATTTCCTTCCAGTGATAGTAAAGCTAAGAGATGTTTTGATTTGATTCACTATGATATATGGGGTGCATATAGTGTTGAGTCATTGTGTGGAGCACACTATTTCTTGACCATTATAGATTATGCTAGCAGGGGAACTTCGGTGTATTTGATGAAAGATAAAAGTGAGGCCTCCAAACTGATTATTAATTTCTGTATCATGGTAAAAACTTTGTTTAACTTAAATGTCAAAGTCATAAGAAGTGACAATGGCAAAGAGTTGACCTCAAACCCTATGAAATAGTTCTACAATAACCATGGAATTATACATGAAACTAGTTGTGTTGACACGCCTCAGCAGAATGGTAGAGTTAAGAGGAAACATCGTCATATTTTGAATATGACCAGAGCCCTACGTTTCCAGGCTAATCTTCCTTTAGAATTTTGGGGGGAATGTACCTTATCAGCAACCTACTTATTCAACAGAATGCCCAGTTCTCTTTTGAAAGGGAAGACACCCAATGAAGTACTTTTTAATGCTCAACCTTCCTATGACTATGTGAGAGTGTTTGGGTGCCTCTACTATGCCCATAAATATCAAAGACAAAAGGACAAGTTTGCAGACCGAAGTCACAAATGTATTTTGTGGGATATCCGTTTGGAAAGAAAGGCTGGAAGGTTTATGATCTTGATTCAGGGGAATTGTTTGTAAGTAAAGATGTTGTATTCTATGAAAATGTTTTTCCCTATGCCGGGAAAAAAAATTAGAAAAACATGCAAATAAAAATGTGCCTTGGTGTGATCTCGGAAGTTCGATGCTAGAAGATGCAAGGACTCAGCATAATGTGGGTACTGATCGCCAGCACAATGAATATGG
This sequence comes from Selenicereus undatus, assembly GCA_017589665.1. Taxonomy (NCBI): domain Eukaryota; kingdom Viridiplantae; phylum Streptophyta; class Magnoliopsida; order Caryophyllales; family Cactaceae; genus Selenicereus; species Selenicereus undatus. The sequence continues at coordinate 29,036,555 of JACYFF010031956.1, forward strand.
GCAAATTAATAAACTCGTCCAATGAAATTGGGCAAGAGACCCCTTCCGTCCTAGATGCCCCTGCAGTAGCCAAAGTCTATCATCCAATTGGGCATTATGCCGAAAGGCCCATCTGTGGCTCGGCACCGTTCGACAAAGCAACTGGGCCTAGTAATCATTCGTCCTCTCCCACTACCAAGGTCCAGGAGGACAAGGGGAGTATTAGGCCAAAAAAATTTGGTCGTGGCAAACGTGATCGGAAGACACCAAGCCACCTAAAAGACTATCTTTGCTACTCTGCAAGAACAAAGGACCCCCCTTCAGTGCATCCACTTCAAAAGGTCTCCTCATGTAAGCCTTATCCCATAGTAAATTTTGTCACCTGTGAAAATTTTTCTAGTGCACATCAACAATATCTTGCTGCTATTACCAAAGTTGTGCAGCCTAGGCATTTTTCTAAAGCTGTTAGAGATGCACACTGGCTGGAAGCAAGGGTTAAAGAGATTGATGCACTTGAAACAAATCAAACCTGGAAACTGACCGAGTTACCAGTAGGTAAGAAACCCATAAATTGTAAATGGGTTTACCGAGTTAAGTATAACTTGGATGGTTCTATTTAGTGATACAAGGCTAGACTTGTTATCAGAGGAGATCGGCAGATAGAAGGTTCTGATTTTAATGAAACTTTTGTGCCAGTGGCCAAAATGGTTATTGTTCGATGTTTTCTATTAGTTGCAGTAGCCCGAGGATGGGAACTACACCAACTAGATGTCAACAATGCCTTCCTACATGGGGATCTGCATGAAGAAGTGTATATGAAACTACCTCCTGGTTTTCATTCCACAGAACCAAATAAAGTATGCAAGTTGCAAAAGTCCTTTTATGGACTCAAACAGGCACCTCGATAATGGTTTGCAAAACTTTCATCAACATTATTACATTATAGATTTATTCAATCTTATGTAGATTATTCCGTGTTCACCTATAGAAAAGGCGACATTTGTATGGCTTTGTTAATATATGTTGATGATTTGATACTGGAAACAATTCAGAAGTGTGCAGCAGCTTCAAATAATACTTGCACAGTTGTTTCAAGATCAAGGATTTAGGACCGCTGAAATATTTTCTGAGCATTGAAGCTGCCCGAGGACTAGAAGGCTTATTCTTATTTCAACGCAGGTATGCCTTGGAGATTATTGATGAATGTGGGCTTCTAGGAGCTAAACTTGCAGAGTTTTCAATGGAGACAAATCATAAGCTAGCCCTTGCTAAGGGGCATGCATTAGCTGATGTTACTTCATATAGACGTCTTATTGGACGACTAATTTATTTGACGATTACATGGCTAGAATTATGCTATGCAGTTCACATCTTGTCACAGTTTATGCAAGAACCACAGGAACAACACATAAATGCTGCTAGACAAGTTTTGCGATATCTCAAAGGAGTACTAGGGCAAGGACTACTACTATGGTGTGATTCTGATCTAAAGGTATATGCTTATTGTGATGCAGATTGGGGAGCCTGTCCTATCACCCGACGCTCTCTCAGTGGTTATTATGTTGCTATAGGAGGATCACCTGTATCCTAGAAAACTAAGAAACAGAGCACTGTTTCTAGATCCTCGACAGAAGCTTAATATCGTGTTATGGCCAACGCAACAAGTGAACTTATTTGGATTAAGTCACTTCTTGCATCGTTATGGGTATTCCTTGACAAGCCTATGAAGCTCCACTGTGACAATCAAGCAGCCTTGCATATCGCAAAGAACCCAGTCTTTTATGAACAAACGAAGCGTATTAAAATTGATTGTCACTTTCTTCGTGAACATCTTATTTCAAGGGACCTTCAGGCTGATTATGTGTCTTCCAAGCATCAAGTAGCAATCATTTTCACCAAACCACTCGGGAAACAACAGTTTTAGTTTCTCAAGGGCAAGTTGGGCATCGTCAACCCCATGCTCCAACTTGAGGGAGAGTATTAGGAAACAAAGTCTATATTACTTAGGAAACAGCATATAAGAATATGACTTGGGTTAGGAAACAACCATCATGTAATATCTTGTATAGATTTTTTTTATGAAGTTAGGCTAGGCTAGTAAACAAGAAAGCCACGGCTAGGGCAACTGACGGCCAAAGGCATGTGTGTCATTGATGTATATATGTACAAGAATAATGTTGCTGGTAATATATACACAAATGAATGAAATAAGCCTTGTTTCCAAACTCTCTCTCTATTACAAAATTCTTCATGGTATCAGAGCAGGTGCTTGATCGTGATTTGCCACCGTCCTCGTTTGATTAAAATTGTGTGCACGTGTTCTCAACAGCATCTCATAAGCGACGTCATCTCGTGAGGCATGGCTTACTTTAGATCATGTTTTTCAACAACAATCCCATGCTCATAATATGCAAATTCAATGGGAGCTTCAGACATCTATCAAAGGTTCATAATATGTGTTCGAATACCGACAGCAGAAATGTACATTTGTTGACAATCTTACTAGACCATCAAATCCTATAAGAAAGTCAGACTTGGTTCAGTATGACCTCTATCACCTGGTGAGGAGTATACACCTTTGATTACTTATATTACTACTAGACGTGACCTTATCATGGTGGACAAGCTTTTGGGCATGTTACCTCAAGAGGAAGAGAGGCTTGATCGTGCAAGAAAGGCTCTAATCTTAGCCAATGATGCAATTCAAAGTTAACAACCATCAATGAAACCATCCTTCTAATTTCATACCCGAGGAAATAATAACACTTATCGGCCAGCCTCGACTAGATGTGGTCCCTCTCAAGATCGACCAAAAGTTCAATGCCAAATCTGTCATAAACATAGTCATAGTGCTAACAAATGCCATCACGATTTTGATGAACATTATGTACCTAAAAAGCCATCTGCTACAGGTATTGCACCATTTGCTCTCTTGGCTTTTACTTCAACTATTAAAGATCCAACCGGTACTTGGACACTGGAGCCTCAATGTAGTAGTCGAGAATTTATGATTCTGAGTTAACTAACTGGATTAATAAATCCTTTAGAGTTCACCTCATGTCGATGCATGAATAGATAGTCATTATACCAAATGTTTGGGTGTAAGATTGTAAATTGGTGTTCGTTTAAAATAAGTTTAATATGGTTATACATGCCAATTTATTTGCCCCTTATATACGCGATTTGCCCTCAGTGCCGTAATAGAGTGAGTAGACGCCTAAGGAGAATTAATGAGGAGGAGGTTGGATACCATGAACTTCTTTTGCTATTTAAAAGTTATATTTAATTGTAGAGTAAAGTTTTTGATTATGTTGTTGAGAATGTGTTATGTGTACATGTACCTCATGTTTTACAATATAGTAGACCTTAGAATTTCGAAGACGAAATTCTTCGAAGAGGCGAGACTGTATTAGTAGAGGATTTCTGAGTTCTATTTAAACTAACTGAATTAATAATTATAATAGCTATGTTTTAATATATTTGCTACTTATTTTTGCGTATTAACTAAGAACATAAATATATGTGAATTAGTTCTCAAAATCCTCTCAATTATTATGTGATTATGTGGACTTAGAAGAATATTTTAGAATCGAGTCGACTCAAGTTTGCGTAATATTACGGGATGAATTGGGTTGTTTGCTGCTAGGAGCCAAGTGGGATTTTTATTTAGATCCAAAACCAATATATGAGTTTCTAGATTTTTTGTTCAAAAAAAAAAAGAAAAACGCAAGCCAAAATAGAACTGCTAGGCGCCATTCCGAATTGAATATCACGCCACTCATCCTCAACACTTCAACCCCACTTGTCTTCTCAATTCTTCATCCCTACCGTCTGTACATCTAGAGAGAGAGAGAAAACGAGTATGGCGCAAGAGAGGGAGTGGCACTCGATAGCAGCAGCAGTAGCAGCCCGGAGAGAAGGGAATTGAATAGTAGTGGTGTCTGGAGAGGAAGATCCGCGACCACCGACCTGCAACCAGCAGAGGGAGGAAAGCGAAGAGGAAGAAGAAGGGTAGAGTGGAGTCGAGCACCAACAGTAGAATAACGGAGGAAGAGGAAGAGAGGCAGAACAGGGGAACAATAGAACACTGTAGCCAAACCATGAGGAACCTGAAACCTAGCTTCAATCGGCCAAATTAACTCGAAATTGGGCCCCTAAAGCTTGAATCCGAGATGGGTGAATCTTGATTCCTAAATTATTACTAATTTGCAAAGTTTTCTTCGTTCGTTCATGAGTTTTGGTTCGATTGTGGAGTTGAAATCTAGATGAATTGAGAATTATGGGTAGTAGGTGGATTATTTGGGGATAATTGAAATTATTTGGATCGAAACTAAGTTGATTTTGAGGATTCATGTGGCGCGGTGCTGGAAGGAGGGAGTATGCGTCGTACTAGATATCGATGGAATTATGACGTGTATTGATGTGTTATGATGCTATGTCATTCATTGCTGGCTAACAGAAACGTATAATAGTTTGCCAGCCATTAGACTTCTTGTTACTATTAATTGTTGGTTCATGCATGCCCTGTTTACGTTAAAGTAAAGCGAAAAGGCAGTGAATAAGCTGAACGATTAGTGAACCGGATTCGTGAACGGAGCAGCGACTTACCTCATGCTGCATTGCCCAAGCTAAACCACACTTGCCTGTTTGATTGCGTTTCAACCTCAGTATATTGTTACACCTAAACCAGGAACAATATTTAGGTTCGCTGAACCGCTCAGCTAAATTGTTAAGTCGGTTGAACTATCATCCAAAACATTGAAATGGTACTTGGTTGTGACCCTGTTTAAAGACTTCATTTCTTATAAAATTGAAACGAATTTAGAAGAAAAAAAAAAAAGGAAGCAAGTGACTGATTTACTCAAACAAACTGTTGAATACTTTCAAGCGAACTAATTGTGAGTGGGTTGCGAACTAGCAGCTTCCAAAACAAGATTTAATAGCACTTACTTTTTAAAGGGAAAGCTTACTTAGGCATTAACTCATTTACAAGCGTGCTTTGCGAAAATTAGTGGTTATACACTTTCCATAAGTCGACCTGATGTTATTAAGGTATTTTAACCTTCTTGAGAATGGAGGTTTCATTGTTATCATGGATTCAAAATGTGGCTGAACCGCGACGAAATGGCCGCATTGGAAAGGTTTTGGAGTTGAGCGAACTGCGTTTTTAAGCCGCGATAGTCGCGATATGGAACGTGATTGTCGTATTAGAGCGATTTTGTCGTACCGCGACCGAAACCGAAACCGCATTTTGAATCCTTGATTGTTATGATACAATGGGGGTTTTGATGCTAAACATGTTGAAAGTGAGATGCGTCCAACATGTTTTGGGTTAGGAGATGGTGTTAATTTTTTGGACATAGTCTAGGGAGCAAACCCGGTATGCGAGTACCCCAATTCCTAGGAAACAGACCTAGAAGTGGGAAACCTAGTAGATCCTGAAGAGGGTAAAAGTCCACTAACTATAAGAGGGCCTGGAATACCATGAGTTATGAGTTATGAGACTTACTTGAAGAGAGCACGAACATGTGAATCCGATATCCAGAAAGTGATTTCTTACTTATCATGAGTTGAAAACTCCTCATTTGAGGATTATGCTAGCACAAATGTTTGGAAAAGGGCATGTACTCTTCAAAAAGGCTTTTCTTGAATTTTAGATGACTTTCTTGTGAAGAAATTGTGTTTGTAGGTGTTAGTTTAACTGAAGGTTCTTGCCTTTTTATGTGTTAATCCCATCTTTTTACTAAAAGAACTCTAGTTGGTAACTCTAACTGAAATCTTTGATGCTAAGTGTTTATGTGTGAACCAAATGGGCTACTATCCTCAATGCCTAGGTCTTAGCAAGAGTCGGCTTGCTACTGAGTCATGTATGCCTATTATGTGATATGAAGTAAGTATAATGTGTGGCTATCATTGCTAAGATACAAGAGTTGTAGGTTAGACAAGCTAAAGTCTTTTATGCATTGAACAAAAGAAGGAAGGGGATGCCATTTGAATTCTGAGGACTATTAAGGTATTGTTGGATATGGATGGCCTTGTATGTTTATTATGTGATATTAAATATTAAATTGCGTGTGAATGGTACTTAAAAGTATTGTATGGAACTGTTTCGTTTTCTTGGAGCTAAGAATCATTCACTGAGTATGTGGTAGCTCTCCCCCTCCTTATTCCCTTTTCTCCCAGGTTCTTAAAAAGATAGGTAGAACTTAGTTCTTATTAGTTGAGTTGAAACCTCCTTTTTGCTTTGGAAAAAGACTTATATGCATGTATACGTAGGTTCATGAGTTGAATGATGTAATCTGATGTGTTCATAAGTTCTAGAGCATATTTAAGTTGATTGCTATAGTTCATATAATGCATATTGACTAGCGGTCAGTCTAAATGGTCGTGTAGGTCAATCATCTGAATAGCCAGTTATGTTGTTGGTTGGAGTTGAATTTTTTTTTTTCGGGATGTAACCCCAGTGCTCTGGGTGTGTGATCCGTTGAATTGTATCTTTTATTTCTTTATTTTATTTAGCTTTATAGCTTATGCACCCCGAGCATGTGGTCTATGGAGTTGTGATCTCCAATATGTAGCCATCGAGCTAGTTGAGCATATGCTTTATGTTTTAATTGTTACAGGTAGCTATTGTAAGGATTTAAGCCTAAGCTATGCTTAATTTTTAAGCAAAACTCTGTCCATTTTGTTCCAAAATTTTAGAAATCTCTAACATCACTAGCCTTAAGGGGTAGGGGTATTACATTCAAATCACTTGACCTCTGACCTTAACAATTTGTCCACTCATGCTCAGTGTAATGATGCTGATAAAGTTTATGTAGTGGTATGCATAGCTCCATTTCTCACACTGCAACTCAAAAATTATGGCTCCCCGTTCTACATTCCTTCTAAAAAATATTTTATGTGTCCCTCATATAACTAAAAACTTGTGTGGTGTATCTTAACTTGTCAAAGACAATGGAGTCTATCTTGAATTCCATCAGATTCAATGTTTTGTTAAGGGGCAGTGCAATACACTCATTACAAATAACCTTAGTGGTGCTTCATCTTCTTCATCAACTTTTGCATTCCGTGGTCATAAAATCTCTCTATGAGGATAGCATAACTGTCTAGGTCACCCCAGTCAAAAAGTTATCCATCGTCTTATTTCGCAATTTTCTCTTCCACTAAGTTTTTGTAAGTTTTCAATTTGTGGTCCTTGTCAAATGGGTGAAAGTCATCATTTTAATGTATCTTACTCTCATGTCAGGTAATAGATCATCTCTATTTGATCTAGTTTATTCAGATGTATGGGTCCTTCCCCTTCTTCTTCTAATAAAGGCTATCATTACTTTGTTTATTTTGCTGATTATCATTCCAAATTCATATGTTTATGAGCCCAAAGTCCCAAGTTCTCTACATGTTTAAGAAATTCAAAGTTGTGGTTGAGAGTTGAAACCCAATTCAATTGTAAAATTAAACAACTACAAACAGATTAGGCGAGACTATCATAATGTCTTTGCTATTCTAGATTAATTTGGAATCATTCATTGGGTGTCATGCTCTCACACACAAAAGCAAAATGGTGTGCCCAAGCCTTGCTATCATGACATAGTTGAAAAAGGATTCATAACTAAAAAAGAGCAAAATAACGACGACATTGGCACGGAATACGATCCGGATCAGATAGCGACGAAAATAGCATCAGATAATTTACATCTGAAATATGTCCTGGCCAACGACGGATAAAGCGACAGAATAAGAGTTTCGTCGCTGAAATTTTGGCAATGGTAACGGAAATTCCGTCACCGCCTTATTTTTCATTTTATTTTTCAATTTTGTTTACACAATGGCAACGGAATTTCCGTCGCCATTTACTATTTTTTAAAAAGTTTGAATTGGCGAGGAAATTTTTGTTGCCAATCCATCGCCAGTTCTTTTACCAAAATCGGATCTGGGTTTTGAAATCAGCTACGCGTTCGAAGAGAGAGAGAAGTCAAGATCAGCGAAAAACCCCCACCCCCGAGATCTTCTGGCCCTTGCACCACCACCGGCACCCTTAGCTGCCAGCCACCACCGCCTGTCGTCGCCTACCACCTCCTTTAGGTTGGTTGTTTCTCCCATAACTTGTAGTTGTAATTTCTAGAGATTTTTGTATTTCATTTTTAAAATTTCGTAATTATTTTTTAATTAGTTCTTTTATATATGTATTACTTTATAGTATTACTTTATCTGTATTAGTATTTTATTATCATTGACTATATAGTTAGTTAGGCTTTATTAGATTTTGTTCACTTTTTATCATGTATCTTAGTTTTTTTATCAAGTAGTCCTGCGGTTATATATTTATTTATATATTTATATATTTCTTTTCTGGTGGTTAACCAGCTTTTTCGGGTGTCTTTTAGTTTGTAGCTCTTTTAGGGTGTTCGTTGGCCTCGTAGACGCCGGCGTCTGTGGCGGGCCATGTAACTGTTTCAGCCTGTCCTCCGGGGAGTTCTGGGGTTAGGAGGGGGTTAGGGTTGCGGAAGGTACGCCTAGCATCCTGGAACATTGGGACCCTCACGGGTAAGTCAATAGAATTAGTTAAGTCTCTGCATAGACGTAAGGTTAGTATAGCGTGTGTCCAGGAGACGAAGTGGGTTGGGGCGAAAGTTAGAGAGATCGATGGGTACAAGCTTTGGTACTCGGGGTCAGCTAAGGCGAAGAATGGAGTTGGCATCCTAGTCGTGAAGGATTTGGCGGATCAGGTGGTCGAAGTGAGGCGTAAGAGCGACCGGATTATGGCCATTAAGGTTTTGGTGGGTGCAGTTTTCGTGAACGTGGTGAGCGCGTATGCGTCCCAGGTAGGCCTGTCGGAAGAAACTAAGAAGCTCTTCTGGGAGGACCTAGATGAGGTCACCCAGGAGGTACCTCAGAGCGAGAAACTGTTCATAGGAGGAGACTTTAACGGCCATATCGGCGCGGAGGCAGACGGATACGATGGGGTCCACGGGGGCCTCGGTTTCGGAGAGAGGAATGCGGGAGGGGTCTCTGTGCTGGACTTTGCGGTGGCCTTTGACTTGTTGGTGGCCAACTCCTTCTTCAAGAAGAAGGAGGACCACCTGGTGATCTTTAAGAGCAATTCTTGCAAGACCCAAATTGACTACTTCCTAACGAGGAAGGAAACTCGGAGATCGTGTAAGGACTGCAAAGTGATTCCCAGTGAGTTGCTGGGAACTCAACACAGGTTGCTGGTTTTAGATGCAGAGTTCAAGTATCCTAAGAGGTCGAAGAGGAGAACCGAAGAACCCAGAATTAAGTGGTGGACCCTCACAAAGGAGAAGGCGGGGTTAATAGCAGAGAGATTAGCTGAGGAGAGAGTTTGGAGGAGGGCGGAAGACGCCGACTCGATGTGGGATGCTGTGGCGGATTGCATCCGAAGGTCGGTCAAGGAAACCTTAGGTCTTTCCAGGGGAGACGGCAACAGGATAGAGGGCGCCTGGTGGTGGAACAAAGAGGTAAAGAAAAAAGTCAAGGCAAAAAAATAGGCTTACGCGGAGTTCATGAGTAGCAGTTCGGAGGACGAGAGGGCACATAAGAAGATCGGATACAAGGAGGCCAAAAAGGTAGCCAGAAGGGTGGTGGCAGTAGCAAAGAGTCAGGCGTTTGATAGACTGTACCATAAATTGGGGACCAAAGAAGGGGAGAAAGAGGTTTTTAAACTGGCTAGGGCGAGGGAGAAAAAGACTAGGGATCTGGGAGTGGTAAGATGTATCAAGGACGAAGAGGGTAAGGTGTTGACTGAACATGTTAAAATTAAGGAGAGATGGCAGAGGTTCTTTGCTAAACTCCTCAATGGGGAAGGGGGGGAGATGACTGTAGTAGGGGCGGCGAGTATAGTGATCAGTGTGTGGGCGTTATGATAACAAATGAGGAGATTAGGGAGGCATTGAAGAAGATGACGAAGGGAAAGGCCGTGGGCCCAGACCAGATTCCAGTGGAAATTTGGAAGTTTATGGGGGAAGTGGGACTAAAGTGACTCACGGAGCTTTTCAATGTTATTTTCAGGACTGCCAAGATGCCCAGAGAGTGGAGGGCCAGCACAGTCATCCCACTGTACAAAAACAAAGGGGATATCTAAGATTGTAATAACTTTAGGGGCATCAAGCTGCTCAACCACACTATGAAGTTGTGGGAGAGGGTGATTGAGAGAAGGCTGAGAGAAGAAGTAGAAATTTCAGAAAACCAATTCGGTTTCGTACCAGGCAGGGCAACCATTGAGGCAATATACCTCCTCAGAGGGCTCATGGGCTTGTTCAGGGATAGAAAGGTGGATCTCCATATGGTGTTCATTGACCTGGAGAAAGCATATGATAGAGTGTCAAGGGAGGTATTGTGGAGGTGTTTGGAAAAGAAAAGGGTGTCGCCCGCGTACATTCGTGTTATCAAGGATATGTACAAGGGAGGGCGGACGAGGGTTAGGACCCAGGGAGGGGTCTCCAATGACTTTGCTGTTAGTTTGGGCCTGCATCAGGGTTCAGCTTTAAGCCCGTTTCTTTTCACAGTAGTTTTGGACGAACTCACTAGAGGAATCCAGGACGAGGTGTCTTGGTGCATGCTATTTGCAGATGACATCGTCCTTATCGATGTGACCAGGCAGGGGGTGTATGACAGGTTGGAGAGTTGGAGGCATACACTTGAGACTAAGGGCTTTCGGTTGAGTAGATCGAAAACGGAATGCCTTCACTGTTGTTTCAGCGGAAGGATAGAAGAGGGGGAGAAATCGTACTGGATGGGAGGGCAATACCGAAGGTTGCCAAATTCAAGTATCTGGGCTTGATCATCCATCAGAATGGGGATATTGACGAGGATATTAACCAGCGGATTAGAGTGGGCTGGCAAAAGTGGAAGGCAGCGTCAGGGGTGCTGTATGACAAAAGAGTGCCCATGGGTTTGAAAGGCAAAGTCTTTCGGATGGTAATTAGACCGGCTGTTCTCTATGGATCAGAGTGTTGGCCTCTAAAAAAAGCGCAGGTACAAAGGTTGATGGTAGCAGAGATGAGGATGGTCAGGTGGATGTGCGGTTTTACGAGATTGGATAGGGTCTCAAATGGGGTAATTAGGGGCTTAGCTAGAGTGGCCCCCATAGAGGAGAAGATGAGGGAATCGAGGCTCAGATGGTTCGGTCACGTGAAGAGGAGAAGTGTGGCCGCCCCGGTGCGAAGGTGCGAAAGTATCAACCCCCCCGGTGGTAAGAGAAGGAGGGGCAGGCCGAAGAAGAGCCTAGAAGAGGTGGTTAGAGAGGATCTCAAAGTGGTCGGTCTCACGGAGGACATGGCTCAGGATAAGAGTTTGTGGCGGGACAGGATTAAGGTCCCTGATTGTAGGGGACCGTTTCCGTAGGTGGCAGTAGCTTAGGCGGTGTGGGGTGGGGTGGGGTCGGTACGGTTTTTTGGTTTGCTTGTCTGCAGGTCGTGCTTTCCCGGGATGCCACGGCACCAAGCGCCCCTGGTTTGTTGAGGTACCGCTCCCTATCTTTTCGCTTATCCGGTTCCTTTTCCCCCTCCCCCTTTCTTTTACGGCGGTCAATGGTTTTTGCAATCGTTTTCTCTTCAATCCTTTTTCTCAAAGCTGTTTTGTGGGTTTTATGGAATCAACCTCTCTATGGGTAGGAATACCGGTAGAGGTAAGGTTGCCTACAGCTGGATCTCCCCAGACCCTGCGAAAGCGGGACTCACATTGGGAGTTTGTTGTTGTTGTTGTATTTTTAAAATTTCGTAATTAGTTAATGTTTTGGTTCAATTGTGAAGTTTGTGTGAAGTTATTACTTTAATTTGCTTCAACATGTTACTCAATGTAATTTAGGGTTTAAATTTGATAATTTTAGTGAAAATGTGATACGTTGGTGGAATGAAATGATTTCTTAAGTTTGAATGTATAATTAGTTTTGTGAAATTTGTAAGAAGAGAAATTTCTTTGTTGAAATTTAGAAGTGAACGTATAAAATTATTGGGGTTTATATGTCGAATGTGAAATTAGGTTGAGTTAAAATAATAATTTATATAAATACGCATGATTTAAAGGAAATAATTGTTAATGTTGGATGATGTATTTTAATGAGATTGTTGGCATAAAGTTGATGTTATAATGTATGTTGTATGCTATTGTGAAATTAGTGGAACATGAATATGTAAAAAGTTTCATGTATGTACGTTAGCCTATAGGTTTACATATTCAATTATATAGTTTATATAAAGTATGCTTCTAATGATACATATAGGAAAATAGATGTACTTATATGTGTTTTTGTGTATTAATTACTATTGTGTTTGAATATTAAAATGTATGTAATATATAATCGAACATTTTGTATTATTAGAATTATATAAATTGAAATTAATAGTAATCCAAAAGGTTTCATGAATATTGTTGTTTGAGCGGAAAATGAATGGCCCTCCACATCATTGGTGGATATATAATAGATTATTGCCTTATTGTAATAGTTATACACAAGAATTTCTAAATGGAGTACATGAATTTTATTTATTTGCACGTAGGCAACCAGAGTTCCAAAGTGGAAGGAAGTATAGATGTCCATGTGCGAAGTGTAAAAATGGAGTGTATTTAACACCTAATGAGGTAAAGATGCATCTGATGTATAAGAGGTTTGTGAAAGGATATTGGTATTGAATAAGTCATAGACTCATAGAGAAGTAGAACCTGAACAGTATGATTTTGGATATTCTACTAATGAAATGGTTGAAACTGACGGTTCAAGTCATACTAATTATGACTACAATGAATGTTACGTAGATCGTGTGGAGTACATAGTTGCAAATCAAAATGTCAAGGATGAAGAGTCAAGTACTTGTGAAGAACCATTATATAATATGGTTCAAGCTGCTCAACAACCCTTATATGATGGTTGTTCTACACACAGTGAGCTCTCTGCTGTTGTTCGGCTATTGAGTATCAAGTCTGATTATAATATGCCACAAAACTGTTTCAATGAAATTATTCAGTTAATGAAGGAGATGTGTCCACCTAACAACTATGTGTCGAACAACTATGGCCAGACGAAGAAGGTTGTTAAAGATCTCAGCAACGATGTGATACACATTGATTGTTGCCGTAAAGGTTACATGTTGTTTTTTAAAGAGGATTCGAACCTCGATGTATGCAAGTTTTGCGAGCATTCGAGATAGAAGAGGCAAAGGTCACAATAAAGGAATTAAAGTTCATTGTCACATGCAAGGATGCATTACTTGTCATTAAAATCGGGACTTCAGAGGTTGTATACATCAAGAAGCACTGCAGAACACATGAGATGGTATTATGAACATCGACGTGAGGATAGTGTTTTATGTCGTTCATCAAATAGGGCAGTGTGGAAACATTTCGATAAGAAGTACCCTGATTTTGTTACAGAGCCTCGAAATGTTAGGTTTGGGTTATGTGCTGATGGATTTAATTCTTACACTTTGTCTTGAAGATCTTATTACATTTGGCAGGTGTCGGTTATACCTTATAACCTTCCCCCTGAAATGTGTATGACCACACCATTTATGTTCATCACTTGTGTAATCCTCGGCCCTAAAATTCCCGAGAATAAAATAGATGTATATTTATAACCTCTTATTGATGAGTTGAAGGAGTTGTGAGATGTTGGAATTGAAACGTATAACATATCTACAACGAAGACATTTCAAATGAAGGACGCACTTATGTGGACTATCAATAATTTTCCAACATATGGAATGATGTCTGGGTGGAGCACTAATGGGCAATTCGCTTGTCCAGTATGTATAAAACTACAAAAGGCTTTGAGACTAAAAAATGGAGGTAAATTCTCATGGCTTGATTGTTATCGGTGTTTCTTGGCAAGGACTCATGCATTTAGAAGAAATAGAACTTCATTTAGAAAAGGCAGAACTGTTACGGGGGACCTTTTTGGGGAACATCTTTATACTGAGGTGGAACATTACCCAATGGTAACGATAGAATGTGACTTTCAAATACCAAGATTTAAGAAAAATGAGCATAACTGGACGAAGAAGATCATATTTTGGGAGTTGTCTTACTGGCAACATCAGTTGCTCCGCCATAATTTGAATGTGATGCACATAGAAAAAAAATTCTTCGAAAACATCATTAACACTATTATGGATGTGTTTGGAAAAACAAAGGATAATGTCAAATCAAGAATGATGTCATAGACAGGGAAGAATTACATTTGCAACTAGGCCCAAGTGGTAAAACGGTTAAACTAAACGTGAAGTTCGTTCCTGCTATGGATAAAATAAGAGAGCTGTGTGAATGGGTAAAGGGACTTAACATGCCTAATGGACACTGCTCTAATTTGAGGAATATTGTGGACCCCACTAAAGCAAAGTTTAACAATATGAAAAGTCATGATTGCCATGCATTTATGGAGACTCTGTTACCATTACATTTGGTGCTCTATCAGATGATGTGTTAAAACCTCTCATTGAAATAAGTTAGCTTTTTAAGAACTTGTGGTTCACAACAAGGTGAGAGGATGTGCTTGAGGAAATGCATCGGAACATTACCATTACTCTCTGTAAGTTGGAGACAATATTTCCTCCAGGATTCTTCAATGTGATTGAGCACTTACCTGTAAACTTGGCAGAAGAGCCACTACTTGGTGGCCCTATGCAATACTGATAGATGTATCTATTTGAGAGGTAAAATAGATTATATTTGATGAAAATGGATTTATAACTAAATTATGCAATCACTTACAAGTTATTGGTTAATTTTATTTTGTTAGGTACTTCGTTCGTTTAAAGTAAAAGATTAAATAATAAACGTATCCTGAAGGTTCAATTACAGAAGCTTGCTTAGAAGCTGAAAGGACGTTTTTGGCCTTCTATTACTTCGGCCCTAACGTGCCCTCCATGCGCAATAGATGTCGAAGAAATGAGGATGACGATGAACATAATAACCATATCCCAACTTTATCTGTGTTTGAGCCGCAAGAAACCGCTATTGGGAAGAAAAGATTAAGGTATCTCATAGATGCTGAATATATTGCTGCTCATCTTCACGTGCTATTAAATTGCGACGAAGTTAAGCTTTATATTGGGTGAGTGCTACCTTTCAACAACAAAATTGCATTGAATATATGCTTAAAAAAAACTGTGCATTTATAACGTCTACAAAATCTCGCAGAATTTTCACAGAACAAGTCTGAACTACACATACATCTCAATGTTAGTAATGCTGATGTTGATCCCACATTGAAACTCATTTTGCAGATTGATTTTGTCCAAATTTAAGTAATTGAACTTATTTACTTAAAATCATTTGGACACAATTACGTGCATTGTATTAACTCAAACAACATTCTTTGTCAGCTTAGGTGCATTACATTCAACTATTCGACAACCACAAATATTTATACTGGACACAATTAGCCACGAAGGCTAACAGGCATGTGTCAACGTGGACTGCATATAGAGTTAACATATTCAAATTCTACACAGAAGCGCAGAGTGTTGGGAAGAAAACGTACAATTGTGGTGCTTGTGTGTGTGGGACTGGAGAAGGTGATATCGAAAACGATTACTACGGCGTAATTAAAGATCATCGAAGTCAAGTATGTCGATGAACCAATTAAAAGATATGTATTATTTAATTGTGAGTGGTTTGATCCCACATTAAATCGTAAGACACGATCTTGTAAACTAAGCAAACTTATTGAGGTTCACCGCACAAGGAGGTACAGAAAGTATGATCAATTCATCTTTCCAAACACTGCATCACAAATATGCTTCATGTCACATCCATATTAGTCAAGGGGTAGGGTCAATTGGCTTGTTGTCATACTAACCAAACCAAGAGCTAGAATGGATACGCAATACACTCCACGCATTGCTTACCAACAAACGGGCATGACGATACTCATTGAACGTGTGAATGATGTTATTCCTACATCATTAGTGGATGAAAGTGCACCAGTGAAAGAAGTTAATCATGATATAGGATTTTTATTTATTCAGGTAAATAATGGCATAGATGAAGCAAAAGAGGATGGGAGTGATAAAGAGGGTGAGTGAGATGATGAGAATAAAATAGATAAAGAACAGGGAGATTTACATTTATATGATGATGAGGAGGACGATGTTGATGAGAATGATGAGGAGGTTGGGGATAGGGAAGATGATGCAGACAATTAAATGGTTATGAATTACTATATATATCAGTGCTTACTATCATTGTAATGCAAAGGTGTATGAATGTACTTTTGTTATGTGTGTCAATTTTGAAACTTGATGTTCTAACTATTATACTATGTGACTAAATTGTTGATCTGTACAATCATTATTTATACTTGTATTTGTTATCAACTATTTCAAGTATGGATTCCACCCCCCGTCGGTGCAGTGGACATTGATTCACCTTACACGATAGATGCTGTAGGAACAATCCCCACTAAATGTGGGGCAGTTCCTACTAGGTCTTTCACTCCCCATACCCATATGTCTCTCACCAAATATTCATTTCCTAACAATATGCATATAACATTGCAACCAACACCTCTGTTCCCAACCAAACCAACTCTACTCTCCCACCTGTCGACCTAACTCTAACCAATCCTACCAAAATATTAGAACCGGAGATCGTGAAGCACAATTTAGTCATAGGAGTAGTCGACCTAAGATATATATTGTGCTAAATGGTAACTGGTAAGTGGTAAAATTGTTATGTGTTTGCTATTGAAAGTATTTTGCGTAATGTCACGTTAATTGGATGTTTTCTGTTGAAATAAGTTTCTCTCAAACGAATTTGTTGTTTGAAGGATTTCTCAAATCTCCCAAAGCAAATATGATGGCCCTTGGCCTTCTTGGCGTAAAGTGCCAAGACAAGTTAGAGATTTGTGGTTCGGAGAGTTCAAGGTAATTACAGTTATTACATATTAACAATTTGTACGTACTTGATTCATTATTATGATATTATTTAACGTATTTGTTGTTTGTTGATGTGTGGAAGTGGTTTACTTGGAATCCTATCTATGAAGATCGCATAAGACAAAATTCTGAAAACATAAGCAATGCACGTTTGAGAGACTTCCTTGGTAGGACAAGGAAGTACAACAAGCAGCCTGCATGGCTTGGTGATGAGCAATGGAGAGGACTATAACAACATTGGGTGAACGAATCGTACAAGAAATTATGTGAAAAAGTCCAAAAAACCGACTTAGTGATCTAGCTAGTCTTGGGTCATCTCTTCACACCTGTGGCTCGATCCCTATGCATGAGCATAGGAGGCGTCTCGTAACTAATTGTACATCTTTCAACTTCTTCTACTTATTTGGTTGATTGGGGTGGTTAACGTGGTTTTCTGAATTTGTTTGACACATATAGGGAGCAATTCGGGATAGAGCCAACAGTTGTTGAGTTATTCGCTTGCACTCACAAACTTCAAGGCAAAGAGAATGGACCTTGGGTTGATAAGAAATCACAACAAACATACGTAAGTTATTCTCAATTGTCAAACTTAATTAGTGTTTCATACACTTTTATTAAGTATGATATATTTGAATTTTTACAAATATATTGACATCTTAGGAATCCTTTGAGAAAGAATTTCAAAATATCATCAACTTTGAAGGGACCTCATATGCCAATTCCCAAGATTTATCTCAATCTCTTCCAAATCTAAACGAGTTGCGGGTGAAGGCCTATACGAACAAAAAGGGTCGTATTTACGGCATTGAAGATAAGACAGTCAACATTAGGGAGTCCTCCTACTTCAGTCTCTCTCAGCGAGCCGGTATAGTAAATTTAAACATTATTTGTATTTCAGTCATTAATAGAAAAGATGTGCACAACGTCACCTTAGGCTGAGTTAAGTCGTTGTCATTAATGTTACTTCATATATATACATGGTTTTCTACAGGTACAGGTCAAGTGTCATTCTAACAGGAGTTGAATGATTTAAGGGGCATGGTGACCAACTTGGGGGTGAGCTTACTAATCAATCTTAAATGTATCGGATGCTTGATGAGAGATATAAGCGATTAGAGGAGTCCAACCAAAAGATGAGCCAGCAAATGATGAATATAATGAGTATGAATCAGCAAATGGTGGCCTTTTTCCAAATGCAACAAGCTTTCGTTTCGGGCTCCAATCTCCCTTCACTAACCCCCCACAATATGATGAAGAGAACGATGATGAGGATGACGATGAAGAGTATGATGACACTCACCTCGATGATTGACCCCTCATGATGTGCTTGCTTCTTCCCTCTCTAGTCGTTGCTTATATATACATATATTATTTTCATCTCTATTTTACTCTCTTGACCATGGTTTGTTAAGTACACTTATATTTTTAAGTATATATTGTATGAATTTCTGATGAGACAATTGAAAGTATTTGGTTTGTATGTGATGGTTGGCTTTGTTGTTTATTGACATTTGTTGAAAGCGCTTCCAGTAAAGCATTAGTATCGAGGAGGTTATCCTCGATGTATTTTCTTATAGGAAAAGAATTGTATTCGTAATTTGTGACAATTGCATAAATAAAAATTTTGTTTTAAAAAAAAGTCAAAACTAGCAATGGATAGGCAACGGAATGGCCGTTGTAGGCCAGTTTTTTTTAAAACAATACGTGGCGATGGAATGAAGCGACAGAATATTTATTCCGTCGCCATCAGCGATGGAAATTCTGTCGCTAATTCCGTCGCGAATGGCGACGGAATGAATATTCCGTCACCCAGTTGCGCGCCTTTCATTCCCCGCCATCCCAACCTATTCGTCGCCAGGTGGCGACAGAATTACAGAATTCCGCCGCTGGGGAGACAATGATGACCAAATATACGACAGCCATATTTCATCATCAATTTCGTTACTAGGTTCAAATTTCCATTATTAAAATGCATTTTTTCGTCGCTGATACCATCACTGAACGACCTTTTTTTTGTAGTGCTTGGCTTCTAGTTCATGCCTCCCTTCCTCTTGCCTTTTGGGGATACACTTTTGGAATAGCTATGTATCTCATAAATAGGCTCGTTACACCTTTTCTTGACTTTAAGTCTCCATACCATATCCTTTATAATCACACCTTATTATCATTTTATAAAAACCGTCGGGTGCTTATTTCTTGACATACCATAAAACTAAGCTTGATTTTTGTCTCAACCTTGCACTTTTGTGAGGGTACAGCTCAAAAGACAAAGGCTATTTTTGTTTTCATCCTTCTGCTAACCACATTTTCATTGTTCAACATGCAATATTTGATGAATCTCTCTACCCTTACCCCTTTATGGTTTTGACCTCCTCATCTCCTTCTACAAATCACGTTTCTTTCACTCTACTACAACATGCTTGCCCCATTACCCTCTTAAGCCTTCAACACAAACCAGCAATTCCCATAACTCATCTATGGCTTCACCTGAACTTGAGTTTGTACCTTTGTCATATTCTAATTCCCATTCCTCTTCCTTATCCTCTTTACCACTTGTCGCATTCCTTCTTTAGCCAATCCTCCACCAACTTATCCTATACACCTTTGCTCGTTCAATGCTTCAACATATCCTATGGTCGCTCATGCGCATACTGGTACCTTCAAACCCAAAGTTTACATGACCACGAAGCATTCATTGCCTTATATTCCTTTTCTTAAAAAGGAACAACTGTAAAATTGCTTGAATGGAGAGATGTCATAAGTAATGGAGATGCTGCTCTTATCTAATAATACATGGAAACTTGTTGAATGTCCTGTAGGTTCTTATGTAATGGGTTGCAAGTGGGTGTTCTGTATCAAGTAGTGTGAAGATGGAATAACTGGACGATATAAGGCTAGACTTTTGTTCTTTCAGACCTTCAGTCTCGTTGTGAAACAAGCAACCATCCGTTTGGTTTTGTGTTTAGCCACGTACAGAGGTTGTGTTCTTCGACAAGTTGGCATCAATAACGCATCTCTTTAGTCTCATGGCTTGGTTTTATCAGCTCAACAAGTTCTTAGGCTTTGTACATTTAGTTCAGTAGCAACTCATTATTATAAGCACAACAAAAACAAGCACATAAGTTCTCAGGCTTTCTTTAGTCTTAGGCTTGGTTTTATAAGCTCTTGACATTTCTTCAATCTCAGGGCTTTCGCTCATGTTGTTCTGACTTAACTTTATATGTTCGGAGCATTGATGGATCATTAACTTATGTGGTTGTTTATGTTGCTGATCTAGTTATTGCAGGGGATGACAAAGCGTTTATTGAGTCTTTTCTTGCTAAACTTAATGCCATGTTCTCACTACAAGGTCTTAGCACTTTAAGCTGTTTTTGGGGTATCCAAGTTCAGACGAGTGATGGTAAGCAAAATATCTTTTGGACTTGCTGCTTAGAACCAAAAATGGATAGTGCTACGCTTATTTCATCTCCTGCTACTGAGGGCACTCATCTCTCTAGTGATAGTGAATTTGAAGACCCCACACTTTATCGGAGTGTTGTTGATGCACTCTAATATTCCACTATCATCCAACAAGATTTATCATATGTTGTTAATCAAGCATGTCAAGATATACAGCATCCTACCCCACAACATTGACAAAGTATAAAGCATATTCTATGCTATATTAAAGGTACACACCTTTATTGTCTTCGTCTTACTCCATCTTGCCCGAGTCAGGTTGTTGCCTCAAGTGAGGCTGATTGAGTTGGTGATCATGACACCATGTGTTCAACTCACGATTATTGTGTGTATATTGGTGCAAATCTTATGAACTGTTTTCCCCAGAAGATTGTGGTTGCAAAGTCTAGCATTGAAGTTGAATATCGGGGCATTACTCATGCCACTGGTAATTTTTTTTTTAATCAAAAAAAATGTCACTGGTAAAATTTTATGTAGACAACAACTTTTTTGAAGGTTAAACGTTCTATCCCTTGACGCTCCTATCCTATTCAAAGACAATGTTAGTGCCAAAAATATGTCCACCAACCTTGTCTTTTATCATCGCTCTCGACATATCAAAATTGACAATCATTTTGTTTGGAAACTTGTCGACAATGGGCATCTTCAGATTAAGTAAATGCCAAAAAATGATCAAATTACGGATATTTTTACGGTTAGTCTCTGTTCGATTTCATATGCTCCGATCCAAACTCAAGGTCACTCATTTCACCTTGAGTTTGCTGGGGGCATCAAAGGAACTTCACTCACATCATAATTACTTTCTTCTCGTAAACTGCTAATAGCACACAACTATGTTGTTGATAAAGCCTTATCTTCTCCTTGTTTTATCTTCTATATTTTCTATTAGTTTGTTGTATTTTTAGTTTCTTATCCACTTTAACAAACTTGTGCATGTATACAATTTTATAAATAATGCAAGAGCCTGTCAAATCCACCAAGAAAAATGTTGGAGAAAAATATAAAGTGGGTAAGAGTCCCACATTGGAAGATT